>CM067588.1:3764350-4354853 GCA_034336665.1 Luscinia megarhynchos
GGGCTGTCACCACCGCCAGCTTTGTCACCTAAACAACATCACCTAAACAACAACTCATCCCAGGGCTGCTCTGTCCCCAAAAACTGCACCCATGGTGGCCCTGGGGAAAAGCTCCAAATGATACCCAGCACAGCAAGGCAGGGGGATGGCAAGGGGGCTGGGAAAAGCAGCCAGAATTAATTATCTGTGCTAATTTGTTATTAATTTTCTCTGATGATAAATGGCCTGCCTGATGGTGTGGATTTATTTTGTTTTGTGATGGTGCAGCCTCATCCCACAGCTCTAAAGAGCTGGATTTAACAGAGTCACAGAGGCTGCTTGGCTCCAAAGCAGATATTCTCACTGATTTGATTTTCATGGAATACTTCTCCTCAAACTAAGAGCAGGTTTTTCCATCAATACTGACTGAATACTCCATCAATACTGAATATTCCATATTTACTCAAAGTTTGCTGGTGGTGAGTTCTGAGCAAAGTGCAGAGTCCACAGTGCTGGAGGTTTGATTTCCAGTGTGCTTTGATTCCAAAATCCTGCCCAGCCACACTTTTTCCACCTCCTTTGCCCCATGGCATGGCCAGGATTGGTCCCTGGGAAAACCTCACCCAGGTTTTTATTAAACTCATCTCAGGCAGGATTGATACAAACTGTAAAGGATTGAAATTGAGAGTGAGAAACTGGAGTAGTTTCGTATAATCCTGAAGGGGACAAAAAAGAGAGGGAAAAACCCTTCTAACCCAGATACCTCCCAGTGCACTGGGAATTTATGGAACACTCAGACAACGGGGAGGAAAATGCAGAACAGTGGGAGAAGCAGCACTGGGAATTCCAGCTGGACTTTCAAATATTTGGGAGAAGGTTCTGGCTTGGATTTAGGGCTCCAAGGAGGAGAGTCCTGCATGAGCAGGGTGGGAGGAACCAAGGTCTCCTGCTGGGATGCTCCAGGAAGCCAAACCCACCAAACCCAAGGATTTTTCAGCAAAACAGCCACGACCCCTTCCCCTCCTGCCTGAGGCAGGCCAGGCTGAGCTGGTCCTTCAAGGTCAGCATGGAATGCCCTGGCAGAGGAGGGAGAGTCTGTGGGAGCAGGAGGAGCCCCGTGCCAGCCGTCACCCAGGGGATAAATACACGCTTGAGCTTCCAGGATTTTCCATCAAGGAAAATTATGGGCTCATCCCATCCTCTGTGAAGTTGTCACTTGGTTTGAAGTTGTCACTTGGTTTGAAATTAAAAGAGGAGCAAGAGGGATTGAAGGAGGTGACACATGAGAGCCCTGGGTCACCCAACCCCATCCAGCCCCTGCTGCCGCCGCTTTGTTCCATATTTAGTTCCTGACAACTGTGCCTGGGGCAGGGACTCCCAGCTCTGTTTTCCCTCCTCCCTCAGCTCCCAGAGCTCTCAGAAATTTTTCTTTCTCTCTCCCAGTGGCCACAGCTCGGTCCCAGTGTCCTGGGGAAGATGGCAGAGAAGCAGGAGGAGCCCAGCAATGCCCAGAATGGGGAACCCGACAATGCTGAGGAGGGCGAGGGGAAGAAAAAGAAGGTGAAGAGGGAGGACCTGCCACCCTTTGAGATTGTGACAGGGTAAGAGATTGGGATTGAAATATGGAGTTGGGGGAGCTCAGAGAGCTCTGTCTCAGCTTTTAGGTCGGGCAACACAAGCAGCATCTTGTGCTGGTGCGTTTTGGAAGAGTCTGAAATGGTTTGGATTTATTGTGGGATTTTGCTCTAAGTTTTTCTGACTTTTAGAGGATGGACTCCCAGCAGGCAGGCACAGAAGTGCACTTGTTTTATAGGAACAGCTCTGTTCCTGCAGTGCTGGTTCCCTCCCAGCCCCGCTGATGGGATGGGGATGGAGGGCTGGCTTTGATGAGAGCTCGGTATTGATTTCTTGCTGTGATCAATGGCTCTTGTCTGAGAGTTTCTCCACCTGTGGATCAGGAAAAACACCCCTGCTATGGCTGATTGGCTTGATGGGCCTGAGGGACAGATTTTTCAAGAGACCTAAAGGTTCACATTTTCAAGAGCTCCACAGCCACAGCTGGAATCTGACTTTTATAAAGAAACCAAAAAGCCCAACTTGCAGAAAGCCTCCAAAACAAGAGGCAGTTTTGAAGGCAGCAGGGCAGCAGGGAACCTGGCCTTTGGAAAAGTGGGATACCACAGGGATCTGGGGGAAGCTGAACTCAGCCATAATTGACAGCTGCAAGTAGGAAAAGCCCTCAGTGTCTGCTCCCTGTAGGAGCAGCAGGATGAGTTCTTCTCCCCTCACATTTCCCTTATCAGTCACCAAAGGAATGTCCCAGCAAATAAACCAAAGCCAGAATTTCTTCCAGCTACTTAAAAGTAAAGCTCAAGCCTCCAAAATACCCCCTGGAATCCTGTGCCTGTGCCATGGGCTCTGCAGGTGAAATTTTGCTGCTTGTCCAGACCAGGATGTGTGAGGTAAGGCAGCACCCCATCACAAAATTGGGTTCCATTCCTGCCCATTCTCTTCTCAAAATGTGACTGCTGTGAAAAAAAAAAATCCATTTTTGGGGTGGTCTCTGTCACATATAATCATAGAAATACATGATTGGCAGTGGCTTTTAAGGAAAGAACATCCTTCTGCTGGGAATGGAGCTCAGGCACAAAAATGTGTGGATATAAACCACTGGGCCAAGTTCTGAATACTTAAGATGTCCTAAAATTAATTTTGATGAGGAAATTGGGAATCCAGCCTTGGAGCCTGGTGAGAGAAATGCTGAGGGACTGGGCAGGATGTCCAAACTTCCCTGCTAAGCACAAGGCCCTGAGCTAACCATGGCTGAAAAACTTCCTTGGCACCATCCTGCAATTAAATCCTTTCTTGGAATGCCAAGGATTTGCCAGGATTTTCCACCCTGCAAATGGGAGAGTGAGGAAGCAAAGCAGAAATCCTAAAGGACCCCCAAAGAGGTTCAGAAACCCCAGGGATTTTTTTATTTTCATTTTAAGGACACCAGGAGATGAGGCCAGGCCTTGCCCTGGGATCACTGCATGGGTTTTCCCAATGAAATTGGGAAATTACAAATTCCCAGCCAATCAAGGCAGTTATGGGAGGGATGAGGAAACACAACTGCAGCCAGGGAAGAAGCACTTAAACCCAATTATGTTGCATTTCAGCTTTAGCCCTTGGATTAGGGGCATCTCAGGACTCCCAGCCAAGTTCTCACTCTGCTGCTTACAGCTCCAGGAGGAGTCTGGCTTCCAGGAATCACTGGGAAGCCAATTACTCTCTTTAAGAATATTATCCCATTTTTTTTTGGCTGAATACAGCCTGTAATCCCAATCTGGGAGCATTTCCTGCCACATTCATTCCACTTTCCCCAGGCATAAATGAGGCTCCTTGTAGGAATAATTCCTTGTTACTCTTTTAGGTAATCCACATTTTTATTCCCTCATTAGATGTTTTCCTTCTCTCCTGTGGCAGTGCCAGGGTCACACTGGGTAACTGCTCTTTCCTCCAGCCCACCTGATTTCAGCAACTTCAATCCCAGACTAAAGATTCTGTCTCAAAATTTCAATTTTTTTGGTCTCAATATGACCTATTTTGCTATCCAGGGGAAATTGATAAATTAGGTTGGAGCATTTAGAAATAAAATAAAAAAATAATAATTTAATGATGCTTTCAGGGGAGGTTTTAATTTTGATCTTTACTATCCTCAGGTGAGCTGTGAGCACGGGGTTATATGTGGAATATTGGGGAATTCAGTGCCTGTGAACAGTTTTTCTATGTTTTCCATAAACATTTTCACTCTCCACACCCCCCTGACAGGAGGCTGGAGCCTCTTCTCCCAGACAACAGGATGAGGGGAAATTGTGCCAGGGGAGGACATCAGGGGGAATTTCTTTACAGAAAACATTGCCAGGCATTGGAATGGGCTGTGAATGTTGTTTCTATTCCTTATTGGAACATTATTAATTGAACCAATGCCGATTCCAAATTGCTGGGAGCAGAAGTGAGGTGAACATCCCAGCTAAGCTCAGGCACACGTTGAGATAAGCAATAAAATCCATCTGGAAGGGCTAAATGCAGCTCCATCCTGAGTCAATCCATCCTGGAGCAGGCTGCTGCTGCTTCAGCTGTTCCATGAAAAGCCAGAGCCAACCTCGTCACTGCTGTGACCCCTTTGCTGTCAGAGTTAAATCAGGGATGAAATTCCCTGTGCCTCTGATGTATTTAAAAAGCTGATGTTATTGTGAAACCACTCATCGCTCTGGAATGGGTGTCTCATGTCTGCCCTTCAAAAAATCATTAATTAAAGAATCCTTAGCCATAGCAGCACTGATTATCCAGGATACCAAGCAGGAAAAGTGCTATTCTTGGAAGCACGTGCATTTTCCCCCTCTTTTCCATCTCCAGAGCCATTCCATGAGATCTTCCATCATGAGGTGATCTTTGAGTCACAGAAGGTAAGATGTGGACAATAAATTAAAAGAGTAGGTGAAGGGAAGTTTATCAGTAGGGACTCCAGCAGGAAATCCACATTTTCACAGCAAAGTCAGATTTGATCCTGGATATTTTATAACCTAAACCTCAGAACAAAGAGAAACGCAGGGCAAGGCAGTGATTTGTGTATGGTCCTATAGAGGGCTGAGCCAAGAGTGTGACCCTTCCTGTTGGATCCCAGAAATCTGGAAGTTCTGAACTTTCTGACCCTCGAAAGAACACTGCTTTTGACTTGAGGCCTTGAAGAAGGCTTCTAAATTTGAGTGATGGAGTTGGAATCACTGGTGTGTACTTTGTGTAGAAGTGTGTAATATGACATGGTGAAGGGTTTGGAATTTGGAGTTTTAGGATATAGTAATAGGTATGGGACAAGATGGAGCTTCTTGGGTGGTGGCTCCCAGAAATCTGGGATTTTGAGCTTTCTGTGCTTTCTAGCACTGATCCCCAGAACACTGCTTTTGACTTGAGGCCTTGGAGAAGGCTTCTAAATTTGAGTGATAGAGTTAAAAATCACGACTGTGTAGTGAAATAGAGGTGTGTGCTTTCACATGGTGAAGGGTTTTAAATTAGAGGTTTTTATAGCATATAGGACATATAGTATATACATATAGGTATATATTACATATAGGATATATAGTATATGTAGTATATTTAGTGTGTATAGACTTTATAGTGTGTATATATATAGGTATGTATATATAGCATATATGTATATATAGGTATATAGTACATATAGTATATATAGTGTATATAGGATTTATAGTATATCTATAGGTATATAGTACATATAGTATATATAGTATATAGGAACACAGAGCAAGGCAGTGATTTGTGCATGGTCCCACACAGGTCTGAGCCAAGAGTGTGCCCCTTACCTAAACTTCCCTCTGAGCCTCCTCTCTGCTCTCTGCTCCCAGGGTGAAGTTTGTCAGTAGGGACTCCAGCAGGAAATCCACATTTTCACAGCAAAGTCAGGTTTGATCCTGGATATTTTATAACCTGAATTTCAGAACACAGAGAAATGCAGGGCAAGGCAGTGATTTGTGCATGGTCCCACACAGGGCTGAGCCAAGAGTGTGCCCCTTCCCTGAACCTCCCTCTGAGCCTCCTCTCTGCTCTCTGCTCCCAGGGAACGCCTCCCAGCCATCTTCTTCAAATTCCAGTTCAGGAACGTGGAGTACAGCTCGGGCAGGAACAAAACCTTCCTGTGCTACGTGGTGGAGACGCAGGGCAGGGAGGCGGTCACCAGCCGCGGCTACCTGGAGGACGAGCACGCGGCCGCGCACGCCGAGATGGCGTTTTTCAACAGCATCCTGCCCAAGTGCCAGGCGGGTGCCCGCCACGATGTCACCTGGTACGTGTCCTCCAGCCCCTGTGTCACCTGCGCGCAGAGGATCTGCGAGGCGCTGCGCAAGGACAAGGGGCTGCGGCTCACCATCATGGTGGGCAGGCTCTTCATGTGGGAGGAGCCCGAGGTGCAGGCGGCCCTCAGGAGCATGAAGGAGGCCGGCTGCAAGCTGAGGATTATGAAGCCTCAAGACTTTGAGTATGTCTGGAAGAACTTTGTGGAGCAAGAGGAAGGGGAGGAGGCCAAGTCCTTCGTGCCCTGGGAGGATATTCAGGAGAATTTTCAGTACTACGAGGAGAAGCTGGCTGAGATCTTGCACTGAGCTCAGTGAGTCACTCGTTAACTCTCCTCTCTTTAATATGGGTTCCAATTTCTCTTACTGTCAGTTTGGGGCTCCCCCCACAGCACATTCCCAAGGGATTCAGTGCTTTTCCTTCTCCTCCAGGAATAAAGAATAAAAAGGTTCCAGGGTCACCAGAACACCTCCCTGCTCCCCACAGGGGATGTTGCTCCAGGGTAACAGGGAGAGGAATGGAGATTGGAGGGGATTTTACTCACACCCCAAAGTCTAACCCTAAAAAACACCATTAAAGGAAACCCTGGTTGTGGCAGAATTTCCCTTTTCTATGGGGTACTGAAGAGTCACCTCTGAGTCTCTAGGATATCTCTGTTTCCCTCCCCAGGATCAGAAAGGATCCACGAAGAGATGTGACAGACCTGGACACCTGGGACAGTCCTGCTTCCCCAAGCTTTGATTCCAGCAGGATGGAGAACCAACCTCTGGGAGACAAGGCCCTGTGGGACTCCAAACACACACACACAACACAGACCTCTAGTGTTTGGGATTTTTTGGGTGTTTTTTGTTCCTCCCCCTCCCTGCCCCAACCAAACCCATGCTGTGGTGAAAGGGATGGCAGTGATCCACAGGCAGGCTGTGGGATCACATTCTGGGAATGTTTCATGGGAAGAGATCTTAGAACAAAGCTGCTGGTTAGATAAATGCTTTAGAAAGGGCAAAAGAAAGGGATTTAAGGTGAAAAAGAAGTTTTCTCCCTTCATTATCCTCAACAGTCAGAGCTGTGATTTAATTCAGGCCAAACAGCTCTTGTCCAAATCATGATGGAGCCCAAGAACTCGATATCAAACAATTATGTTTGGGATATAAACCTGGGAAAAACAAAGTGAAATAAAATGGGAAGCCACTGCAAAAACCAAAGCACTGTTTATTCCTTCTTCTCTACTTGCAAGAAGTCCTGAATCAAACCTGACAAGTCTGAGTCCAAGGACATCCCAGGACAGCCACACAGGGAATATTTTGTAGCTGGGAAGGGAGAACTAAATGCCAAAAAAAATTCCAGAGTACACACGAGTGTTGGAGAGCAGGATCATTTTCCATGTAAAACAAAGCTCATGGGGATGCCATGAGTAAGGAACCAGAACAAAAACCCAAACACAAAAAACAGGAAGGACCAAATCCTTGAACAGCCTCAGTGCCTGCTCTGGATCAGCTCATTGCTCCACATTCCTCTTTATCCAAGATTGTTTTTCCCAGTTACAGCAATTCCCCACCAAACAGGTTTACAAAATATGGCCAAGGAATAGGCAGAGTAAGGATAGGGGGATCTTAAAGACAAACAGGATTTGCAGCAGCAAAAAGCCCCACTGAGTAACCCAGTCCCTTCCCAAGGAAATCCCATCAGGAACTCTGCCATACTACCAAAATTCCCAACTCTCATGTCCCATTTTTATATTTCTTCAACACACCTGGCACCTTTCTGGCCATTCAGAATGAGAGAAGTACAAAAGACTTGTTATTGTGGGAAACCAAAAATGAAGGAAATGTCTGCGGCAGTTCCTCAGTTCTGGAACAAACTCTTCCACATCAGTTTTCTGTGGATCTCAGGAATCAGGGGTGGTACTGATTTGCTTTTGTTTTTGGGTGACAAACACCAAGCTTTGTGTTACACCTGGACTACAAATGCACCGAAACAAAGAAATGTGAAAATCCCACCTTAAACTCCATCCTGTGAGTTTTTAGAACACACCAGTCTGTTTGGATCCTCACCAAACTGAGCTCTGCAGACTATAAATTATAGAGCTGCTGTATAAAACACACCCACCAGGTGTATTCACTGCCCTCCAGCACTCCCTGCATTCCCAGCCTGTCCCCAGAACAGCCACAGCTACCAATCCAACAGCAGGGCACTGTTTATTTAAACATCACAGCATGATCCTGAGTGAGCACGATCTCAACAAACCAAATTTATGGCCAGAAAGGAGAAATGAAACCGTTCCACTGGTGAGAACAGGTGAGTGACCCGAGTGCCAGGCAGGACACGGCAAAGAGAACAAAGCAGAGGTGCCTGGGGCAGCTCATCAGCACCAACCCGAGCAGAACCCCGAGTCCCCGGGAGGCAGCGGCTCCGTGCGGCCGCGTGGAGCCGCAGTGACACCTGGTGGCTGCCGGCACACACTGAGCTCCCCTAGGGTGCGCACAGCGCCGCTGCCTCCGGCTCGTTAACAGCCCCAAATGAGCTTCTCTGGAGCTTGCTGCTGCTGGAAGCCCCTGTCGCTGTCACACAAGTGACACCCGAATGCAGAACGTGCTCCCCCCCTTGTCAGTTCACAGGTTCTGCTCCCAAAGTTGGGGGAATGGGGATCTTTGTTCTGCTCACAGGCTGTAAACTGTGATCTTGATGTCAGTGTTCTCAAACACTTCCTCAAGGATGGCTGACACCTTTTCCCACTGCAGGCCGTCGAGTCCACATCCAATCCTGGAAGACAAAGCATCAAAAGAGCTGATGGAGCATGTGCTGTGCCAAACTAGCCCTGGGAGCAGCTGCACTTTGAGGTGGCCCTTCCTCAGCTCCCCATAAACCCACAGAATACGGGCAGAACAAGGAAACAACCCAAATGTGCTTTGCTACTATTGAAATGCACAGGGAAATGCAAATTAGATGTGCCCAATTGAACAGGGGAGTTGGATAGAGGCGGATGCTTGAATTCTAGAAATGAAACACCCCAGCATTGGCATTCCAGCTCCTGAGCCTCTCACCTGGGCATGGAGATGTCAGTGACTCCATTGTTCAGGCAGTGAGCTTTCATGGCTTCCAAACTCTTCTGCATGCTCTCATATGTGGGCTTGTGAGAAACCTTCTGCTTTGTAATCTACAGAAAAATAGAAAAGCTCAGCAGTGCCTTAGGCATGACCTCTGCAAGCTTCTGTCTGTTATAAATGCTGTTACAAAACACACATTCCATGATATCCCAAATCTCCATGCCCAGACCTGCCTCTGTGGAAAGACCTGAGCAAAGAACTAACATATCACAGCTTTAAATACTAATTTAGCAGCCATTCTGTCCATGTAAAGGTGAAATGCAGATGCACAGAACAGCTTGGCTGCTCCTCACCAGCAGTGTTTGAGGACACATCTCTTATTGAGAGGAACATTCCAGAAACTCCTTTCCAGTGCCCAAAGGGAGCCAACAAGACAATGATTGTTTACAAGGGTCTGGAGTGACAGGACAACAGGAATGGCTTCACATTGCCAGAGGGCAGGCTTAGATGGTTTATTGGGAAGGAATTGTTCCCTGTGAGTATGGTGAAGCACAGGTTGCCCAGTGCAGTTGTGGCTGCCTCATCCCTGAAGTGTCCAAGGCCAGGCTGGACAGGGCTTGGAGCACCCTGGGATAGGGGCAGGTGCTGCTGCTCAGGATGAGCTTTAAGATCCCCTCCCACCAAACCATTCTGTGATTCCCTGATTCCATAAACATGACCAAATGCTATTAATGCCTGATATGTAATACAGTTCAGCTGCAGGGAGGTGTCCTAGTGCCACCCCAGCCCTTACCAGGTAATAAATGTACCGCTCGTCCCTCTGCAGAACTGCCACCTCCCCCGTCTTCTTCTCTGCAGCACAAAAATCAAGGTGTTTTTAAAATAGCCACACTCCATAGCTCCAACACCCTGCTGGAAATCAGGAGCTCCTTCAGGCACCACTCACTTTGATCCAGGAGCTCCTGGACGCCTCCAAACTTCTTCTTGAAGAGCACGGCGATGCCGGCGCCCATGCGGCAATCCTCGCTGATGCAGTGAGCCAGGGCATCCGTGCTGGGGCACGAGAACAGGTCCCCCTTCACACACCGGATCTGCACACGGGGCAACAAAACCTCCTCAGACAGCACACGGGGCTCTGGTGACCAGGGACTGGGCAGTAATGGGGGCAGGGGTTGAGTTTGCTATGCAGGGTGCAAGCGTTTGAGCTGGTACGGGCTACAAACCCCACATGTGGAATTACAAACCAAATTCACAGCACTACAACCCAAACTCACAGAATGACAAACCCAATATAGAGAATTACAAAGCCACTACAGAGAATTGCAAACCCACTACAGAGAATTACACATCCCATACACAGAATTACAAACCCACTACACCTTCTCAACAAGATCACTTATGAGCATCATGTGCCAGCTCAGCAGGTAATCTTACAAAATCAAAGCTTAAAAGGGCAATTATGTGACAGAGAGCACAGCTGGATTAGCGAAGCCCCTCCAGCAGCACCAGTCTGGAGGTGCTCAGGCAGGCAGGTGAGCTCTGTGCTGCTGCACAGCATCTGCCCCACTGATATTACACACAAAAAGCACACAGAATTCAGCACTGGCAGCTCCCAAAAGCTGCAGGATGCAGCCAGTGCCGTGCTGTCAGGGCTGTAATGAGAGGAAAGCCTCTTTGCACAGACAATAATATCCCGTGTAACCCATTTCCTACGCACTCTCTCCTCCTGATCCCTGGAGAAGTGGGTGGCCATGGTAACGTGGGGTATGGAGAAGGCTCCTGCGGCTGGAAAGATGAGAGAAAAACAATTATTAGGAACCTCAAGCTAGGCAATAAGAGTGTGTCAGAGGGGGCGAGGATAACTCTAATTGATCTGTGACAGCGGGATAACCATGACACCCCTGAAGATGCCAGAGGCCCTGACCCTGTCCCACTGCGCCTACAGCTCTGGCCCAGGAGAAGGCCTCAGCCCTGAGTCACCGCACAATGGGCACCCTCAGGCTGCCGCCCTCCTCCTCATCACCATTATCACCCTCCTCCTCCTCCTCCTCCCTCCCCCTCCCACCCCTCAAGGCCGCTCGGCCGCCGCACCCGCGGGGCGCACGGCGATTAATCGGGCCGGGCCCACGGCCTGCGCCACGCCGAGCCTGCCCAGCACCGCCCACATCGCTTCGGCCTAGCCGCAGGGGCGGCCCCGCCTGACGGCCCCGCCTCACGGCCCCGCCTCACGGCCCCGCCTCACGGTCACACGGGCCCGCCTCACGGTCACACGGGCCCGCCTCACGGCGCCGCCTCACGGTCACACGGGCCCGCCTCACGGCGCCGCCTCACGGCCCCGCCTCACGGTCACACGGCCCCGCCTCACGGTCACACGGGCCCGCCTCGCGGCGAAATGGTGGATCCGCCTCCCGGGGACTGGGCGGAGCGTCCTCAGCCTGCACAGCGGTGTGGCTCGCACACAGCACGGCGATATCGCCTCACACAACGCGGAGGTAATGGCCGCACACAACATGGCGGTATCGCCTTACACAAAGTGGAGGTAATGGCCGCACACAGCATGGCGGTATCACCTCACACAACGTAGAGATTATGGCCGCACACAACATGGCGGCCGCGCCCCACACAACATGGCGGGCGCTCCCCACACGCGCGGGCGGATCCTCTCCACGGTCCCGGCGCGGAGCGTTCCGGCCAGGGGGCGGAGCTCAGAGCCGGGCGGGGACCCGGCCTGCGCCTGCGCACCACGCTCCCCACGCAGGCGCAGCGGCGCCGTGCAGGGCGAGGCGCGCGGTTGGGCGGCCGCGGCCGGGCGGGGCCCCGCCCCTCGCCCCCTTTGTCCGCGGTTGGGCGCCATTTTGCGCGGCGGGCGAGTGCGGGCGCTGATTGGGTTTCGGGGCGCCGCGGCGGAGCCAATCAGCGCGGGGCGCGGACCGGGCAGCGCGGCACGGTGAGCGCGAGCGGCCAATATGGAGCCCCCGCGCGCCGGGATTGGCGGGGCCGCGGCCACTCAGGGGCTGAGGGGGGAACCGGGGCCGGGCCGGGCTGCGAGCGGCGGGCTCGGGGACTGCGCGGTTGGGCCGGGAGCGCGGGGCCGAGCGCTGCAGCGGGGCCCGGCCCGTTCTCCCGGCGGCCCCGCCCTCACCGCCGCCGCTGCGCCGTCCGGTGCCGCTCGGATGTGGCCGGGCCGGGGATTCCCGCACTGAGCCGGCAGCGCTGGGTTATCCCTGCGTCCCGCGAGGAGTCGGGAGCTCGGCCGGTCTGCTCAGGCTGCCCCCGTGTTACAGCCCGCTGTGGGTGGGCGTGCGGTGTCCCGGAGCACGAGACGCGGTTACAGGATGCTCCGCACCGCTCGTGGTGTGGCTTTTTTGTTGAGGGAAGTGTTCCTGGTGCAGCTATATTTGTATAAGTTATGTATATTATGTATCTATATATATATATTATAAATGAGGAACAAAAGTCTGGATGTTTAGTAAAATTTAGATTGCTTTGTTTAGCGCTGGGGAGGCAGAGGGGTCACAGCCTACACCATGCTCCACCAAACTTTGGTTTGCAGCTCCCTTTTATAGCGTGGTTTCCTTGTGGTCATCAATAATTTTTTTTTTTTTTGGTCATAATTCTGCCAGGTAAGCAGTGGTGGTCAGTGGGATCGCTGGACGATGTGAGTCTCTAGACAGTTTGTCAAGTCGCACAGATAACCATCTGCTCTTGGTAGATAAGGAAATGGCAGAAGCCAGGAAGTCTGGTCTCAGGGGATAGGCTGCAATTGATCACACAAAGGCAGGAAACCTGATTTTGCAGGATCTGTTGGGCTGTGTGAAAGCCTTGTTTTGCAAGCTGTCAGTAGATACAACTTATTTAGAAAACATAATATTCATAACAGGAGGATTTAAAACAAAATGATTTAATCATGTATTTTCCTTTCTTTAGTGCCATGCTTCATTTCAGACCTAAGTATTCTGGTTTATACAAACCCCAATACTTTTATGATTAACATGAATCTTCTATCAATTATCACAGATATATATATATATAAAATATATATTTTTGGAGCTATCCTGTGCATTGCCAGGAATTTGATGATCCTAATGAGTCCCATACAACTCAGTATATTTTAATATAAATATATATAGTGTCTATATAAATATGTGCTGCTGGAACTGGAGCAGTCCATGGTTCCCAGAGCTGCCCATGAGCTCACTGGGGGAGGAGCTGCCATCCTCTGCCACTGATTGATCCCTGATCATTAATATTTAACTTTGCTACTCTGAGTTTAATGAAGGGGGTGAGATAATCCCTTGGAGGCTGAGGAGCCAGCACGGGTAGAACCTTGTCCAGAAATTGTTGGGATTACAGAGCTGTTAATGTTTTAATTAAAGATTTTCATTTCAGGCAGAAATGAAGTACCCAGTGTGAAATTGAAATGAGCAGCATTTTCAGAAAGAGTATTTATCTTCTTTTCTTCTGGCTGTGAAAAAGTGTCAGGAAATGGGCAAAGGATGGAGCTCAAACGGCAGCAGTAACCACAGCAACGGGTACAGAGAGTCTGGGACTTAATCCTGTCAGCATTCCTTGGAAAATTGAGGGAGCCAGAGGTTTTGTTGCTTTAGATTTGGAAAATAAACCTTCCAGGCTGTGTTTTCTTTCAGCAGTGTAGCAGGAACTTGTTCAGTTGTGGCATAAATCAAACACCTCACTACAGTAGAAATTCTGCTGTTGGGCCAGTGAGGAGAGAAGCAGTGGCAGGGAAAAGCTGTTTTTATTTCAGCTCAGTGTGGTTGATGAGTGCAGGGAAAGGGCCAGGGAATGAGAGGCAGTGAGAGGATGGAGGTGCTGAGAAATCTGCTGGTGGTTCCCAAAATACATGAAGGATATTTTTGAGTATGTAAATACTTGTTTAGGGAAAAAATTCTTTCCTGTGAGGGTGGGGAGACCCTGGGTTAGGGGTTAGGGTTAGGAGCTGTGCCTGCCCCTGATCCCTGGAAGTGTCTAAGACCAGCTTGGAGCTACCTGGGATGGTGGAAGGTGTCCCTGCCCACCCAAACCATTCCATGAAGAAGGACAGGGAAGAAAAATGAGGAGAATGTGGTGTGTAGTGGGGGAAGGAGAGAAGCCTTCACAGCTCTGCTGAATTCCTGAAGTGCAGTTTGGTTTCACACTAAAAGTTGCATTTCCTGAGCTTTTCCAGCAGTGTGGGCACCTGGCTGGAGCCCAGGATCTGCAGACTCAGAGAACTGGTGAAGTCCATGAAATTTTGGACAGAATTGAGGTGGTTTTGCTGCTCACTCAGGTTGGATGTGCCTGAGGTGCTGCCTGTGTTTATTGCTGAGATGGAGCAGCTCTGGGAGGGCTCTGCTCCTGGTTTGCTTGGCTTGGCAGCTGCAGGGGGGGAGAATGGCAATTCCTGAGCCTGGGGACAGCAGATCACTGAATTTTGCTTGTCTTGCAGGGGCTGAGGCACCATGGAGCAGTACACAGCCAACAGCAGCAGCTCCACAGAGCAGATTGTGGTGCAGGCAGGGCAGATCCAGCAGCAGGTATGAAATGTGGGGATGTGGGAATTGCACCCAGCACAATCCTGCTCACCTGACTTCTGTCACCTGCCTGGGAGGCAGAGAAAATGTGGTTTTTAAAACACACTTACTGTATTTTTAAAATAAAATAAAATGTATAAAATTTTATATAAATATAAACAAGTATGTAAAATTTTAATTGAATTGCAGGTGTACAAGTGACCAAATTTCAGTATACCAGGGAGTTTGCAGAATGTTAGTGACATAGGGAAAGTAAAATATAAAGACATACAAAAATGTGTTAACACATCTCTGAAAATGGAGGAAATAGAATATTAACAGAAACAATCATTTATCCACAAGAAAAATTCTCCCAAAGTTGCAATTGGTTTTGTTCAAGCCCACAGAAGTTTTCTCCAGCTTTATCAAATGAACATTTATTGAGATTTTTTTGTTTCAGAACTGCGGGTGGAGCAAAACAAACACACAGAGCAGGAATTCAACCAACCATGTACCTTTGGATGAATTCATCCATCCCATGGAGAAATTCATGTTTCAATGTGCAAAACACCAAGGCTGAGTTTTGAGGAATTACTGATTTTGTCTGCTAAACTTTCCATATTCAGATTTGGGGATGTAATTTCAGCTCCTGCTGAATTTTTGTTGCAATTCTGTTCTAATTCAAGGGGGTTTGGTGGTTTGCCATGCAAAGGGCTGAGCCACTGGGTGATGTTTTCAGGGAGATCTGCTTTGCTTTGGCCGTCAGCAGGGACCAAATCCTTCCACTGGCTTTACCTGGACTTGACATTTTCAGCCAGAGCAAGATTACACTTGAGATTAAAACATTAAGGATTATCCAAAATTCCTGTTTGCAGCAGATAACCAAAGATGTGGTTGGTTTATTGACATTTTTTAGGTGAAATGGAGATAAAACCATCTCTTGGCTTTCATTTGCAGTACAACTTCTTAAAGCCTGTCTGACAAAGAATATTTTGCTAAAATAATTTGTTTTACCAGGCTGTTGCAGCACTTGGGAGGGAGCTGTGCTTCATCTCCCCATGCTAACACAGTTACTGGGAGTATTTTGGGACTCTTAGCAAAGAGGCTAAAGATAGAAAAGGCTTTTAGCTTTGTCTGCTCCTGCAGCCTGTCCAGACTGTCCCTCAGGGTCACTGCAGTGTGACACTGACACTGGGATGGCAGAGATGAGCTCAGCCTGTGCTGCAGGAAGGGCTTTGTTGGGACAAACCAGTGTGCCCAAAATCTGGAACCCTTCACAGTGCCAGACCTGGGCAGTGAGCAGAGTAAAGCCCTGAAACTGAGCTTGAAATCCTGCAAAATTTTCCCTTCTGTTCCCTGTGATTTGGGATACTGGAGCCTGAAACTTCAAAACTAAAACCCTGAAACTGAGCTTGAAATCCTGCAAAATGCTCCCCTCCTGTTCTCTGAGTTTGGATATTGAGGCTTGGAAATTCAAAACTAAAATTTTGAAATCCTGCAAAATTTTCCCTCCTGATCCTGTGAGTTGGGGTATTGAAGCCTGAAATTTCAAAACTAAAACTCTGAAACTGAGCTTGAAATCCTGCAAAACAGTTCCTTCTGTTCTCTGTGAGATGGGATATTGAGGCCTGAAACTTTGACATTAAAACCTTGAAATCATGAAAATTCTTCCCCACTGTTCCTGTGAGTTGGGATATTGAGGTCTGAAACTTCAAAACTCAAACCTTGACATCCTGCAAAATATTCCCCTCCTGCTCCCTGTGAGTTGGGGTATTAAGGTCTGAAACTTCAAAACTAAAACCTTGAAATCTTGCAAAATTTTCCTTCCTGTTCCCTGTGAGTTGGCATATCGAAGCCTGAAGCTTCAAAACTAAAACCCTGAAACTGAGCTTGAAATCCTGCAAAAGGCTCCCCTCCTGTTCTCTGAGTTGAGATATTGAGGCTTGGAAATTCAAAACTAAAATCTTGAAATCCTGCAAAATGTTCCCCTCCTGTTCCCTGTGGGTTGGGATGTTGGAGCCTGGCAGTGCCACATGCAATTCCAGGGACCTCCATCCTTAGTTCTGCCAAAACTCCCGTTCCTGGTGTCCCTGGAGCAGTGTTTCTGACCCCCACCCCCTGTCCCAGCAGTGTGTTGTGCATTTCCATGTTTCAAGCTCTCCCTGTTCCTGTTCCCAGCAGCAGGGAGGTGTCACAGCTGTCCAGCTGCAGACTGAGGCTCAGGTGGCATCGGCCTCAGGCCAGCAAGTCCAGACCCTCCAGGTAGTGGTGACCTCTCTGATTGTGTTTCTGAGCACTGCATGAGCCTCCCCAGCACCACATATCTAATGCTGTGTTTTCCCAGGGTTTTCCCAGGTTTCCAGGAGGAGCAGGGGGATGTGGAGCAGGAATCTCTGCTGGGTGATGCCTGTAGGGATTGGAGCTGTGCCCCAGTGCATGCCAGGAATTATGGAAGGGAATTGTGGTTCAGTATGACTTCAAAGTTAAAAACACCAAAATGAGTCAGGATAAACCCCAAAGATTTCCTGTAATTCCAAGGAAATGAAGGTTCTGAGCTGCTCCCTGAGGAGGGCTCTGCTTTCACTGCATGAGACAGAGAGGTGGTGCCAGAGCCTGAGCTTGGACAGTGGAACCTTCTCACCTGAAAGGGCACAAGATTGGCCTCTGTGGCACTGAGAGATCCAGTTTCTTATTTACCTGTCCATGTGAATCCAAACAGCAAGGACAGTTTGGAAAGAATTTTTTTTTTTTTGTTTCAGTGTGAAGTATTTCCTGTCTTGCAGCCTCCTTAACTCCCCCAGGCTTTCCAGGAGCCCTTTGTAGAACAGTTGTCAGACCCTGGGCAGTTTTGGGCTCAGTGTTCTGGTTTGGTTTGGTTTGGTTTGTAATTCTTCAGGGCAGGGAGGTTCCAAGGGGCTGGAATGGCCCTGCCAGGTGCAGAACGAACACAGCATTTTTTATGTTCAGAGTTCAAATCTCAAAAGCTGCCTGACTTGGATTGCTGGGCTCACTGGGGCCTCTGGTTGTTGTTATGTTCTCCCCACCATTTTTTTTTTTTCTATTTTGCCTTGCTCTGATCCATTAACAAAGATCCTGGAATGTCTTGTTTTCCTCTCTGCTTCTTGGGTATTGTGCTGCTGCCTGTGCTTCTCTGTGCTGACCTGAGCATGCTCCCTGTGTGATCCAGCCCAGGGGCTGAGGGACAGAGTGGGGACCTGGAAACTCAAATTCCCAGGGCAGGATTTGCCTCCTCACCACCCCCAGGAACTCTGTGACTTTACCACATTGTGATGCTCTTGTTCCTAAACAAACCAGATTTTGTCATCCCTGAGTTCATGAGACTCGTTTTGCATTTAAGCCTTGAAGGTAGAGCATTTTTTCAAGATGTGTTTGGGGAATTTGGAGATTTGGCAGGTGAGGGGGTTCAAACAGAGAGGTTTTCCCCTTGTTCTTTTCTCAGTGACCAGAGAGATACCAGGTCCAAAATTCCAGAGATCCTCAGGCCAAAGTTACCACAGAATCCCAGACTGGTTTGGGTGGGAAGGGACCTTAAAGCTTACCCAGTTCCAACCCCAACACCTTCCCCTGTGCCAGGCTGCTCCAAGCCCATCCTTGGACACTTCAAGGGATCCAGGGGCAGCCACAGCTTCTCTGAGCAGCCTGTGCCAGGGCCTCCCCACCCTCACACTTTTTATTTTTATTTTTAATTTATATTTATTTATAGGTCCAGTCTAAGCCTTTTTGGGCCCAGAAGTGGTTGATGCTCATCCCACTTTTTTTCCTCCCTGAACTCCATTTTGTGTTTCTCCAGTTACAATTTCCCTCAATAACCACAGAGAGTTTCTCTCAGCACATCCCATGCTGTGTCAGTTTGAAAATGGAAATACTGTCGGCACAAAATTGGAGAGAACTGAAACCACCTCAGAACCTCCCTGTTAGAACAGAGTTCTAAATAAGGACCTCAATAAAGAAATAATAATTGTGAGGTGAATACTGAAGTTTTGCAGAACCTCCCTAAAAGAACAGAGTTCTAAATAAGAACCTCAATTAAAAAACAATAATTGTGAGGTGAATATTGAAAATTCTCAGAACCTCCCTATCAGAACAGAGTTCTAAATAAGAACCTCAATTAAAAAACAATAATTGTGAGGTGAATACTAAATTTCCTCAGAACCCCCCTATCAGAAGAGTTCTCTAAATAAGAACCTCAATAAAAAATGGTAATTGTGAGGTGAATATTGAAGTTCCTCAGAACCTCCCTATCAGAACAGAGTTCTAAATAAGAACCTCAATACAAAACAGTAATTGGGAGATGAATACTGAATTTCCTCAGAACCTCCCTGTTAGAACAGAGCTCTCTCAATGGGAATCTTAGTTAAGAAACAATAATTGTGAGGTGGATACTGAAGTTTCTCAGAACCTCCCTGACAGAACCGAGTTCTCTAAGAACCTCAATAAAAAACAATAATTGTGAGGTGAATATTGAAGTTTTTTATCCCACTTTGTTCTTGGGCTGTGCATGAATACAGTTCTTGTGGCTGGAAAAAATGTGGTTTTCATGCTTTGTAACAACTGGACTGCAAGAGCAGCAGATCATTCCCCAAACCCAGAGCACATCCTGCAGTGCAGAGCTGCTCCGGGGCAGCTCAGTGCCCATTCCCCCATCCCTGTGCCCCCACCTGGGCACTGCTGAGCTCTGGGGCTGCTCTGGCAGGGTTTTCATTGTTGCTTTGTCCTTGCAGGTGCAGGGGCAGCCTCTGATGGTGCAGGTGAGCGGGGGGCAGCTCATCACCTCCACGGGCCAGCCCATCATGGTGCAGGCTGTGCCTGGGGGCCAGGGCCAGACCATCATGCAGGTGCCCGTGTCTGGCACACAGGGGCTGCAGCAGGTGAGACACCAGCCTGGGAAATGGGCTTGGGGAGAGTTCTCAGGGCCTGGCAGAGGGCTCACACATCTGTGTGCAAGCAGATTGTTTGATAAGAGATAAGATTGATCTTGGACATAAGAAATGCTGACTCAGAAATGCAATGGAATATGAGAAATGAAATCTTGGACATAAGAAATGCTGAGTCAGAAATGCCATGGAATATGAGAAATGAGATCTTGGACACGAGAAATGCTCACTTAAAAATACCATGGAATATAAATTAGGAGATTATGGACATAAGAAATGCTGACTCAGAAATGCCATGAAATATAGGATAGGAGATCTTGGACATAAGAAATACTGACTTAAAAATGGCATGGAATATAAGAAAGGAGATCTTGGACATAAGAAATGCTCACTTAAAAATGCCATGGAATATAAGAAAGGAGATTTTGGACATAAGAAATGCTCACTTAAAAATGCCATGGAATATAAGAAAGGAGATCTTGGACATAAGAAATGCTCACTTAAAAATGCCAGGACAGATGTTGTTGAGAAAAAAATGGAGCTAGGAAAAAAGTTTCATAGGATGGCCCTGCAAATAAAACTAAATAAGACTCTGTTTCTTTGGAGAAATAGAACTATGAAAGATGCATTGGGGTGATTTTGGATGAGTGGCTTTAAGGCATTTTGCAGCATGATGTGACCAAAGCTGATAGGCCAAGAAATGTTAATAATGTATTTTAATTGGCTTCTGATTGTGATGGAGTGACTTATAACATCTGTATTGTCTCACCCTTCATATGAGACTGAAAATGGAATAAAAGTTTTTTTTAAAATGCCTCTCAGTTGCCCCATCTCTGGGTCAGAAAAGGGTAAAATCCAACACCCCCAGGGCACTGCACAGCCTGGGGACACTCTGGGGTGCTGCCACTGCCACACAGAGCTCTGCTCAGCACCCCAGAACCAGCCAGAGGTGGTGATCGGTAGCTCTGGTGTGGTGGGAGTGAGTGCAAGTCCTTTATGAACTCAGTTCTTATGTTTTATGGCCTGGTGCAAATGTTTTAGATCAATGCTAAAACACAGCTGGGTTGGTTTGAGGTTTTTCATCATGGAATGGTTTGGGTTGGATGAGACCTCAGACCTCATCCAATAGCACCCCCCTGCCATAGGCAGGGATACCTTCCCCCAGAGCAGGGCTTTTGTTTGTTGGGATATTTTATCTGGCCTTTGCAATGTAGCTGGGGATCTGGTGCCTGTTCAATTTATGGCTCAGAAGGAGGATTTGAAACAAAATTATTTAAGAAAGTTTTTTGCAAGTAACTTTTGCTTGAGCCCCTTTAATATGTGATGACTGAAGGGCAATTAAAGCATCCCTGTTGCACAGAAGGCAATAGTGAAGGAGGTGTAGAAAATGGATTTTTTTGGCAGTAATTACTTATTTAAAAGACAGTTGGTAAATTTAAAGAGATGGTCAAAGTGTTCCTCAAAAGCAAAGGGAAAAACTGTAACCATGGCATAATGAAAGTGTCCTGATGATTTTGGATGGGATTTAGGAATCCAGCCCAGTCCAGGAAGGCAAATGATGTCTTGGTGTTTTGAGAGGTTTATTTATTTTTATTTGTTGAAAACCACTGTAATTTGTATGAGGTTCTTTTCAGTCTGGTTGGTGGAGGAAAATCCATAACTGTGTTTTTAAGCACAAACTCCAAACTATATCCCAGCTCTTCTCTTTTAATCTAAGAATGTTCCACAGTGGTGCAAAGACTCTGCAAAGCTGAGGACAACTTGATATATCCCAGATATAATTAACACCCCCAGATGTCTTAAATCTTAGTCCTCCTCTTCCACCTGCCTATTTGTTCCCAGTGGATGTGAATAATTGATTTCTCCTGAGTGATTTATTGTGTAAGCAGTGCAGGACTGCTGGAGCACAGTGACACAGCACACTGCTCCCTGTGCCTGTGTCACAAGCAGCAATCCATTAAAACTCCTCTTTTTCAACTGGAAAAAAAGAGAAAACTCGCTGCTTCCTTTTTCTGTGCAACACTAAATCACCCTCAGAGATGACTTGGTCATGCTGAGGTGAGGAGGGAGAAATCAGAGGCATAGTTAATGTTCCTTTCTGACTCTTTCTTCCACAGATTCAGTTGGTCCAGCCAGGTCAGATTCAGATTCAAGGTGGGCAGGCTGTGCAGGTACAGGGGCAGCAGGGCCAGACCCAGCAGATCATTATACAGCAGCCCCAGACTGCAGTTACTGCTGGCCAGACACAGGTAACTGCACCAGCATGAAAGGCTTTTCTGCAGAGGAGCAGGAAGAGAAACTTGAGAAATTATTTAAGATGCGGTTAAGTAAAAAGGAATTATTAATATTGAGGAGAACTTGAGAATGAATAAGTGTCATGTTTTTGTAGTGTTTCATACATGACTCTGGGGCAGAAAATTTAGATTGCATGTGTTTCTCCATCGTGTTTCTGTATTTTATTGGTTCGTGGTTGTTTTTGTCTCTTTGTTGAATTTTGAAAACATGAAGCATTGCTAATTCCATACTTGGGCCATTGTGTGCAGTAGTCCAGTCACACCTGGGGTTTTTGCTGATGCTTTTGGAGCAGAACAGTTCTTTCTGGTTCATAGTGAGACAGGAAACCTAGACTTTTTTTTTTTTTCATTGTTGAACTGTTGGAAAAAACATCTTCCATGTGCTTCAGGTGTTTGATCTCCAGGTATTTGCTCTGTGCTCCAGCCTTTTCTAACTGCTGCTAATGAGGCAACAGAAATAAACACCTGGAACACCTCAAGCACCATGTGTTCATTCAGGAATTGTAAACACTGGGAAAAAGGAAAAATGTGTGACATTTTTGTGCTCTTTTTTTTGTTCAGACCCAGCAGCAGATTGCAGTGCAAGGCCAGCAGGTTGCCCAGGCTGCTGAGGGCCAGACCATCGTGTACCAGCCTGTGAATGCTGATGGCACCATCCTGCAGCAAGGTAGGAGGGCTGGCAGGAGCCAGGACACCTCTTGGAGAGGCTTTTAATTTATTGAGGTGTTTGTGTGCTCTGCAGGAATTCACTCCAGGGTCCTTTACCCAGAAACAAAAAACTCCTTGTCTCTGGCAAGGATTGGTGGAATAAAACCCTTTAATTTTGCTTTTCCACCTCAAGAGTACATGGTTACTCACAGTGAGGTTATGAATGCAAAAAGCAGGAATTCTGATGGAATTGAATCCCTCACTTCAGCACTTTCCTGACTCTCTGCATGTTTTGGAAGGATGAATGAGTAAAACACAGAAGTGGGACTAATGCTGTTCCCTTCTTTTTGTGTGCGTGTTCTTTCTTCCTTTTCTTTTCTTTTTTTTTTTTTTCTTTCCTTTTGTGTTCTACTTCCTTAAAGTTACAGTCCCTGTTACAGGCATGATCACCATTCCTGCAGCCAGCCTGGCTGGAGCCCAGATTGTCCAAACAGGAGCCAACACCAACACCACCAGCAGTGGCCAGGGCACAGTGACAGTGACACTGCCAGTGGCTGGGAACGTGGTCAATTCAGGGGGAATGGTCATGGTAGGTCTGAAATTCCCACTGCAGCCTCTGCTGGCTGGGCTTTGAGGTGTTTGTACTCAGATCTAGCAGCGTTTTCACAGGGGTAGGACAGTGGGGATGGCTTTAAGTGGAAGGAGGGCAGGGTTGGGTGGGGTGTTGGGAGGGAATTCCTCCCTGCAGGGTGGGGAGGCCCTGGCACAGAGAAGCTGTGGCTGCTCCATCCCTGGGAGTGTCCAAGGCCAGGCTGGAGCACCCTGGGATAGTGGAATGTGCCCCTACCCATTGCACAAGGTGGGAATTGTGTGATCTTTAAGATCCCTTCCAACCCAAACCATCCTGAAAAACTCTTGGCTGAGATTCAGATACTATGGTCAGTCCTCTGTGTAAGTTCCATCAGTTTAAAGTTTAAACAATACAAATTTTCAGCTTCAGAGGTCTGGATCCTGCTGTGATCTTTGCTCTGGGTTTTCTCTCTCCCACAGCAGCTCAGAAATCTAGAAACTGAAATCCAAACTGAGCTGATGAGCAAAGGTTAAAATAGATTGAGTCACTTCTGGATTTCTTGAGGATCCCTTAGGATTTGTTTCCATCCTTTATAGAGATTTTTCCTGCCAATTCCTATTTCTTGTAGCGTGAGTCTTGAATGTTGTTGGTCTCCACTAGATGTCAGCAGCTCTGCAATGTTGGCTTAGAGATGCTCTAAAATGAAATAATTGAAATAAGAGATAATCCAAAAGAAAGGGAGGCACTGGCCATGTCCTGTTTGTTTGTCCAAGAAGCAGCAACACAGTCAAGGAATTGTATTGAAATTTTCCCTTTATCAGGAAAACCCAGCAGAACTGATAAAGAATTGATTTAAATTGGCTCTGCAGTTTGAGAACAGCTTTATTGCTCCTTTCATTTGAGCAGCTGCATTACCTGAGCCAAACCCACTTTCTCGTTTCAATATTGGGGGTTTTAATGAGGTTTTTATATATGTTTAATGACATTTTTGTGTGCTGAGCTGCAAGAACTAAAGCATCTCCTGTGTGCAGATGGTGCCTGGAGCTGGCTCAGTCCCAGCCATCCAGAGGATCCCTCTGCCTGGAGCAGAGATGCTGGAGGAGGAGCCCCTCTATGTCAATGCCAAGCAGTACCACCGCATCCTGAAGAGAAGGCAGGCACGGGCCAAGCTGGAAGCAGAGGGAAAAATCCCCAAGGAGAGAAGGGTGAGGATAAAACTCAGACTTAACACGGGGTTGCTCTGTGAGAAAGGCACAGAATCCCACCTGGGCTGGGAAATGAGGGTTGGAGTCTTGGTGTTCCTCAGGTTTATACTGGTTTTGGTGTTGTTCGTGAGCTACATCAGAGTGAAGTTTTTTTTAAAGTGCCTTGAGGATAGTTCTGCTTGCTTGGGGTGTTTTTGGGAGTGTCTGGAGTTGTGTGTGAGTGTGCACTGACTGTAAGCACAGAGTTTATGGGGATGGTGAGGACTGGGAATTTCCTCTGGAGAGGCAGTGAGTGGGAATCTGTGGGACAGGGGATGGATGGGGAGTGGGAATTTGCTCTGGGAAAGCAGTACTAGGAGTCTGGGGAATAGGGAATGGATATGGACTGGGAATTTCCTCTGGGGAAGCACTGATTGGGAGTCTGTGGGGCAAGGACATGGATGTGGACTGGGAATTTCCTCTGGAGAGGCAGTGACTGGGAATGTGTGGGATAGGGGATGGATGGGGAGTGGGAATTTCCTCTGGATAAGCAGTGATCCGGGAGTCTGGGGAATGGGGAATGGATGTGGACTAGGAATCACCTCTCGGGATAAGCAGTGACTGAGAGTCTCTGGGGCAAGGACATGGATGGGGATTGAGAATTTTCCCTGGAGAGGCAGTGACTGGGAGTTTGTGGTGCAGGGACATGGATGTGGGCTGGGAATTTCCTCTGGATAAGCAGTGACTGGGAATCTGTTGGGGCAGGGGCATGGATGTGGACTGGGAATTTCCTCTGGAAAAGCAGAGAGTGGGAGTCTGTGGGACAGAGATGGATGTGGAGTGGGAATTCTCCCTGAGAAAGCAGTGAGTGGGAATCTGTGGGATAAGGGATGGATAGGGACTGGGAAATTCCTCTGGAGAGACAGTGAGTGAGAGTTTGTGGTGCAGCGACATGGATGGGGACTGGGAATTTCCTCTGGATAAAGCAGTGACTGGGAGTCTGTGGGATAGGGTATGGATAGAGACTGGGAATTTCCTCTGGAAAAGCAGAGAGTGGGAATCTGTGTGGCTGCTCCCTCACCTGCTCCTTCCCCCTCAGAAATACCTGCACGAGTCCCGGCACCGGCACGCCATGGCCCGGAAACGGGGAGAGGGCGGGCGCTTCTTCTCCCCCAAGGAAAAGGACAGCCCCCACATGCAGGTGAGTGGGGCTGGGGCAAATCCCCTCTCAGCCCAAAGAAGGACAGCCCCCACATGCAGGTGAGTGGGGCTTGGGGCAAATCCCCTCTCAGCCCTTCAGGACACACATCACAGCTGTCTGTGCTGCTTTGTTTGGGTTTTTGGGCTTGGCTGGCCCTTGTCCCTCCCTGCCTCTGAATTTTTTAACTGCTGCCCCTCAGCCCTCCCTGACTTTAAATTTATTCCAAGCTTTGAAAACAAAACCTCCTTGTGGAGAGCAAGGGGTGTTTGCCCTGAGGAGTTAAATGGCAATAATGTGGATAGAAGTGTGTTCACTTTGTACACAAACATTCTGTGTTTGTTAAACAGCCTTTCTGGTTGGGTGCTGGGGTGTTCTTTCAGGATGTGAATTAAAGGTAGAGGCACCTTATCTTTATATTTGATGGCAAATTGAAAAATGGGAACGTCTGATTCTTAGCTGCATCTTGATTTGCATAAAGGGTGCAAGGCATTTTTCAAAGGAAGGGACACAGTGGAGTAGAATGAACAGATTTTGTTGTTTTTCAGTCCTTCAGAGCAGTCCTATACCTTTAGGGAGTGTTTCTTATTTTGAACTAAAATAATTCCTAAATATCAGACCAGCCCTAAGTCTTCCTGAATACCAGAAATGACAAATTCCTGGGAGGCATTAGGATTTTTGTGTCCCTGGCTTGTAAAACCCAGGAAAAACAGGACATTTTTGAAGATCAAGAGAAGTGCAGGAGTGTCTCCTCCTGGTAGTTGTGTGTGATTCTCTCTGCTTCATGGAAAAATGTGGAATTTCCAAAATTTCCAACCTTTTGTGTCTGCAGGATCCAAGTCAAACCAACGAGGAAGCGATGACACAGATGATCAGAGTCTCCTAACCCCTGCTTCCAGGGAGAAACCCCTGAAGGGAATTCCCATCCCTGCTGCCAGCCTGTCCTGCCTGCCCAGAGTGTCCAGTGAATCCTGGAGTGGGACAATCTCCATGTCACAGCCTGTCCTTTTCCACAGAGCAAGCACCACGAGGTTTTAAACTCTGCAAACAGAACCTTTCAGACTTCCTTGGTGCCCTCTCCTGCTCCAGCACAGGGAATTCAGAGTCTGAGCACTCATCCCTTTGCTTTTCCTTCCTTTTCCCACCTCAGCCCCAGTGGCTGGTGCAGCTCAGCCCTGTCCAGGGACAGATTCCAGCTCTGTGCTGCACCACAGGCCTGTGTTTGCCCAGCAGAGATTTGTTATTCCATCCACTCCTCACCCCTTTGGACTTGGTTTTCCCTGAGCTGGGCTCTGCTCTTGCACTTCAGACCCTGGCAGAAACTGAAGGGGATTCTTTTCAATTCCACCTTGTAAATGTGTAAAGAAAACTCTTCTCTGGGAAAGGTTCAGCCATCCAATCAGTGCTAGAAATAGTCGAGATTACTGCAGGACTTGATGTGTTGTGTCTCTGTTGCAAGTGGGGTGGGAGAGGGATTTGTGGGGGGGTGGGGTCAGTAAATCAGTCTCTGGGTGATTTTGGATGTTCATTGCCAGTATTTGTTGCTTTGGAAGAAAACTGGATGCAAGTATAAAAAGGATTGAAACTTTTAAGTGAGTCCCTTCCAAAGGATTTTGTTGTTGTTTTTGTTTTAAAATCTTTCTCACCTGCCAGTGATTCCATGCTTCTTCCAAGAGATGTGGAACCCTGTGTCAGTGGTGGCACTTGGCCATTGCTGGGATAGAATTTCTGATGCCTAAATCAGTTCTGCAGTTCCAGAGTGAGGGATGGATGATTCAGGACAGCAGCAGCTGGGGCAGCTCAACCTCAGGTACCTGAAGGACTCAGCAGATGAAGGCAGATATTGATGAACCTTTCATGCTTTTTACAAATTAAGCTCTTAAAAAAAAAAAAGTCAAAAGTGGCACTTAGTGAAGAAGCAATACTTATATTATTAAAAATTAGAATTTTTCCATGACCTACAGCTGGCTTTAGGCTGAGCATCTCCCACAGAACAGAGCTTTAATTTAGATTCTAAGCCTGCTCTTTTATAATTTGAATTTTGGTGATGGGAGCAGTAGTTAAAAGCATTTAACAGGTGATTTCTCCCCGTTTCCCTCCTGTCCCCTCCCACCTTTGATGAATTACACAGCTGCTCCAGGGATCATCTGCTAGCTGGAGTCTCAGATTTTCCATTTTTCCAAACTGGATCACAGCAGTGAAGTTTGGAGTTGGGAATGTTGCTGGGTGAATGTGAACCTAGCCAGGTGAAGCTGAAGAATGAGGAATTTTTGAGGAAATGCAGCCAAAGATGAGTGAGACTGGGTAAATTAAATTCAGTGAATGCTGATTTCAAGTGACAAAAAAAATGCAGCTCAAAAATTATATTTCCTCCTTCCCATGTTTTCCCATTTACTGGAAAAAAGACAAAGTGAAGGACAAATCAGCAAGTTGTAGAAGACTGGGAGGATCAAAAGAACAGAGCCTGGAAAACTCTTACTTCCTTTGGATGAAAGAAAAATATTAAAGCTGAGAGTGTGGAGTAGAAATGTTGGATCCTTCTCCTGTGAAAGGACCAGGAGGAGCAGCAGAGGAGTTTGGAATTGGCAGCTGCATCTCTAAGTGCAGCTCAGCTTCCTGCTGGGAATTCTGCTTCTGTGTCCCTCCCCACAGCTGGAGAAAATAAACCTCTCTTCAATTTTTGTCCTAAGTTAGACCAGTGATCTGACACTCTGCTCACACCTCTTAATTAGGATTTATTTCTAATCATTTCAAGGGCACTTTTAGCATCAATGGCTTCTGGTTGCTTCTGCCTTAAATCCTTGCCCAGTCCCAGCACAGTGCTGGTTTTCCTCTCTTGGTTTTCCTCCTCCAGCATTTCCTGGGATCTCCCCCATTTCATGGACCTGCAGCTCCTTAAGGGATTTTAAGTTGGGTTTGCAGCATTACTGTAAATATTTTTTTTTTTTGGAGCATCTGTACATTTTGTTGGTGGAATAGTTGTGTACTGGAGTAAGACCCTATCAGTGATGTTTGCTCTTCAGTTGATGGTAAATCTCTGTCCTGAAACACCTTTTTGAGAGCTGGAAGTTTGGGAAGCAAGATTATTGCTCTGACATAGATTTAGTTTGTTTTTTTTTTTAATGAGTAATTACTTTTCTTAAAGAACTTGTAAACTTTTTTTCCCAGTATCCCTTCATATTTAGGTTCTCTGATCTTCTGTTGTAGGTTGTGAAGAAATATGGATTTGTGTTCTAGAAAGTCTTATTGTTAATATTTTAAATAGTGATGTGAAAGCCTGAGTCATATTTTTATTTGTTTTGTGTTCTGTGTATCACTGCTGAAAGTTTTGTTTATTTGGTGAGGTTGGAGCCAGCAGTCAACACCATGGTACCAAAAATACCTGCTTTCTATTCCTGGGAAGTCTGTTAAAATTGGAGACATGTCCAATTCAAACCTCCCTAGTAATTAAATGAGAATTCTTTGTAGATTGGCTACACTTGAGCAAAAACTCCACTTTAGGAGTGAGTTAAAGAGTGGGTGAGGATGAAAGAAGAGGCTTGGGGAGAATTGTGTTTGATTGACCCAGAGCAGTGAAGCATCAAACCCATCAAAACCCAGACTTAAAGGAGTGTAAAGAACAGGATTTGGGAAAAATAAATTGGTCCTCAAGTGATGCTAAATGGATTTAAGGCCCTGCATGTTAAAAAAGAGGGGAAAAATAAACTTTTCTTTCTGAAGGGGCGTGGGAGGGTCCTGAGCTTAACATAATGTCAGGCAAAGTTTGTACATAGTTCAAAGTTTTTAATTTTTTTTATATGATGCATTTTTTCAAGTGTATTTTGGTCTTTAATAGATGCAATTGTAAGTACTGTGTACACTGTCCAGCTAATAAAATTTATAAAGTGAGAAGCTTTTATTCTTTGGTGGGAATGTTGTGATGGGATGTGGGGAGGGCAGGGGGGGCTTTGGGGTGGCTGGGATGGATGGAGATCCCTGTCCTGGCTCGGGATGGATGGAAATCCCTGTCCTAATCCAGGGATGGATGGAAATCCCTGTCCTGGTCCAGGGATGGATAGAAATACCTATCCTGGTCCAGGGATGGATGGAGATCCCTGTCCTGTCCCAGGGATGGATGGAGATTCCTGTCCTGTCCCAGGGATGGATGGAGATCCCTGTCCTGGCTCAGGGATGGATGGAGATCCCTGTCCTAATCCAGGGATGGATGGAAATCCCTGTCCTGGCTCAGGGATGGATGGAAATCCCTGTCCTGTCCCAGGGATGGATGGAGATCCCTGTCCTAATCCAGGGATGGATGGAGATCCCTGTCCTGTCCCAGGGATGGATGGAGATCCCTGTCCTGGCTCAGGGATGGATGGAAATCCCTGTCCTGTCCCAGGGATGGATGGAGATCCCTGTCCTAATCCAGGGATGGATGGAGATCCCTGTCCTGTCCCAGGGATGGATGGAGATCCCTGTCCTGTCCCAGGGATGGATGGAGATCCCTGTCCTGTCCCAGGGATGGATGGAGATCCCTGTCCTAATCCAGGGATGGATGGAAATCCCTGTCCTGTCCCAGGGATGGATGGAGATCCCTGTCCTGTCCCAGGGATGGATGGAAATCCCTGTCCTGGCTCAGGGATGGATGGAGATCCCTGTCCTAATCCAGGGATGGATGGAGATCCCTGTCCTGTCCCAGGGATGGATGGAGATCCCTGTCCTAATCCAGGGATGGATGGAGATCCCTGTCCTGTCCCAGGGATGGATGGAAATCCCTGTCCTAATCCAGGGATGGATGGAAATCCCTGTCCTGTCCCAGGGATGGATGGAAATCCCTGTCCTGTCCCAGGGATGGATGGAAATCCCTGTCCTGGCTCAGGGATGGATGGAAATCCCTGTCCTAATCCAGGGATGGATGGAAATCCCTGTCCTGTCCCAGGGATGGATGGAAATCCCTGTCCTGGCTCAGGGATGGATGGAGATCCCTGTCCTGTCCCAGGGATGGATGGAAATCCCTGTCCTGGCTCAGGGATGGATGGAGATCCCTGTCCTGTCCCAGGGATGGATGGAAATCCCTGTCCTGTCCCAGGGATGGATGGAAATCCCTGTCCTGGCTCAGGGATGGATGGAGATCCCTGTCCTAATCCAGGGATGGATGGAAATCCCTGTCCTAATCCAGGGATGGATGGAGATCCCTGTCCTGTCCCAGGGATGGATGGAAATCCCTGTCCTGGCTCAGGGATGGATGGAAATCCCTGTCCTGTCCCAGGGATGGATGGAGATCCCTGTCCTGTCCCAGGGATGGATGGAGATCCCTGTCCTGGCTCAGGGATGGATGGAGATCCCTGTCCTAATCCAGGGATGGATGGAGATCCCTGTCCTGTCCCAGGGATGGATGGAGATCCCTGTCCTAATCCAGGGATGGATGGAGATCCCTGTCCTGTCCCAGGGATGGATGGAAATCCCTGTCCTGGCTCAGGGATGGATGGAGATCCCTGTCCTGTCCCAGGGATGGATGGAGATCCCTGTCCTAATCCAGGGATGGATGGAAATCCCTGTCCTAATCCAGGGATGGATGGAAATCCCTGTCCTGGCTCAGGGATGGATGGAGATCCCTGTCCTGTCCCAGGGATGGATGGAAATCCCTGTCCTGTCCCAGGGATGGATGGAAATCCCTGTCCTGTCCCAGGGATGGATGGAAATCCCTGTCCTAATCCAGGGATGGATGGAAATCCCTGTCCTGGCTCAGGGATGGATGGAGATCCCTGTCCTGTCCCAGGGATGGATGGAGATCCCTGTCCTGTCCCAGGGATGGATGGAGATCCCTGTCCTAATCCAGGAATGGATGGAGATCCCTGTCCTGTCCCAGGGATGGATGGACCAGTAGTGCCCATGGAAGTGGTGATGGAATCCATACCTGTACCACTCCATCCTCATGTCCCAAGTTTTAATTCTCTTCTCTTCCAGGTTATCTCCCAGGAAGGTGATTCCTCCTCATCCCCAGCTCCCAGGGATCCTGTTGTTATAAATACATATCATGGTATTGGCTTTTCACAAATATTAAGGTGAATACTCTATGTGTGGTGTTGAAATGGATTTTAAGATATAATTTTCTTTAACATAAAGTGTCTTTGTAGTAACCTGCTTGGGTGGATAACACCCAATAAAGACACCTGCTACTGATACTCCAGTTACAGCACTGACCATCTGTAGAAACTAAAGACCACAGCCCAAATTAAGACTAATAAAAAAATAAATTAAAACCACAGTCAAGAAACAACCACGCTCTAAAAAAGCAAACTCAAGAAACAGCCTTGTAAAACAGTTACTGCACTATGAAAAATAGTTTATAGATAAATTCAAAAATCTATACAGCTCTATGAATATGCAACAGGATAAAAAATTTTAGAAGTGTCTCCAAAACAGCAGGTGTGTTCTTGGCTGAACACCAAGCACCCAGCACTTTTGCTTTATTGTTTGTCTCTTATTATCTTTTATTAAACCTTTAAAAATCTACCCAAAAAATAAACTTTGTTTTTCAGACTGTCATTATCTTTTTAGCCCAAACACAGCTGAATGAAGACCCTCAGAATGAGCTTATTTCTGTGTTTTGGCACAATTTTTTTTTTTCTTAGGAGGATTGGGTGAGTTTTGAAAGATTTAAGAATTTCCCAGTCTCCTGTAATCCCTCTGGCCATGCTACTCTCCCCAGGATTGGATCTGCACACTCACAGCAATATCAGAAATAGTTAATGGTACAAACTCCACACCAACATTTCAGCAGCTCCAAGCCCCCAGAGCACAGAGTTAGCACTCATGAAATCTTTCCAGAATTGGTCAATACAGTGATGATAGCAGAAAAAAACCCAAACCAAACAAACAAACCAAAAAGGAAGGAAATGACAACGTGTAAGATCAGAGAGTGGGAGGCTGGGACAGGAAAGGAGAACAATCACGCAAGGAAATCAGAAATCACTTTCTTTAGCGATTATGATGCAATTTTCTAGCTTTTTTTTTTCCCCAGACAATTTGCAGTAAAATAATAAAATCATCTTGGATATAATGGTGAAAAAACTGGTATTTTGTGGCCACATCAAAGCAGCCAACAGAATATACTTTTCTCTCTCAGCCTCACCTTCAGAACTTCACAAGGAACTCTCACAGAGCAGAGTTTATCCAACCCATGGATGTCATTTCCTGCTTTTTCACCTTCCTTCCCTCCTGTCCTGGTTTGAGGACAGGTGTCTGCCAATAAAGGCAGAAGCTTCTCTTGGAAATGGAGAATGTAAACCCCCTCCCTACAAATTATTATCATTTGGAAATTAAGGGGCTCTCAGGCAAAGAGATGGGAATTAGGAATCACAGTTCTTTACTAAGAAAATTAAAATAGAAATACAGTATTACAAAGAACAATCCCAAAACACTGCCAGAGTCAGAATCCAAGCTGACACCCGTCAGTCAGTCAGGGTGTTGGCAGCAGTCCCATTCAATGGTGGCTGCACCCTCCTGCAGTGGCAGATGTGGTTCAGCTGGAGCAGTGCTCCTGTAGAAGGTGCAGTTTTCCTCTGAAGGTCCCAGGGATGATGTGGAAAGGTCTGGCTTTCCTCTGGAATCCAGTGGAAAAGGCTGCTCTGGTGTTCCAAATCTCAGTTTTTATCTGGGTAGGAAAGGCTTGGCTCCTCCCCTGGCTGGAGCATCTCCCAGTGGGATGATGTAATTTTATCAGTCATGCACTGGGACTCACTGGCCATGAACAGGAGATATCTCCTGGAGGGAGGATGGGCTGTGGAAAGATAAAGATGATTGCCCAGCTGGTTTAAAGCTGGCCCATTAGCAGAGAATATGTGCCAGGAGATCAGGGTCACTGCCACACCTGGTTTTAACAGGTGGGGACAGAATCCACATTTCTGGCCACATCCTGTATTGCACCCCAAGACACCTCCTCTGCCAATCAGCATCCAGGCTGGAGTGTTCCTGCAATCTTGATATCCAAAAATTAAACCCATTTTTGTGCCCTTTTCAGCATTCTCACTCTCCAGCTCATGGAATGAAGAGGGAAATCTCTGTCAGGTGAATTTGGGGATTTATCCACAATCCCTGAGGGACGTTTGCTTATATCACTGTGATAACAGGATTCTGTAGTTGGATCAACAGGAGTGTAATTTGTAATAAAGTCAAGCTAGATTTATCCTGGAGCACGAGTGTGTGTTAATAAACAACAAACAGGGACATACAGAGTTATTTCTTTGTAAAACAAGTCAATACCTCGGAGTGTAAATTCCACCCCAGGAGCTCAAGCTGATGACAGTTCATATTATAAAGTAGACAAATATTTTCTAAGAAGCCTCTTGTTTATTAGAACATGTCAAATGCATTGCTTGTCTATCTGAGGCCCAGGGAAAAAGCTCCTAGGTTTAAAATAAAACAAATTTTTACCACTTTGCTGAATCTTGTCAGAATGGGTAGTAATTAAGAATTTTTCTGTGATTGAAGTGCAGAGGAAGCAGCTCATTGGCCTGGCTGTGCTGCCAGACACATCCATTTCCTCTATTTGGGTTTAAAGTTCCCTGCTATTTAAAAATGGATTGGAAAAGCAAATGCACCACAGCTTTCCTCTGGGTTTGCCCACCAAGGCACTGTGCTGTTAGGAAAGTGCAGTTTTCTTATTTTCCAGCGAATTTGTCTCCTTTCCCTCGAAACAAACCCAGCTGGGTGGTTTTACGTGCAGTGGTTTTGGCTTCTGAATGTCAGCTGCAAATATTTCCTCCTTGTCTTGTGAAATTGGGGAAGAGCAGAGAGGATGTGTGGCAAAAGGGAATGTGAGCTCAGAGATGTTAAGGAAACTTGCACAAACTGCACTTCCTAAGGTTTAAGGGGCTGGGCAGAGTCAGCACAGGAAATATTTGGGGTGATTGCAGGTACAAAGTTCTCCTGGGATGAAGATTTGATGTTCCTGCAGATCCAAGGCCAGTTAATGATCAGCACTGTGGATTTTTATTATTACCACAAGCAGAAAGAAGCAGTGTTGGATCCCAAAAATCTGGGTTTTTTGAGCTTTCTGTGCTTTCTATCACTGACCCCCAGGAGAATTCTGCTTTTGACCTGAGACCTTGGAGAAGCTTCCAAAATTTAAGTGATAGAATTAAAATCACAAGTGTGTAGTGGAACAGAACTGTGTGATTTCACATGGTAAAGGGTTTTAAATTAGAGGTTATTATAGTATAGTAATAGATTTGGGACAAGATGGGGGATTTTGGGTGTTGTTTCTTTCTGTCTTCTTCTTCCTTCTTCTTCCTAGTTTCTGGTTAATCAGTCAGTGCTGCACTGAGGGTCACAGGGTTTGGTTATTGGGTTAAAAGGATATTTAATGTAGGTGTTAATTCTCTATTGGACTGTTGAGCTTTAAGATCTTGTGGCAGCTGGATTCATCTCCATTTTGCTCACTTCTAGCTAGGAGTGTTGCTGAACTTTCTGTACTTTAGATAAGATTTAATAAATCAAGCCTGAACACGAGAAAATTTGTTTCCTTTGTGTTTTTTAATCCTGGCTCTGAGTGAGACAGAAGAAAATGAAGACAAGGCAGGATTCCCTCCCTGCAGTGCCACCATTCCTCTCTGGAATCCACTGGCCCTTCTCAGCGTTTATCTTTGATCTTCCCCTTGGAAAACAAAAACAGCAACAAAGAGCAGATGCTTTTCCCACTTCAATCCATCCCTGGGGGTTTCTTCTGCTACTGAAAAATCAGCGAATTTTCCTCCAGCAAGGATTCAGGTTGCTCAGAGCCCGTTCCATCTGCTGGTGCAAATATAAAATTTCATCTATCAATGAAGCCAAGCCAGGCTCCCCCCTCCACCAGCTGGCTCCAATTTGTTTATCCCATTAGCATGTATCAAAAATCTGTTAAAAAAAAAGAAATTCAGGAATTATCTGTGCCTCAGGAAATTTCCAGGGTCTGAACAGAGCTCTTTAGCACTGACCTGTAATAATCTTTCTTGTCAAGTGGTGAGAAATTGCTGACTTTTAGAAGATCATTCATTCCTTGATTAACTCAGCCCAAACTTCCAGCTCAATGCTGTTCCTTAGTTTGTTTCTCCCCTGGAAATGGCTCCTGAGATGATCTTCTCCTGAATCATTAAGTTGGAGTTTTCTCAGCTTTCTTTTCTTTTCTTTCTGCACTCTAATCATATTCCATGAGAACTCGTTCATCATTCCAGTCCCTCTTGCTTTAATGAGACTTTGATCAGATTTAATTTGAATTTGAGACAGCACCAAACACGGGGTTGGAGTTTCCTGTTGGCTCTCCTAGGATGGGAGCACTGAGGGACAAGGAGTTCCTTTTTTTTTAATTTTTTTTTGCAAAAAGACCCAAAATTTTGATGAACCTCAAGTTCTGATTCATCAGGCGGGAAGACAGGAAAAAACAACCCCATGGTGTGTCCATGTCACCCAGAACAGGAACAGAGCCAACATCAGCACAAAGGAACAGAGGAAGGGGAAGACAGAACCAGCCCCGGAAATATTTCTGTCCCAAACCCATTTGGTTTTGATTAATACAATCCTACCAAACTACATCCATTGTTTTTAGATGGTAATTAGTAAATTATTGATTGATTTACTTTTTATTTCCTTGGAGATATTTTATTTCAGGTGGCAAATTCCTCTCTGTGGATGCAGTCATACAGCAGCTCACCTATCTGGACCAGGAGAGAGCAACAAACACAGATTTTCTTCCCCAAAAGTTGCTGAATTAAGACAGAACCTCACAGTGGTGGAGGGTAAGGCCTTAGAAGGACAAAGGTTGTCAGATGTCCCACCATGAATTTCAATTTCTGGATAAAACACAGAACTCCTCTAAAAGTGAGAGCCCAAAAGTGTAATTAAATAAGCACTTTTCAGTCATGGCTTCTGTGGGCAATGAGAGGTTGGGCTCTGCTGCTCCTGGATGTCCCTGGATGTTCTAAACACTCCAGGGTGCTCCAAGCATCACCTCTGCTCTGGGACACGACTGTGACCTGGTGTCCTGCAGGAATCCACACCAAGCCAGAGAATCAGCTGGATTTTATTTAGTTTTGCAGGGGAAAAAGAAATGTGAGTTTGGAGGCTGAGAGAGCTGAGTGCAGCCTCGCCATGGGAAGGGATGAACAACCATCACATGGGAGAGGAAACACAGGGAGAACAACAGAGAGAATTTCTGTGCTCACAAAGTGCCTTCAGAGAGGAGAAGCTGGCTCAGAGCTGTGAGGAATCCACATCCCTTTCCTGGGGTATCCTGCACTTCCTTACCCCTGACAGGGGTTTCCTTCAAGCATCCCCACTGTCCAAAGCAGCTTTTGGGAGCTGCTCTCCCTCACCTTGGAAAGACAGAATGTCACCTGGCTGTGCCCTGAGGTGACAGGAAGCTGATGGATGTCAGTTCAGGCTGTGCTGGAATGGTCCTGGGAATGATGTCAGGAACAACTGCCTGAAGAATATGGGGATGTTCCCTCTCCAGACCCGTGTTTAGTAGCGATGCTTTTCTTACAGCAGGTGGCAACGCCTGATTTTCCTTTTCCTTGGATTCCCTTTGGTTTGGCTCATGCAGAGCTCTCCCAGGAGAGGCCGATTCCATCGTGTCCAGGGTCAGCAGGGAATGGGAGCACCTGCTGCTCACCCAGACCTGCCTTCTGTTCTGTCTCCCTGCTCTTCCTGCTGTGGGCAACAGCACAAACCAGCACAGCCACCATAAACTTGGTCACCAGGAATCCAGCGAGGATGTAGAAAACAGTGAAATCCACATCAGGAGGGGACCTGTGGGGAGCCAGAAATGCAACTATGAAGGGGATGAACCATGAGAAAATCTCTTGTAGTGCTGCCACAGTCCTAGGAAGATTAGAGATCTCAGCACGAGGGGATTTTGGGCTCACCTGGAGATGCTCTGCACAGCTCTGGGCTCCTCTGGCACGTGGGTCACCAGGTCAGCTGCTGATGGAAACACAACAGTTTAGTCTGCAGATGTTTCTGGGTGATGTTCAGCTAGGCAGGTGACCCCGGTGAGACAGGGCACTGGGAGCAACAAGGGGGTGATGTGTCAGACACCCTCTGACAGTGAGGTCACACTGCTGTAAATCAGGAGTAAAAAGAGGCTGTGAAAGACAGAACCTCCTGAGAGTGAGACAAAAGTAGATGTTGACTCAAGCAGGCCCTTGGCAGCTGCAGATATCTGTGAAATCCCATCAAGAACCCATGAAATTTCATCAGGAGCCTGTGAAATTCCAGTAGGAACTGGTGAAATTCCATTAAGAACCCATGAAGTTTAAATAGGAACCTGTGAAATTCTAGTAGGAACTGGTGAAATTCTATCAAGAACCCATGAAATTCCAATAGGAACACATGGATTTCCATCAAGAACCCATGAAATTCCATCAAGAACCCATGAAATTCCATCAAGAACCAATGACATTCCAGTAGGAATACATGAATTTCCATCAAGACCCCATGAAATTCCAATAAGAAACTGGTGAAATTCCATCAAGAACCCATGATATTCCAATAGGAATACATGAATTTCCATCAAGAACCCATGAAATTCCAATAGAAAACTGTGAAATTCCAATAGGAAACTGGTGAAATTCCATCAAGAACCCATGATATTCCATCAAGAACCCATAAAATCCCATTAAGAACCCATGAAATTCCAATAGAAAACCGTGAAATTCCAATAGGAAACTGGTGAAATTCCATCAAGAACCCATGATGTTCCAGTAGGAATACATGAATTTCCATCAAGAACCCACGAAATCCAATCAAGAACCCATGAAATTTCATCAAGAACCCACGAAATCCCATTAAGAACCTGTGACATTCCAGTAGGAACACATGAAATTCAATCAAGAACCCATGAAATCCCATTAAGAACCCATGACATTCCAGTAGGAACACACGAAATTCCATCAAGAACCCATGAAATCCCATTAAGAACCCGTGACATTCCAGTAGGAATACATGAAATTCCATCAAGAACCCACGAAATCCAATCAAGAACCCATGAAATTTCATCAAGAACCCACGAAATCCCATTAAGAACCCACGAAATCCCATTAAGAACCCATGACATTCCAGTAGGAACACATGAAATTCCACCAAGAACCCACGAAATCCCATTAAGAACCCATGACATTCCAGTAGGAACACATGAAATTCCATCAAGAACCCATGAAATCCCATTAAGAACCCATGACATTCCAGTAGGAACACATGAAATTCCACCAAGAACCCATGAAATCCCATTAAGAACCCGTGACATTCCAGTAGGAACACATGAAATTCCATCAAGAACCCACGAAATCCCATCAAGAACCCACGAAATGCCATCAGGACCCCTCGGAACCCGCAGCCCCGGGCCGTACCTGCCAGCACCTCCACCCGCACCTCCCTGAGGCTCCTGGTGTCCCCCAGGAAGTCGGTCTCGCAGCGGTACAGCCCCGCGTCCTCCCTGCGCAGCTGGCGCACGGTGACGGTCAGCAGCCCGGCGCGGGGGTCGTCCCTGAGGCTGGTGCTGCCTCTCCTGCTCCTGGGGAAGGGCAGCCAGGCGGGAGGGGCGCTCAGCACCTGCTGGCACCCGCCCCGCTCCAGCTGCCGGCACCAGCGCTTGCCCCGCCACCACTGCCGCGCGTCGTAGGAGCAGTTGATGGAAATGGTGTCGCCCTCCACGGCGGCCACCACGGTGACGTTCTCTGCAGAACAGGGGGCTACGAGGGGCAGGGGGAGAGGGGGACAGAGGGACAGAGGGACAGAGGGACAGAGGGACAGAGGGACAGAGGGAGGGGTGAGTCAAGGCTCTTCCAGGTCTATCCCTCACTGTAGGGATGCTGAACGTCATTTTCATCCCCTAGTGATGTCACCCATGGGGCAGTCATCTATAGGGATGTCACCCATAGGGCTGTCACCTGTAGGGATGTCACCCATAGGGGTGTCACTTATGGGGCAGACCTGCAGGACTGTCACCTGTGGGGCTGTCACTTGTGGAACTATCACCCATAGGACTGTCACCTGTAGGGCTGTCACCTCTAGGGATGTCACCTATAGGGCTGTCACCTGTAGGGATGTCACCCATAGGGGTGTCACTTATGGGGCAGACCTGCAGGACTGTCACCTGTGGGGCTGTCACTTGTGGAACTATCACCCATAGGACTGTCACCTGTAGTGTTGTCACCTGTGGGCTGTCACCTCTAGGGATGTCACCTATGGGGCTGTCACCTGTAGGACTGTCACCCACAGGGTGTCACCTGTACGACTGTCACCCATAGGGCTATCACCTGTAGGTCTGTCTCTGTAGGGTTGCCACACATAGGACTGTCATCTGTAGACTGTCACCTGTGGGGCTGTCACCCATAGGGATGTCACCTATGGGGCAGAACTGTAGGACTGTCACCTGTGGGGTTGTCACTTGTGGAACTATCACCCACAGGGTATCACCTGTAAGGTTGTCACCTGTGGGCTGTCACCCGTAGAGTTATCACCTATGGGGCTCTCACCTATAGGACTGTCACCCGTAGGGATGTCACCTGTAGGGATGTCACCTATGGGGCTATCACCTGTAGGACTCTCATTGTAGAGCTGTCACTTGTGGAACTATCACCCATAGGGTGTCACCTGTAGGGTTATCACCTGTAGGACTGTCATCTGTAGCTCTGTCTCTATGGGGCTGCTACCCATAGGACTGTCATCTGTAGGACTGTCACCAATAGGGCTGTCACTCGTGTCACTCACAGGGCTATCACCTGCAGACTGTCACCTGTAGGGTGTCACCCTCAGAGTTGTCACCTGTCCATTTCCCCCATACCAGCCCAGTGTACTCTGATCCTGGCTCAGATATTCTGGACTTTGTCCCAGTGACACCTCCAAAGCAGTGCCCTGCTCACTGGTTCCTTCTGAATCCCACTCCCAGTTTTCAAATCCAGTTTAACACTTTTTTTTTATCTTTTAATACCTTACTAATTTTAACCATGTTGTCAACTGGTCTTTGTCTGCTTGACTGTATTTTTTTGTTGTCTTGGTTCCTCATTTCTAATTTCCATTTCTCTTTGTGACAAGCAGAGGCAGAGGGGACAGTCTGAGCTATTAATACCTCCAGAGAGAAGTGAAGTGTGGTATTTGTGGAAATCTCTATTTCTAGTGAAAAAAAGTCACAGGCAAATGCTTCTGTGAGACCATAAGTAATGATAAAACAGAAGTAAATTTAAAAATAGGCTCTTGTTAGGACTTGGTGTTGGCTGAGCCTTTTAATAACACTTCTTACAATAATTTCAACAATTCTAAGTGAATTGTAAACTAAAAAATATGAAGTACTTTCAGCTTGACTAAAAGAAGACCTAAAATGGATCTGTGCTCTGCAAGTATCCAACACCTACAGGGCTTTTTCCTGATGTTTTTCTGCACTTGGGTGTTCCAGTCAGGGTTTACCTCGTGGAATATCCAGTCCACTCCTGTTCAACCCCTCCAAAACTCTTTAAGTGCTTCTCCTGTCCCCCCCTTCTTTCCTCCAGCTCTGCCCCTTCAGCCCCAGAATTCCCACAGCACTGCAAAACATCTCTCCAACAGAATCACTGGAAGATTTTCTCATGTCCCTCTGGAAATGTTGTGTCATTCTCTTTCCAACCAATTCTGCTGACAGATGATAAACTATTGGTGTTCCTCATCCCTTCCTGGGTGCTACTGGGGAGTGTACAGTGAACTTCTCCCAAACTCATCCCAATTTTTGGAAAGGTTCCTGTGCTCCCACAGGCTGAGTCTGTGCCTTTTCCTGGTGAGGATCTGGGATCCCCAAAACGCAGCTGGCGCCCTGTTCCTCAGTTCTCATTTCAGATGGACACTCCTTTCCAAGCTGGAAAACCCAGGTGTCTGGGATTTCAGAGCTGTGCCCCTCCACTGGGTTTTATTCCCCTCCCCCTGAGGTCATTTGCATCTATGTAAATCCCATTTGCTAACACACACAACCCAGGATTTTGCAATTTCACATTGCACACAGGGCTTCTCTCATCACTGGTTCCTGTCCTGACTCAAAAGGATCCATGTGAGGAAATCTGGGAGCACTGGGATCACCCTTTGATAAGTAAATAAAGAGAAAAGAGAAAACTCTGAGGATGGAACCTTCAGACAGAGACAAAGCTTTGCCCCAATCCTTCACCCTTTACCTGAATCCCAAAGCCACGTGCAGTTCTTACCTGCCAGGAAGACCAAGGTGAGGTGCAGGAGCTTCTCCATGGAGCTGAGCAAACAGGAGAGGAGCCTGGAGAGGAGCAGCTCTGGCTCTGCCCATGGGCAGCTCCTCTCCCCCTCCTGCCTGTGCAGGAAGGAAGGAGCACAGGAACTTGGCATCTTTTTTATCCTGCACATTCAGCAATTCTCCAGGCACAGGCATTGGTCTCGTGGGCTGAAAATTCAGGCATCAGCATTGCCCAGTGCCAGCCACAGCTCAGTCAGCCTGGCAGGGAGCAGCACGTGGTGGCTGAAGCCACAGCCCTGGCTGGCTGCTCCCACCAGAGCAGGATTTCATGGAATCTCAGGATGATTTGGGTTGGAGGAACCTTAAAGCTCATCCAGCTCTACCCCTGCCATGGGCAGGGACACCTTCCACTGTCCCAGGTTGCTCCCAGCCCCATCCAGCCTGGCCTTGGGCACTCCCAGGGATCCAGGGGCAGCCACAGCTGCTCTGGGCACCCTGTGCCAGGTTCTCCCCACTCTCACAGAGAAGAATTTCTTCCCAATATCCCTGTGGTAGTGGGTTTTAGCTTTCATATTTTTCAGATTCTCTGCTGCTTGGTGTGTACTCTGAAACTTCATGTTGGGTGTTAGTAAATTCTGTTCACAGGGGAGTTGGAGGAAACAATCTCTTCCCAACTGGAGAATCAGGGACAACTGGTACCCAAAAAGCAGAAATAATGTGGAGGGAAAGGGGGCAAGCCTTGGGGCTGAGACTTCATAACCTGGGGCTGTGGTTGGATAATTGACTCCAATATGTAGATGAACCAAAACTTATAAAAATGTAAAAACTCATGACCAGGATCCAACTTCAACCTGGGTGCAGCCCCATCCAGATTCTTGCACTGCCCAAGGTGAATCCTTTCAATAAATTCCTGGTTTATTCCTTTTGCTTTCCTAGTGTCTGTTCTCGGCATCAGTGGGAAGCCATCCCCTTGTGCTGGCACTCCAGGCATGACGAGGAAATGATAAATTATTTACAGGAGCTGTGCATGGGGGGAATTTCTGGAAAGCTGAAAGGGAGGCTCTCATGGCAGCTCTAGCAGCATCCTAAAGGTGAAGGAGGACAAGGACATCACCCCCTGGGTTTTCAGGAGGAAGAAAAGCAGGAGCAACCTTGTCTGAAATCCAACCACACAGAGCAGGGCAGGGCACTGCCCTGGGAGAAGCTGTGGGTGCTCTACAGCAGCCCAGCACCCAGCTGTGTTCTGCTCCTGGCACAAAGGACACAGGGGCTCTGCTGGGGACACTGATTCTGAGCCAGCCAATGCCACAGGGATGCAGCCATGGACCCCAGAACACCAGCAGAATGATGGGGGTGGGCTGCTGGTTTTTAATTTTTGAGGTGATTTATTTTCTTGGAGGTCTTCCATGAAAGTACAAATAGATCCTGGTTTCTAAACTGGTGTGGTGCTAAACCTACAGGCCTGGCCATTCCTAAATGTGGGTTAAGAAAATGGTTCCTCACAGTGACCAGGACTTCTCTGTCAGCTGACTGATTGCAGCTTTTGTTTCTTCTTGTTCCAGTGAGCACAAATCTGGATTCTCCTCAAGAATCTTCCCAAAAATGCTTCTCTTCCACTCCACTGTTTTTTGCTATTACCCTTCCACAGCCTGACCCAGTGCAAACTGCACGAAGAGGAAATTGTTAGAGGAATGTTGTGCTGAACGAACCATTTCCAGAACCATTTTCTTTTTCTTTCTGTCAGGTCAACTCTGAAAAGCTCAAAAGATTTCCATCAGCCTCCCTGCTGCAGCCCTGGCAATATGAGCCTGTTGGATGTGACTGGCCTGGGAATGAGAGCTGGTCTGTCACCTACAGCAGGGCTTGGGGCAGGGAAATCAGGAGCCAGAGCCCCTGGAGAAATGGAGCTGAACCCATAAACCCATTTCATGTAGCTCCCCACATGACTGTGAAATAAAATGTCTCATTTGGAGCATTTCCAGCAGAGAGGGAAGTGCAGGAGTTGGTTCTGCTTATTCTTATAATCCAGCACTTGCATCCCCAGCCCACTCCATGATAAATGAACCCAGCCACAGCAAGGCTCGAGTTCGATCCCTGCAGCACTGGAATGAGTTTGGCCACAGCAGATGAATTTTTGGGATTGGGGCAGGGTTTGTACAGGGACACAGATGGAATACCCCGCCCAGCTGTGTCCAGACAGCTCCTTTCAAAAGACCTCCACACCTGCCCCTCCAAGACTCTGCACTTTAATGGAATTGGAAAAGATGTACAAGAGATCCTGGGAATACCCCCACAACTCTGTCTGACCTGAGGCACGAGTGTGGCAAAACTTCTGTGTCTTGAGTTGCAATCCAGGATGTGGCCAGAAATGTGGATTCTGTCCCCATCTGCTGCAGCCGGGTGTGGCAGTGACCCTGATCTCCTGGCACATATTCTCTGCTAATGGGCCAGCTTTAAACCAGCTGGGCAATCATCTTTATCTTTCCACAGCCCATCCTCCCTCCAGGAGATATCTCCTGTTCATGGCCATTGAGTCCCAGTGCATGACTGATAAAATTACATCATCCCACTGGGAGATGCTCCAGCCAGGGGAGGAGCCAAGCCTTTCCTACCTAGATAAAAACTGAGATTTGGAACACCAAAGTACCTTCTTTCCACTGGATTCCAAAAAAAAGCCAAACTTTTCCACATCATCCCTAAACCTTCAAAAAAACCCTACACCCTTCTACAAAACCACTGCTTAAACGGAACCACATCTGTCACTGCAAAAACCTGTAGCGACCATTTAATCAAACTGCTGCCAACACCCTGACTGACAGGGTGTCAGCTTGGATTCTGTCAGTGTTTTGGATTTGTTTTTTGTAATACTCTATTTCTATTTTAATTTTCCTAGTAAAGAACTGTTATTCCTAATTCTCATATCTTTGCCTGAGAGCCCTTTAATGTCAAAATTATAATAATTTAGAGGGAAGGGGTTTACATTCTCCATTTCAAAGAAAAGCTCCTGCCTTTATTGGCAAACACCTGTCCTTCAAACCAAGACACTCTGCTTGTCCCTAAAACAAGAGGGAGGGCTGAAAATGCTCAGACAACACCACACACAGAGCAAAACTCAGCTCATCCATCCACACTCCTCCTCCTCATTCCCAGTCTGTGTCCCAGTTGCTTTCCCCCGTTTCTGGCTTGTCTGGGGCTCTGTGCTCATTCCCTGCTGCTCCTTGGGGACGGGGTGAAGGCGATGACTGGCGTATTCCACACACTGCGGGTTCCTCGGAGCCTGGCTCGGCTCCACGTTGCAGTAAAGAGGGTCCTCGGGGCTGGGGTGGGATTGCATATCCAGGTTGATGTATCCTGACCCTTTGCTGTCATCCTGAGAGCTTTCCCTCCTCCCAGAGCTGCCAGGCTGGGAAAGGAAAAGGAAAGCACTCGTCAGGCAGTGCCGGGCCACAGCTGCTGCCAGGACAAGGAGATTTTCCCCCAGGGAAAGGAGAAACTGTGTCAAAATTTACCTTTGGTTGTGACAGAGGTGAAAGAATAGAAAACTCTTTTTTTTCACACCCTCACCTGGATACAGGTGACAACCTCATGCTGTGACCCTGTTTGCTACTCCTTGAGTCCCTTCTCAGAATTTGTTCCCCTGGGTTTGCACCTACTGGAGTTTCCTTGCATTAATTATCAGCCAGGAATGTTCCTCTCTCTGCTGACATTAAATACCATTTCTCTCCTGTTTATAACCAAACTGAGCTCCAAGCTCCTGACCAGGTGGGTCTGACAGCTCCTCCCAGACTGCTGCTCAGGGATTTGGCACCATGTGGGAAAGGTTCCATTTTCCTTACCTGTGCTGTGCCCTCTGGTCTGTCTCTGGTGTCCTCTGCTTCTCTGTTACCTTTGGAAGGAGGCAAAATCAGAAGGTTTAGATGAAGAGAAGTCCATGAAAAGCTCTGAGGAGGTTTGGGAGGGCAGTGATGGGATGTGCCTCTGCCCTGGGCGTGTGGAACTCTTTGCTGTCTTTACTTCTCCTCTAAGGTGTTTGCACCCCTGTGCAGGCTCTGGAGGAACCTGGGTCTGATTTATAGTGAGGAGAGGCAGGGAGGAGCCTGCCTTGAGCCCAGCCTGAGCTTTTGGCAATGAGCTCACCTGGGCTGCAGTGGGGGATGGCCCTGCTGGGACAGCCCCAGCTCCACATACCTGTTCTGGCCAGGAGTTTGTAGTACCTGACACCCAGGGCTGTGGAGGTGATGAGGGCCAGGAGCAGCAGGATGAGCAGCACCACGGTCACGATGATGAAGGTGGTGTCACTGGAGCTGGAGGAGAGGAAGGGAGTTACCAGTGTGGGGTGGTTTAAAAGCCATCACCTAAGAGGGACAGGGACAGGTTTTGTGTGCCCACTTCAAGCACTTGGGAGGAGAATCAGTGTCATGTGTTGCAATACAGGATGTGACCAGAAATGTGGATTCTGTCCCCACGTGCTGCAGCCGGGTGGGGCAGTGACCCTGATCTCCTGGCACATATTCTCTGCTAATGGGCCAGCTTTAAACCAGCTGGGGCAATCATCTTTATCTTTCCACAGCCCATCCTCCCTCCAGGAGATATCTCCTGTTCATGGCCAGTGAGTCCCAGTGCATGACTGATAAAATTGCATCATCCCACTGGGAGATGCTCCAGCCAGGGGAGGAGCCAAGCCTTTCCTACCCAGATAAAAACTGAGATTTGGAACACCAGAGCAGCCTTTTCCACTGGATTCCAGAGGAAAGCCAGACCTTCCCACATCATCCCTGGAGCTTCAGAGGAAACTGCACCTTCTACAGGAGCACTGCTCCAGCTGAACCACATCTGCCACTGCAGGAGGATGCAGCCACCATTGAATGGGACTGCTGCCAACACCCTGACTGACTGACGGGTGTCAGCTTGGATTCTGACTCTGGCAGTGTTTTGGGATTGTTCTTTGTGATACTGCATTTCTATTTTAATTTTCCTAGTAAAGAACTGTGATTCCTAATTCCCATCTCTTTGCCTGAGAGCTCCTTAATTTCAAAATTATGATAATAATTTGTAGGGAGGGGGTTTACATTCTCCATTTCCAAGAGAAGCTTCTGCCTTTATTGACAGACACCTGTCCTGCAAACCAGGACAGACTGTTCTCCTGCAATATCTCCTGCAGGATCCTCCATCTATGAAGCTTCTTTCAAGTCCATGCTGATCCAGAAGTGAATAAGAGGCACTGGGGACCTTCCCTGGCTCACTGATTCTTGCTTTTTTTACTTGGCTGTGTCTTCTGAGCTTTTCCTAACCCATTCTCTAGGCTTTAGAAACAAGGCACTGTTCAAAGCTCCGAGCACAATTCCAGGCTCTCTGGAGCAGGGATGATTCTGCTCTCAGGTGCTGCTGTACCATTCATGACAGCAGATGTACAAAGGGGGAAAATCCTGTATATTTAACTGGCAAATGGAATAATAGCAGCCAAGCACTGTCCCATTGTTAAATACTCAGACAGGAGGGAGCAAAGTCGAGGCTGAGGGGCAGGATCTGGGTGTTCTGTTCATGTGAAGTGCAGCACCAAAGAGAGAAGGATAAAGAGGCATCTGCTGTGACAGATTTTACCAATCTGCCTCTTCCTTTGGAATTAGGTTTAGGGCAGGAGCTGGAGGAGGCGAGGCCACCTTTGGTGAGGATCCTGGCATATTCCTCTACAGGAGCAGCCAGAGTGCCCAGGTGCCTGCCCCAGGATTACAGCACAAACAACTTGTGAGTGCTCAGGCTCAGAGACTCTTCTTAGGCCTTACCTGGGTTCACCCAAAAGAATATCTTGACTTTTCCATTCAGTGTCTGGAGAACCTCCCGGAGCCAACACTGGAAACACAGACACGAGGAGAGGAATGGTCACTGTGGGACTGCTCTGCATTCAGCAGTGAAACCTCTGCCACTGCTGCTCCTGTGCCCAGGGCCCTGATCCTGAGTTTATCCAGAGCATCCCAATGTCCCCTCCTATCATCTGCACTCCACTCTTAGCTCTGCAGAGCCAGGCTGCTGCTCTGCCATGACCAGAGGTCTCAGTGCCTTCCCTCACCATTAAAACATTGTCTGAAAGAAAACCCAGAAGTCACAGATCTGTAAAATCCGAGTCTAAAGTCGTTCCCTTGACAACCCAATGGAAGGTCATGGAAAGCCAAAGGATGAATCACACTTAAGGGGCTGTAAAGTCACTCTAAAGAACTGGTATCAAACACTGAGTTATCAAACCCCTCCCAGGGCAGCTGAGGCTGCTCCCAGGTGGAGGAGGAGCTGCACAGCACCGATGTGGATCTGCTCCAAACCCCTGCTGCCCTTCCACAGGGTGGTGACCCAGAGAAGGCCCAAAGCTGCGGGGTTTGGCCAGGCAAACACAGGTGAGGTGGGAGGTGGGAGGTGGGGTAAGCTGGGCAGTGCAGAGCAGGGCAAGGAGTGTGGAATGCACAAAGGGGTGCTGACAGATGCACACCCACCCGTGGAGACGCTGAGCGTGACCTCCTCCATGCGGGACAGAGCGGCGCGCTCCTGCAGCGCGCACCAGTACACGCCCGAGTCCTGCAGCTGCAGCTGCGCCATGGTGACGGTGACAATGCCCTGCTGGCTGTCATCCTGGATCCTGACACCGGCCCGAGCCGTGCCGTTCCCTGCTGGGGGCTCTGAGCCGGTGGTGGCCAGCACGTGGCACATTTCCCCCTCCTTTCGGCACCAGGCTTTGGTGACAGATGCATAGTCGGCGATCTTGTAGTGGCACTGGACAGAGACGGTGCCTGACTCCTCGGCTGTGTGCTGCTGGGTCCCTGGAAAACACCCGGGGTGTGCTGATCCCAAAGTGGGATCTGACAGTGGCTGCCCCTCCCCAGCTCTGGATTACCCTGGAGCGGCATCCAGCTCCACACCTCTACCTTCACCTCCACACCACCACCTCCACCTCCACATCCACACCTCCACACATTCACTTTCACCTCCACACATCCACCTCCACCTTCCCTAAGCAGAAGGGGACTGCACCCAGATTCTCTATGCAGAGGTGTCAAAATCTGGAGGTCCTGTCCCTCTCCTCTGGTTCCCTCAGGGTCAGGCACTCAGCCCATAGGGTCTGGGAGTGTTGGTGATTGTGGGGTCAGAGCAAGAGCCATGCCTGGAATGGGGATGGGTCCCAGCAGCACCCAGTGGTAACCAGGGCTGCAGCCACCAGTCTGGCCCTGTGGGAAGCAGCTGGGGTGAGCAGCCCCATTTGTGGGACCCAAGGGAACCTCACAGGAGCTTCTGCTGGCAGCAGACAGAGCATGAGGGACCAGCCCTGAGCTTTGGCTCAAAGGTCCTGTGGATAACCACAGTGTGTGCTGGAGGGATGGGCAGGGGGAGAGACGGGTGTCACCAGGGCTGAGACCTGCCCACACCCACAGCTGGCTGCCAGGAGGGGCGGTGAGAGGGCAGTAGGGACCCACCCTTGGACACTGAGTGCAGTAGGAACCCACCCTTGGACACTGAGTGCAGTAGGAAGCCACCCTGGGTCACTGAGTGCAGTAGGAGCCCACCCTGGGTCACTGAGTGCAGTAGGAACCCACCCTTGGACACTGAGTGCAGTAGGAAGCCACCCTGGGGCACTGAGTGCAGTAGGAAGCCACCCTGGGGCACTGAGGGCATGGCAGGTACTCACTCTTGAACACAGAGAGCACGATCCCGGCTGTGCGCTCAGAGCCCAGTGCACACTGGTACACACCAGAGTCCCGTGTCTGCAGCTGCTTCATGGTGACAATGGGAGTTCGCTGAGCACCATAGTTGATTGATGCTCTGTCTTTCAGGGCTTTAGTTGCACTCCTGTTTGAGGATGTTTTTCTCTCCACTGTGCACTGCTCTCTCTGGCACCAGGCTGGGCACTGCACCAACAAGGTGTCCAACTCCCACCTGAGCAGCTCTGTGAACACCAAAGGTGTTTCAGTCAGTGCCTCGGGCACCTGGGACAGACCGTGCCCTGGGGCAGCCCCCTCAGGGGAGCCCCTCCTTAGGGCAGGGGGAGGTGGGGACACGAGGGAGCTGGGAGCCAGCAGGACCTGCCAGGTGTGTGGGGCTCCTTCGCTGGGAGGGAAAGCAGGGAGTGAGGCTGGGGGATCAGGAGAAGCTGCTCAGCTGCGGGGGAGAGGGGGGCAGAGCAGGGGAAGGAATGAGGTTGCTTCCTGACAAGGCCTGGCTTTGGGTGGGGTACAGGTACTCACCCTTGAAAACATTCAGGGAGATGATCCTCAGCTGTATATATTTATAGGCATCATATTGGTACCCATAGTAAGCACAGAAATACATGCCTGAGTCCTCTGCCTTGAGGTCAGTCATGGTGATGGACACAGTCTTACTAGTGGTGTTATCCTTTATTTGAATTCTCCCATCCTTGCTTTGTTGCCACCGTTCAGCATATGTGCGCACTAGTTGTTCACATCCCCCATCTTTCAGGAGGCACCAGTATTTTGTCTCCTGGGTAGTAGCCCATGGTGCATAAGGACACTGGATGTACAGAGTGTCCCCTTCCCGTCGTCTCTGGGCTCCAGAGGTTTGGCCTTGGAGACCTGGAAGGATCAGATGTGTTGAGGGAGATGGGAGCTGATCACAGAACCGCAGAATTAACCACAGAAGCACAGAACAGAAGCACAGAATCAACAAGGTTTGAAAAGACCTTCGAGATCACTGAGTCCAATCTATGCCCTAACACCACCCCATCACCCAGACCATGGCACTCCGTGCCACATCCCCAGCCATGCCAGTGCCTCCCCTGCCACATCCCCAGCCATGCCAGGGGCTCCTGGGACATCCCCAGCCATGCCAGCGGCTCCTGGCCATATCCCCAGCCATGCCAGTGCCTCCCCTGCCACATTCCCAGCCATGCCAGCGGCTCCTGACCCTGTCCCTGTCCCTGTCCCTGTCCCTGTCCCTGTCCCGTCCCTGTCCCTTTCCCTGTCCCTGTCCCACCCCTGGCCCTGGCCCTGTCCCATCCCTGGCCCTGTCCCATCCCTGTCCCATCCCTGTCCCTTTCCCTGTCCCTTTCCCTGTCCCTGTCCCTGTCCTTGTCCCATCCCTGTCCCTTTCCCTGTCCCATCCCTGTCCCTGTCCCTGTCCCTGTCCCTTTCCCTGTCCCTGTCCCTGTCCCACCCCTGGCCCTGGCCCGGTCCTGTCCCATCCCTGTCCCATCCCTGTCCCATCGCTGTCCCCAGGGACACACCAAGCCCTCCTCCTACCTGGGAAGCAGAGGGGCAGCAGGATCAGGGCTCTCAGTTCCATGGCCGTGCCCCAGGGACGGGGCAGCACACAGTGCCCTGTGCCAGTGTGGGTGCCCCCTGAGCCCTCCTGCCTGGCAGTGACACAGCTGGGGGAAGTGCTGAGCTCTTGCCGCAAGCGGAAATGCCTCCCCATGTTTTGTTTCAACATTAATATGAAGATAATCTCAGGGTGTTTTTGGGGAAGTGGTTGAGCCCAGAGCGCTGCCAGAAGCTGTCACTTCTCTTGCCTGGCTGGTGGTATTTGTTTTGTCACCCTCCTGTCCCTCCTCAGCCTCTGGTGAGGTTGACCCACCTGGTTCCTCTTCCTCCCTGATTGATAGGAGGGAAATGTTGCAGCTTTCGATGTAACATAAACTTCTCTGCGGCCAATTCTGCACCCAGGTGCTCGAGCAGGGCTCACAGAGGGAATGGGGAACAGATTCTGTTGCTTTTCCCCTCCTCTCCCTCAGCCTCCCTGAGGAGCTCTGCCTCCTGCAGATCCACACAAAGCCAGCACTCCTGCCAAAGCCACCTGTGGAATCCTCCAGGTCAGTCCTGGATCTGCTGTGTGCTCATCCCACACCCAAAATCCCTTTTGTTGACTGCTGTCCCAGCTCTGGGGACTCCCTCATGGTCTTCCACACCTAGTTCCATCCCAAACAGCTGCTTTGGGAAGCAGGAGCAGTGTCAGGGCTTATTTGCCTCGAGGCCAAGCTTCTCTGGCCTTGCTCTCTCTGGGGCTGTAAGGATGCTGGAGAAGGCCTGAGCTTCCCTCTGCTCCCAGTGCTTCCCACACTGGGAATCGTGTCCCACATCAGCATGGCTTGGATGAGTGTCCTGGTTTGAAGGACAGGTGTCTGCCAATAAAGGCAAAAGACTCTCTTTGAAATGGAGAATGTAAACCCCCTCCCTCCAAATTATTATAATTTTGAAATTAAGGGGCTCTCAGGCAAAGATATGGGAATTAGAAATAACAGTTCTTTACTAGGAAAATTAAAGTAGAAATACAGTATTACAAAGAACAATCCCAAAACACTGCCAGAGTCAGAATCCAAGCTGACACCCGTCAGTCAGTCAGGGTGTTGGCAGCAGTCCCATTCAATGGTGGCTGCACCCTCCTGCAGTGGCAGATGTGGTTCAGCTGGAGCAGTGCTCCTGTAGAAGGTGCAGTTTCCTCTGAAGGTCCAGGGATGATGTGGAAAGGTCTGGCTTTCCTCTGGAATCCAGTGGAAAAGGCTGCTCTGGTGTTCCAAATCTCAGTTTTTATCTGGGTAGGAAAGGCTTGGCTCCTCCCCTGGCTGGAGCATCTCCCAGTGGGATGATGTAATTTTATCAGTCATGCACTGGGATCAATGGCCATGAACAGGAGATATCTCCTGGAGGGAGGATGGGCTGTGGGAAGGATAAAGATGATTGCCCAGCTGGTTTAAAGCTGGCCCATTAGCAGAGAATATGTGCCAGGAGATCAGGGTCACTGCCCCACCCGGCTGCAGCAGATGGGGACAGAATCCACATTTCTGGGCACATCCTGTATTGCAACTCAAGACACTGAGCCCTCCTGAGCCTCCCTTTCAGCTCCTGTGTCCTTCCCTGCCCTTGAAGCAGCGAGAGCAGAGCAGGAGCCGCTCTCCCCTGGGCCGGTACCTGCCCCGCTCAGCACACATAGACTCCACTGACACCCCGGCTGCAAAGAATTTCCAATTATATGAATAAGCAGCTTATTAACAATACATTCTGGCTAATCATTCTGTGCTAGATATCTCCTCATTGTCTCGTCCCCAAATCCCTCTCTCATCAGGCAGTTGATGCGCGGTAACGAGAAGGGGGAACATGGAGAACAAATCCCAGGAGTGTGCAATTAGTTCAGTTCCTGCAACTGGTTGCCTCCAAACCGAGCCAGGAGCTGCTCCCCAGCCCTTCCCACGGCGTTTGCTGCATCCATGGGAGGTCCTGGCAGAGGGGAGGGGCTCTGTGGGGCAGGACAGGTGATGAGGAGATGCCTGTCCAGGGCTTGGCATGGTGCAGCAGCAGGAATGGGATAAAGTTGGTCCTTCTGCTGCACCTCTGACAGAGGATCAATATGGTTTTAATTGTAGAATCATTATAGATTTTAATCATAGAATTATATCTATTCTATTCTATTCTATTCTATTCTAGTCTAGTCTAGTCTAGTCTAGTCTAGTCTAGTCTATATATTTTAATTATAGACTCATTATAGATTGAAATTATATTATATTATATTATATTATATTATATTATATTATATTATATTATATTATATTATATTATATTATATTATATTATATTATATTATATTATATTATATTATATTATATTATATTATATTATATTATATTATATTATATTATAATTTTCATATATATGAATATATATGACTATATATCTATAGATTTTTTATTTATTTTAATTATAGAATCATTATATCATCATCTCAGGAGGTCACTAAACCCAGCCTAGTGACACAGCAGGGTCAGCCCTGTCCGCGTCATTCCTAAAGAGCCCTGCAAGCAGTGGAGAGTGCAGCGTTCTCCTGCTCCAGCCCCACCTGAACACTCCTCCCAGCCCTGCCCCTCCCTGCTCTGTCATGCCTTGCTCCACTTTAGTGCCTTTGTACCTCGGGGATCAGATCGTTCCTCTCAGCCCTTCCACTCCAGACAGACTCCAGACAGCTGCATCCCAAATATTTTGATTTTCCCTCCTCAGATGTGCTCCTGGCAGCTCGGAACATGTTTCTCCCCTTTCTCTGAACTCCGTTACTAATCCACCTCTTCTCTGTTTCCCTGGACTCCCCAGAGTTTATTTTGGAGCTTAAGGATGGAGCCATCTCCTTTCTGCTGCTTCCAGGAAACCCTGGAATGGCAGTTTATGGCAGTTCATTGACTCTGGTTGCTGTCACGCTCACAGAGGTTTCTCTGGGTGAGACTTTTCTGGAAATATCGAGGGTTTGAAGGGTTTTGGGTTTTCGGAGCAGCGGGGGCTGCAGTGGCGGAGCGAGGCCGCCAGGGGCGGGGAGGCTCAGGAATGAGTCCGGACAGGAGCCGGGGACAGCGGGGACAGCGGGGACAGCGGGGACAGCGGGGACAGCGGGGAAAGTGGGGACAGCGGGGACAGCGGGGACAGCGGGGACAGCGGGGACAGCGGGGACAGTGGAGCCACCGGGGACAGCGGGGACAGCGGGGACAGCGGGGACAGCGGGGACAGCGGGGAAAGTGGGGACAGCGGGGACAGCGGGGACAGCGGGGACAGCGGGGACAGCGGGGACAGTGGGGACAGCGGGGACAGTGGAGCCACCGGGGACAGCGGGGACAGCGGGGATAGCGGGGACAGCGGGGACAGTGGGGACAGTGGGGACAGCGGGAAAGTGGGGACAGCGGGGACAGCGGGGACAGCGGGGATAGCGGGGACAGCGGGGACAGTGGGGACAGCGGGGACAGCACGGGGACAGTGGGGACAGCGGGGACAGCGGGGACAGCGGGGACAGTGGAGCCACCAGGGGACAGCGGGGACAGCGGGGATAGCGGGGGACAGCGGGGACAGCGGGAAAGTGGGGACAGCGGGGACAGCGGGGACAGCGACAGGGGACAGTGGGGACAGCGGGGAAAGTGGGAGCCACTGGGGACAGCGGGGACAGCGGGGACAGGGGACAGTGGGGACAGCGGGGACAGCGGGGACAGTGGGGACACCGGGAGCCACCGCGGACACTGGGGACAACGGGAGCCATCGGGGACAGCGGGGACAGCAGGGACAGCGGGAGACACCTGGGACACCGGGGCCACTGGGAGCCACCGGGGATACCGGGAGCCACCGGGGGCCACCCTGGCATGGCAGGGACACTTCTCATAGTCTACAGTGTCACCCTGGCATGGTGGGGACATCTCCCAGAGCCACCAGTGGCACCCCTGCCATGGCAGGACACCTCCCACAGCCATCAGTGCCACCTCTGCTATGCCAGGGACACTTCCCACAGCCCCCAGTGCCACCCTGGCATGGCAGGGAGACCTCCCAGAGCCCCCAGTGCCACCCTGGAGGTGTCCCAGGCCAGGCTGGATGGGGCTTGGAGCCACCAGGGCTGTGGGAGGTGTCCCCACCATGGCAGGGGTGGCACTGGGGGCTCTGGCAGGGGTTCCTGCTATGCCAGGGTGGCACTGGGGGCTGTGGGAGGTGTCCCTGCCATGCCAGGGGTGGCACTGAGGACTATGGGAGGTGTCCCTGCCATAGCAGGGGTGGCACTGGGGGCTGTGGGAGGTGTCCCTGCCATGCCAGGGTGGCACTGAGGAGCTGTGGGAGGTGTCCCTGGCATAGCAGAGGTAGCACTGATGGCTGTGGGAGGTGTCCCTGCCATGGCAGGAGTGGCAATGGGGGCTCTGGGAGCTGTCCCCACAGTGGCAGTGTGTGCCTGAGGACTGTAGGAGGTGTCTCCACCATGCCAGGGTGCCTCTGGGATGTCCCCACCATGCCAGGGTGGCACTGAAGGCTCTGGGAGGTATCCTTGCCGTGCCAGGGTGGCACTAGGTGATTTTTCACATCCCTTCCAACCCAAACCAGCCCACAATTCACAGATATCCTTGCCTCACCTGCACTGGGCTTTAAAAGCTGCTTCTTCCCAAAACTCTGAGCCCGCTGCAGACCCAACACCCGACTGAGCTGAGCTGGGGGGTCCCTCTGTGCCCTCTGTAGGATATCACCCTGAGCTCATCCTCAGCACACGAGCACAGAGCAGCCCCTGGCCCTGGGGAATCCACCCCAAACAGCCCTGAGCAAGGGGAACACCGGGATCAGGGAGAAAGGGGGGCTCTCAGGATTCCCTGGCTCAGGAAAGCAGTGAGAGGGAGCCCCAGGGGGGTGTGGAGGTGTGGACACACCAGAACCTCACTCAGAGAGCTGGACACGGGCTCAGGGCTCAGCTCTGGAGGAGGAGGCCCCACAGCAGCAGCTTAGTGAGGGGCTGGTGTTTGGTCTGTTCCACATCAATGGGGCGTCCAGCTGTGGCTGAGGATGAAAGCAAGAGAGAGAGAGAGAGGATTAAAGGCTCCCAGGGTCTCCTCTAACCCGCCTAAGACTCGCCAAGAGGGCAGTGTGAGGCTTCAGGAAGGCTTCTTCATATGGAAAATATTATAGGAGGGAGAGAAAGAGGAGGGGGAAGGGAGCAGGGGGAGAGGGAGGCTCTGTCCAGAGCGTGCTGCAGGAGCAGAGACCACTAAAGGGATCTTTAGAGGCTTTGGGAGGCACGAGAGAAAGTGCTGAGCTCTGGTGGGGCACAGGTGAGATGAGTTTGGGAGGCCTGGAGAGACAGGCAAGAGGAAAAGAAAGGGATGAGAGGAGAGTGGAGGGGGAGAGGTGGCAGGGGAGGTGGTGGAAGGGGGGCTGAGGGGTGACAGGGGGTGACAGGGGTGACAGGGGTGACAGGAGGTGACAGGAGGTGACAGGAGGTGACAGGAGGCTCTCTGCTCCCCACAGGGGTGGCCAGGTGGGAGCCCCCACCTGCTGCTCTGCTCCCAGCAATGTCCCAGCCGTGGGGAACACATTTCCACCAGCAGTGGGACATTCTGCACCGAGTTTCCAGCCAGGTTTCCTGTCACAGGCCCGGGGGCAGTGGAGCCCTCCTGCCTGAGGGGCAGGATAATCCTGGGATTTAACACCCAGCCCTGTTATGGCCAGGATAAGGGACTTTTCCTGTTCTGGCTGCCACCGTTTCCCTGCTCCCATTCCTGGGGTTCTCTGCTCCCCCCACGTGTGGCAGGCCTGCTCTCATCACCTTCGTCCCACCCCTGAGATCTCCCTGGCATCCACAGGCTCCACTCCTTGATTTCTCACCTTCCTCCTCCTCATTTCCAGGAGTGTGAGCACACAGGGCACTGAGGAGGGCAGGCTGTCCTTCCCTCTCTGTCCTGCTCCTGCTCACACCAGGCTCAGGGATATTGGAAGATTTGGGCTGAAAAACACAACTTTTCCAGTTCCACCCCCTGCCATGGGCAGGGACGCCTCTCACAGTCCCAGGCTGCTCCAGCCTGGCCTTGGACACTTGCAGGGATCCAGGGGCAGCCACAGCTTCTCTGGCCACCTGTGCCAGGGCCTCCCCAGCCTCACAGGGAGAAATTTCCAACCTGGCCTGGGTTGCTTGGCCATCCCTGCAGCAGCTGAAGACATTCCAGGTGGTGCAGAAATACAAAATGTAGAGCTGGGAGATGTTCCCTGACCCCCCAGTATGGACACACCTGGCAGGTGAGGGGATTTCTATGACCACAGATGTCCTGGTGCCTTGAGACTCCTTGAGGAATGAGAGGATTTTAACAGGATCACCTCTCCCTCCTCTCTAGAAAACACTTCTGAGTCTGTGCTCCACGGTCTGAGGAATCTCAGATGAAAGTCTCAAGGTCTGGTGTCACAGGAGCAGCCACCCCAAAGGTGCTGCTGGTTTTTGGGACAGCAGCTCAGCTCTGATCCCGTTCCACCCCACCCCAGCTTCCCTGACATCCCAAAGCTGAGTCTTTTCCACACTTCTCCTAAACATTAGCAAAGCATTTTCCCCCCTTCCCTCTCCCAGCAGGGCACAAACCCCTTTGCCCCCAGTCTGGAAATTTGCTTTCCTGTCCCTCCCTTCCCTGCCCTCCTGGGGAGCCTGCGTGGACGCGGTGCTGCCGGCTCGCCTGTCTGAGCTGCTCAGTTAAGAATAATAAACAAATTCCTAAATGGGAGGATATTCTTTAAACCTGCCTTGTGCTGGCTGCCAGGGAATGCAGAGCCCACCTCCTGTCCCCCTGCAGCCGCGGCTCCAGGCTCTCCTGAAACCTGAGCTGCTTCTCTGCCGAGCTGCACCGTGGCCTCTGCGTGCACCTTCCCCCCTGACCCCGTCTGCATTCTCCTGTCCTTTTCCTGACACGCTCCCAGACAGCTCCTGGCTCACACTCACCCAGAGAGGGGCTGGTTGTGGCATTGGCACAGCTGGCACAGCTGGCACAGCTGGCACAACCAGCTCAGAGCTCGCCATGCCCACCCCGCAGCTGGGCACGCCAAGGGTTAACACAGGGCAGCACAGAATCGTGGAGTGGTTTGGGTTGGATGGACCTTAAAGAAGATCCAGTGGCACCCCCTGCCATGGCAGGGACACCTCCCACCGTGCCAGGGCTGCCAGCCCTGTCCAGCCTGGCCTGGGACGTTCCCAGGGATGGAGCAGCCACAATTTCTGTGGGAATTCCATTCCAGACCCTCCCAGGGAACAATTCCTTCCCAATACCCCACGTGACCCTTGTCCCTCTGTCCCTCTGTCCCTCTGTCCTTTTCCCTTCTCACAAGTCCCTTCCTGAGCTCACCTGTTCTGCCTCCCCGTTTCTCTCTGCTGCTCCTCTTTCCCTCCCTCCCCATCTCCCTCCTGCACCTTTCACTGAGATCTTTTCCCACCTTGTCCTGCCCCTTCCCAGCCCTCCCAGCTTGCCCTGTCCCCTTCTTGGTGGCCCATTTTCCTCATCCCAGCACTCCCAGCCCGCAGGAAGCCCATGTCAGCTGGAGGCTGAGCAGTCCCTGGGACCCTCTGGCCCTGCCACACTTTTCAACCCACTTCTCATTTTTCTTCTCCTCTTCCCTGTAATGTATTGTTTTCAGCTCTCCTCCTCCTCAGTTCCTGCTGAAGGGAACTCATCCCCTGCCTCTTCCCTCTGCTTGCATCTTGAGAAACAGGGAAAAACCCATTTTGCTCTTTCCCCAGCTCCAATTCCCCTTCCACCCCCACAGCCCTGAAACCTTTCCCTGGTAGTGTTGCAGTAACTGTTCAATTAAACGAGCAATTACAAAATCAATCAAACCAAACCAGAGCTGAGAACCGACGGGGGCATGGCTGGGGACAGGGACAGTGCCAGAGCCAGCCCGGGGACAGCTCCAGGGGTGGGGACACCGAGGACAGGGTGGCACTGCCACCACCAGCCTCACCCCCCCCCAGCAGAATTCCCCTCCTGAGAAAACCCCGGAAAAGCTGCTTTCCATGGAGCAGCCATTCCATGATTTTAACACAGAAATCCACACGTGGATGGGTTTATCTGCGATTTCGTGGGGTTTCTTCTGCTGATTCCCTTTTCCTCTTTGGGGACACTGCTGTGTCCCTTTTGTCACGCGCTGTCCTCTCAGCAGGTGACACTCACAGTGTCTCACTCCCCACTGTCCCTGTCTCCCCGGAGTTACATCCATGATTTTCACTGCTGGAATTCCCATCCAACACCCACAGCCCTCCTGGTGCTGTCACAGAAAGACAAATCCTTCCAAACTCATCCCAAACGGGCCAAGATGAGCTGGGAGATGGGCTGGATTAGAGGAAGTTGTAAAAAGCAGATCAGAGATGATCTCTGGGCAGAATCCTGGCAGGTTTCCACAAGGAATTCAGCTTTGGCACGAGGATTTTTCCAAGGAGACCCAAGATCCTGCTCTGCACCACCTGTAGAGGCTGAAAGCAAGGAGAATTTGGGATGGAGAGGATGGGAAAGGCTTTGTTGTTTTTTGGGAACACATCTATGGAAGGAGCAGCTCCTGGGAGCCCTCTGCTTTGGGATCATGAGCATGGCTTGGTCTCACTGCTGGGTTCTGCTCCTCGGGGATGGAAGGGAAGCAGAACTGGAGCTGTTTAAAGAGGAGCTCTGATCCCAGACTCACCCCTGAATCTGCACAGTCAGAGAAGCAGCATCTCAAAGGTTTATCATTCCTTTCAGAGCAGGAATCTGGCAGCACTCCTGGGGCAGGAGTCCAGTTTGGCTTTCATTTTTAGTGAGTAATCCCAAAATCCTAATCACCCCATGGATCCCAGGGAATCAGGGCTGTGCTGACACTTCCCAGCGTGGCACCAGGCACAAATCCATTTGCCAGGGTGCTTTAAGGAAATCCCTATTCCTTTTTTTTAATTTTTTTTTTTTTAGTTTGTTCACCCCTAGCTCACCAGAGGTTGATATCAATTAAATATTGAAGATAAGCACACAACTTCCCCCTGCTCCCAATCTCCCATGTCTGACATTCAGTGCTGCTGCAAAACTCCTGGATTTCCCCACCCACCTGGAAACTCTGGATGAGGAGGGCTGGGAAGGCAGGAATTTGGCACAGGGGTGGGTTGATTTTCCTTATCAGCCTGGAGCCAGGTTATCTTGGATTGTGCTGATACCACTCAGGGTGTGCCCACAGCCTTGGTGTTTGTATAAATCCAAGGAAATCAGGGGCTGTTTCCAAGTGCCTGAAACATCAGCCCAGCTGTGCAGCCCCTGTGCAGCTGATACCAGTCTGCAGGTGCTGCTGGGTTGGGACTATTTGATCTTCAATAATTTGGGAAAATCCCCAAGGTTTTGTCCTCAGCCCTAAATTGATTTTACTTTGTGACTTTCACACAGGTCCCCACCCTGGCAGCCTTTGGCTGGAAGATCAGGAGAGCCTGGATGAGATTCCCATTTTTTCTTGGTGGATTTGGGGCTCAAATTTGGGGCTTGGAAGAGGAACCATTATGGGATTGATCCCAATGCCAGGTGGGAGAGGGAGGGATGTTTTTTCACAAATTTTTTATTCCAAAGTCACAAATCTGTCACCCACCCCTGGCTGTGCATCCACCCATCAAGGCATGGCTGGGAAGGAGCAGATCCCAAATTTGGGAGGGAGGAAAACCCACCTGGCTCCTTGGACAAGGAGCAGATAAAGACTCCAAATAATATGCTGGGCTGAGGGATCCCAGTTCCTGTTCCCAGTTTGCTGGAGTGGGATGGAGGTGGATAATGGACCTGAACATTGTTTTGGTTTGAAGGACAGGTGTTTGCTAATAAAGTTTGCCTTTTTTTGAAATGGAGAATATAAGCTCCTTTTCTCTAAATTATTATAATTTTGAAATTAAGAGGCTCTCAGGCAAAGATATGGGAATTAGGAATAACAGTTCTTTACTAGGAAAATTAAAATAAAAATACAGTATTACAAAGAACAATCCCAAACACTGCCAGAGTCAGAATCCAAGCTGACACCCGTCAGTCAGTCAGGGTGTTGGCAGCAGTCCCATTCAATGGTGGCTGCATCCTCCTGCAGTGACAGATGTGGTTCAGCTGGAGCAGTGCTCCTGGAGAAGGTGCAGTTTCCTCTGAAGCTCCAGGGATGATGTGGGAAGGTCTGGCTTTCCTCTGGAATCCAGTGGAAAAGGCTGCTCTGGTGTTCCAAATCTCAGTTTTTATCTGGGTAGGAAAGGCTTGGCTCCTCCCCTGGCTGGAGCATCTCCCAGTGGGATGATGTAATTTTATCAGTCATGCCCTGGGACTCACTGGCCATGAACAGGAGATATCTCCTGGAGGGAGGATGGGCTGTGGGAAGATAAAGATGATTGCCCAGCTGGTTTAAAGCTGGCCCATTAGCAGAGAATATGTGCCAGGAGATCAGGGTCACTGCCCCACCCGGCTGCAGCAGATGGGGACAGAATCCACATTTCTGGTCACATCCTGTATTGCAACCCAAGACAAACATGCTCCCACTTGGTTTCTGTCAGGTGGGAAAAACGCTGGCTCCAGGGAATTGACTCATCACCTGTGGGGTCTTGCTCCTGACTTGCTGCAGGATGAATAATGGGATTTTTTTTGACACTGAGCCCTTGGCACTGATTGTCCATGGAAGCTGTGGCTGCCCCTGGATCCCTGGAAGTGCCCAAGGCCAGCTTGGAGAGGGCTTGGAGCAGCCTGGGATGGTGGAAATGTCCTTGCCCGTGGCAGGGGGGTGGCATAAAATGATTTTTAAGGAATCAAAAGTAAAAGATTCCCCCAACCCATCCTGTAATTCCATGAACACCCAAACCCTGTACTCCCAGATCCCAGCCTGGCATTCCTGCAGCTCCCAGTGTCCCTGAGGGGTGCCAGGGGCTGTGTGGGGACATGGCCACGTGCCTGGGTGGTGGCACCAGGGACGAGCCTCTGGCCATGTCCAGCTGCTCCTTTGCCATCTATATTTGGTCAAAAAATGACTGGGAATTGTTTGTTTGTGGCTCCTTGGAAACCCCCCTTGGAAATGGCTTCTTTTGTTTGGTTACTTGGGAAAAATATTTTCTTCTCCTTCTTTCCCTGTTTTGAAACATACACACACATACACACACACAAAAAAAAAAGAGGGTTTAAAAAGCCCAGGAATATCCTGGAGTGTCAGCAGGCTCTGGCTCTGCCCATGGCTCTGTGGGCTCTGTCTCTCCCTGACACTCTGCTCCACCTTCTTGCACATCCTGACAATGGAAACACCATTTAAATGTCCTCCAAGTTTCTCTTCCCATTGAAAGAGGGGATTTATTCTCTTTTTTTTTTTTTTGAAATCAGAATTAATGTGATTCTAATGTGTTCCTTTTGATCTTCAGGGGATTTTTTACACTGATGATCCCTAATTTCAAATTTTTTTCTCTCCCCTCTCTCTTTTTTTGGTTTTAATTGTTTTAAAAAGCTTCAGCGAAAAGGAGGAGAAAAAAAAATCCATCCTCCTTCTTTGGCACATCTTTAACCTTTAAGTACCTCTGGAAAAAAATGTTTAAAATATATTATACATTTTTAAAGAGGGTGCGTTTGACAGGTCAGTCTCAAACCTCTCTCTCTTTCCTTGCGCTGTGTTGGAATAAGACAATTTTGCAGCTTGGATTTTTTTGACAGTTAAATTGCAATGTAGGCAGAGGGTGGAATAGGGATCCTGTCTCTTTAACTCTCGAACTAGACAAAGACTTTTCCCCTCTGAGAGCTGAGCCCGGGATCAGAACTGTCAGATGATCTCGTAGCACTTGGGAGAGTTTGCAAAGTCATAATTATATCTTTTAACCTGTCTTGCTCTTTGCAAAAGAAAGGTCCTATTATATTGAAATGAGATTATTAGCCATCAAATACTTTCTTTCTTGGGATTCTTCTTTCCTTTAAAAAAAAATATATTTATATATATATATAAAATTCAAATACCTTAACTACTTTGCAATTGAATTTTTATAAGATTTACTTTTTGTTAAATAAATGTTCGGGAGCAGCTGGTTTTTTGGTAAGTGTTTTTAAAAGGGTGTTTTCAATATGCAGATAAAAAAAATCAGACTAAATGTCTGAAATGTCACCTGGATAATTAAAGGAAGGTAAAGTTTCAGAGCTCAGTTCAGGTTTTTTCCCTAACCCTGGTGCTTTTCCTCATTTCAACGCCAAAAATATATTTTCCCCCGAAACCAAGTAATTTCCAACCTTCCATTTTCTCTTTTTTTTTTTTCTGTGTCTTTTCTTCCTGAAAAAAATAAATATGAAAATGAAACCCCAAATAACTGGAAAAAATTTTTTTTTAATCCCCACACTTCAATGGGGATGGAACAAAAGGGGATGAGTGTTTGCAAGGAACCAAGGTGTCACCAAAATCACAGGAAAATCCCATCCCAAATTCAAGGAAAAGCCTCTTCAAGGAGCTCATCCAGTACCAGCTGGCACAACAGTTACATCCAGGCAAAATTTGGAATTTGAGATTAGGAAAAGGCAGATATTTAGCACATTTTAAAATATCTGGCTGAATAAGGATCGAAAGGATTTAAAATAGCTGAAATCCACAGAAAATCTGGGCTGATCCCAAAATTTCTGGGGCCCACGAGGATCCTTCCACCTGCCCAGTGACTCCAGCACCCCTTTAATGGGGTGGTTAAAGTTCTGTCATTCACAGCCTTAAAATTCAGATTTTATCCTTTATAAACTCCCTTTTCAGGGCTGGGTGATGTTGTGGCCACAAAATTCCATCCTGAGATTAAATTGGGATCTAACAAAGAGCTTGTTCCTGGTGCAAACTCCCAGGGTGAAGGGAGCTCACCACTGGTTTATGATTTTTTTTAAGGCATGAAAAAAAAATTAAAATTTTAAAAATAATTTTTAAATGCTCTGTAGGGTCCTGCAGGAGTCTCCATCACTTCACCAGCGTGAGGAGTTTAAGACAGGAATTGTTACCATAAAGTTACTCCCAGTTTATGTGTTTGCTCCTAGTCTGCTGTTTTGTATTTTCTTTTCCTGTTGACCAAATTCTGCTTTTTTAAAAAAAATTCCAAAGCTTACAAACAAAGTCCATTTTTTTAACCCCTGATTAACCACAGAGAACTTTCCTCACACGCAACCCAGTGAGTGAGAGACCAGCCCCACCCACCCCTCTCACACCAAACCACTCAGGAAAGGTTGTTTATTTTTGTTTTTTTTTTTTTTTTTTAATGGAAAGAACATTTTTCAGGATAGGATAATTTGGGATTCACTGAGCTGCACATCAGCACCTGCTGCATGTTCCAGAAACCCAAGCACCTGCTCAGGACTCTGTGTCTGCAGAGCTCCCTGTGCTCCTTTGCTCTCCTTGCCTTACCTGCTTTTAATACCCACAAACCTGAACCTATTTCAAACTAAAACCACATCTTTCCCCCTGGCTTATAGAACAAAACATTGAAGGAAATTACTGGACACTCTCAGCAGCTGTTCTGTGTCCCTCCAGCTTTTGGTTTTCCTGCTGAAGCTGCAGCTCCCAGTTCAAGGTTTTGCTTTCACTGCTGCATTTTTGCCTTTCTGGTTTTTTTTCCAAGGGGGTTTCAGAGCAGAGAGTGGCAGATATTCATGGAGTGCCTGCCTGAGCTGCCTGGAGTTGTCCCTGCATGCTGGGGAGGTGGGAGATGAGAGGAGAGAGCTATTTCTTCAACCTGTGTGAATTGGCAGTGGCGCCCTGGACTCACTGGAGCAGCCTCAGTTTACACCACCGAGGATCTCACTTGGAATTTCAAGGCTTTCCAGTTGCTATCATAAATATCTCTTCTTTTTCTTGGCAATGAAGTAATCTACAGAGTGGTTCCAAAAAAATTGGAAGAAGCTGTTGGCAGATGTGTCTATTAGTTTGAGCTGGAGGGTTTTGGCTTTTTTGGAGGCTTGAGCTCAGACGTGGTGAAGCCTGGAGGCTTCTGGACATCCACAGTAGCTTTGCCTTTGGCTGGGCTGTTGTTCCTGGAGGAATGTGCTTTATTGAGGTATAGGAGAGGTTTAAATGAGAGATCTGGGAAATGGGAAAAATTCCCAAGACTGTTCCTTGTGTCGCTGCTGACCCCAGTGAATCCCCGAATCCCAGGGATGAATGTGTGTTAGGCCATGCAAGCACGAGCTGATATCCAAATCTGCCTGTTTAAAACACAAAATCAGCAATTTTCCCGAGGGCAGAGCCCTTTTGATTCCTGTAGGAAACACTCTCAGCTTCCTGGGAGCAGAATTGCTCAGTGGGGCTGTGTTTGGGCAGCCCTGGCAGAGCCACGGCTGGAGCGTGGGGCTGGTGCCACCATGGGTGAGGGTGTAAAACCAGCCAGGAGTGCCAAAAATCAGCCAGGTGTGCCAGAAAAAGCCAGGAGTGCCAAAACCAGCCAGGTGTGCCAGAACCAGTGATCCCCAGGAGTGTCAAAAACAGGCAACAGTGACAAAAACAGCCAGGAGTGCCAGAACAAGCCAGGTGTGCCAAAACTAGCCAGGAGTGCCAAAAAACCAGCCAGGAGTGCCAGAACCAGCCAGGAGTGCCAAAACCAGGCAAGACTTCCAAAAACCAGCCTGAGGTGCGAAAACCAGACAGATTTGCCAAAAACATCCAGGAGTGCCAAACCCAGTCTTGAGTGCCAAACCCAGCCAGGAGTGCCAAAACCAGACAGTAGTGCCAAAACCAGCCAGAGGCACCAAAACCAACCCGGTGTGCCAAAACCAACCAGGTGTGCCAAAACCAACCAGGTGTACCAAACCCAGCCAGGTGTGCCAAAACCAGCCAGGAGTGCCAAAACCAGCCAGGTGTGCCAAAACCAACCAGATGTGCCAAACCCAGCCAGATGTGCCAAAACCAGCCAGGAGTGCCAAAACCAGCCAGGTGTGCAAAAACCAACCAGATGTGCCAAAACCAGCCAGATGTGCCAAAACCAGCCAGGAGTGCCAAACCCAGCCAGGAGGTCCAAACCTAGCCAGGTGTGCCAAAACCAGCTTCCAGAGCCAGTCAGGAGATCCATGGCCAGCCAGAAGTGTCAAAACCATCCAGGAGTGCAAAAAAAAAAAAACCAAAATCGCCAGGAACGCCAAATAAAGCCAGGAGTGCCAAAAACAGCCAGGTGTGCCAGAACCAGGCAGGAGTGCCAAGCCCTGTGTGCCTGGCTGTGCTCTGCAGTTGCTCTGGAGTGATCCATTGCTCTCTCCCCATTTCCAGGGGATGTGGAATTTGCCCTTTTGCTCTCTTTTGGCAGCCCTTGGAGGCCCTGGAGAGCTTCCTTGGAGCTGAGGGTGGCTTTGCAGAGCAGGGCTGGGAAATAAAACGAGGCTGTGTTTTGGAGAAAGGAGGTGTTGGTTGGTGGAGCTCACCCCAGAGGGACCCACACATCTCCTGCTGATCCTGTGCTCACATCACCTACAAAAATCAAAGTGAAACTCTGTATAAATTCCCAGCTGGGTCTGAAATTGGCTGGATTTTATGATTTGACCCTGGGACTCATTCAGAAAAAAAATCCAAGCCTTCTACTCCATCCCTGGTGCTGAGTTACACTGGATTTGGGGGTTCAGCTGAGCCCACTCCCTGGAAAGCAGAGCAGTGCACAAATTCCCAGGTGCTGCTCTCTTGGGTTGTGCCAGCCAGGAACCAGAGCCACATCACACATCTGGGGGAGCAGCAGCTCCGTGAGGAGAGGCAGGATTTGCTGTGGGCATCATTCCCCTTGTCAGATCTCTGTGGTGGCCTGGGGGGGTTGGTGTGGGTTTCCAAAGGAAAGAGCCTCCCAAAGAATGGAGGTTTCCAATGGAAAGAAGTTTCCAGTGGGAAGAGGTTCCCAACAGGAAGAGAGTTCCAAAAGAAAGCATTCCCAAAGGAAAGAGTTTCCCGATGGAAAGAGGGTCCTGAAGGAAAGAGGTTCCTAAAGGAAAAAATTCCCAATGAAAAGAGGTTCCTAATGGAAAGAGGTTCCCGATGGAAAGAGGATCCCAATGAAAGAGGTTCTCATTGGAAAGAGGTTCCCAAATGAAAGCATTCCCAAAGGAAAGAGGTTCCCAATGGAAAGAGGGTCACAAAGGTGAGAATTCCCAAAGGAAGAGGCTCCCAAAGGAGCAGGATTTGTGTTGCTGTGGCCTTTCTGGGCAATACCAGCTCCACAAACTTTGCTAAGTGGAGAATTTTTCCTCAAGCAGCTCTGCTTCTTGCTGCCAAGCCAGTCCTATCACCTCCAGATACTCAGCACTTTCCAGGCTGGATCAGTGGGCAATTGTTCCAGAAACACATGGAACTCCCCCAGCCTGCCTCTCTCCTTCTGTTGTCTCATGTTTTCATTAGGTTTTTGGGGTTTTTTTGCAAAATTTTATTTCAACCTTTAACAAAACCCCCAGAGATCTGAGCAAAAAATAGCACGAATAAGAAAACAAATTCTATCATAATTTTTCTCCAGGCCAGGGAAATAATTGCCCGGCGTGCTCTGCTCCTCCTTCCAGCCCCGGGAAGGTTTTACGAGCTGGAGCAGCCGCTCTCTGAGGAGGTGCTTGAGAGGCAAAGGAGCCCACAAAGGCAGGGCCGTGTTTTCCATCTGCTGTTTCCCCATGGAAGCCGAGCTGGTGGTGACAAAGCTGAGCTGAGCTTGTCCTGGTGCAGTGACCATTGCAGGGCACTGGACACAGCTCAATGGCACATTTTGGGTTTACAGGCCCTGCACAATAATCACCTCTTACCTCCCCCTCCCTCCTCGGCTCTCGGCGCTGAGCAACAGCAGACGGGAGATTTCATGTGCCATAAATATTTAGATTGTGCCTGTGTGTTTATAACACTTGCTCGGGGTGGGACTGGAGCAGCTCACGCTCAGCAGCAACACCTGATGCTGGGGAAAGTTTTCCATCACCTCACGGGGACCACGGAGCAGCCCCAGGGACCCCAGGGTCTGGGTTGTCCTTCCCTGTCCTCCTGCTGGGAAATAGAAACAAGAGCAAAGGGAGGGGGATTTCCTGGAGCTGCTGCTTCAGAGGATCCGGGAAAAAAAAGTGTGGTCGGGATGGAATGGGAGATTTTGGCAGTGTTACCAGGGGAACACAGGTCCCCCGTATGGCCCAGAGGTTCCACACCTGTCCAACACAGAATTCCAACCTGGTTTGGGTTGGGATGGACCTTAAATCCCATCCCATGGATCCCATCCCATGGATCCCATCCCATCCCCTGGATCCCATCCCATCCCATCCCATCCCATGGATCCCATCCCATCCCATCCCATCCCATCCCATGGATCCCATCCTATCCCATCCCATCCCATCCCATCCCATCCCATCCCATCCCATCCCATCCCTATCCCATCCCATCCCATCCCATCCCATCCCATCCCATCCCATCCCATCCCATCCCATCCCATCCCATCCCATCCCATCCCATCCCATCCCATCCCATCCCATCCCACCCCATCCCATCCCATGGATCCCATCCTATCCCATCCCATCCCATCCCATCCCTATCCCATCCCATCCCATCCCATCCCATCCCATCCCATCCCATCCCCATCCCATCCCATCCCATCCCATCCCATCCCATCCCATCCCATCCCATCCCATCCCATCCCATCCCATCCCATCCCATCCCATCCCATCCCATCCCATCCCATCCCATCCCATCCCACCCCATCTTGCTCCAAGCCCCAGTGTCCAGCCTGTCCCAGGGCATGGTTCCCCTTCCAAAGGTGCAATAACTAAAGCAGAGGGTTTAAGAGCAGGTTGGAGCACAGGAAGGACATGAGAGGGGATTTTTGGGATGGCAGGAACAGCCCAGCTGAGGCTCCAGCCTCTCTTCATAGGCTCAGACCCAGCTGTGCTGTGCTGGTGGCCCTGGCTGGGTTGGACTGGGCAGACTGGGAGGCCCTGCAGGGCAGCCCCAGTGCTCAGCCCAGCACTCTGCAGAGCACCGGGGCTCTCAAGTGTTATGGAATGTTTGGGGTTTTAATAAATGTGTTTTTACGAATGTTTCTTTAGGGGAAAATATTTTTCTTTTGTTTCCCTGTGTAGCCTCTTTAGGACTTGCTGTGGAAGTGCAGCCAATACTTTGAGCTCTGGCTCTTTTTTTCTCCTGTCCTGTGCTTTTTTTCCTTTCTTTTTGTTTTTTTTGGACAATAAATAAATCTCAGGTTTTAGTCCCTTCCCTTGCTTCTATTCCATCTACCTTCTGGGTTCTGTTCTGGGGATTTAGAAACAGGAAAAAATGACTCCACGGCAAACTTGGGAAGGGTTTTCCTCCCTGGGAAGGAGGTTTGATATTTGTCTTTGCTCCAACCTTTTTCCTGGAGCCTTTAATACTTATCATGGTCAGAGATAAGACATCACCAGAGATGGATAATAAGGGATGCCCAACCTGGAGATTGCTGTTCCTCTTTAATTTTTGAGTTTGGAGCAGTGAGGACTGGAAAGAAGTAGGAAAAAAAAACAGAGAAAAAGGGCGAGAAAACCCTTCCTCATCTTGTTTTAGAATCAGCAGATGGAAAGGAAACATAAACTCAATTTTATGTGGATTATAAGGCACCTATAAAGAGTCATATGAACTGAGACACTTGGCTCTGGTACCCTAATGATACCTATGGAACAATATGTGAAACGTATTACACTCTCCTGGCTGTATGTGTGTGTATATATTTATATATATGGACAGAGAAGGAGCCGAAATATGGGGCCTTTATTTTTATTGGCTTCTGCGAAGAATAAATTACACAGCAAGGGCAAGGTTAAATTATTGTAAATGTCTGTATGAAAGGCATCACTTAATTATTAACAGTCTGCTACAAATAAAAGGTGCAGATGCTAAAATGGCCTGACCTGCTGGATTGGGGGGTTGTTTAAAGTTGGTGCTGAGGCCCACAGCTGACTTGTTCTGTCAGACAGGCTGGAAAAAGAGGCAGGGTAAGGTTTCACTGCAGGGTGGCTTTGAGCCCTCTTTCCCAGATGGCAAAAGAAGGCTTGGAAAATGGGGCAGGGGAAGGTGGGAGCATTCTGAAATCAAGGAGAGACATCTGAGAGGAGAGATGATGCTTAAAACCACCTGGATGGGGAAAAGATGGAAACTCTAGAGTGTAACTCCCTGTAAATTTTGTCTCACAGTCTCTCTGCCTCATGCCCTGCCCACAAAGGGAAAATCCACAGTGGATGTGAGTTTCTTAAAGTGGGATTAGGAAATTCACCCTTGTCCCAGGTAGGAAAAGGTCAGAATCCCTTTAAAGAGGGGGCTGCACCTGAGCAATCTGCAAAAGGTAACTACCAGACAAAACCATGGAATTTTCACAGGGAAACTTGGAGGCTGCACCAAGTTGGGAGCGGAAAAAAAAAAGTCCAAAACTCCACCAGTCGATAGGAATGGAAGGACTCAGTGGAAAGCTCTCCTTTGCAGTCACTCACCAAATGAAAGCTGCTTTTGGCAGGGAAGGGGCCGTGTGTGTGATTCCATGTTAAACCTTGGGCCAGACGGAATTCCCTGGAGCAGCCAGGCCCAGCCCCTGCCCCTCCCCACCCTCCCCTGCACGCTCCTGGTGGAGCCAGAGCATCATCTCCCAGGGAGAGACATCCAGCCTTGTTGAAGATCCCAAAATCCACGGGAATTTGCTGCCTCCCCCCTCGCTGAGCCCTTCCAAAGGCTCCATGTGCCAACGCCACCATTCGCTCATGTGGAAAAACGGGTGGCAAAGGAAACACTTGGTGTGAGTTGATGCTGATGGATTTTAAAGCAGTGAGACACCTGAGGGGATGGGACAAAGAGGAGAAAACCAGATAATCACCCTCCAGTGGTCCCTACGCCCACATTTAGGAGCAGAGCGTCCCCACCCCTGTCTTTGGCACAGAGCTGTGTAAAGCCACATCACGTTATTGCCCTGAGCTTTCACCTCCTGACTTCCACAACACGAAGACACAAAGAAAAAATGCCAATTTCATCTTCCATGGTTCAGAAATTCCCATCAGTGGCTGTGACTCGGCTTCCTCTTCATCCCCCTGGCTCTGGCTGCTCTGCAGGAACACACCTGGGAGCTCAGGGATGCCTCACCCTTGTTCCAAGGCTCGGCTCTGTGGAGAAGGTGTTGAAGAAATTACCCCAAAAAACGGAATTTTGGTGTGGTTTCCCATCACCTCAGATTTCTGCATGAAGCTTTGGAAATATGAGCCTTGAGCTGGGGAAATTTGAAGTCCAGGTGGAGACTGGTTGGATGGAATTAGTGACAGGTAAATTCTCTGCTCTGCAGGATTCCTCCCATCTCTGTGTTTCACCTTTGTGGGAGTCTGATGTTTTCCCACAAAGCCCTCGATGACAGCAGAGCAGGAAAACACTTAACCCACCCCTTCTTTGAGTTTTGGTGCTGCAGGAAAGAGGAGCAGAGGCTTTTCCCTGCTCCTGGCAGACTGGGATAGAATTCCTGCCGGGGAAAAGCCGCCTCCACAGGAGGTACATCTCGGAACAAGGGCGAGCGTGTCGTGACCAGGCTCCAACAGTAGCACAGCCTGCTCCAGACCCCATGGGCTGCTGAGAATCCCCATCCCTCACATCTCATGGACTGCCTTGGCCCCTCTCCAAAGGCCCTTGGCAGCCGTTCAAGGGCTCGCAAGGTGCTGAACACGCCGACGTTCCTTTTGTCTGCGGCGTGTGCGTGTGTGGGGATGGATTACCCCGGCTTCCCTGCTGGAATGGGGCTGGGATTTGGCTGGAAGAGTTGGGCAGAGCTGCAGGTGAAGGGTTTGAAAAATGTGTGGGGATAGATTACCCCAGTTTCCCTGCTGGAATGGGGCTGGCATTTGGGTAGAGATGCAGGTGAAGGGTTTGTAAAATGTGTGGGGATAGATTACCCCAGCTTCCCTGCTGAAATGGGGCTGGCATTTGGTAGAGCTGCAGGTGAAGGGTTCTAAGGTTTGTGTGGGGATGGATTACCCCAGCTTCCCTGCTGAAATGGGGTTGGGATTTGGGTAGAAGTGCAGGTGAAGTATTTGTAAAATGTGTGGGGATGGATTACCCCAGTTTCCCTGCTGGAATGGGACTGGATTTGACTGGAAGGATCAAGTAGATCTGGAAGAGTTGGGTAGAGCAGCAGGTGAAGGGTTTTAAGGTTTGTGTGGGGATGGATTACCCCAGTTTCCCTGCTGGAATGGGGCTGGATTTGGGTAGAAGTGCAGGTGAAGGGTTTGTAAAATGTGTGGGGATGGATTACCCCAGTTTCCCTGCTAAAATGGGGCTGGATTTGGGTAGAAGTGCAGGTGAAGGGTTTGTAAAATGTGTGGGGATGGATTACCCCGGCTTTCCCTGCTGAAATGGGGTTGGGATTTGGCTGGAAGAGTTGGGTAGAGATGCAGGTGAAGGGTTTGAAAAATGTGTGGGGATAGATTACCCCAGTTTCCCTGCTGGAATGGGGCTGGGACTTGGGCAGAGCTGCAGGTGAAGGGTTTGAAAAATGTGTGGGGATAGATTACCCCAGCTTCCCTGCTGAAATGGGGTTGGGATTTGGGTAGAGATGCAGGTAAAGGGTTCTAAGGTTTGTGTGGGGATGGATTACCCCAGTTTCCCTGCTGGAATGGGGTTGGGATTTGGGTAGAGATGCAGGTGAAGTGTTTGTAAAATGTGTGGGGATGGATTACCCCAGTTTCCCTGCTGGAATGGGACTGGATTTGACTGGAAGGATCGAGTAGATCTGGAAGAGTTGGGTAGAGCAGCAGGTGAAGGGTTTTAAGGTTTGTGTGGGGATGGATTACCCCAGTTTCCCTGCTGGAATGGGGTTGGGATTTGGCTGGAAGGGTTGGGCAAAGCTACAGGTGGAGGGTTTGTAAGGTGGCTTCACCTTGCATGAGAGCTGCAGCTTTTCCTCCCAAAGTTTCTGGCGAGTGATCTCGGTTCTGCTCGTGGCTGTGGAGTTAGAGGGCTGTGGGGAAAGCCCTGGCAAAGCATCCATGTAGTGGTTGTCATTATTAAATTAAAACTTTTTAAAAATTGACATTTTTTGAAAAACATTCAAAAACTCAAATTTGAAATTTCAATAAACCTTTACAAACCACCACATTCACGAATGTGGATGAGATCAATCCAGAGCAGGGCAGGGATGGAGAAGTTACTGGAAGCCCCTTTTGTGCAGCTGCAGTGGGAAGTGCTGGTGGTCACTGCCTGGGGCTGCAGCTGCAAAGGGGTCCTTGGTGATTGGTTGAATGGGGTGGAGGAATTACTTTTTTTCTTGGGATTCAGTGGGAAAGGTTGGGAACACCACCAGGAGCGGGGGGTGGGATGGGAAGGAGATTCCGAGCTTTCCAAAGGTGCAGGAGCAGGGCAGGGACAGGTACGCACCAATGTCCATTCCCAAACCTTCTCCCACCCATCCCGAGCCACCAAAGGCATTTCCAGAGTAAAACCCGGGATCTCCACCAAAAGGAAAAAGTGACAAAGGGGGAAAAGCCAGGCCAGCCCCACCTGGCAGGGTCCGGCTGGATGGAATGTGCTTGCTCTGGTGTTGGGTTTGTAACGTGAACCCTCTGCAAATACCTCCGGGGCAGACAGGTCCCTTTCGGGCTGTGTTTATTTAATAAAGAGCCGGTGAAGTAACTGCAATTTCATTGTCAATTTACTAATGCGTTACAGTTATGTTTCTGAACCTCATTGTTTGGGCTCAGGAGCTCGCGGTGCCTGGCCAAAACTTTCCTTTTTCTCCCCCTTATTCCTCCCTTCAAGTGTCTTCTATTTATCAAAAACTGGGATTAAAACCCTTGACTCCCCCCTTCCATGCACATATCCAACTTGGCAGCAGGTCAGTGATTAACCTCCTGAAAGCCTCACTTGCTCACTTTTTTTTCAATCTTTTTTTTTATTTTTAAGAGAGGTAAAACCATGCACATTTGCGCACACACTGACACATAACACACACACATTTTAAAAGTTCATCTGGGAAGAATACAATGGAAACTCTGGCTGGAAAAACTACAGAGCTGTGAGCCTGTGGTCTGGGAAGTCTGACTATGGCCTCCTACTCTTCTGGATGGAAATCTGGGGTTTGAAACGTGATTGCATGTTTAATAACAACAATAATAATAATAATACTCCAACAACCACCCAGCCCTCCCCAACAAGGAGTGGAAAAGATAAATTAGGTTTTTGGATGAAGAAGGGAAGAAGGTGGCAGAGACAAACCTGTTTGAGCCAGGTTTGTCTCTCTCTTTTGGGGCCTTTTAAACCGGGTCTGTCCCTCCCTTTTGGGGCTGTTTGAGCCTCAGTTTGTCTCTCCCTCTCAGGGATGTTCTGAGCCAAGTTTGTCTCTCTTTTGGGGCTGTTCGAGCTGGGTTTGTCTGTCTCTTTTGGCGTTGTTCTAGATGGGTTCCTCTCTCCCTTTGACGCCGTTTGACCCGAGTTTGTTTCTTTTTTGGGGCCGTTTGAGCCGAGTTTGTCTCTCTTTTGGGGTCGTTTGAGCCGAGTTTGTCTCTCCCCTGCTCACACCCCCGCTGGAGCCCAGTGCTTTCCCCAAGCCCCTCCAAGTGTGCCCAGACTCTGGCAGCATCAGCCCAGCCCCAGCGCAGCCCAGCCTAACCCAGCCCAGCCCAGCCCAACCCAACCCAACCCAGCCACAGCGCAGCCCAACCCCAGCCCCAGCGCAGCCCAGCCTAACCCAACCCAACCCAGCCCAGCCCAGCCCAGCCCAACCCAACCCAGCCCAGCCCAACCCAGCCCAGCCACAGCGCAGCCCAACCCAACCCCAGCCCCAGCCCAGCACCCAGCCAGCTCCCAGCCCAGCCCCAGCCCCAGCTCCAACTCCAGCCCAGCCTCAGCCCCAGCTCAGCCCAGCCCAGCCCAGCCCAGCTCAGCCCCAGCTCAGCCCCAGCCCAGCCCCAGCTCAGCCCCAGCCCCAGCCCAGCCCCAGCCCAGCCCCAGCCCCAGCTCCCCAGCGCCCAGCCCCAGCCCCAGCTGCCCCAGCTCCCAGCCCAGCTCCCAGCTCCCAGCCCAGCCCAACCCAGCCCAACCCAGCCTCAGCCCCAGCTCAGCCCCAGCCCAACCCAAGCCCAACCCCAGTGCAGCCCAACCCAGCCCCAGCCTAACCCAGCGCGTAGCCCAAACCCAGCCCGGGCCGTGACCCTGCCGCAGGTCCCAGCTCTGCCCTCAAGCCTCCAACCAAGCCCTGGGGCCCTCCCCAGCCCAGTCATGACCAATTACATGGGGTGGCTTCAGCGGGGACCCCTCGGCCTTTGAAGCTGCCCTTGAACCCCAGCCCGGAGCTCCGGCCCCGGCGCAGCGAGCGCGGCTCGCCCCGTAATGAGCGGGAAGATTTCTGCTAATCCCCTCCTAAATGAGGGGGCTAATTCCTGCAGCAGAAACTTGTCAGCTGCTTGTTAACAGCTCTCGGACCCGCGCTCACGTGGCCTTCATTATTTTTAGGAGCTTGCTTTTTTTTTTGGGTTTTGGACCAGAAGCTCAAACTTCAGCTTAAACAGAGCTGGTTTAACAACCCCCGGCTTAAATCTGATGGTTTGGGAGAGAAATCCGGCAAGAAATCCAGCAGCACTGGCAGTGGGGGACGTTTTGTATTGAATTTTTCATATTGAATTTCCCCCCTTTTTTTCCTTTCTTCTTTTTTTTTGGGTTTTTTTTTTTTTTTCATTTTTAAATGTGGAAACTTTTAGGCACAATCTCGGCCCTGTGTTTAAATCATTAAAACATCTTTAAGCATTTTCTGGTTTGAGTTTTTCTTAGCAGCAGTCCTTTTCCTGGAATGTATTTTATTTTTCTTTTAAGTTGATAAAAAAAAAAAAGAAATAAAAAAAATAATAATTAAAAAAAAACGCCCCTTGTATTTCCAGGCGATTTTTCTTTTTTAATTTTTTTTTTTTTAAGGGGAGTGAGGAGAGGGGGATGGAGGAGGTTGTGGGATGAGGAAAGTGAGAGAACAGGGCCCTTTCTGTGCTTTATTTCTAATCCGCAGGAATCCATTTTAGCCTTTTACGGCTGTTGCACTTGCTGACAGGATTTACATTCTCCGTATGTTATCTGAAACATCACAATCTGCGGCTCTGGGATTGTTTCATGCCTGGGTTAAAAACACGCCGGAGCTTCTGGGAGGCTGAGGGGAGGGGAGGGCAAGGAGGGAGAGGGAAAGGGAAAAAAAGGGGAAAAAAGAAGGGAAAAGTGAGAGCTGAGCACTTGGAGGGAGCTGCTCAGGCAGAGTTCACAGCCCAGACAAACTGATGTTCAAGGGAAGCAGGGAGAGTTTTAGATCCCTTTGATTCCAGCCCTGTTGGAGCAAAGCAGTGATGGAAAAACCCACCCTGCACTGGCTCTGTATGAACCCCTCCAGGATGGAATCACAGAAGGGTTTGGGTTTAAAGGGGCCTGAAAGCTCTTCCAGACCAACCCCCTGAAATATTCCACTATCCCAGATTGATCCATGGCCCTTCCAGCCTGGCCTGGGGCACTTCCAGGGATGGGGCAGCCTCAGCTCCTTTGGGTAACCTGTGCCAGGGCCTCCCCACCCTCACAGGGACATCCAGAGATTTAAATATCCACAGATTTAAATAATTCCAGAGATTTAAATTTCCCCTCTTTCCGTTTTTCAGTCGTTCCCCCTTGTCCTGTCACTGCAGCACTCTGGGGATGGGTGGATGGATGGATGGATGGATGGATGATGGATGGATGGATGGATGGATGGACAGCAGCATCCAAAAACTTTCTTCTGGCCTGCATATCAAGATCTCCTGAGAAAAAAACTTGATTTTGGTAGAAACTGAACTAAAAGACACTAAAATCCAACTTTGCCAAGCATTTGTTGAGAAAAGACCAAACACTGAGGATGTGGCAATGATTTTCCAACAGTCTCAAACTTTGCTGTGCCCATCAGTGATCCCAAACACTCATCCCTCCCTCTGCCTCGGCCTGTATACCCCAAAAATCCCCAAAAATCCCAGGCTGGGCTGTTCTCTGCATCCCCTGCTCTTCCCCACCTCTGTGTTTCTGAATGCACAAGGAGGTGCCACTCCACGTTGTTGGTTTTCTGCTCATGACCAAAGCTCTAAGCTCTTAAGGTAGGGACTTCAGCTTTTTAATAACTCACAGGAGAACTCAGGGAAAATGTAAGTTTTATGGAGTCTAGAGAATATTTTTAAAGGATTTAGATGTCTGGAAAAAGTGTCTTAGGAGGTTTAACTGCTTTGCAGTGGAAAAAAAAATTAACAAATATTCTTATTTCTTTGTTAGTCCCTTTTGGGGCAAAGCAGCCGCCACATGTTCCGGGCAGGGCTGTGATCCCAAGGCTCTGGGCCAAATCCCAAATCCGTGCAAGGCAGCACAGCCCAGGTAGGGTGGGCTGGAGCTTGGTCCTGTGTGTGTTTACAGGGTGAAAGCTCTGTAATCGCTGGGGATCTGAGAGATGATTATTTTTGGGGTGGTGTAAACCTCGCTGGGCTGTGAAAAGCTCTGTTATCCGGGATCCTAATCCAAACAAAGGGGGATTTGGGCTCGCCAGGCTCTCCTTGTACCCCCCTCTCTGTGCTCCATGCTGCTTTATCCTCTTAGCCAGGATGGAGCCACCTCTGCAGGAGCTGGATCACGGCTGGGCACCAGCTGGGGCTTGGTGCCAAAGCAGGACGTGGTTTCAGGTTGGTCTGAGAACCTGAGCTCAGGAAAAGCGAATTTCCCAGTGTGGCACTGGCCCAGCCCACTCCAGCTGGGATAAATTCACTATTTCCTTATGGAAAGGGTGCTCAGATACTGGGAGGGGCAGCCCAGGGAGGTTTGGTGTCCCCATCCTGGAGGTGATGAATGTCACACTCAGTGCTCGGGGCTGGTGACAAAGCAGGGATTGGGCACTGGATGGCCTTGAAGAGCTTTTCCAGCCTCAGGTTCTGGGGTTCAGTGGACACATCATGAGCTCATCCCATGCCAGTGTCCTACACACAGATCCCTCCCTGATCCCAAGTTCAACCTGGAACTCCCAGGTAAGAACAGGAGTAGGTTTGGATCAGATATAAGGAAGAAATTCCTCCCTGTGAGGGTGGTGAGGCCCTGGGATTGCCCGGGAAGCTGTGGCTGCCCCTGGATCTCTGGAAATGTCCCAGGCCAGGTTGGACATTGGGGTTTGGAGCACCCTGGGACAGTGGGAGGTGGCAGGGGTGGAATGGGATGATCCAGCTCCCTTCCCACCAACCCATTCTGTGGACACCCAGCCCCCTGCCTGGCCATCCCTGTGCCCCAAAGAGCCATGTGAAGGTCCTGGTGTCACCCCCACACCCCTTCTCCCACCCCATGGGCACCCCCAGCCCCATTGCCAGCAGGAGTTGTGTTGCCCCCCCCATCCCTGTGAGTGAAAAAACCCACCTGTGTCTGCGGGGCCTGCCTGGGATTCCTGGGAAACCTTAACCTCTATTAATACCGCTGAATTATTCCTTCATATGGCAAAGCACTTATGTAAACCGATCTGCTCCCGCCTCGGAGGAGGCAGGCGCTGCTCAGATGGATCTACCTGCTCTCAGGGGGCTCCCAAACCCTCCACATTCCTCCACAGTGCTGCTTTTTTTCCCCTCCTTTGCAGGAGGACGTGTGTGTGATGGGAAAAGGGGAGAGAGGAGAAGGAAGGGAGTGAGATCACCGGGATAATCCCAGAGCTCTGGAGCAGCAGCAGGTTGGGGAGAAGGTTGGAGCACATTTGTCTGTCTCTCCATTCAGTTTTGGTGTCTGAGCCAGACCTCCCCAGAGCTGGAGTGAATTAGGCTGGGGTCAAGTGGGCTTAGCTGTCATTTACACCGACACCTTTTTATGTCATAGCAGCTCCTGGCGTGGCCAGAGCACCATGGAAAGGGAATCCATGGAAATGAGAACCAGGCCCAGGAGGTTCCTTGGAGCAGTGGCAGCACCAGGGATTCCCAGCCAGCAGCACTCAGAAGCTGTGGAATTGTGGGGCTGTCCTGAAATTCCTCAGTTTGATGTTTTACTCCATTTCTTGGGGTTTATGGCTTCTGCCCTTGGCTGCAAAGGCTCAGAGGGGGATTTTGAGATAGGGGAAAAAACAAGGGAAAAATCAAATGTGTCACGAAATCGTGGGACTCCAGCAGATGGGGCTCCAAGAAAAGAATGCCAAAATAGTTCTGGCCTGGCAGTTCTGCTGGGTGTCACTGGGGCAGAACCAGACCTGTCCCTGGGAGCAGGAGTTTCAGGGGAAAGGTTTCTGTCTTCCTCCTGGCTGCCACCTGCATGGAACTCAGACAACCACAATGGTTTGGGTTGGAAGAGAGCTAAAATTCATCTCCTTCCATGCCCCTGCCACGGGGACACCTTCCCCTATCCCAGGCTGCTCCAAGCCCCAATGTCCAACCTGGACTTGGGCACTTCAGGGATCCAGGGGCAGCCCCAGCTTCTCTGGCCCCTGTGCTGGGGCCTCTCCGGTCTCACAGGGAAGGATTTATTCCCAATATCCCATCCATCCCTGCCCTCTGGCACTTTGAAGCCATTCCTTGTGTCCTGTCCCTCCATCCCTTGTAAATATTCCCTCTCCATTTTTCCTCAGTCACTCTGAAGCTTTCTCTTCTCCAGATTGAACAATCCCACTTGTCAAACTACATTTGCACCTCTCAGGGTATTCCTAAAGCAGGAATTCCTGGATCCAAAGTTGGCTTTTGCCCTGGTGGGAAGTCACAGTCACAAACAATCCCAAGCACTTGGAGAGATTTTGGTTTTTCCAACCCAAGAGCAGAGCAAGTTGGAAAAAGAGGAGTGGGAAGTTCTGCAGTGTTTCACCCCTCTGCTTCCCAACAGATGTTTTGTTTGGGTTTTGTTTTTTGGTTTTTTTTTGTTTTTTTTTTTTGCAAGCAAAGGTTTGAAATTCCACCTGACGTTGGGAAATTCCAAATCCATTTTCCATCTCTCCGCTCACCCTTTCTGCATGGCTGAGGAAAAGGGATTTTGGAAGACTTTACTTTGTTAGAATCAGGTTAGAATTCAGCCTTTGGTCAGTTCTGAGAAGAGACAAATGTCTGCACCTCCAAAATTCAGCTGTGTGGGATTTTCTGTCCATCCTTGGATGGAATTAACCTCAGGTGAGGCTGCAAACACAGCAGTGCCATAGAAATGCTGGAAAATGAGGCTTCTCTTGTCCTGCCTGCCTTGTCCCTTCGTGCTGGTGACATTCCTGGCTGGCTCTGTCCCCTCTCTCCAGCACCAAGCACAGCAGGGACCTGATTTCAGGTCAGATTTGAGATGCCAGCACCAAACCAGGCTGTCCCTGCTGTCCCTGCAGCCCAGGAGTGCCCAGATCTCCCCCTGTGACTGTTCCAGGTGATGCTGCACTGCAAGAGCTGCCCCAGGACCTGGAGATTCCTGTGATATTCCCGTGATTCCTGGAGATTCCATGGGTTTGGATGGAGCCAGCCTTTCTGGAAGGAGTGCTCTGATCACTGCAGGGGATTGGGTTAAGTCTGGACAAATGGAGACAAAGGAATTACTGAGCAAAATGTCCTGGCCTGTCTTCTGCAAGGAGGTCACCGAGATGATCTGTTTGTCCCTCCTGGCCTTTAAATCCACTAATCTATTTTCCCTTCCAGGAACTGGAACTGTATTCTGAGAACAGCCCCTTAGGAAAAGAGAAAAAAGCAGGCAAAGGAGGCCTTTGAAAAACAACAGCAAAGCAAAACCCCCTTCAAGTACAAAATAAACTGAGGTACAAGGTGCAATTAACAATGCACCAACAGCAGAGCCTGGAATGTAAATTGTATTTAAATTGGGCTGTGAAGAATGTTTCAGTCCCCTAAATGGCTTCTCTCTCCTGCTGCCTTGAACCTCCAATCAAGCCCTGCCTGGGAGTAATTTGGGGCTGGAAATTGTTGCCACACGAACAGCTGAAGGCTGGCAGGGTCACCGGCCCCCCGTGTCACACCCTGTCATTTTAGATTAAGATATGCAAAGGCGAACTTTCCCTGGGCTGTGTCCATCCCCTGGCTGCGAGGAGAGGACGGCGTAATTGGAGTCAACTGCTTGATTATGATAATTGCTACTGTCTGGGTGAAGGAACAGCCCAAGCCTGGAGCCTGAGCCCTGCTGCACCTTTGGGGTGCTCTGCCAGCAGATGGGACTGGCACAAATTCCCCTCTTGGGCCCCGTTTCGGCCCCTTGACCTTTGCTTGACCACTTGTTGACTCCGGGCAGGGTCACAAAGGGTTGGCTGCTCCTTCTCTGCTTCCCACCAGAGGGTTGGGCTGAAGGATTTATCCCCTGTGGGGGAAAGGGCTTTTTTCAGATGGATCCCCGTGGCACAGGCGGGAGATGCGCTGCCTACATTCCCCGCTGGGATATTTATCGGTTCCCATTGTACGGCCCGGCTGCAATCTGTGGGAAATCCATCCAGGAGGCTCTGCTGGTCAATCTGTCACAGCCTGGCCATTTCCATTTGCTGAGGGAGCAGGGATGGGCCTGGAGGTCAAAGCACTGGGATGGCAACGAGGGGCAGGCATTGGGATTTCAGAAAAAATTAACGGGGCCTTGTGGTTTTCCCTCACGTCCCTTTGCCTTGGAGCCCCTTTGAGAAACAGCAACAACCCCTTCTCTTCACCAGTTTTATTTTCAAGGCTTTTAAATGGTTTTGAGGTGCTGAGATAGAGAAGAAAGGATCTCAGGGTGAAATCCTGAGGGAATGCTGTTGTATTCCCAAATCCACACCAGGTTTGGGCTCTGAGGCTGAAGCCTTGGAGCCATTGGCATTTCCAGTGGGAATTTCCATATTTCCATGGCCCTGGGAAGCTTGGCTGCGATTTCCTTCAGAGCCCCTCAGCCCAGGAGTGATGTTAGGCACAGAAAGGAGATCACATCCATAATTAAGGAATTGTTGTTAATTCCTGGCTATTATTTCTTAATATCAACCCTCACCACAAAGCTGATGCTGTGGAGCAGCAGCACAGCCAGAGCTCCAATAATAAACAACAACAAATCCATTGGATTATTGTTTCCTTGGTATCATAAAAGCTGACTAAAATTAATGTTAAAAAAGCAGAGATCTCTGAGGAAAGCATCCCTATCAGGATACCTGGGTTTCTGGGACAGAACAATGGGATAACAGGATCTCATTCAATCTCCAGGAGTGCCCAGCCCCAGCTGCTCCGGGACAGGGTGCTCTGCCCTCGCAGCACTTAAGGCAATGACTCAGGACCCTGTGGCTGAGGGCTGTGACACCACAGATTCATTAATTTATGGGATAACCAATCCTTTGGGAGAGGTTCTTCCTAATCTCCATTAGTCTGACGTTGCTTTATCCCTTTGCAGCGAGGAATTTTGCATCTCTTTCCTCTGTGAGCTTTCTTAAAACTCCATCCCCCTGATTCTGGAGATCATTTATTTCAATTTATGTGGTTTTGTTTTCTTTGGTTTTTTTCCCAACTCCTCAGGAATTGCTCGGGGAACGAGCAGAACAAAGCCTGCAGGTGAACTCTGCTTCTCCATAGAAGTCCAGATCTTTCTGACAGCTTTGTTTAACTTCACCAAAAAATTGCCAAAATACACTCAGGGCCTGTTCTCTCACTCCATTTTCAGTTTCAATAGGAAACTCCAAGAGCAGCTGACAAAACCCCTTTCACACTCTCCTGATTTTCTTTTACCAAACCCTGAGTCCTCCAATTCCTCCTCTTCCATCCAGGAGCTGCTGCTGCTCTGCTGGAGCTGCAGGTGTGGGGTCAGGAGCAGGATGGGGAACTGAGGCTCTGTCCATGTGTCCAGCACAGGCTGGGGCTGCAAAACCTCACCTGTGTTCCCAGAGGAGCTGCTGAGAGCTGGCTTGTGCCAGGGGGGAAGTTTTGCAGGGAGAGTTCAACAACCCCTGGCTGAGCTCTTGTGGAGGGGACAGTGAGGGATGGGGTCCCCCAGCACCCCCTGAGCTGGGTCAGAGCCCCCCAAATGTGCTAGACATCACTTAAATACAGCCATGAGCTCAGGGAGAGGCAGATCCAAGCCCTGGGCACTCGGGGATGTGGTGGGATGAAGGATGCAGGGATTAGTGATTGATGAAGGATGCAGGAACTGGTAGGATGTGGTGGGATGCAGGAATTTCTCATTTCTCGTGGCCATCACAAGCAAGTGGAGCCTGGAAATGTTAACCAGGAGGTGATAAAACACTGGTTTTTCTGGAACTTTCCTCACAAGTGCCTAAGCAAACCCCGAGCCCGGGAATGTGACTGCTCTTCCTTCTTTGATCATGAGTCAAGTGTGCAGGAAAAGTTTCACAACCCTTCGGCACTCAGGCGTTTCTGTGGTGCTGGAAGCAGCAAAACAAACACCCCCCTCCCCAGGCCAGCCCTGGGGCCTCGCAGCAGGAGGGAGGGAGCATCACAGAATCCTGCAATGGCTGGGGTTGGAGTGGCACCTCGAACATCCTCTTGCCTGGCAGCTGCTGTGGGTGATTGGAAACAGGGCTCTGCCCTCAGGTGCTGGAGGTGCCCTCACCTGAGGCAAAGGAGCTTTTCCCCTCCCTTTGGAGGTGGGGCTGAGGATGCTTGGAAGTTGGGAATGCCAAATCCTGCCTGGGAGCCACCTGCAGCACACGGGGAGCTCGGCTCCGTGTCCCCATCCCATTGTCCCACGTCCTCCTCCACAGGCTGGGCTGATGTGCTGCTCTCCACTAATTAAAACCCTGGGTCAGGAGGAGCTCTGAGCTTGCTGTGGATGGACTGGTTGGTGCTGGAAGTGCCGGCAGCAGTTCTGGGACGTGGTTTTCACTGTGGCTGGGAGAGCTGGGCTGTGGTGGCACCCACGGTGACACCCCAGGGTGATGTCCCATGGCTGGGCCAGCTCACCCTCCCTGCAGAGGTGCTGCTTTCTAAGGCAGGAGCTAAGAGGTGTTTAAAGCAGCTTTGCCTAAATCCCAGTCCGAGGTGGGCACAGAACTTCCCTGAGAGGCTTTGATGTGATTTTTATCCAGAACTGCGGGAAGGAAGGGAAGGAGAAGGGAAGGGAAGGGAAGGGAAAGGGAAGGGAAGGGAAGGGAAGGGGAAGGGAAGGGAAGGGAAGGGAAGGGGAAGGGGAAGGGAAGGGAAGGGGAAGGGGAAGGGAAGGGGAAGGGAAGGGAAGGGAAGGGAAGGGGAAGAGGAAGGGAAGGGGAAAGGGAAGGGAAGGGAAGGGGAAGGGAAGGGAAGGGAAGGGAAGGGAAGGGAAGGGAAGGGAAGGGAAGGGAAGGGAAGGGAAGGGAAGGGAAGGGAAGGGAAGGGAAGGGAAGGGGAAGGGAAGGGAAGGGAAGGGAAGGGAAGGGGAAGAGAAGGGAAAGGGAAGGGAAGGGAAGGGAAGGGGAAGAGAAGGGAAAGGGAAGGGAAGGGAAGGGAAAGGGAAGGGAAGGGGAAGGGAAGGGAAGGGAAGGGAAGGGAAGGGAAGGGAAGGGAAGGGAAGGGAACCCGGCTGCACAAATGGAGCCCAGCTCTCCTGAGAGCCCAACCAAGCTTAATCCAGAGCCCACCACAGCATCCTGCAAATGTCAGCTCCCAGAGCCTGCAGCAGGAGCAGCACCAGCTCCATCTCCTACCTCCTCCCATCACCTCCCTCCTTCCCTCCCCGGTGAGAGGGACAGGCACAGAGAGGGAGCAAAGGTCAGGTGTCCTTGGAGCATCAGTTCCAAAATGTGGCAGTGTGGGGAGGAGGAGGCCTTTTCCAAAAAGAGCCAAGAAAAGGGGGGAAAAGAAAAAAAAAAGAAAAAGAAACAGTAAACGCATCAAATAATAATAATAAAAACCCACCCTTTTCTTTGAGGCTCAATGTATGCTGGTGCAGTGCTTAGGGGATTAATCTCTTAAAAAATAAGTGCCATGTGAGTAGACAGGCAGTGATTAAGGTTTTAACTGATCAGTCTGCGTCTGACAGTGAACCAGCTATTATCTTAACGGAATCAAACGAACATTCAGAGCCTCCGCTCAGCCCCAAACATGAAAGGAGATGTCATCTGCTGGCAGTTGGCAAAGCCGCAGGGGAAGGGGGAGAGGGAGAAAGGAGGGAAGGCAAGGAAAGCAAAACAAGGGTGAGAAAAAGGGGGAAAGGAGGGGAAAGAGGGAGAAGGGCTGAGAAAGGATGGAGGGGGGAAATAAAAGGAAGTGATGGAGGGAGGGAGACAAAAGGGAGGGCAGGGGAGGGTTGAGGGAGTGCTCTGCTCTGGGGTTGTTTCCTTCCTGCTTTCCCCAGTGGTTTGGGAGCTGCTCCCTGAGCCTTTGGAGCCCTCCCCAAGCCTTGCCCTGCCTTTTCCCACCGCAGCCGCCAAGGTCTGCCCTAAACCAGGGAGGTCTGGCACTCTTGAACCTGAGGTCAAAAACAAGAGGGAGGAGAAGAATGGCCTTCAGGCCAGAGGAAGAAACCAGGGCAACCGGGCTCTTATCGGGATAAAAGGGCTTTATCTCAGAGCACTTCAACAAAACACACAGGCCTGAGAGAACAGGCTCTGTCAAGTGTCTGCCGGGGCCACGTGGGAGATCCCAAATCCCCGAGGGATAGAGGGGATCATTCCTTAGGGGATACCCCAAATCCCCGAGGGATAGAGGGGTTCATTCCTTAGGGGATCCCCGTGGGATAGAGGGGTTCATTCCTTAGGGGAGATCCCAAATCCCCGAGGGATAGAGGGGTTCATTCCCCTGGAGGGAGGATGGGCTGTGGGAAAGATAAAGATGATTGCCCAGCTGGTTTAAAGCTGGCCCATTAGCAGAGAATATGTGCCAGGAGATCAGGGTCACTGCCCCACCCGGCTGCAGCAAATGGGGACAGAATTCACATTTCTGGCCACATCCTGTATTGCAACCCAAAATACCTTGGGATGCCTTTTGGGAGCCCTTTGGAGCAGCAGCCCCTGGCACAGATCCTCATTCACAGGTTAAAGGCTCGGAGGCAGTGCCCTGCCAGACCCAGCACCCCTGGGGTGTCCTGCCTGCAAATCCCACCCACTGCTCCCCTTTTCCAGAGGGGCTGGGCCCTGCTCCAAGGTTTGGTTTTCTGCCTGATCCCTTTGGGACTCAGCCCTGTCTTTCCTCATTCCTTCAAAACCACCTTTCACTGGAAAATCCTCTGTGCCAGAAATCCCCTTTTTGGGGGGAATATCATTCTCTCCACCTGCCTGCCACGCTCCCCTCCTTGTTCCCTAGGATTTGGAGTTCTCAGAGAAGCTCAGACCTCAGGTGTCCTTCCCCACAGATCCCTCCCATCCCACACCTGCACCCTGGAGCATCCCAGCCCAGGGAGAACCATGAATTTCCCTGGGTGCAGCCCCTTATGCCAGGCTGTTATTGCTCCCTGCTGACTCCATCCCTCTGCCTGGTGCTGCTGCTCCGTGCCAGGAGAGCTCTGGGAGCACCAGGGTCACGACTGCCCCATTACAGGGTGAGATTTATCCTTGGCAGGTGTGCTGCGGGATGCTATATTATCCAGGATTATGAACTGTAACAGGATAATCTCTCTAATGTAATTCAAGCTCTCGACATGGCTTATGGCTCCTTAATGTACCTCAGACTGAAGAATTACAAGAACATTTTCCCCCCTCCCTGCCTTGTCAGCTCCTAAATGATTTAGGCAATCGCCTGAAGCCAGATCTTGGCCTCCAGTCATAACTCAGAGCAGTTCAGTAAATATGATGGGGAAGGAGTTTTCCGGGCTTTGCTCTTTCTTCCTTCCACTCTGCTCAGCCCTTGGTGAGCTGGGGAATGAGCAGGGAGAGCTGGGATGCCCAGGGAATGAACTGGGAATATTGGGACTCCCAGGCAATGAGCTGGGAGAGCTGGGATGCACAGAGAGTGAAAAGGGAGAGCTGGAACTCCCAGGGAATCAGTTGGGACTCAGGAAATTATTTGGGACCCCCAGGGAATGAGTAGGGAGAGAAGAGACTCCCAGGGAACCAGTTGGGACTCACAGGGAATGAGCAGGGAGAGCTGGGATGCACAGGGAGTGAAAAGGGAGAGCTGGAACTCACAGGGAATCTGTCGGGACTCAGGAAATTATTTGGGACTCCCAGGGAATGATTTGGGACCCCCAGGAAATTATTTGGGACTCCCAGGGAATGATTTGTGACCCCCAGGGAATGAGTTGGGACCCCCAGGGAATTATTTGGAATCCCAGGAATGACTTGGGACCCCCAGGAAATTATTTGGGACTTCCAGGGAATGATTTGTGACCCCCAGGGAATTATTTGGGATTCCCAGGGAATGATTTGGGTCTCCCAGGAAATTATTTGGGACTCCCAGGGAATGATTTGGGACTCCCAGGGAATGATTTGGGACCCCCAGGGAATGATTTGGGACTCCCAGGGAATGATTTGGGACCCCCAGGGAATTATTTGGAATCCCAGGGAATGATTTGTGACCCCCAGGGAATTATTTGGGATTCCCAGGGAATGATTTGTGACCCCCAGGGAATTATTTGGGATTCCCAGGGAATGATTTGGGACTCCCAGGGAATGATTTGGGACTTTCAGGGAAAGATTTGTGACCCCCAGGGAATGAGTTGGGACCCCCAGGGAAGGAGCAGGGAGATCCAGGACACTCAGCCCTGCCCTCACCTCCTCATCACCCTTCCTCCCCTCCTGCCCTCAGCTTCCAGCACGGATTGCTGCCCCTCGAGGGCAGGGGCGGGGTCCCCTCTGGGGAGGGCTGGGTGACCCCAGGACTGTCCCCTTCAGCACATCCCCCTGCCAGCCACAGCAGGCACAGGTCCAAGGCAGGGAGGGGGAGATTTCCCCAGGAAAATCCTTTCCTGTGCCTGGAACTCGGCAAAAGCAGCCCCTTCCCAAGGACTCTGCACATCCTGGGAGAGGAGACCCTCCTGAGTGCAGAGTGGCAGGATCAGATCTCTGCTCTCAGCAGCAAGATGGATTTCCAGCCACCTGAAGGAGGAGTTTTTCCCCCTATCTTTCCTTTTTTTTTTTTTCTTTTATTTTTTTTCCTTCCCTGGAAGCTTCTGCAAGACAGAGCCTCATAAATCTCACCTCCCAAACCCCTCAGGCGGCCGGGTGTCTGCATCCTCTCCATCTTCATTTCTTGTCCCTGCTTTGATGTGCTGGGAGGGGATGTGTCCTGCCAGGAGCCCAAGGTGGGAGCTGGCAGCTCCTGTCCCCTCTGTCCCTGCTCTGCCACCTCCCTGCTGTCACCTCGGTGTCACTGGGGTGTCCCAGTGGAGACCCTGAGGCTCTCCTGGATTTTCCAGGGACTGCTGTGGTTGAGGTGGTTCAGAACTCCTCAGTCCCTGGGAATTCTGCTGTGTTCCCTGCTGGGATTCCCTGTGGGATAACTCAGTGATAAATCAGTGGTTTGGTGTAAAATCACCCCGTGCAGGTGTTGGTTGCCCAGGCTTGCTCCATGCCCTCCTGTTAAGCCAAGAGGAAGATTTCTCACCTCCTCCATTATTCTCTCCACCTCTGTTCATTGCTTTGATTTCATGGGGCATTTTGTGGTGCTGATTTTAAGTGGATGAGAATCATTCCCATGGAAAAAAATAATTAAGGCAGGCCCTCCATCCCAATCCCCCGGGCTGGGGAGCTGCAGGATCCCAGCTGGGACCTGCCAGGAATTCTCCTCTGGAGTCACTGTCCCTGCTCAGCTCTTCCCTCTCTCCCAAATTCTTTCCTCCCAGTCCCACTGTGATCCCTGCTGCTGCTGTCTGGGTGACCCCAGGACAAAATCCACTTTGTAAACGGGATGGGAGGGGAGGAAAGAAAGCAGGAGAGGTAAAAAAAAAAAGCCGTGATTAAGGACAGGAACTGTGGGGATACAAATTCCACCCGGCCACAGACTTCAAATAAACACCAGCTCTGCAGATGATGTGGAAAAAAAGTGATCCTGGAAAAAAACACAACTCCTTCAGCATTGCCTGTTGCTCTGTGAGCCTGGCAGGTGTGTGAGGAGCTGGAGGGGGAAGGAAAAAGGGAATGTGCAAAAAGGAGGAAGAGGAAGAGAGAGAGAGAGAGAGAGAGGAAAGCAAAGTGTCCCCTGGAGGTGTGGTGGCAATGCTGGTGGCAGAGCTGGTGGCAGTGCTGGTGGCAGGGAGCTGGTGGCAGGGGGTGGTGGCAGCGCTGGTGGCAGTGCTGAGGGTGGCAGGGGCTGGTGGCAGTGCTGGTGGCAGGGGTGGTGGCAGGGTGGTGGCAGTGCTGGTGGCAGTGCTGGTGGCAGTGCTGGTGGCAGGGGTGGTGGCAGTGCTGGTGGCAGTGCTGGTGGCAGGGTGCTGGTGGCAGCGCTGGTGGCAGTGCTGGTGGCAGTGCTGGTGGCAGGGGTGGTGGCAGTGCTGGTGGCAGTGCTGGTGGCAGTGCTGGTGGCAGTGCTGGTGGCAGCGCTGGTGGCAGAGCTGGTGGCAGTGCTGGTGGCAGGGGTGGTGGCAGTGCTGGTGGCAGTGCTGGTGGTGGCAGTGCTGGTGGCAGGGCTGGTGGCAGGGGTGGTGGCAGGGCTGGTGGCAGGGGTGGTGGCAGTGCTGGTGGCAGGGGTGGTGGCAGTGCTGGTGGCAGCGCTGGTGGCAGGGTGGTGGCAGTGCTGGTGGCAGGGCTGGTGGCAGTGCTGGTGGCAGTGCTGGTGGCAGTGCTGGTGGCAGGGGTGGTGGCAGTGCTGGTGGCAGAGCTGGTGGCAGGGGGTGGTGGCAGTGCTGGTGGCAGGGGTGGTGGCAGGGGTGGTGGCAGTGCTGGTGGCAGGGCTGGTGGCAGCGCTGGTGGCAGAGCTGGTGGCAGTGCTGGTGGCAGGGTGGTGGCAGTGCTGGTGGCAGGGGTGGTGGCAGTGCTGGTGGCAGGGGTGGTGTGGCAGTGCTGGTGGCAGGGGTGGTGGCAGTGCTGGTGGCAGGGTGGTGGCAGGGGTGGTGGCAGTGCTGGTGGCAGTGCTGGTGGCAGGGGTGGTGGCAGGGGTGGTGGCAGGGGTGGTGGCAGGGCTGGTGGCAGGGTGGTGGCAGCTGGTGGCAGTGCTGGTGGCAGGGCTGGTGGCAGAGATGGTGGCAGGGATGGTGGCAGTGCTGGTGGCAGGGATGGTGGCAGGGGTGGTGGCAGGGGTGGTGGCGCTGGTGGCAGGGGTGGTGGCAGTGCTGGTGGCAGGGATGGTGGCAGGGGGTGGTGGCAGTGCTGGTGGCAGGGGTGGTGTGGCAGCGCTGGTGACAGGGTGGTGGCAGCGCTGGTGGCGCAGTGTGACAGTCCCCGCGGGCAGGGCAGTCCCAGCTGTATTTACTGTTGCTGTTTGTTGTTGCCCTGGCAGCCTCCGTAATGTGAATTTTCTGTGTCACTGGCTGAGAGGATTCCAGGCAGGTTTTTGATAATGTGGGGTTTTTGTAAACCAGGGGTGGGAGAAGGGGGGGAAAGAAGCCCCAGGCTGGAAACTGCTGGGCCCAGAGCTTTTAACTCCTTCATCACCGAGTGAGTTTGGCTGGAGTTTGTGGTTCGCAGGATCCAGGGATTTGGGGCGGGTTCGGACCTGTAAATGTGATGTTCCCACCACACATCCCTTCACAGCAGCCTCAGCCCATCCTCAATTCCCATCATCAAGAGGTGAACCCCTCATTCAGCAGCTCCCCCCATCCCTGCCTGCTCCCTGCAGTTCCCCTCCCGTGTCCCTTTCCCATCCACCGCTCGGAATTTCCGTGTCAAATCCCTCCGTGCCTCAGTTTCCTGGAAAAGGGGCAGAAAGAAAGCACTGACAAAAAATCGTGCCCAGCTCATGCCATCAGTCCTGGGGGCAACCAGAGGCGGTGCCAGGTTGCCCAGCTGGCAATGAGAGACTGCATCCCCTCAGCCCGAGGCTTTTGCCACTTGAAAGCCAGACAAGGAAATTGCAGCGGGTTTGATCTCTCCATAAACAGACTGGGAATCCAAGTGTAATCCTCTGCTCCTTTGTTTTCGGGCAAACAGAGCTGCAGCATCTGTCCCCTCCCGGCTCTGCTGCCCTCAGCCCGGGCTGAAAAGCAGCTCCAGAATCCCTCCTTTCTTCTTTTCTTTCTTTTTCTCTTTTTCCCTTCCCTTTCTCTGCGGTTGCTGCTCGGGGTGACGGGTGGAGGAGGAGAAGCTGTGGAGGAGCTGGCAGAGCATCCTCAGACCTGGCTCTGCCTCCCAGGTGGCACCTCCGGCTTAACCTCTTCCTTCCTGTGACACAAAAGGGGATCTGCGCCAGCCTCCCAAAATCCTGCCTCGGATTAACCCTTTGCTCGCTCAGCCAGAGGAGAAATAGGGACTTTCCTTTTTGTCCGGTCCCTAATTTCCAACTGCCTGTTGCTGTGAGTTTGCATGGGACAAAGAATGAACCTGGAATCCCTGCGGTTGGACAAATATGGGATTTCCAGGCCTGGATTTCTGTGTTTTCCAGCAGCTGGAGTCCCTCTGGTCCCTGCAGGGAAACTGAGGCACCAAATTCCTGGGATGGAGCAGCAGCACGGTGGTGGAGAGCAGCTCCATCTCCATTTCCCCCACACCTCGTGGGGTCTCAGAGCTCCCTGAGCCCCCCTGAAGCTCTGGTCACCTCAGCTTTCCCAACCCTCGGGTTTCAGCTCCCCTCACCCGGGCAGGAGCCCCTGACTGACACTTGATTGACAGAGCCAATTAGCCAAACGAAGCCAGCTGCATTCAGCAGCCTGGGGGAGGAGGGGGGAACCAGAGGGGAAGCCAGAATCCAATTCCTCTCCCATCAGGCGTGATTGCTGGTTTTGTTTTATTCTCAGCCTGGTTTTCTTTGGTTTTTGGGGGGTGGTTTTTGGGTTGGTTGTTTTTTTTTGTTTTTTTTTTTTTTGCAGCCGCAGCCTCTGGATGCCATTCAAACGGGGCTCGAAGCCTCTCCTCGGGCTGCCAGGCAGCTCTGGGGGGGGTTGGCATCACCTGGGCACGTTCTGGCAGCTCTGGGATTTCCCCAGGTGAAGCGGGGATCTCCTCGTGCCGTGGCACGTCCCAGGTGAAAGCGCCATCCCTTCCTGGCACGGAGGATGGAGCAGGGGATGCCCGGGGCGGGCAGGGCTCAGGTGGGCACCGAGGTGAGGGAATGTCGCATTTGTCTTTACAAACGAGCTGTGGATCTGCTGGTAGATAAAACCAGCACTGAGAGATAAAAGAAACAATGGGATGGATTCCACTGATTGATGAATGGGAAAAAATATATATTTGCCTTTACAAACAAACTGTAGGTTTGCTGATAAATGAAATTTGATATCAGAAGATGAAAGAAGCAACGGGGGAAAGCTATGAATTGTATAAGAATTAAAAATTAAAAGGAAGGGTTGTACATGAGAGGGGAATCTCAGGTATCAGGTGTTTGGGAAGTCTGTGCCTCTCAATACCTCAGCCCATGGGGAAAGAGAGAGGAAAATGTGGATGTGAATTTAGGATAAAAAGGGAGGCTGTGTCCTTCAAAAATCTGATAGACTCCAGGGGAATGCCCCATGGCCTCTCCCTTTATTCGAATAAAGTCAAAAGGACTCCTCTGCCTCCTTTTTGGACATGAACCTCTGGTGTTTGTGGATTAATTTTCCTGAGAGAGGGAACTGCCAGGGGTTTGTGTCCTTGTGTCCCTGTGAGGCCGAGGAGCAGGGCTGGGAGGAGGGAGCTGAGGGCAGGCTGTGCACGGAGTTTGTCTCTCTGCAGATCTGCGTTTCTTCTCCCCACGATGCTTCCTGACTCGTTTCCTCGGCTCGCAGGCAGGTATTTCTTTAACGCCGAGTTTGGGGCTGCGGGTGCTCTGCCTGCTGCCCTGGGGACACATGGGGACACACACGGCTGGCAGGGTGGCCACAGAGGTGGCACCTCGCTGCCTGCTCTGGCAGGGCTGCAGTGGGCAGCAGGGTACAGCGCTGCAGGGTGCAGTGACAGTCCCAGTGACAGTGACAGTCCCAGTGACAATCCCAGTGACAGTGACAATACCAGTGACAGTCCCAGTGACAGTGACAGTCCCAGTGACAATCCCAGTGACAATCCCAGTGATAATCCCAGTGACAGTCTCAGTGACAGTCCCAGTGACAGTGACAGTCTCAGTGACAGTGACAATCTCAGTGATAATCCCAGTGACAGTCCCAGTGCAGTCCCAGTGACAATCCCAGTGACAGTGACAGTCTCAGTGACAGTCCCAGTGACAGTGACAATACCAGTGACAGTCCCAGTGCAGTCCCAGTGCAGTCCCAGTGCAGTCTCAGTGACAGTCCCAGTGCAGTCTCAGTAACAGTCCCAGTGACAATCCCAGTGACAGTCCCAGTGCAGTCCCAGTGACAGTCCCAGTGACAGTCCCAGTGACAATCCCAGTGCAGTCCCAGTGACAGTCCCAGTGACAGTCCCAGTGACAGTCCCAGTGACAATCCCAGTGCAGTCCCAGTGCAGTCCCAGTGACAGTCCCAGTGACAGTCCCAGTGACAGTCCCAGTGACAATCCCAGTGCAGTCCCAGTGCAGTCCCAGTAACAGTCCCAGTGACAGTCCCAGTGCAGTCCCAGTGACAATCCCAGTGCAGTCCCAGTGACAGTCCCAGTGACAGTCCCAGTGCAGTCCCAGTTACAGCCCCAGTGACAATCCCAGTGACAGTCCCAGTGCAGTCCCAGTGACAATCCCAGTGCAGTCCCAGTGACAGTCTCAGTGACAGTCCCAGTGCAGTCCCAGTGACAATCCCAGTGACAGTCCCAGTGACAGTCCCAGTGCAGTCCCAGTGCAGTCCCAGTGACAATCCCAGTGACAGTCCCAGTGACAGTCCCAGTGACAGTCCCAGTGCAGTCCCAGTGCAGTCCCAGTGACAATCCCAGTGACAGCCCCAGTGACAGTCCCAGTGACAGTCCCAGTGCAGTCCCAGTGCAGTCCCAGTGACAATCCCAGTGACAGTCCCAGTGCAGTCCCCGTGACAATCCCAGTGCAGTCCCAGTGCAGTCCCAGTAACAATCCCAGTGCAGTCCCAGTGACAGTCCCAGTGACAATCCCAGTGCAGTCCCAGTGACAGTCCCAGTGCAGTCCCAGTGCAGTCCCAGTTACAGCCCCAGTGACAATCCCAGTGCAGTCCCAGTGACAGTCCCAGTGACAATCCCAGTGCAGTCCCAGTGACAGTCCCAGTGCAGTCCCAGTGACAGTCCTGTCACACTCAGCACGCACAGAGGTCCCCGTGCCAAGCCCAGCTGGTGCAGGTGACAAATCCCCCAGTGCTCGGTGCCCCTTGGGTTGCACAAATCATCACGGATTTCAGTTTCAGTTTCAACACAGGGATTTCTGTCCCCCCCCTTGCCCTGGGGACACTCCAGCAAGGCTGCAGCACTGCAGGAAGGAGCCCCCTCGCTATTGCCTAGCTCTGGGGTGGCCAAGGCCTGTCCGTGACCTGGCCCAGCTTCTCCCTTCCCAGCTGTTTTTCCCAGCCCAGCCTGAAGCTGTTCTCCCTCAAAGCCCTCCTTGTGTTGCAGTTCTGGGAGCCAAAGCCTCTTTGATGGGTGGAGAGCCAGCCCTTGCTGACCACCACCAGGCTCTGGACAGATCCCAAAGCTTTTCCAGCTTGTGACCGCTGCTGAAAGGGTACATTTCTTCCCCTAATGAGATGCAGCCCTGGCTGGGGGCACCACAGCATCTCAGAAAAGCCAGGCTGAGCAATCTGGGTGAGGGACAGCCAGGAGCAGTTTCAGCCCGGCCAGGGGGGTCACCCAGCCTTTCCTGCAGTGCTTCCCTGGCTCCTGCCAGAGGAATTCCACCCAAGGAACCTCCAGGAATGGAGACACTCAGATGGGGTGGGCGTGGGTGGGTGGGTGGAGGAAGCTGCAGAGAGCTCAGGGTTGGCATGGCCTGAGTGTCAACAGGGGTGGCACTGACTCAGGGGGAGCATCCAGGTGTGTCACCTGTCCCCACTGTGATAACTGATAAAAGATTCGTGTTAATCATAGAAGTTTTGGAGTTTGTATAAACCAGAATACTTAGGTGAGGCATGAACCTAGATAAAGGAAAATATATGATTAAATCATTTTGCTTTAAATACCCCTTTTATGAATATTTTGTTTTCTAAATAAGTTGTTTCTAATACTGTCTTGGGCTGCAATACAGGATGTGGCCAGAAATGTGAATTCTGTCCCCATCTGCTGCAGCCGGGTGGGGCAGTGACCCTGATCTCCTGGCACATATTCTCTGCTAATGGGCCAGCTTTAAACCAGCTGGGCAATCATCTTTATCTTTCCCACAGCCCATCCTCCCTCCAGGAGATATCTCCTGTTCATGGCCAGTGAGTCCCAGTGCATGACTGATAAAATTACATCATCCCACTGGGAGATGCTCCAGCCAGGGGAGGAGCCAAGCCTTTCCTACCCAGATACAAACTGAGATTTGGAACACCAGAGCAGCCTTTTCCACTGGATCCCAGAGGAAAGCCAGACCTTTCCACATCATCCCTGGACCTTCAGAGGAAACTGCACCTTCTACAGGAGCACTGCTCCAGCTGAACCACATCTGCCACTGCAGGAGGGTGCAGCCACCATTGAATGGGACTGCTGCCAACACCCTGACTGACTGACGGGTGTCAGCTTGGATTCTGACTCTGGCAGTGTTTTGGGATTGTTCTTTGTGATACTGTATTTCTATTTTAATTTTCCTAGTAAAGAACTGTGATTCCTAATTCCCATCTCTTTGCCTGAGAGCCCCTTAATTTCTAAATAATAATAATTTGTAGGGAGGGGGTTTACATTCTCCATTTCAAAGAGAAGCTTCTGCCTTTATTGGCAGACACCTGTTCTCCAAACCAGAACAAATACCAGTTTGCAAAACAAGGTTTTCCCACAGCCCCATCCTACAGGGCCACCACTGTGGCCAGCATCACCTGAGCTCTCTGCAGCTTCCTCCACCCACCCACCCCCACCCCCAGCCCATCCGAGTGTTGCCATTCCTGGAGATTTCGTGGGTGGAATCCCTCTGGCAGGAGCCAGGGAAGTGCTGCAGGAAAAGCTGGGTGACCCCCTGGCCTGGCAAAAACTGCTCCTGGCTGTCCCTGGTTGTTCAGCCTGGTTTTTCTGAGATGCTGTCGTGACTGGACAGAGGGGCACGTGCACAGCTGGCCTGGCCTGCAGAGAGCTTCCTCCTCATCATCCTCATCCTCCTGCTCTGCTGGCAGCGGCTTCCCAAGGGCAGGGAGCCGGCAGGAATTCCAGCGGGAGCTGCGTGTGAGCCTCCAGCTGGGAGAGGCTCATGGAAACGTACCGGGAGCTTCCCCACAGCCAATTCGTGCCCCAGCTCAGTGCACATGAAAAAGTCATTCAAGGAGCCACTTGAAAACAGCCTCGTGCTCCCCCGGGCACACTCGGGGTGTCAAATGATTCCCAACCATCCAAGAAAGTCTGATCAGCCTTGGATGGATGGAAAGAATCCGGCTGACTTAGTGAGCTTTGGATGCAGCCCGCAGTTATTAGGAAGTAGCTCTCAAAGCCTGCAGCAGGCAGCTGAGAGAAGTGAAACTCTACCCAGGTGTTAGAGATCCTTAAACTGGGAAGGAATTTTTCTTCCCCTTGGCTCTGGAGCAACAACAACAGCACTTTTTTTTTTTTTTCTTTTTTTTTTTTTTTCCATCCAGCTTATTTCAGAGCAGACCAGGCAGGCATTTCTCCTCCTCCTCATCCTCGCTGGGGCTGTCTGGAGCTGTTTGGAGGCAGCAGTGGGGGCTGTGCCAAGGGTTTGCCCCTCTGCCAGCGGATCTGCCACAGGCTGTGCCCTGGGGCAGCTCCACATGGAGCTGCAGGAAGCAGAAACGCTGAATTCACCCCACAGCCCGGCCTCTGCCAAGGGGACTCTGCAGAGAAGGAGGAAACTGGCAGCAGTCCTGGAAATTTAAAGCCCTTCCACTGCCCCGCTGCTTTAAAATAAAAAGTATTTGTGATAAATTAATGAATTAATATCGCTCTGTCTCCCTGAGTCACCGCAGTCGCTCTCCCTCTGCGGGGATGGGATCCACGGATAGGCAGAGCTCCGGGCCCGGCTGGTGTGGATTCCCTAATTCCCCTGATCCCAGCACACGGCCCAGGGGCTGCGGCTGCCAGGGAGGTTCCTCGGGCTCCGCCGGCTCGTGCAGGTCCTTCCCGGAACCCGGCCCGGGCGTTTCTGGGAATGAGGTCCCAGCGCTGTTGGTTTGGGGAGCCTGCCAGCATTGGGGGGGACTGGGGGGAACAGCGAGGGGCCCCTGCTTCGCTTAACCCCTTCCCTGCCGGCGCCAGCTTTGGGGATTTCCACGGGGATGGGCCAGCGGAGAGATGGACCCTGCCTGTCCATCCCACCTGCGTCCATCCCGCTCTCGTGTCCAGCCACGCCACGTCCCAAAAGGGGAGGAACAGGAGAAATTTCCAGCCAAGGCCAAATCTGAGCCTCGCAAATCCCAGCCCATCCCTCACGGGTTAAGCAAGCCCAAGTGCTGCGTGTGCTAAGGTCAACACAGGCTGCACCTGCCCACGGGCTCCTGTGCAGGCAGCACAATTGATGGCTTGTTCCTTTCAGGGTTGCCGTTGGAGCGCGGTGCCCAGGCCCCGGGCCAGCCTGCTGATCACATAAAATATTATTTGTGTTTAAAAATTCCAGTAATTGACTATGCACCGGTTTTTTCCGAGCCTTCTGCCAAGGGCAGTAAAAAATCAAAATCCGTCCCAGGTTATTTTCATCATGCAAATTCCCATTTCTGTAAACAGGAGTGCGGCGCTGGGAGCCGGGGCTGGCGGCCGGGCTGGGCGCCAGAGAGTGCTAGGTCTGGAGACCTGGGGAGGGACAGGAGAGGGACAGGAATGGGGAGAACAGGGACAAGAGCGGGGACAGGAATGGGGAGGAGAGGGACAGGAATGGGGACAGGAGTGGGGACAGGAATGGGAGCAGGAGCAGGGACAGGAACAGGGACAGGAGAGGGACAGGAGAGGGGACAGGAGCAGGGTCAGGAATGAGGACAGGAGAGGGGACAGGAGAGGGACAGGAGAGGGACAGGAATGGGGAGGAGAGGGACAAGGGAGGGACAGGGGAGGGACAAGAATGGGACAGGAGTGGGGACAGGAATGGGAATGGGAGCAGGAGCAGGTACAGGAACAGGGACAGGAGAGGGACAGGAGCAGGGACAGGAATGGGGAGGAGAAGGGACAGGAATGGGGACAGGAGAGGGGATAGGAGAGGGGATAGGAGAGGGGACAGGAATGAGGACAGGAGAGGGGACAGGAGCAGGAACAGGGACAGGAACAGGGACAGGGGCAGGGACAGGAGCAGGAGTGAGGACAGGAACACGAACAGGAACAGGGACAGGTGCAGGGACTGGAGCAGAAACAGGAACAGGAACAAGGACAGGAGCAGCCCAGCATGCAAGGTGCAGTCACTGAGAGCTGCCCCAGCCAGGCCCTTCCTGTCCCACAGGGGTTTGGAGGTCCGATGTCCCTCCTGGGTGTTCCATTCCTGTATTTTCCATCCCTGATGTCGGGATCTTCCTCCTGGGGCTCAGCATCTCTGTGCCTGCTGCACCCCTTGTAGGTTCTCTGGAGATGGAGAAAGGGAGGTTTTGGCTGCTCCCAGGGAGGAGAGAAAGTGCTGGCCAGTCCCAGCTGGATCCCAGTTTCTCACCCACCCAATTCCAGCACCTTTGTGCACAGAACCCCCTCGGGGCTGGCCCAGGATGCTGCAGTGATGTTTGCAGCCATCCATGGGCACACAGATGTCCCAAAGCAGGATTCGGGCCCCACACCCTCCTGGGAGCCTCTTTAGCCAAACCCGAGTGCTCCAGGCAGGATTGGTGCTCTCCAGACTCTGGGAAGTGACAGGTAGGTCTGCAGGGAATCCCAGTTATTTGCAATTTCTAGAGACTTTGAGGTTTTGAGGTCAGGGTTAAGAAGTCTAGAAAGCATCACCAAAAACCCAAAAACTTCTGAAGTTGCATTAGAGATCCTAACAAGCTCTGAGTGTGCCTCAGGGCATGCACCAGCACCAGGCTGAGGCTGGGGCCATCAGCTGGATGAATTATCCCATTCTCCCTCCTTATGAGACCTCTTTGTACCCATTTTGGAAACTTGTGGGAACAGCTGAGGTTTGGGGTAGGACACGGGGCCACACAAGCCCCTGACCTAGTTGGAAATGGCATTTTTGAGTTCTTGTGGGCCTTTTGGGTTTGCACACATTAGCAGGGATGACATTTTCTCCTCTTTAAGGAGAGGGGCGGGAGCCCTCACGAAGAATTCACATCTGTTTTGGAAACAAGTCAGCGCAGGAAAAGTGCCCACATGGAGCAGAAATGTGGTTTTGATTGTGCTGCACTCTCCAGAAAGGAGGGCTCGCATTTTAAACTCTATTAGACAGAATAATAACAGCTCACAGCTCGTCTGCCTTTCATCTGGCCCTGCTCCCCCAGCGGCGCAGGGATCCGCAGACCTCCCACTCCCTCTGACACCCAACCTTGGCCATGGGCATCAGCAGCAGCCACCCAAAAACCCCTTCCAGGAGGCAGGGAGCATGGATTTTGGGATCCCAAAGGTTTCTGTTCCCTGCACACCTCAAATCTGGCACCCAGGGAAGGTAAAATGTACAAAGGGAGGAGATGGAGAGAGATTCCCAAGGGATGGAGCGCCAGGACAAAGGGGAATGGATTCCCACTGGCAGAGGGCAGGGGTGGGTGGGATTTTGGGAAGGAATTACTGCCTGTGAGGGTGCCCAGAGGAGCTGTGGCTGCCCCTGGATCCCTGGGAGTGTCCAAAGCCAGGTTGGAGCACCCTGGGACAGTGGGAGATGTCCCCCCCATTGCAGGGTGGTCCCTCCAACCCAAACCATTCAGGATTCTCTGAAGGGCTACAGGGCTGTTTTATTCCTGCTGCAGGGGTGGAGGAGCCCAAGCCAAGCCAAAGGAGGTGCAGGAACTCAAAGGAAAGACCCATCTGCTCCCCAGATCTCTACCAAAGCTTCCTTGGAGCCCCAAATCCATCACCTGTTGCATCTGGAGTTTGGGTGTTGCAGGGGGAGAGGGCAGCTTGGTCTGGATCCATCCTGGTTTTCCAGCAAGTGTTGGCCCATGGGCTGTTTTTTTGTTAAAAAGAAGAATAAATCCATGCATTATTCTTAATTTTAAGGTGATCCCTGCAGTCTAACTCTTGGCTAATTACTTTGGCTCCATCGTAAACGTGGCGTGATTAATAGCCACGGATGTGTGTTTAACTGAAACCTCTCACGTTTGGAGGGAATAATAACAATAATAACTTTTTCCATCCATGGAGATCTGGACCACTTATGATAATTAAAATTGCATGACACTGCCAGTGAGGGTCTTGAGCTACTTTCCAGTTTCCCAGGTAATCCTCTTCTGCCTCCCGTTATTGCGCCAGGGATCTCCAGTGGATACTGGAATTTTATGTCATTTTTCCCTTGTCCTCCTGGACTGCTGCATTGCTCTGTCATGGAGCTGATGGCACAGCCTGGAGAGGCAATTTTGGGTGTGTTTGGTGCATTTTGGGGTGTATTTGGTGCAGATTAACCACTCCCAGCAGCGCTGGATCCCATTAGGAAGCAGGGTGGGCGCGCTCGGAACCTGCTGGGATTGGAGGCAGCAGAGGGGCACAAAATCTGCTCCAGGAGCAGCTGCAGCTCTGCTCTGAGCATTTGCTGGGGTGTGCCTGGCCCGGGTGTGACTCAGGCCGTGCAGGGGCTCGGGGGCTCACGGCTCAGCCGCTGTTTATCCGCTGGCAGGGATGAACAGGCTGGGCTGGGGAATCGCGGGAGGCTTTGTACAAACAAGGAGAGGAGAGGCAGAGGGAGGGCTGGGGGCTGGAAATACCGGCTGTAAACACGACTCGTTTCACGCCAGGACTTCTCAGAGCTGGGCGATCCAAAGTCACAGACGTGGAGCAACAGGGAGGGCCCCGCGTGGAGCGGAGCTTTCACAATAAATGATTAAAGCATGGTTCAGATCCCGTCAAATGGAACGGTGCTAATCTAATCACAATCCATCTGGCACTGCCACATCTGTCCCAACACCTCCACCTCTTCATTTTCAATCAGCCTTAAATAGTACATAATTATTAATGTCTCCCCGCCTGTCAGACGGCGCGGGGGATTCACTTATCTCTCACGATTGGTGAGACAGAGACGGATCCAACGCCAGGCTCAGGGGTCCAAGGAGCCTTTTGCCCTTGGGTTCATCCTCCCCTGGCACTGTTGGGGCTGCAGGGGTTGGCACAAGCCCTGGCAGCTGGCAGGGAGAGGTGATCAGCTCTGCGTCACCACTGGTGTGGTCAGGGAGGGAGGCTCAGGCTGGGAAAGGCCAGGAGATGCTCCCAGCTGCAGGAGAATGCCCCAGCTGCAGGAGAATCTCCCAGCTGTTGTAGAATTCCCCAGCTGCAGGGCATTATGCCACCTGAGCAGCCCAGACCGGCTCCACCTGGGCCAAGCTGCCCTGACCTGCTCTCTGAGAACCCGGTGTCTGCTCAGGAAAACCTCACAGACAATTCACCTAAATCCTCATGGGCTGCTCTTCCCAAATCCAGAGCTCGCTGGCGTTCTGCAATAGCTTTTTTCAGCTCTTCCAAGACCCAAGCCAGCAGCAAAGCCCCAGCTGCAAACAGGTCCTGTGTCTGGGATAAAAGCTGGGCTCAGAGCTCTCCGTGTGGGCTCCTCGCAGTTCTAAGCCACACTGCGTGGCCAAACTAAGCAGCCCAAGGTTTTACCAATCCTTAGGATTTTTCTGGTGAGTCTTCCTAAATCTGGAGATGTTTAAAGCCTCAGGAATCATGTGGTTATGTGAAAATCTCGTCTGTTTCCTCTTTTGTAAAAAAAATATTTTCTTGTCCTTGTGGCTGAGATAAAGCTCAAAAATATGAACTGGAGCAATGTGAAACCCAGAAAGTAAACACTGGGTTTTCTTCAGGATTTTTAAGCTTGTTCCCTCAGGTGGGGGGAGGCAGGAGCTGTGATTTCCTGATGGCCAGCATTAAATCCTCCTTCACATCAGGCAGTCAGGCCCAAACGTCTGCCCCTACCCAAAAACCTGCTTGGCTGAGCTCGGCTGAGCCTGAGCAGAGCTGAACGGGCAGCGCTCAAAACCAGCCTGAAAGAAGCAGAGCCGAGAGCAAATACCTCGTGCAAGCTGAGCGAGCCAGGCCTGGATGTTTACAGAATAAGTTACCAAATAACCAGTGTCTTGGGGATGACTGGTGAGCCCTTGAAACAAATATTCCCTTTTTCCGCCGCGCGCGATCGATGTGCAGCGGGCGCGCGGCGCTCGAGGTGGATTTGGAGGTTGAAAGCGAACTCGGTCGCAGTTCACAGTTTGTTCACAGACAAATCCTGCTGCTCGGGTTGTTTGCAGCTCTTTCTTCTCAGAAAGAGCCTGCTCAGCATGTCCAGGTGAGGCAGAGCTCCCGCATCACCCTGGGCATCTAAAGCAGGGAGTTAAAGGCAGAGCGGAGCGGGAGAGCTGAGCTGTGACAGGGATGCTCCTCTCATCCCTCTTCCTCAGGGCTTCAAAGCCACTGGGTGTAAATTATTCCTGCTGCAGGCATGGAGGAGCCCAAGCCAAGCCAAGAGAGGTGGGGGAAGCTCAAGGAAAGACCCATCTGTTCTCTGCCAACACTAGCTTGGAGCCCCAAATCCATCACCTGTTGGATCTTAGATTTTGGGTGTTGCAGGGGGAGAGGGCAGCTTGGTCTGGATCCATCCTGGTTTTCCAGCAAGTGTTGGCCCATGGGCTGTTTTGCTTCAAAAATAGAAATAAATCCATGGTCTCTCTTGGCTCGGATGCAGAAGTTTGGGAAATGGGATCTCCAGGACTCCGGTTGGTTGGAGTTTCAGGCTTGTTGAATTCTGGGGGAAAACAGGAAGGCAGGAAGGAAGGCAGGAAGGAAGGCAGGAAGGCAGGAAGGCAGGAAGGCAGGAAGGCAGGAAGGAAGGAAGGAAGGCAGGAAGGCAGGAAGGCAGGAAGGAAGGAAGGAAGGAAGGAAGGAAGGAAGGAAGGAATTTCCAGCTGGAACTCATGGGTGTGACTCGGGTATGGGCCAGGTGCTCCTTCCCATGTCCTTGAGCATCTGGGATGACTTTGGGGACAATTTTTGTCCTTGCCCTAGAAAGGTGTCTAAGAGTGGGGAAGGAGCTGTGCTCTGCTCTGCTGCCCTGGAATCTTCGTTGGGTTTTGGGTACAAATGTGGCAGCAGGGAGTGGACAAAGGCCTGGAGTGACAGGACAGGGGGAGTGGCTTCCCACTGCCAAGGGGATGGCTGGATGGGATTTTGGGAAGGGATTCCTCCCTGAGAGGGTGGGAAGGCCCTGAAAAGTGCCCTGGAAGTGTCGCAGGCCAGTCTGGACAAGGCTTGGATCAACCTGGGACGGTGGAAAGTGTCCCTGCCCATGGCAGGGAGTGGCACTTGATGGGCTTTAATGTCCCTTCCAGCCCAACTCATTCCATAATTCAGGAATCCCCAATCTGGCATCAATGTGGAGACCCTGGGGCTGCACTTGTGGGTTCCTCTCCTATTTCTGCTCCTTGTCCCTGGCTCAGCTGTGCCCGTGCTGCACCAGGGGGCACAGAGAGGAGCCACCACCTCTCGTTGTCACCTCCTGGGGTCGCGACGAGCAGGGAAACCCCTTCGACGGGGGCGGGGGGGGTATCTGAGGGCAGGCAGGAATTCCCTGAGGATTGCGGGGCAATGGGATACAGCGGGATGGAGTGCGGGGTGTGGTCCTGCCCCGGCTCTGCTCCTCTTGTTCCCCTCGTTCTTCCCGATCCCCCGATCCCCCAGGGCCGCCGCCAGCAGAGGGCACGGTCCGGCCTGCGGAGCGCCCGCTCCCGGTGCTCCGGGTCTCCCGGTGCTCCCGGTGCTCCCGGCGCTTCCCGGTGCTCCGGGTCTCCCGGTGCTCCCGGTGCTTCCCCGTGCTCCCGGCGCTTCCCGGTGCTCCGGGTCTCCCGGGTCTCCCGGGTCTCCCGGTGCTTCCCGGTGCTCCCGGTGCTTCCCGGTTTTTCCAGGTTTTTCCCGGTGCTTCCCGGTGCTCCCCGGTTATCCCGGTGCTCCCCGTGCTTCCCGGTGCTTCCTGGAGCTCCCGGTGCTTCCCGGGGCTCCCGGAGCTCCCAGAACTCCCGGTGCTTCCCAGTTTTTCTCGGTTTTTCCCGGTACTTCCGGAGCTCCTGGTACTCCCGGTACTGCCAGTTCCCCGTACTCCCAGAGCTCCCGGTACTGCCAGTTCCCGGTACTCCCAGAGCTCCCGGGTTTTCCCGGTGCTCCCGGTGTTTCCCGGTACTCCCCCGTGCTTCCCGTTCGCCGCTCCCTTGCCCCGCTCAGCCCGCGGCTCTTCCTCCCTGTCCTCACCCTTTTTTTCCCTTTTATTGTCTCCATCATTTCTGGACACTGCTTTCACTTTGATCTCCAGAAACTTTGGCATCGCTCCCGAAACAAATATGTGTATTTCAGGGGGAAAAAAAAAAGAATAAAAAAGGGGGAAGAAGAGCAAAGCCGAGCCTTTGTTCCCGCAGCTGCTGCCGTGCTGCAGCAAAGCTCACTCAGGTATTAAACCCTGCCATTGATCCAGCAGCCGGTGGTCCGGTGTTCCCTGCCCCTGACGGGTTATTTACACCAGGAATAATTCGGTTCCTGAGAGAAATCAGATGAAATCAGAGTGAAGAGTTGGAAGAGGTGCAAACGGCTCAGAGGGACCGGGACAGGAGCAGCGTGAGGTGCTCGGAATTGCCGGGACGGGGCTGCGCTGCTCCCTCGCCATGGATACCCTGGGCACAATCAGCCCTCTGAGCCCGTCCCCATCCCCATCCCCATCCCCATCCCCATCCCCAGCCCTGCAGCTCCCTCAGCCCATCGGGCTGGGACTGTGCCAGGGGACCTGCGGCATCCCCTGGGCACGGGAGGAGCCCGGGGCGGGAGCGTCCCTCACTCCTCTGGGGGAGCCTTTACTCCATCGGGGTATTCCTCACTCCTCTAGAGGATTCCTCACTCCTCTGAGGTATCCTTTACTCCTCTGGAGTATCCTTCACCCCTCTGGGGGATCCTTTGCTCCTCTGGGGTATCACTCTCTCTTTCGAGGTATCCTTCACTCCTTTAGGGTATCCCTCCCTCCCCCGGGGTATCCCTCACTCCTCTGGGGTATCTCTCACTCCCCTGGGGTATCCCTCACTCCTCTGGGGTATCTCTCACTCCTTTGGGGTATCTCACTCCTCTGGGGTCTCCTTCGGTTCTCTGGGGTATCCCTCCCTCTTTCGAGGTATCCTTCACTCCCCCGCGGTTTCCTTCACTCCTTTGGGGTATCCCTCCCTCCCCTGCTGTATCCTTCACCCCTCGGGGTATCCCTCCCTCCCTCCCCCGGGGTGATGCTGGAGATCCGGGAGCGCTGGCAGAGGCCTGGGGCGGCACAGGGCACGCAGCGCTGCCCTCTGTGCCAGCGGGACCATCCTGCCCCGGCCGCGGGCACCTCCCAGCGCTGCGGGGACCGAGCTCTGCCCGCGGGTACCGCGGAGAAACCGGGGGGTGGTGGGAGGCAGAAGCCATCGTCTGGCTCCCACATGTGCCGAGGTTGTTAGGAAGATTTATAGGGCCGAATGCGGGGCTTTTTCTCTTTGGCTTTATAATAATACATTAGGCTTTTAACCTCTGACCGGCAGCTCTGCGAAGGGGATGGTGCAGGCGGCACCGGGCGGCTCCAGCCCCGCGGGGAAGGGAAGGGCTGCGGCGACGGAGGGGTTAACGAATGGAGGAATGTGAGAGTTTAGCGAGAGGCGTCGGCTGTCTTGGGGTCACCTGTGAGGGATTAGGCGGGCAGGCAGACAGTTGTTGTTTGAGCACTGTCTGAGGCCGGGGAAGGGGCCGGGGGCGCGGAGGGGAGGCTCGGGGGCTCCCCCGGGTGGGATCGTGCTGGGAGAGAGCGGCTGGAACCCGGCTGTCCTCAATGCCCAGGGAATAAATCCATCAGCCTGGGTGAGGATATCCCCCCAGCCGGGCTGTGCCAGAGCCCAGGTGGGCGGCAGAGGTGCTGAGGAGGAATTGAAATGTTCCAGGATCCATCAGGGCTGTCCACGATCCAGCAGGGCTCTTCTCCACATCTGGGTTCCTAAAATGTTCCAGGATCCATCAGGGTCTGTCCACAGTCCAGCAGGGATCTTGAGCTCTTTAAATGTTCCAGGATCCATCAGGGTCTGTCCTCCATCCAGCAGGGCTCTTCTCCACATCTGGGCTCTTTAAGTGTCCAGGATCCATCAGGGTCTGTCCTCGATCCAGCAGGGATCTTCTCCACATCTGGGTTCCTAAATATTCCAGGATCCATCAGGGCTCTTCTCCACATCTGGGCTCCTTCCCACAGAGCTCCCTGCAGTGAGGATCCTCAGCCCAGCCCATCCTGGTTGGGGTTTCCCAAAGGAGCTTTGTCCCCGTGGAACTCCCCTACAAAAGTCCCTTTTCCCTGCACTGGGCTGAGCCTTCACTCCCCGTGTTTGAGCTGCTGGAAACACAAAATTGGGTGAGCAGGGTGTCCTTGGACCAGCAGGTTCAGGAGGAACTGACCTGTCCATGCTCTGTGGCACTTCCCAAGCGTTTCAGACCCAAACCAGCAGGAATTTCTCCCACTCCAGGATTTAAACCCACCCTGATTCCCTGCTGGGCTCACAGGACATGTGTGGGTGTGTGGGGCAGAGGAGGAATCTCTGCTGGAGCTCCAAGCAATATCCAGATGGGGCTTTTTGCACCTTCACATCATCTAAACAAATTCAAATTTTTTTGTAGGACCTCAGTATCTGCCCCACCATGGAGTTCTCTGCCCTCTTTGGAGCAAGATCAGGGAATCAAACCAGCAATTCCAATTCCTTGGGATTCAAACCAGCACATAACTTCCCCCTGCACCTCTGGCTTGAGATCCTGCGGTGCCTCTGCAGATGAAAGGTATTATATGAGGATAAATTCTTAATCATCACAATAATCAATCATTCTTTACTTATAATTTAGTGGAAATTAATCCAGCAGACGAGCAGAGGGCCAAATGCTAATCTGTGTCCTGGGTGTCTTTATTGACTGGGAAAGGAGAGAATCTTCCGTGGAAATAAAGAGAAGAGGCTTGAAAAAGTGCACCCAGAAGTTTTGCATTTGGAAAGGGAGCAGAGACAAAAAAGAAAAACCTCACAGAAACTCTAAAATTGCTCTTTGAAAACTGTAAAAACTTTTAAAATTGTACTTTAGAAACTTTCACACTTCAAAACTCATATTCTTTAAAAATCCCCTCCTCATTTCTTGAGTCAGGGCCTGGGTTGGGGCTGGATGTGAGACAAGGGTTGAAATGCTGAAGGGAGGGTTTGGAGCTGGATGGAGCAGGTTTGGGATGGGGCAGATTTGGGATGGAGCAGATTTGGGATGGAGCAGGTTTGGGGTGGAGCAGGATTGGGATGGAGCAGATTTGGGATAGGGCAGGGTCAGGATGGGGCAGGGTCAGGATGGAGCAGGTTTGGGATGGAGCAGGTTCGGGATGGGGCAGGTTTGGGATGGGGCAGGTTGGAAATGGAGCAGGTTTGGGATGGAGCAGGCTCAGGATGGAGCAGGATTGGGATGTGGCAGGTTTGGGATGGGGCAGGTTTGGGATGGAGCAGGTTTGGGATGGGGCAGGTTCAGGATGGGGCAGGTTCAGGATGGGGCAGGTTTGGGATGGAGCAGGTTCAGGATGGGGCAGGTTCAGGATGGGGCAGGTTCAGGATGGGGCAGGTTTGGGATGGAGCAGGTTCAGGGATGGGGCAGGTTCAGGATGGGGCAGGTTTGGGATGGGGCAGGTTCAGGATGGAGCAGGTTTGGGATCGGGCAGGTTCAGGATGGGGCAGGTTTGGGATGGAGCAGGGTCAGGATGGGGCAGGGTCAGGATGGGGCAGGTTCAGGATGGGGCAGGTTCAGGATGGGGCAGGTTTGGGATGGAGCAGGTTCAGGATGGGGCAGGTTCAGGATGGGGCAGGTTTGGGATGGGGCAGGTTCAGGATGGGGCAGGTTTGGGATGGAGCAGGTTTGGGATGGGGCAGGTTCAGGATGGAGCAGGAGCCACCTCCTGCCCAATTCCAGTCGGGAAACCTCCAGCAGGGAGAGGCTCCCTGAGGCTAAAGGAGGCTTTTATTGCCCAAGCTCAGCAATAAAACACAAAATAAAGCAATTTTGTTGAAATTAAATTGTAAATGGAAGATTTATCTCACACCCCATCCCTGGCTGCAGCTGGATCTGTGTCTGGGGATCCCAGTTCCACCTGAGATTCCCGACCTGGGAATGGCTGTGATCCTGATCCACTGCAGGACCCCAGCACATCCCAGCAGGTCCTGCAGGAGGGAGAGAGAATTCCTGCGGGAGGTGGGGAGCTCGGCCAGGGACAGAACCAGGGCATGGAAGGGGCTCCTCTTCCCGGGAAACCAGACAGAGCTCACTCAGATCTAACTCAGGGAATATTTGTAGCACTCAGCTTCCATCTCCCAATGCTCCTCCTGCAGTCGATGAAGGAAGGATTTTTTCCAAAGGGGATGCAGAGCACCCAAGGGAGTAGGAGAGGGGTGACAGGGTGGGTCTGGGGCCAGCAATTCCAGCTGGGTGTGGGGACAGCTGGGACAGAACAGCTCACTCCCAAACCTGCTCCATCCCAAACCTGTTCATCCCAAACCTGCTCCATCCCAAACCTGCTCATCCCAAACCTGCTGTATCCCAAACCTGCTCCATGCCAAACCTGTTCATCCCAAACCTGCTCCATCCCAAACCTGCTCATCCCAAACCTGCTGTATCCCAAACCTGCTCCATGCCAAACCTGTTCATCCCAAACCTGCTCCATCCCAAACCTGCTCCATCCCAAACCTGCCTCATCCCAAACCTGCCCCATCCCAAACCTGCTCATCCCAAACCTGCCCCATCCCAATCCCTGCCCCATCCCAAATCTCCTCCATTCCAAACCTGCCCCATCCCAAACCTGCCCCATCCCAAACCTGCCCCATCCCAACCTGCCCCATCCCAACCTGCTCCCATCCCAAACCTGCTCCATCCCAAACCTGCTCCATGCCAAACCTGCCTCATCCCAAACCTGCTCCATCCCAAACCTACCCCATCCCAAACCTGCTCCATCCCAAACCTGCTCCATCCCAAACCTGCTCCATCCCAAACCTGCTCCATGCCAAACCTGCCTCATCCCAATCCTGTCCCATCCCAAATCTCCTCCATCCCAAATCTCCTCCATCCCAAACCTGCTCATCCCAAACCTGCTCCATTCCAAACCTACCCCATCCCAAACCTGCCCCATCCCAAACCTGCTCCATCCCAAACCTGCTCCATCCCAAACCTGCCCCATCCCAAACCTGCTCCATCCCAAACCTGCCCCATCCCAAACCTGCCCCATCCCAAACCTGCCCCATCCCAAACCTGCCCCATCCCAAACCTGCTCCATCCCAAACCTGCCCCATCCCAACCTGCTCCATCCCAAACCTGCCCCATCCCAAACCTGCTCCATCCCAACCTGCTCCATCCCAAACCTGCCCCATCCCAAATCTGCTCCATCCCAAACCTGCCCCATCCCAAATCTGCTCCATCCCAAATCTGCCCCATCCCAAACCTGCTCCATCCAGCTCCAAACCCTCCCTTCAGCATTTCAAACCCTGACTCACATCCAGCCCCAACCCAGGCCCTGACTCAAGAGGAGGGATTTTTTAAAGAATAAGAGTTTTGAAGTGTGAAGGTTTCTAAAGTACAGTCCCCTCAAGGTCCCTGCGCTTCGGGGTGGCCACCACAGCTCCCCCAGTCCGAGGGGGTCACCAAAAAATGCTCAGAGAGGCTTTGGGACCATCCCATGGGAACCCCCCCACGGCCTCTGGTGGCAGCAGGAGCCACCCAGCGCTGTCCCCAAGGAGCTGCCACCCCCTGGCAGCGGTGGCAGAGCTGTCCCTGCCCAAATTCATCCCAGCTGTGGCTGAAGGAAACGCTCCCCGAGCCAGCCCGGGGTTTCTGGTAGCAACTGAAGGACAGGATAATAAAACAGGAAAAAATTAACATGTAAGAAAACAGAGCTGCACCTGAAGCAACAGAGGCAGGGAGAGTGCGGGCAGCTCCCCTGAATGCCAGAAAGGATCTGCGGGGAGGGGACCGGCCCCGAGCCCCCCTCCCCTCCCTCCCCCCCTCACTCCGATTTCAAAGGCGCACAAACAACACCCGGCACTGTGTGGCATCTCCACTCCTAAATCTTCCTGTCCTCGGGTTTGTGTAACGTGAGCCGAGGGCAGGATCTGACCCTCCCGGGGCACAGCCTCGGCTCCGCAGAGAAATCCCCGCCTCGGATCCCCCAAAGCCCCGGGACAAGCTGGAATTTGCCCTCGGGGAGGCAGCTGCTGCAGGGCACGGTGCAGCCCCCGATCCCAAAGATTTGCAGGGTTTGGGTTCAGCTCCAGCACCTGCAGGGCACAGGAACAGCTCTGATCCCAAAGCTCTGTGGGGTTTGGGTTCAGCTCCTGAAGGGTACAGGAACAGCCCTGATCCCAAAGCTCTGTGGGGTTTGGGTTCAGCTCCTGAAGGGTACAGGAACAGCTCTGAACCCAAAGCTCTGTGGGGTTTGGTATTTGTAGGGCACAGGAACAGCTCTGATACCAAAGCTCTGTGGGGTTTGGTATTTGTAGGGCACAGGAACAGCCCCTGATCCCAAAGCTCTGTGGGGTTTGGTATTTGTAGGGAGCACAGGAACAGCTCTGATCCCAAAGCTCTGTGGGGTTTGGGTTCAGCTCCTGAAGGGCACAGGAACAGCTCTGAACCCAAAGCTCTGTGGGGTTTGGTATTTGTAGGGCACAGGAACAGCCCCTGATCCCAAAGCTCTGTGGGGTTTGGTATTTGTAGGGCACAGGAACAGCTCTGAACCCAAAGCTCTGTGGGGTTTGGTATTTGTAGGGCACAGGAACAGCTCTGAACCCAAAGCTCTGTGGGGTTTGGTATTTGTAGGGCACAGGAACAGCTCTGATCCCAAAGCTCTGTGGGGTTTGGTATTTGTAGGGTACAGGAACAGCCCCTGATCCCAAAGCTCTGTGGGGTTTGGTATTTGTAGGGCACAGGAACAGCTCTGATCCCAAAGCTCTGTGGGGTTTGGGTTCAGCTCCAGAAGGGCACAGGAACAGCCCCAAACTGCCCCGTTTTCCAGCCTGGATGGGGTTGATCCCACACATTCCCAGATCCTCCCAGCTCTGCTGCACCGTGTGTGCTCACACAGAGCCTAAAAGTGCGTGCATTCCCTAATATTTGGGCGCTAAGGTTGGATTTGGGGAAGTCCATCCTGCGGGATCCATCCTGGCTCCATGGGGCTGGCTCTGGGTGGAGCAGAGCTGGGGCTCCCTGGGAAACATCTCCTGCTGCTGGGGGTGTCTGTGTGGGGTCTGGCTCGGGGTGACGAGGTGGGGACAGGTCACAGGTCACACTGATCCTGGAGGTCTTTTCCCACCTAAATGATTCAAATGACTCTGTAATTTTTGTTGTGCCTTTCCTTTCCTTTCCTTTCCTTTCCTTTCCTTTCCTTTCCTTTCCTTTCCTTTCCTTTCCTTTCCTTTCCTTTCCTTTCCTTTCCTTTCCTTTCCTTTCCTTTCCTTTCCTTTCCTTTCCTTTCCTTTCCTTTCCTTTCCTTTCCTTTCCTTTCCTTTCCTTTCCTTTCCTTTCCTTTCCTTTCCTTTCCTTTCCTTTCCTTTCCTTTCCTTTCCTTTCCTTTCTTCTCTTTTTCCCCTTTCCCTCTCGTTCTTCCCTTCTCTCTCTCTCTTTCTTTCTTTTGCTAAGGACTCCACCTCTCCCCCCTTCCCTCACTCGGTGAGAGCTGATGCAGTTAATTGGAGCTTCTTGTAAGTGAACATTAACACAGGCAGAGCCAAGACGACGTCTTGGCAGCAAAATATCATTATCAGTTCTTGAGCTCCAGCCAAAATCCCCTTGCGGTCAAAACACAATTCTTTAAACTAAACAATTAAAGATTTGTGCAAGTGTTGCTGCCATGAGTTATCCAGGCTGGGAGGGGCTGTGTCAGACGGGGGGACAGCGCTGCCGCCTGCCAGGGACACAGGTGACAGCCCCGAACCTCGGCCAGCGCCGCCAGGGGCCCGGGAGAGGCTTTATCCCGCCGCAGCTTTATCCCAGCCAGGTAAAAATCTCATTTTGCTGCTCTGCCTGCGCGGGCCGGGCTCTGGAGGCGCTCCCGTGCCACCTGTTCCTATGGAGAAGGATTTTTATCACAAACACTTGGTAAACAGCTGCCGCCGGAGCCCCTTTCCTGCCTGCCCCGCGTTTATTCCGAGAGAGTCAATAAGGAAAAACAAACATTCCTGCTCCTTGTGCACACAGGGCCCCGGGCCGCCGGCGCTGGCCGCCTGTGCCTGCCCGAGCCGGGGCTCCCAGATGGTGCCCGGAGCCGGGGCGGGCGGGCACAGCCCCGAACCTGCCTGCGGGCAGCTGGGGAGCCAGGGAGGACACAAAAACCCCTGCAAAGGGATTTGCCCTTCTCCTTTTCCTTTTTCCCCTTTCCCCTTTTCCTTTTTCACCCTTCCCTTGCCCCTTTTCCTCTTTCCCTTACTCCCTTTCCCCATTTCCCCTTGTCCCTTTTCCCCTTGTCCCTTTTCCCTTTCCCTTTTCCCCTTTCCCCTTGTCCCTTTTCCCCTTTCCCTTGTCCCTTTCCCTTTTCCTTTTCCCCTTTCCCCTTGTCCCTTTTCTCCTTTCCCTTTTCCCCTTTCCCCTTGTCCCTTTTCCCCTTTCCCTTTTCCCTTTCCCTTTTCCTCTTTCCCTTTTCCTTTCCCTTCTCCCTTTTTCCCTTTCCCCTTTCCCTTTTCCCTTCTCCAGCACCAGGACGCTTGCCCAGGAACAAATCCAACAGGGCCAGACCTGCAATTCAAACTCAGTGCTTCACCTCCCAGCCCCATCAAGCTCTGAGGGTTGCAAAGTTGAGCTTTTTTAATCCCCCCTTTGCTCCTTTCCTGCTCCCACAGGAGCTTCCCGAGGAGGGGGAGAGGGCAGAGAGGATCCCCCATTCTGACAGGAGGTGGAATTAACAGCTCAGGCTGTAATTAGGGCTTCAGCACCGTGACACCTGCACAAGTGTCTTTATTTCAGAGCAGGTAAATTGGAGCCTTCCAGGTTTGGGGGGGAGGTGACTCTGCTGGGGAAGGGATCAAGCAGGAGGAATTATTTTTAGTGGCTTCTTTAGTGACAAGGGGATTGTGGTGGGAGATGCAGAACTTGAAGGAAGTTTCTGGTCTAGTGGGAGGGGCTCTTGCCCATGTTGTGGTTTAGACCTAGATGAGATTTCAGGTCCTTTCCAACCCAAACCATTCCACGTTTCCATGATTGGACTCAAAGATGTGTTTGTGTTGTCCCACATTTGTCCCTCTGACTGAGAGGGAAAGGGGGTGAAGCCCTGGGGGTCTGAACCCCCACTGAGCTCATCCCATCCACCTGCTGCCATCAGCAGTTTGGCCTCTGCCTCCTCTACCAGGAACCAGACTGGGTGATCCTGCTGGGAAAGGACCCCCAGGCAGGGCTGGAGCAGGAATGGGGCAGGAACAGGGACTGGAGCAGAGCCTGGAGCAGGAATGGGGCAGGGACAGGGACTGGGGCAGGAATTGGGCAGGAACAGGGGCTGGAGCAGGAATGGGGCAGGGGCTGGAGCAGGAATGGGGCAGGAACAGGGGCTGGAGCAGAGCCTGGAGCAGGAATGGGGCAGGGACAGGGACTGGGCAGGAACAGGGGGCTGGAGCAGGAATTGGGCAGGAACAGGGACTGGAGCAGGAATGGGGCAGAGCCTGGGGCAGGAACTGGGGCTGGAGCAGGAATGGGACAGGGACTGGAGCAGGAATTGGGCAGGAATTGGGCAGGAACAGGGACTGGGGCAGGAATGGGGCAGAGCCTGGTGCAGGAATGGGGCAGGGACTGGAGCAGGAACTGGGCAGGAACAGGGACTGGGGCAGGAATGGGGCAGGGACAGGGAATGGGGGCAGGAATGGGGCAGGAACAGGGGCTGGAGCAGAACCTGGAGCAGGAATGGGGCAGGGACAGGGAATGGGGCAGGAATGGGGCAGGAACAGGGGCTGGAGCAGGAATGGGGCAGGGGCTGGAGCAGGAATGGGGGCAGGAACAGGGGCTGGAGCAGAGCCTGGAGCAGGAATGGGGCAGGAACAGGGGCTGGAGCAGAGCCTGGAGCAGGAATGGGGCAGGGACAGGGGCTGGAGCAGAGCCTGGAGCAGGAATGGGGCAGGGACAGGGCTGGAGCAGAGCCTGGAGCAGGAATGGGGCAGGAACAGGGGCTGGAGCAGGAATGGGGCAGGGGCTGGAGCAGGAATGGGGCAGAGCCTGGGGCAGGAACAGGGGCTGGAGCAGGAATGGGGCAGGGACAGGGGCTGGAGCAGAACCTGGAGCAGGAATGGGGCAGGGACAGGGAATGGGGCAGAACTTGAAGCAGGAATGGGGCAGGAACAGGGGCTGGAGCAGAGCCTGGAGCAGGAGTGGGGCAGGACTGGAGCAGGGACAGAGCCTCCTGCCCATCTCTGCTCTGGGTCAGGACATCCCTCCCTCTTTTCTCCCTCTCCCAACCTTCCAGCCCAGCTGCTTCCAGAGCCAACTTCAGCGTTTGGATCCAGCTGATAACAGCAGAAGCCTGAAAGTTCAGGATATTCAGATCTAGACCAATCTCGAGGCTTTTTTTTTTTTTTTTTTTTTTTTTGACAGCTGCTGCCTCTACTTTAGGCAAGGACATTAGCGCCGGGAGGAAAAAAAATTTGATTTTAATGCAAGCCCCAGTAATCAGCTATTTGTGATGGAATTTTATCTGTCCTGGTCTCTAAGGGATGAGAAGCAAGCAGAGAGGAAAGAAGGGTCAGAAATTAGTATGCAGAAATATCTGATCAGCCAAAGTAATTTTCTTTAATAATCGTATTCATACTGGCTGCTCTCCGCTCACTAGAAGAATTAAGTATTTAATAGTAATATATTTCATCTGGCAGCAGTTCCGTTTCGTTAGGAGCTGTGATGCCTCGCCGGGGTGGGGGTGGGCAGGGGAGGCAGCGACCTGACGGGGACACAAAGATGCCACCAGCGTGTCCTGGCTCTGCCAGCCCTCCCCGCTGCCCACGGCCGGGCTGAGCTCATTAGCGAGCTCTAATTAACCAGGGATGCGCTCGTCTCGCAGGGAGGACCCGTCGGGAATCCTCAGCTGCATCCCGGGAATCCTCAGCTGCATCCCCGAGGTCGCATGCAGGGTTTGACCTCGGCCCCGAATCCAGGGCTCTGGAAGTGCCGGGAGAAGCGCTAATTATTGTCATTAGCACCCACTGGGGCAAGGGTGTGAGCGGCTGCGAAACTTCAGCATCTCCCCCGGTCCCATTGGCTGTAACGGGACTGAAACGCTTCCCAAATGATGCCCGGAATTTCGTTTTCCCAAAAACCCTGATGTTTTCCCCCAAAACCTGATGTTTCCCCAAAAAGCCCCAAAGTTTCCCCCCAAAAAAATTTGTTTTTCCCAAAAAACCTCTGATGTTTCCCAAAAAACCTGATGTTTCTCCAAAAAGCCCCAAAGTTTCCCCCAAAAAATTGTTTTTCCCAAAAAACTCTGATGTTTTCCCAAAAAGCCCTAAAGTTTTCCCAAAAAACTGACATTCCCAAACAACTGTGATGTTTCACCAAAAAAACCTGATGTTTCCCCAAAAAGCCCCAAAGTTTCCCCCCAAAAAATCTGTTTTTCCCAAAAAACTCTGATGTTTTCCCAAAAAGCCCTAAAGTTTTCCTAAAAAACTGTTATTCCCAAACAACTGTGATGTTTTACCAAAAAAACCTGATGTTTCCCCAAAAAGCCCCAAAGTTTCCCCCAAAAAATCTGTTTTTCCCAAAAAACTCTGATGTTTTCCCAAAAAGCCCTAAAGTTTTCCTAAAAAACTGTTATTCCCAAACAACTGTGATGTTTTGCCAAAAAAACCTGATGTTTCCCCAAAAAGCCCCAAAGTTTCCCCCAAAAAATCTGTTTTTCCCAAAAAACTCTGATATTTCCCAAAAAACTCTGATGTTTTCCCAAAAAGCCCTAAAGTTTTCCCAAAAAACTGATATTCCCAAACAACTGTGATGTTTTTACCAAAAAAACCTGATGTTTCCCCAAAAACTCGGATGTTTCCCAAAAAAACCTGATTTTTTCGAAGGACCCTGATGTTTCCCCAAAGAGCCCTGATGTTTCCCCCCCCAAAAAATTGATGTTTTCCAAAAAAACTGATGTTCCCCCCCAAAAATGGTGTTTTCCCAAAAAACTCTGATGTTTCCCCAAAAAGCCCTGATGTTTCCCAAAAAAACCTGATGTTTTCCCAAAAACCCATGATGTTTTCCCCCAAAAAACTGATATTTTTCCCTAAAAGCCCTGATGTTTTTCCCAAAAATTCCATCCAAACCGAAGAAACGGGATTTCCACACATGGGATGAGAAATTCCGTGGAGAAATCAATCCCTGATAGCTCCAAGAGGAGACAGAGAATGAGAAATTCAATGAGCTGGGAGGTTCTCTGTTCTTTTAAAAGCTCGTGATGGGAAGAGATGGTGGCAGGGCAGGTCTGGGATTTATTTGGGGATTTAATGGGTTAAATGGACATTTCTGAGGGCAGGGGAAAGGGCACAGCCAAGGATTTTGGGGTTCTTTGGTAGAACTTGGGGATGAACTGCTTTGGGAAGGTGGGAAATTAATTTTTCCTGCTCTGGAGAAGTGGGAAATGCACCCTTAGTGCCTTGGGAAGGTGGGAAATGAATTCTTCCTGCTCTGGAGAGGTGGGATATGTTCCCTTAGTGCCTTGGGAAGGTGGGAAATGCATCCTTAGTGCCTTGGGAAGGTGGGAAATGAATTCTTCCTGCTCTGGAGAGGTGGGATATGTTCCCTTAGTGTCTTGGGAAGGTGGGAAATGCTCCCTTAGTGCCTTGGGAAGGTGGGAAATGAACTTTCTTGCATCCCTGTGAGTCACACTCCTGCAGAAACACCCACAGTGAACCCGTGTCACAAATCCTTGTGCTCATATTCCCTCCTGGACTCATCAAGGAGCGCCTTGATCGATTCAAGCTGGTCACAGGGGGCAGATCCACTCTCTCCCTTTCTTTCTTTCTTTCCCTCCAAAAGTTTTGTACTTCAATTCCCCGAATTTTCTGAGCTGCAGAAAGCAGCTCCCCTTCCCCTCTGCTCCCTCTGCCTCGCTCCATCCATCCCAGCTCCGGTGACGTGGGCTCTGCAGCACAACCGGGAGCTGAGGTGCAGAAAAGGAACAGCTCAGTCGAGCTTGCAAATGCCAGAAAATGCTGTTCTGTGGAGGAGCTGGGAGCTGGGACTGTGCTCCTGTGATGGATGCATGTGGTGTGGGAATAGTGAGTAAATAAATGGAGCAGAGGCTGAGATGCCAAAACAGGGAATGTTTGGGGTGTGAGAGCTCAGAAATGATGGAAAAATAAAAAGCAGGTTGAGATTGCAGAGCTCTGATTGTGCACAGGACACGAACAGGGACAGGGAACAACCAGGAAACCTTTTTGGGGTTCAGGTGTTCCTCGATCCTCACCTGGCTGAACCTTGGCCTCTTCTCCTCCCTGTTCAGACACATCCTGTGTGTGGGGGAGGGGAGAAGGGACATCTGTCTGTCTGTCTGCACCCCTGGCTGTGCCTGTCCCCATGGCCTGGTGAGGGTGACATTCCCAGGGGGAGCTGCCACAGCTGGGTGTGAGCAGGAGCAGGTGGGATGGAGATTCAAGCCCTGAATTCTGATTTCCACAGCCCCTCAGTGAGCAGTGGAGCACTGAGCAGGTGGGCTGGAGGTTCAAAATCTGAATTCTCTGTTTTCCACAGGAACTCAGGATGCCCCTCAGTGAGCAGTTATGCACAGAGCAGGATCAAGCCCTGGATTCTGTTTTCCACAGGAACTCAGGATGCCCCTCAGCGAGCAGAAGAGCACAGAGCAGGTGGGATGGAGATTCAAACCCCGGATTCTGTTCTCCGCAACACCTCAGGATGCCTCTCAGTGAGCAGTGGATGCACAGAGCAGGTGGGATGGAGATTCAAAGCCTGAATTCTCTGTTTTCCACAGCCCCTCAGTGAGCAGTACACCACAGAGCAGCTGGGATGGAGACTTAAACCCTGAATTCTGTGTTCCACACCCTGGAATGTCCCTCAGTGAGCAGTAGAGCAAGTGGGATGCAGGATCAAACCGTGAATTCTGTTTTCCACAGGAACTTGGGATAGCCCTCAGTGAGCAGTGGATGCACAGAGCAGGTGGGATGGAGATTCAAGCCCTGAATTCTCTGTTTTCACAGCCCCTCAGTGAGCAGTACACCACAGAGCAGCTGGGATGGAGATTCAAGCCCTGAATTCTCTGTTTCCACAGTCCCTCAGTGAGCAGTGGATGCACAGAGCAGGTGGGATGGAGATTCAAGCCCTGAATTCTCTGTTTCCACAGTCCCTCAGTGAGCAGTGGATGCACAGAGCAGGTGGGATGGAGATTCAAGCCCTGAATTCTCTGTTTTCACAGCCCCTCAGTGAGCAGTACACCACAGAGCAGCTGGGATGGAGATTCAAACCCCAGATTCTCTGTTTTCCACAGCCCTTCAGTGAGTAGTACAGCACGGACCAGGTGGGATGGAGATTCAAACCCCAGATTCCGTTTTCCACAGCACCCCAGGTGCCCCTCAGTGGGTGCTGGCTCCTCTTCCCCAGCTTCTCCAGCAGCACTGGAGCTCCCTTGGGATGCAGGAAGAGGCCTGTCCTGTCCTGGATTGCTGACCCTGGCCACCCATCCCGTGCACGTCCCGTCCCCTTCCTTCCTCCCCTGGCTCCTCATCCTCCTCCTCCTCCCCGAAGCGCGCGTGTTTGTGAGCTCACAGGGAACGGCGGGACACGGGCCTTTCTCTCAGCTCTAATGAAACCCTTTAATCATATTCAAATAGGTTACTGTTCAGGGGGAAAATAGAAATATGGATTTGATAGCAATAAATTTCCCTGGCTGGCTAAGCCCAGTTCTTAATTGTCCTGTCCCAGGGCTCGCACATTTCATTGTTCGTTAGGTGCTTAAGTCCCTGCTCTCATTTTGTGGCGGTGACATTACCGCTGATGGCTCTAATACTCTCATAATTTGAAAGGGGATTTGCATGATAGAACGCAGAGTATTAAAAGAAAAAGAAAAAAGGAGAGTTAAAAAAAAAAAAGGAGGGAGGGGGCGAAGAAGGAGTGTGCGGGGGGGCAGGGGAGCGGATTCTGCTTTCACTTAAAAAAAAAGTCACTTTCTTCAAAGTCAAATCATTGTTTTCATTAAAGTGAGGGGGAGAAAAAAAAAAGTGTCTCTTCTGCACAGTCAGTCCGGCCTGGCGCTGGTATTATCCTTATTGTTGCTAATGGTTATTAATTATTATTATCCTGCTACGCGGAGCACTGCGGACGTGATGTCCCCAATGTCCTTGGGACAAAGAGAAAAAAAAAAAAAGCGGCGGGTGTCCGAGCCGGGGCGGCTCCGGCGGCGGCGGGGGAAGCCAGAGGGGTTGGCCATTGTCTGGGTTCTGCGGGGTTTGGGCAGCGGCCCTGGCAGGAATCAGCTGCCAGCCAGGATCCGCTGCCAACCAGGACCCGCTGCCAGCCAGGACCCGCTGCCAGCCGGGACCCGCTGCCATCCCGGGATCTGCTGCCCACCCACTGCCATCCTGGGACCCGCTGCCATCCCGGATCCGCTGCCATCCCGGATCCGCTGCCATCCAGGATCCGCTGCCATCCAGGGATCCGCTGCCAGCCAGGATCCGCTGCCAACCAGGACCCACTGCCAGCCAGGATCCGCTGCCCATCCGCTGCCATCCTGGGACCCGCTGCCATCCCCGGATCCGCTGCCATCCAGGGATCCGCTGCCATCCCGGATCCGCCGCCATCCAGGATCCGCTGCCATCCAGGATCCGCTGCCATCCAGGATCCACTGCCATCCCAGGACCCGCTGCCATCCCAGGACCCGCTGCCATCCCGGGATCCGCTGCCCATCCGCTGCCAGCCGGGATCTGCAGCCAGCCGGGATCCACTGCCATCCCCGACGTGCTGCCCATCCGCTGCCATCCGGGACCCGCTGCCAGCCAGGAGCCGCTGCCATCCCCGACCTGCTGCCCATCTGCTGCCATCCGGGACCCTCTGCCATCCAGGATCCGCTGCCATCCAGGATCTGTTGCCTATCCGCTGCCATCCGGGCTCCGCTGCCATCCCGGGATCTGCTGCCATCCAGGATCCTCTGCCATCCCGGGATCTGCTGCCATCCAGGATCCTCTGCCAGCCGGGATCTGCTGCATCCAGGATCCACTGCCAGTCAGGATCCACCAGGATCTGCTGCCAGCCGGGATCCGCTGCCATCTGGGATCCGGCTGCCATCTGGGATCTGCTGCTCATCCGCTGCCAGCCGGGATCCGCTTCCATCCGGGATCCGCTGCCAGCCGGGATCCACTGGCTTCCATCCCGCGATGCCTCCAAGCGCTGCCGCCGCTGCCCAGCCTGGGGCACGGGGTTGTCTGGGGAGAAAACTCAGATTTGAACTGGGCCTGGGTTAAACTGGCCTTCTGCCTTTCTTCCCAAAGCTCGGCAGAGGTTTAGAGCCCGAATAGAGAACGGCAGCATCGTGGAATATCCCGAGGTGAGGAGAGCAAAAAGAGTGGCGGAAGGTGAAGCCAAATTGCTGTTCCTCGATGTTTAGAGACACCCAGAGCTGAGTGCAGCTCCCAGTGTTTCCAGTGCCCCCAGTGTTCCCAGTGTCCCCATTGTTCTCAGTGTTCCCAGTGCTCCCAGTGTTCCCAGTGTTTCCAGTATTCCCAGTGCTCCAGTGCTCCCAGCGCTCCCAGCATTCCCGGTGTTCCCAGTGCTCCCAGTGCCCACAGTGCTTTCAGTGTTCCCAGTACTCGCAATGCTCCAGTGCTCCCAGTGTTTCCAGTATTTCCAGTACTCCCAGTGCTCCCAGTGTTCCCAGTGCCCCTAGTATTCCCAGTACTCCCAGTGCTCCCAGTACTCCCAGTGCTCCCAGTGTTCCCAGTGTTCCCGGTGCTCCCAGTGCTCCCAGTTCTCCTAGTATTCCCAGTACCCCCAGTGCTCCCAGGTTCTCATTGTTCTCCCTGAGGGGTAAAACCAGACCCAGCTCCGGAGCTGGGTGTTCCCAATCGCTGCTTTCAGCGCTGTGAAAAGAACCATTAGGATCCATTAGGATCGTCTGAGCCGAGAGCACCCTCAGCACCTGGGGCCTCAGAAATCCTGATGTGGATTTTATCGTGGCAAACCTGTCTGTGCAGGAGGCCACGAGCCCCCAGGCTGTCGTTTTGGGGACATAAAGCTCGTGGGGAGCACAAAAATTTAACCCAAATCCCTTTTCTCCCTTCTTTATAGGATATCCCAATTATATTCTGTACTAGGTCTGAAATTCAGCGCTGGTGAGCAGTCACTCACTGCAGTGCTCCCGTGCTCCAGGGCACAGGAGTCTCTCTCTGGGAAGGCTTTATCCATCAGCTGTTTATTTTCCAGCAATAAAGTGGCAGTCAGAGATGTATTAATTAGGGTTGTAGTGTCTGAAGCTCGTGCAAGATTCATATTTTGGCTGCTGCTCTCTTATCAGGTGATTTTAGCATCGTTCAAGGTGAGAAGAGCCCGGGGAGTGAAATCAGGCCAGGTCTGTTGATCTCAGCAGGTCTGGAGTCGTTTCTCCCAGCTCAGGACACTGCTGTCACACTTCCCCATCCCCTTTTTTTCCTGTAATTCCATCCCAGAGACACCTCAGGCCGTGAATTCAGATGCCTCCCTGATTTCTCTCCATTTGAATCTTTTTGTTTGGGTGGGAAGGATTCCCTAGAGCTGATTTTAGCCCCAGAACTCCCACCAGAAGGGAGACACCAAGCTCAGCTTGGTCCAACTCCCCCAGGGTTTGCATGGACAGGGAATATTTCCATCCTGGGAAGGAATATTGCTGTGTGTGCCCATCCACCACCCATTCCTGGGAATTCCACCCTCCCTGATGCCCGTGGGGAGAGGCCCAAAGAAGAGCAGAGGGTTTTTTGTGTGGCTGTCACCACAGACACCCCAGCCAGGGTTGGCCCTGTTCAGTCCAATTCCCAAATTCAGACAGAATTCCAGCCCCCTCCCGAGCTCTTCACCCTGCCCTCGCTGCCAACAAATCCTCTGGCAAAAGCACAGCCGGGATTCCTCTCCTGGAGAAATCACCCCAGGCCACAAGAGCACGGAAAGAGCCCAAATTCTTCCCGAGGGACCAGCAGGGAGAGGGATGGGGATCCACATCCTTGGACGCCTAAATTCAGGGAGATCCTTGAGGGTATGGAGGAGCCACGTAGCTGTGCCTTGAGGGAAAGATCCCGGCCCAAACAGGCTGATCCCATCTCTGTCCTGCTCTCTTTTCCCACTTCCCACCCCGTATTTCCCCAGCGCGGAGGTGACTGCCATCTGTCTCCTCTTTATTAAAACACTCCAGGATTTTCCCCCATGAGCTGGCGCCCTTGGGAACGGCAAGAAAAGGATGTCAGCGAGCTGGAGGGAGGGCTGGAAGTGGGTCATACCCTTCAGGAGAGCTGCCAGCCCCTCAAAGTGGGGCACGCCGCCAGCCTGGGGACGCGGCAGCGCCGGGCTGGGCTGCGCCTGGATCCCGGATCCCGGCGAGGCTCCTGCCTGAAGCTGCTGCTCTGAACGGCGCTGAGAGTTCTGCCAGCCCCCACCCAGCAGCAACTTGTTCCCTGATTACGTCACCGTGGATAAAAGGGAATTATTCAGGCCCTGGTTCCAGCTGAAACAATACAGCGAATTAACTGAGTGTGTGTGTGTGTGTGCGCTCCGAGCCCCCTGCCCAAAAATTCCCAAACCGGGGCAGGAGCCAGAGCTGCTCCAGAGCTCAGGAAGGTTAGAAAATGCCCATTTCCTTTGGAAAAAAGGAGGAAAAACTCAAAAAGGGGCTTTGAAGCAGGTCCCCCAGCAGTGGTTCTGCAGCTGCCGCCGGGCACAGGGAGGGTCTGGGTTTGCTCCTGGAGCTGTGCCCACCCTGGCTGGGCATGGCCAGGCCCTTTGCCCCCCTCCTGCTGTCCCATGTCCCCATCTCCAGCCATCCCCACCAAAGTTATCACCACCAAAGCCTCAGAAACCTCCACCACCAAGGAGGTGCCCTTGGGTCACCACCCCAGCGCCCTGTGCAGCTCTCAGGGGGTCCCACCACCCCAAAATCACCCCCAAATCACCCCCAGTGCAGCAGAGCAGTGTCCCCACTGCTCTCAGGTGGACAGCAGGACATGGGACATGTCCCAAGCTCATCCCAAGCCCCAAGAAGGCACCAGAGCCAAAGCGGAGCTTAAATATTTTTGTTCTCTCATTCACTTGGGGGTGGGGGGAGAAACGAAGGGGGGAGAAGGCAGAAGAAGGGGAGGGGGACAAAGGGGGTTTAATAGGCTCCAGTGACAGCACAATGTCCACATTGGGAAAAGATTAATGACGAAAATTAATCGCATGACCTTTCTTTCGAGGAGCTGGAGGTGAGGCGAGCCATTAAAGCCTCTTATGTTGTAATTAACGTTTGAGGGGAGAAAAGACTGGCTTTGGAATGGATGCGATCATTTAATTAGGGTTATGCGTCAGTGCCACAACAGGTTCAGAGAAGTCATAATTTAACTATAGCTTTAAATTACCCAGTCAGAGCGCGGCTGGCAGGGTTTAATGGCAGGGAAACGCCGCCACCAGGAGCAGGGAAAACAATTCAATAAACACCTCGGCACGGCAGAGGGACAGGGGACACAGCCCCGGGGCCAGGAGGGTGTCCTGGGCGGGGCACTCGGGGCTGTTGGGGTGGGATTGTTGTGAAATCAGCGCCTCTGAAGAGATTTGCACCATCCTGGATCCTCCTTGAACAAGATTTCCAGTTTGGAATTCACCCACCAGCCCTGATTTTCCCTTATTACCCTGCTGGGCACAGGTTGTGACTCAAATCGTGTCAGGCACAGTGACCCAGGGTGGTGGCTTCAGCAAAAATTCATTTTGGTGTTTCTGGGCAGGAAACTTGGGGTGGTTTGAGGCAGAATCCTGTGAAATCAGAGCGGGACAGAGTCTCTGAACAGATTTGTACCATTCTGGATCCTCCCTGAACAAGATTTCCAGTCTAAAATTCACCCACTAGCCCTGGTTCCCCCTTTTTCCACTGCATTGGACACAGGTTGTGACTCAAATCGTGTCAGGCACAGTGACCCAGGGTGGTGGCTTCAGCAAAAATTCACTTTTGGTGTTTCTGGGCAGGAAACTTGGGGTGGTTTGAGGCAGAATCCTGTGAAACCAGAGCAGGACAGAGCCCTCTGAACAGATTTGCACCATCCTGGATCCTCCCTGAACAAGATTCCCAGTCTGGAATTCACCCACCTGCCCTGGTTTCCCCTAAATCACCATGCTGGTCACAGGTTGTGACTCAAATCCTGTCAGGCAGAGACCCAAGGGGTTTCCTCAGCAAAAACCCATTTTTGGTGCTTCTGAACATCACCTGCAACCACACCAAGGAGCAAAACCAAGGTGTCTTTACACATCAGAGTTCAGAAAAGAAGCCAGGAATTCTTTTTCCCCTCCAGAGGAAGAATTCACCCAAAAAAATCCAATTAAACACCAGATTTTCCTTTCCTCTGAGTAGAAGAACCCCTTGGTGTGAGCAGGAAGCTTTGTCCCTTTGGGTGGTGACAAGGGACCCACCCTGGGGGTTTTTGTGAGGTTGATTCCAGAGGGAAAAGTTGGATTTGGCACAGAGAAGAGGTTTGGAAAGGAGGTGAAGGTGGTTTTGGAGCCAGGCAAAAAGTGAGAAATGAGTGTCACCATCAAGTGCTGCACGTTGGATGGATTATTAAGGTTCAAAATTAAAACATATACAATATTGCCAATGCCAAGAGCTCTCTAATCATAAATCAGCTCCCCTGACCCCTTCATAATCATGAGATTGCCCTAAAGAGCAGGAGATTTTACATAATAATAAATGGGAAAGGGGTTTTGCTTTTTTAATTGGCCTGCTGGTTTTCTGAGCCCGCAGTGGTTCCATTCCCAAAGTCGCCTTGGCCAGGGAAAGGATTTTATTTGGTTTGGTTTGGTTTTGCTTTGTGAAATTCTGCTTCAGGATGAAAAAAGATTGGAAAAAAAAATTTAAAAAAAAAGAACTAGTCACTTTTTTGGGAGCACAACACAGAGGTGAGGAGCTGGAACTCTCAGATCTCAGAGCTGATGTTGAGTTCCTGCATGAATTGGGATGGGATGGGATGGGATGGGATGGGATGGGATGGGATGGGATGGGATGGGATGGGATGGGATGGGATGGGATGGGATGGGATGGGATGGGTTTAAATATGGGGAATCAGAGCTCTGAACTCAGGGTAAATCACAAACAACCCTGCTGCCTTCATCAAGGCAGAAATCTGTGAATCTGCCCAAAATCAGAGCAATATTCCTGATAAAGGTGAGGAATTCTCACATTCCCCTTTCCTGTCATCATTCCCTGTGCTTGGAAAAGGAAAAGGAAAAGGAAAAAAAGGAAAAAGGAAAATAAAAGGAAAATGGAAAAAGGAAAATAAAAAGAAAAATCAAAAAGGAAAAGGAAAAGAGGAAAAGTAAATTGGAAAAGGGAAAAGGGAGTGTCCACAATCTCTGTGTTTCACAGGACAGTCCCCAGGCTGTGCTGGTGCTGTCACTGTCCGCATTTTAATGAAAAATTGTGGATTTTCCACCCTCTCTGCAAGCACAGCCTCGCTCCTGCTGCCCCTGATGTGCAGGGATTCAGCTGCCCAGGAGGGTCTCAGCCCTGTCACCTGCTCCACGTCACAGCCACGCCTCATTTCTCCCTAAATACCTCTCTCTGGAGCGAAACTCGGGATTTGGGAAGAGCCAAGTGCCAGAAAACAGCATCAGCCACTCTAAGATCATTTTATTGGAAGCCTCATCCTTGGGGATACACTGGGACCCTGAGACCTCAGTCCTGGGACCCCAGAGACCCCCAATCCTGGGACCCCCAATCCTGGGACCCCAGTGACCCCAAATCCTGGGACCCCCAGAGATCCCCAGCCCTGGGACCCCAGTGACCCCCAAATCCTGGGACCTCAAGGACCCCCAGCCCTGGGACCACAGTGACCCCCAATCCAGGGACCCCAGTGACCCCCAGCCCTGGGACCCCAGTGACCCCCAATCCTGGGACCCCAGTGACCCCCAATCCTGGGACCCAAGAGATCCCCAGCCCTGGGACCCCAGGGACCCCAAATCCTGGGACCTCAAGGACCCCCAGCCCTGGGACCCCAGTGACCTCCAATCCTGGGACCCAAGAGATCCCCAGCCCTGGGACCCCAGTGACCCCCAACCTAGGGACCCCAGTGACCCCAAATCCTGGGACCCCAGTGACCCCCCAATCCTGGGACCCCAGTGACCCCCCAATCCTGGGACCAAGAGATCCCCAGCCCTGGGACCCCAGGGACTCAACTGGGACCTCACCCCCAGCCCTGGGACCCCAGTGACCTCAAATCCTGGGACCCAAGAGATCCCCAGCCCTGGGACCCCAGGGACCCCCAATCCTGGGACCTCAAGGACCCCCAGCCCTGGGACCCCAGTGACCCCCAATCCTGGGACCCCAGTGATCCCCAGCCCTGGGACCCCAGTGACCCCCAATCCTGGGACCCCAGTGACCCCAGCCCTGGGACCCCAGACCCCCAAATCCTGGGACCCCAGTGACCCCCAATCCTGGGACCCGAGTGACCCCCAAATCCTGGGACCCCAGTGATCCCCCAGCCCTGGGACCCCAGTGACCCCCAGCCCTGGGACCCCAGGGACCCCAAATCCTGGGACCACAGTGACCCCATATCCTGGGACCCCAGAGACCCCAAATCCTGGGCTCTGCCCTCCCAGTGGACGTGGTGGCCACTGGGCTCATCAATCCCAGTCCCTGATTGCCCCATAAACCCCGGTGCCCTCGGAAAAGAGGAAAAATGGAAATGACTCCTCTCCTTCACGGAGGTCTCGTGGCCTTAAAACTTAATAGTCTCTCAAATGCCGTAATGCAAGAGGGGACTTTTATGGACTCGACCAGGGATAATATTATTAAGGTGTGTTATGATATTAATTCCAATATTTCATGGCATGGGGTGGGGGAAGAGGGGGGAAGGATAAAACCTCTCCCTGGGGGGCTCTGGGGTGGGTTATCCCTCCCCAGAGTGGTCACAGAGGCTGATGGGGCAGCACAAGGCATGGAAAACCTCGCTGGTTTTCCAGAGGGGACAGCAAATATCCAGGGATTTCCCTGCCCAGTCCCACAGGCAATCCCAGAGATCTCCATGCCCTCAACTCCTTTTCCCAACCAAGTGCCACACCACCGTTCCTAACCCCACCTCCTGCATTCCCTACCTTCATTTTCCCTTCTTTTTCCCTCTTTCTGCCTCTCTTCCCTGGCCAAGCCCAAGCTCCTGCTGGGATTTTGGAGCCCAGCTCTCACTGTGTGTGGGCAACCCCAAACAAACATAAATAAATAAAATAAATAAATAAATAAAATAAATAAACCCCCCCGCGTCTCACACACATTTTCCCCATTACCTCCCCTAATACTGTCTTTCTTCCCTCTCGAGCTCAATGTTGGTTTTTGTCTCCCCCAAACCCCTCCTCCTCCTCCCTGCAATTCATTCCAGCTGTGCAAACCCCGTGGCCGCGCCCGCTGCCCCACGGGCGGGGTGGCTGGGTGGCAGTGGGAGAAGCCCCTCAAGCCCCCGTGGATAATCGATCCCACATGCAGCACTGCGGGCTCCGGCGGGACCGGCCCCGCCCTTCCCGGGATCCAGCCCTGCCCAGGGCTCTTCTGCACCTTCCTCTGCGGCACTTGGGGCTGAAAGGGTCAGGGGGAAGCTGTGGGGTCACGAGGTGTGAGCCCATCCCGATATCCAGAGTGAGGATGTAGGGTCACGAGCACACCCCTATATCCAGAGTGAGGATGCAGCAAACCCAACTTTGCTCATCCCAACCCCCTGCAGGCAGAACTTCCCACTCCAAAATCCACCTGGAATGTGCCAAGGACCACCCTTGGCGTGGGCTGATTGTCCCACATCCCACCTGAGCCATGCCCAGGGCTGAGGGAAGAGATTGGCTTTCACAGGACTGTGGTGTGCAGGGATTCAACATCCCGGGAGCCCCATCTCCTGTCCTGTCCCACATCCCCACACTCAAAGCCATCACCTCATTTTCTTCTGCAGGAAAACCTGGGATTCATCTCCAGGAGGGTCTCAGCCCCATCACCTGTTCCATCCCACATCCCCACACTCAAAGCCATCACCTCATTTTCCTCTGCAGGAAAACCTGGGATTCACCTGCCCACGACAGTTTCAGCCCCATCATCTGTCCTGTCCCACATCCCCACACTCAAAGCCATCACCTCATTTTCCTCTGCAGGAAAACCTGGGATTCATCTCCAGGAGGGTCTCAGCCCCATCAGCTGTTCCATCCCACATCCTCGCACTCACAGCCACCACCTCATTTTCTTCTGCAGGAAAACCTGGGATTCACCTCCAGGAGCTGGGAAAGGCACTCAAGAGCTGTCACAACCCAGCTGGATGCTCCAAACAGCTCAGATCCCATATTTTGGATCCCTGGGCGGCTGCTGGAGACAAACCCAGAGTAAACCCCGTGCATTATTTGCATCCCACAGCGCTGCATTATCCATAACCATCCTTGTGCTGAAGCATCAAGAGCTCAGAGCACCAAATCCTCCCATTTTGCTGTTGTTTTATTTCCCCCTTTTTTTTTTTTTTTAATAAATACACATCCAGCCTTCTGCCAACCGAGCAGAGTTTGGGGCTGGGCAGGGCTTTGTGTGCTGCTGCCAGCTCCGTGTGTCTGTCACCCAGAGTGACACCCAGGGGACAGACAGGGGGGAAGAGCCTCACTAAACCCTTAAAGACCCCTTGATTTAGCAGCAGGCTTTAGCTAAGCAGTGGCTCCTGCTGGGCTATTTTTCCTGGTTTCCCTGTGGTCTCAAATAGAGGAATTCCCATCAGGAATTCCCGGGGAAGTGGAGAGAGAAGTGGGTTTGTGGCTTTCAGATGGGTTTGAGGGACATTCTCTTTGTCCCTTTGTGCCCTTTGCCATCCTCAGTGTGGCCTCAGGGCTCCCTGGGGGTCACATCTGTCTGACATCTGGCCTGGGTTTAGGCTCATGAGGGTCTCCACATCCCCTTCTTACCACTTTTCCCACTTCTTTTCCCGATTTTCCCACCCCAGGCAGCTTCTCCTTGCCCAGCCTGTGTCACCACCCACACCTGGGAGCAGGAAGGACCTGGAGGAGGCCACGTCCTCCTGGTGGCACCAGCTCAGCCCTGAGATCTGGAGAAATCAGCTCAGCTGAGGGTGCCCATCCAAAATCGATGCCCACTGGCTCCTCCACCTCCTGGAAAATCCAAATCCACCAAGCGCACGCAGCATTGCGTGACATCCACACAGCTGTGGCACCCTCAGAACACGGCTCAGCTCTGCCCAAAAAACAAATCTGGGTCATCAATCAGCCCAACCTTCTCCCATTTCTCACCTCCTATCAGGGCTGCAAATAAACAAAAAAAGAAAAAACAGGATCAGAGGAGTGTGGATGAGCTCCATCCTACCATGAGATGATCAACTTCTGCTTTTAAATATTGATTTTAGAACCCAGGAGGTTGTAAAACAAGTAAATGGGAGCTGCTTTCCCGTCCCTGAGGCAGAGCAGGGGATTGGGGCTGTTGCATTCCCTAAATGCAGCATCCCAGGATCAGAGAGATCTTGGCTGCTCCAGAGGGAACATCTGCTCCATAAATGTTGTCTCCCACTTGATGGAATCTGCTGGGAAAGGTGTGGATTTGTTCCAGATGGGGAGCCCTGGTCTGAATTGAACCCAAAAATCCGAGCTCTGAGCCCTGCTGAGGGGTCATGCTCCTGCTGCTTCCCAGCAGGAGGCAATCCCAAAATCAGAGTGATGGGGAGGTGCAGGGGGGAAGTGGCAGCTCCTGCTCCCTCCCTCCCTTCTCTCCTCATCCTCATCCTCATCCTCATCCTCATCCTCATCCTCATCCTCATCCTCATCCTCATCCTCATCCTCATCCCTTTCCTGCGTGGTGAAACCAGGATGGGGGTGCTGAGATCCCCCTGTGGGACATTCCTGGTAAAACTTTGGGCAGCAGGATGGAAATCCCAGTGCCCAGGGCGCAGCTCCTGCTGAACCCCAAAGTTTGGGAGATGGGGCACAAGGACTGGGACAGAACAGGGCAGGAATCCCAGGACGGGAGCAGAGCTGCCTGGAAATTCCTGAGCTGTGTCCTTGTGGGACACAAAGGTGGGGAGAAGAAAGGGGAGGACTGGCCCTGGATTTGCCCCAGATGTGCGGCAGGCCCGGATGATTGATGGCATCTGTCTCTGCCTTTATTAAACTTGTGCAGCCCTGCTCAGCCCGGGATTTGCAAGCGGCTTAATGAGCATTAGGGAGGAATCTCCTGGCAGGACAGGCAGATTTCAGGGGTTTGCTGAGCCACTGGCAGGAAATGTCCTGCAGGACAGGGGCAGGGACACCAGGGCTGGTGGTGTCACCTCGCCCTGGCACAGGGGACACAGGGGGTGACAGCCAGGAGGGCTGGTGCTGGCTGGGAGCAGGATTTTGGCAGGAATGGTGTCAGCAGGCTGGGTGTGCTGTCTGCAGCCTGCAGCAGGCTCAGAGCTCTGATGGGAACATCCTGAGTGACAGATCAGGACAAGTGTGACAGTCCCTTTCTGGGGGACCAAAGGCTTCTGGAGAGACAACTCTGGGTCTGTCCTGGCATCTCCTGTGCAGCATTTTCTTCCCATTTTCCTCTTGGACAAGGAATTTCAGGATGCCAAGACTCGTGTCAGACACCTGCTATTGTAACAAAATATAATAGCATAAATATTTATAATAATATTTTTAAAATCCCTAATATATCTGATATTTGTGCTTGTCTGTGGCAGACTGGGACAGGCTGGCACACAACTTTTCACCAAAGTATTTGCAACTTTGAAACAGAAAAATTTTTGGGTTGCAGAAGAACACGGCGCCTTCCCTCCCTGTGAGCACCACGCCAGAAAAACAGGATATTCCCAAGTGGGTTCTCCATCAGCACCGTGTGAGGCAGCAGCTGCGTGGGAAGGGCCCAGGTGAAGGGAACGGCAGGGAAAGGTTCCCTTTCCTCAGCCCCAAGCACTGGGAACAGGCAGCACCTGGTTCCTCCCCGCCCTGCAGGTCCCATTCCCGTCATCCAGAGCCCTCCCTGCCTCACTTCAAAGCCCTTTTGTGATGGAAGACACCCCTGGATGAGGCGCAGGAAACAGTTCGCCTTTCCCTCTGCCAATCTCTCCTCTAATCCCTCACCTACGTCACTCCAGCTCCATCCACACCCTCCACCCCGGGCACGTCCCCGTCACAAGTCCCTGCACCAACTCCTCTGACGCACGGGCAGCACTTGCAGATGGGAGCACTTGGGTTCTCCACGTTCAGATCCTGATTTTTCACTTTATGGGGTTTGGGGTTGTTGTTTTTTTAAACCCTCTGCCTCAGCCACGCCAGCTCAAGGTTTTGGGTTTGTGGTTTAAAAGCAAGGCTGGGGTGTTGCTGCTACAGGGCTTGGGGTAAAGGGTTCCCTGTGGCTTTAAAATGAGAAAGAAAGGGGGTTTGGGGAGAAAGAAAGGGGATTCGGGGAGATAGAAAGGGAATTTGGGGAGAAAGATAATTTGGGGAGAAAGAAAGGGAATTTTGGGGAGAAAGAAAGGGGAATTTGGGGAAAAAGAAAGGGGAATTTGGGGAGAAAGAAAGGAGAATTTGGGGAGAAAGAAAAGGGATATTGAGGAGAAAGAAAGGGAATTTGGGGAGAAAGAAAGGGAATTTGGGGAGAAAGAAAAGGGATATTGGGGAGAAAGAAAAGGGATATTGGGGAGAAAGAAAGGGGAATTTGGGGAGAAAGAAAAGGGATTTTGGGGAGAAAGAAAAGGGAATTTGGGGAGAAAGAAAGGGGATTTTGGAAGAAAGAAAGGGAATTTGGGGAGAAGGCGGACGTGGAGCAGCAGGATCCCCGTGAATCCCGGCTGTGCTCACCCCGGGGCTGCCCAGGAGGTGATTCCCTGCACCAAGGCCAGCCCCAAGGAGCAAAGCCCGGAGCTGCAGCCCAGCCCCACTCGGGAACGTGCCCTCTGGCCTCCCATCCCTGCGTCCTCCTTCCCCCAAACCTCCCCTCCTCTCCTGCCTCCTCTGCAGCTCTCCGCTTGTTTTTCTTATTTTAATTTTTTTTTTCCTTTTTTTTTTTTTTTTGGCAGGGATTTTTTTTTCGGTGCCTCTCTTTGTCAGAATTAGTCAGGGCTGAACTGCCTGCGCTCCCCAAGGAGACCCTATTTCACCCTGCCTAAAGTTCAGCGCCTTGTCAAACCGAGCTAATCTCCTGCCGGGGAAGGAAAAAGGCTCATTTCAAACTGCTGCACATTCGGGGAGCGGCTGGGGGAGGGAGGGAGGAGGTCTTCCTGGCTCCAGCCTGAAAAGACCCCGGACAATAATACCCCTTTTGTTCTAGGACAGTGGGAGGGGGCTCGGCGGTAGGAATGAAAGATGGGGGATATTAAAGGAGCAGGTGAAAGACATGAGTCTTCAACAGGCCCAGATAAGAGCCGACCCCCTTCTAATCTGGCTGGGAGCTTATTATCTCCCTGCCACAGTCATTACCATTAATATTAAATATGAAAAAAAAGAAAACTGCACCAGACAACAACCCCAAAGAGGCAGCTTTGAGGCAGTGGCCAGAGCTGCAGGCAGGCTCAGGAAGGGAGGTCTGGGATCCTCAGGGATGCTCCAGCCTGCTCTGCTTGTGAGTGTCCCTTTGGGCCACAGCGCAAAAGTGGCTGAGCCAGAGCCTCTTCTCACTTTTTTTTGAGCAGAAAGCAGCAAAATTGGGGGTTCTGGGCAAGGGCAGAGTGTGTACAGCCCAGCCCAGTAGGGGAAGGGGGTCCAGGGAAAAGCTGGCACATGGAAACACTCGCTCCCTTCCCCTGCACCTCACCCAGGGCTGCCCAGTCCCCATCGTGTCCATGGCAAGGTGACCCCAGCCCGCCGTGGCTCAGTCTCTGAGTGTCCCCCAGCTCTGTCCCTGCCACAGGTGGCCTTGGGGGAAGCTCTTGGGTGGCTCTTTGTCCCCTCTGTCTGTCTGTGAAGGTTTCCTTTGTTCCAGGAGCTCTCCAGGCGGGGATGCTCGGAGCTGTTTGCTCAGCGCTCGCCCCAGCAGCCCCTCGGCCTCGGTAAATACCAGCGAGCCCCGCTCCCCGCAGCACTCCTGGGTGAGCAGCACGGCAACAAATTCCCTTCCCAGCACGGAGACAGCAGCCTCCAGCTGAGCACAGACAGGGCTCGGCTCTGCTGGAGTGTCACAGATCCCATTTCTGACGCTTCTTGTCCATGCAGGGAAAGGGCTGGATTTGGGATTTGGGTTTCCTGATAGCTGAGCATCCCTTGTGCCCCATGGAGTGATGCTCCCAAACTTCCTCAGGGACTGAGCTGCTCTCAGGCAGTGCCACATTCCTTCCCCAAAGCCCCCAAGGGCTCAGCCCCAGTTCCAGAAGGGGCTCTTTGTGCTGGGCTGGAGCTGGAGCCGGCGGCAGCGCTGGCAGGGCTGGGATGTTTGCTCTCCCTCTGACCTCTCCGGCCCCCTCCTGCCCTCCCCGGCTGCTCCTCCTCGGCCCCAGCCAGATGTGTGGGGGTTTCCCTGCTGGAAAGATTCAGGGGGCCCCAGCTGCCCCCCGGGAAGGGAAGCTGAGGTTGGGCAGCAGCACTCAGCTCTTGGTGCTGGATGGGGCTTTATTAACCACCATGGGGCAGGAGGGATTGAGGAAAAGGGAATTGAGAGGGGAAAAGGGGATTGAGGGATTGAGGGGGGAAAAGGGAATTGAGGGGGGAAAAGGGAATTGAGGAGGGAAAAGAGATTGAGGGGGGAAAAGGGATTGAGGGACTGGGGGGAAAAAAGGGATTGAGGAGGAAAATGGGATTGAGGGGGGAAAAAGGATTAAGGGGAAAAGGGGATTGAGGGGGGAAAGGGATTGAGGGATTGAGGGGGGACAAGGGGATTGAGGAGGAAAAGCCCCCCAGAGAGGGACTGACTGATTATCTGGGCAGGGAGTTGTGAGGTACAACCCTCTGGTGGGGTGCCGTGTGAGGCCATAAAAGGGTTGGGGTCAAGCTCCCCTCTGGAGAAACCCAGGAAGGGGCTGCTGTGGTCAGGCTCCATCCAATGGGAACAGGGAAGGGAACGGGAATGGGAATGGGAATGGGAATGGGAATGGGAATGGGAATGGGGAATGGGGAATGGGGATGGGAATGGGGATGGGAATGGGAATGGGAATGGGGAGGGAATGGGGAATGGGAATGGGGATGGGAATGGGGATGGGGATGGGGATGAGGGGATGGGAATGGGGATGGGAATGGGGATGGGAATGGGAATGGGAATGGGAATGGGGAATGGGGATGGGAATGGGAATGGGAATGGGAATGGGGGATGGGAATGGGGATGGGAATGGGAATGGGGATGGGAATGGGGATGGGGATGGGGATGGGAATGGGGATGGGAATGGGGATGGGAATGGGGATGGGGATGGGAATGGGAACAGGAACGGGAATGGGGAATTGGAATTGGAATGGAAACAGGAATGGGAATGGAAACGGGAATGGGAATGGGGATAGCAATGGGATCAGGGCTCCCATCCCATGGAATCCCAACCCATGGAATGCCCATCCCACTCAGTCGTGTCCCTCCTGCAGACAGGGAAAATCCATCCTGTTGCTGCCGTGGCCCCACTGTTATCCAGGAAATCCTAAATACCTGCACACCTGACCCTGCATTCAGCCCCTCTGCCCCAAAAGGGTTTCAGGGGTCCCATGGTCAGACAGGGAAGGGGGATTTGTTCCTTGCTGTCATTTTCACGGAATTTACTTTGGAATGGAGCCATCACTCATCCTGGCAACGTCCCACTCCCGTTTTTCCAAGCTCCATCCATTCTTTTTTCTGCTCAACCAGCCTGGATTAGATTAGATAAGATTACAAAAAATTAGATAAAATTAGATAAAATTAGATAAGCAGCTCCCTATCTAATCTTGGATCGATGTGTGTGCTACAAGGAATGTGGTCACTTGGAACATTGGCATTCCAGGAGAAACCAGGAATCCTCTGGGCATTTCACACCCCCAAGGACTTCTTTTCTCTGCTGATCTCAAAGCTCTCAGCTCATTATTTAATTAATTCTGTTTTAAAAACCGGTTTTAAATCCTGGACACACACACACACACAAACCACATCAAGTGCAGGGAACCAGACAGCCCCAAAAATAACCCAAATTCCCAGGGCTGCTTCCACGTCCAGGCAGTTCCGGAGATGTTGCTTATTCTGGTCTTAACAAATATTAATTAAACCTCCGAGGAGGGATGTTTGTTGTCTCTTTTGCTCTTGACACAACAAAAACAAGCTGAAGAAACTCCAAGAGCAGCAGAGAATTGTGTTTGCTAAATATGGGCAAATTCCCTGCTCCAGCTGGATTTTCTGGGAAGTTTTTCCCTCTTCTCCTGTCACAGCAGTGGAAATTTCAACAAAAAATGGGGGGTTGAGCCTCAATTTTAAATAAAATCAAGCTGGAACAACCCAACCTTCTCATAGGAGCCCCAAAATTTGTCATTTTTTGGGTGAAACAGCTCCAGTGGGCAAAATTTTCCAGTTCGGGCTGATGAATCCACAGGAATCCTGGAGCTCCTGGGGGATGGGACGAGCTGTGGTTGGGGCTGTGGTTGGGGTTTTATCATCACCAGCCCCCAAACAAACCCGCGGGTGCTTCGGAGCTCGTCGGAAGGAAGAGCCTCGCCCGAGGACAGCGAAATCTGCCGCTGGAGTTCGCGGTGGGAATTCCAGGCGAACACATGGCCGCACATTCGCACCGCAATCGGGCAGGAAATGGGAGTTTTTCTGCAGGGAAAATGAGGGATCAGCCCCAGGGATCCTCCAAAATGCGCAGAGCGAGGGGTGAGTTTGGATCACCCCTGGATTTCCCATTTTTTGGGAAGTGAAGGGCATCCTCAACCCGAGTGCAGTTTGGTTTTCCATGAAAAATTGAGTTATCCCTGGAGAAAAAGTTATGGGAATGTGAGGTGAGGAAAGGAAGGGATGTAAATCCCACCAGCATTGGATCTTTTCTGGGATTTGGGAAAGTTTGGGTGAAAATTTGGAAAGAATTCAGTGGGTTCCCCAGGTGGGCACCCAGGAGTGCTGGGCCACCAGATTTTCCAAAAGAAATAAGAAATAAGAAATAAATAAGGAATAAGAAATAAATAAGAAATAAGAAATAAATAAGAAATAAGAAATAAATAAGAAATAAGAAGAAATAAGAAATAAGGAGAAAAAAAAAAGGGGGAAATCAGAGGAGGAGAGGAAGTGAAATTAATAAAAGAACGGGATTAAAACAACACAAAAAAAAAAATAGAGGAGAAGAAACTTTCCTGAAACAGAGCGAAAGGAGAAGGAGCCTCACAAAGTGACACTTAATTCCAAGCTTTTCCTTTGGCTTTTCCACCTCGGAAGCATGAAAGCAGCTAAATTAGCAAAACAGAAGTAAACTGTTGACTGCTTCATTGCAGGATTAAGTGTGATAAATGGAGGTTTTGTTCAGCCTCTGTCCAGATGTTGTGTCTACTCTGGGTGTTTTTTCTTCCTTTTTTTTTCCTTCTTCTCCTCCTTTTTTTTTTTTTCATTTTTTTTCTACATTCTTGGCTCCAGTCCCATATATATTTTGGATACTGCAGGGAGTATATAATATCATTGGAAAATGATGTGGTCTGGTAACCTTTTAAATAACATTTCCTCCCTCCTCTCTTTTCTAATAGTTTGTTTTTCTTTCCATGTTTGCCTTTTATTGGGGGGAAATTTTGCTTGGAAATTAATGAGGCCAAGGTTTGAAAACAAACCAAACAAACAACCCCCCAAAAATAAAAGAAAAAACCCAAACCCCACTATTTCCCTTCTCCATTTAGGGAGGGAAAAAGAGTTAAGGGACTTGTAAGGGTGCAGGCCAAGGATGTGTTTGGGACTTTTTTTTTTTCTCTGTCTAGAAAACCTTCCTGATTATTTTTTAACATTCCCAGTGCACTCAGCCCAGGAGCTGGGCTGGGTTTGGGGCAGAACTTTCAGTTCCTTGCTCTGTTTGTGTTGTCGGAGCTCCCCGACCCCAAAAGTACAATTTTATGGGGGTTTTTTCTGTGTTTTTCATGGATTGGAAGTACCTGTCGCTCCTGGAAGTGCTGGGCTGGCCTTTCCTGGAAGGAAATTGCTGGGATTTTTCCAGATCCCAGTTTTGGGGACAGTGATGAGGGCAGATCCCAGCGGAGGGGACGAGGTGCCCAACCCCTTCCCCACATCCAGGCAGCATTCCCTGGGATATTTTTCAGTTCCCTGGGATTTTATCACTCCCTCCAAAAATAGAAAAACTTTTTTTTTTTTTTTTTTTTTTAGCATCCCAAATGTTTTGGAAATGGCCAGGAGCTGCCAGGAGCGGGTTTGGTGCTCCAGCTCCAAGCTTCCCTCATCCCTCCCGTGCTCCCCGTGGGGCTCCTGAGGCTTTTTTTCCAGAGTCTACCTTAAAATCCCATCCCAGCAGTGGCTGTGCCTCCCTTGGCTCGGGAGCCTTCGGGGAGAGGAGCCCAGCCCAGGCTAAAATTGAGCTGTTGAGTCACTGAGTGCTGGCACAGCCAGGGCCGGCACCCCAGCTGGGCTGGGCTGGAGAATTTGGGGTCTCACCCCCCTGAAGGGTGGGGAGAGGAGAATTTGGGGTCTCATCCTACAGCAGAGTGAGGAAAGGAGAATTTGGGGTCTCACCCCACAGCTAGGTGAGAAAATGAGAATTTGGGGTATCAACTCTTGGCAGGGTGGGGAGATGAAGATTTGGGGTCTCACCCAATGGCAGAGTGAGAAAAGGAGAATTTGGGGTATCAGCCACTGGCAGGATGGATAGAAGAGAATTTGGGGTCTCACCCCCCTGCAGGGTGGGGAGATGAAGATTTGGGGTCTCACCCAATGGCAGAGTGACAAAAGGAGAATTTGGGATCTCACTCTACAGCAGAGTGAGGAAAGGAACATTTGGGGTCTCACCCTACAGCTGGGTGAGGAAAAGAGTATTTGTGGTATCACCCCTCTGCAGGGTGGGGAGAGGAGAATTTGGGGTCCCACCCCGTGGCACAGAGACCCCCTGGGATAACCTGCAGGGGCACAGTGGGGGGGCCTCTCCTCGGTGTGCTGTGGGAGAAGGGGGAGGAGCAGCAGGGATGGTGATAAGGGATCCCAAAAAGGCTGATTTAACCCTTTTGGGGTGGATTTGCTGCTGGGGGAGTGGGGCAGGACACAACGAGGGGCTTACCTCCCAGATCTGGGGTTTTCCCTCGGCACCAACATTCCTTAGGATGGGATTTGCAGGGATTTTAACTTTTGGGGTGGAAGGTGAACCCCTGGATCCCTGATCAGTGTGGGTGTGGAGGCTGTGAACATCTGGGAAGGGATGGGGGAAAACTCCTGTGGGAATGGCATGGGAATGGTCAGCATGAGTGGGGAATATCCCTGTGGGAATGGCCAGCATGGATGGGGAATGTCCTGTGAAAATGGTCAGCATGGATGGGGAATATTCCTGTGGAAATGGCCAGCATGGATGGGGAATGTCCTGTGGAAATGCTATGGAAATGGCCAGCATGGATGGGGAATGTCCCTATGGAATGACCAGCATGGATGGGGAACATCCCTATGGAAATACCATGGGAATGGCCAACATGGATGGGGAATGTCCCTGTGGGAATGCCATGGGAATGGCCAGCATGGATAGGGAATGTCCCTATGGAATGGCCAGCATGGATGGGGAATATCCCTGTGGGAATGCCTTGGAATGGCATGGACTGGGGAATATCCCTGTGGGAATGCCATGGGAAGGGTCAGTATGGATAGGGAGTATTCCTATGGAAATGGCCACATGGATGGGGAATGTCCCTATGGGAATGGCCAGCATGGATGTATAACATCCCTGTGGGAATGCCTTGGGAATAGCCAATGACTGGGGAATGTCCCTGTGGGAATGGCCAATGGATGGGGAATGTCCCTGTGGGAATGGCCAGCATGGATGTGGAACATCCCTGTGGGAATGCCTTGGGAATGGCCAATGACTGGGGAATGTCCCTGTGGGAATGCCTTGGGAATGGAAACCCTCCGTGGACGCTGCCCCTGGTTGAGCAGCAGAGCCTGGGTGCCCCCACACCCCACTGAGCTGTCCTGGCCCCAGCCTTCAAATCCCCACCGTGGCACACCCCTGCATCCTGAGCATTTTGTTTTCTCCGCGGGGACACAAAACAAATGGAACCCCGAAGAAATCCAGCAGAAAACCAGGTGAGAATTCCAGCAGATAAAGCGGCGGCGCGGCGGCCGCTCCCGGCCGTAAACACCTCGGAAAGCCGCTCGCAATTTTTCTCCCCACCATCCCCTCCCTGCCTCCCCTCCTCTCCCTCTCCTTCCCCCCTTCTCTCTCTCTCTTAAGGTAGCAGCGTGGGAGCTCTGCCAAAACGCTGCGGTCCCGTGGGGAAGCTTTGCTCTCACTGAAAGAGCCCCTGCGCCTGCCAGCCCAATTAAAACAACGTGCAAGGAAAGCAGCATCTGGAATTGCGCTGCTCTCACAGCCAAGTCACAATTGTTTAGTCTGAAAGTCGGTTCAGGGAGAGCGGGGCTGGCGGGAGCGCAGTGGCCCCCACATCTGGATTTGCGGCTAGACAGCCTCTTTGGCTGCAGGCCTGTGTGCATGTGCATTTTTAACTTTAGGATATGCTGACAAGTTAAGAAGTCAGAAAGTCAGTCACAGTAACAGCCTCGGCGGCCCCTTCCTCCCTCCGCCCCTTTCTAACACACACACGCAGTTGACTAAATACAATTTTCTGACATCCTTTCATCTGGAGAGAGTTTCTTCCCGTTCCAGCCTGCAGCCCGGGTCCCCGATGAGTTATTTGAGCTGAGCCAACACATGTGAACAAAAAGGCTTCTCTTCGCTCCGCGCTCGGGGCCCCGGCGGCGCTGCCCCCGTTCCGCCGGCAGCGGGGCTGCCACCACCCCTGGGGACAGGGGACAGGGGACAGCCTGCCCCTCATGGCAACCCTGGGGCTGGGCTGAACCCCCACAGAGGCTGCAGCCCAAAGGGAGGGTGGAGGCATCCAAAAAACCGAGCTGCTGAGCCCCCCGGGCGCTGCGGGAGCAGAGGCGGCTGCACCCTGCTTGCGCCAAAGATTTTGCCTGGATTTCTTTTTTCCTCCCGAGTTGAGGTGTTGAGGTGTTGGTCATTCATCCAGGGGGTTGGTCATTCATTTCTTAGGCAAGATCCAGCCCCCCAAAAATGACAGAGAGGGTTGAGCTGAGCTTTTATAGGCGCAGTTCAGGCAGGGCCATTGGCCACCCTGCCGTGCCCAGCTTGAGTTGGTTCACTCAGTGCCCAAAAATTGCCCACTGTGGGCATTCTGCTGTCCCAGGAGCCAGGGGAAACAGCACCCAGGATGATGCCCATGTGGGCCAGGCACCACCAGGTGAGCCCTGCTCACCAAAGCACTGCCAGGAAAGCATCGGGGTGGGCACAAATCCCGTCCTCCTGCAGGACCCAGCCAGCAGAGAGAGCTTCAGAAAAACCCTTTAGTCACAAACAGCTTCCCTCCAGCTGCCAGAAACTTCTGGGAGCCCGAGGTATGCCTGGCTCCTGCTTCGTGCCTCCTGCTGTGGTCATTGGCATCCTGGTCAAAGCACTAAAATATCAAATACAAAATAACATCAGGGATAGTTTCAGGCTGGTGCCACCCAGACCCACTCTGGGCTCTGCTCTCAGACCCTCACAGGCTGCTGCACATCTTGGCCATGAGCTCTCAAAAGTGGCCACTGATTTGGGGCAGGGTTCGGCACAGAGATCCCATGGGTCCCAATGGGGAAACATCACCCACCCCATTAAAGGAAACACCATAAATCCAAGCTCTGAAAAGCCTGGGGGCAATGCTCCAAGGTTTTCCCTCTGGGAAAGCAACATTTTGCGTTTTTTCCCTTGGTTTACACCTGGAACTGAGCTTATCCTGCCCCTCTCCCCAGTGTCAGAGCTTTGCTTGGCCTGTGCTCAGCCCAGACACCGGGAATGGGACCCCTCCCTGTGCTGGGGGGGATTCCTGGCAATTTGGGAGCTGGGATGTTGTGCCTGCTGGGATGTGCTTCTCTGGTTCCAGCTGCCTCTCCCTGTCCCTGCTCCTGCCCAGTGTGTGTGTGTGTGCAGGGGTGTCGCCACCAAACTGGTTTAGCAGCTCTGTGGGGCGAGTTCTGCCGTTTCGAAAGGCTCCCAAATACGTGTTGTTCTTTGCAGAGTTCTCCTGGATAAATAAATACCGGCATTTCTGCCCCGACCTTTGCTCCCTGGCCGGGTTTCTCCTAAATGCAGAGCACACAAAAACTCCAGAGAAGCCTGAACAGTTTCCACGTGCAGAGATATCTGGGAACTCTCCTCCCATCCTCCTCCTCCTCCCCACAACCCCAGACCTTGGGATCACCAGAGACCCAGGATTTCTGAGCTTGTCCTGCCCGGAGCAGGAGGGGCCGGGGAAGGGATGGAAAAGCTGTGCCATCAATGCCAGCATTCACAAATCCCATGTGGGGCCTCCAGCTCGTTCCAAACCGCTGGAAAGCCAGGCCACGATGCTGCAGTGGCTCTCCAGGATAAATCTGTTGGGGTTTTCTTCACGGGGCAGCAAGGTCACATCTCCGAGTGTGGCAGCGTGGCTTCTGCAATGGTGTCACGAGTCTCGTGGTGGCTGCTGTTTACTCTGAAACCTGTCCCGTGGCTTTGTTCCTGCTAAAACCCTGGGAGATCAGGCAGCCAGGGAGCCCCAGAGGAGAAAAATATTCACATGGCAGTAAAAGGAAACAAAACCTTCAGGAGCCCAGGCTTGATTGCAAACTTCTGCAGAGGCTGAAGCAGAGCTTGCTAATTTTTTGGTGATGCAAGAACAGCCCCTCGTCCTCTGGCTGAGCGAGGGGATTGGATTTGGGAGTCAGACCTTGGCATCCCGAGGCTGTGGTGCTGCTGGAAGCGGGGCCATCGACAGCTCCTGATTGAGGGCTGGGTAAACTCGCCTTGTTTACCGACGTGGGTGTCACGGTGACAACAAACAGGTCCCTGCCTGAGTGTGTCATCAGCGAGGGAGGACAGTAAACAAGGAATGACACGTAATGCTGCAGCAGGGAGCACATTCCTGCTCGGCACAGGAGCACCTCAAGGTGCCTGGGAAAACACTGGGCAAGGGGCGTAAACAGCCTGGAAAAAATAGAAAATATTTTATATTTTACCCTGCCTCTAGATTCAGGGGTTTTGGGGTGGGGATCGCCTTTATTCCAAGTGTTCCTGGCAGGTTGTGGCAGCGCTGCCAAAAGAGCTGTGGGCACAATCTGAGCCCCAGGCAGCCCAGGGGTGATTTCCAAGCACTGAGGGCAAATGTTCTCCCCCCTGCATGGCTCAGCTCCTCCACAAGCACTTCCAGTCTGTTGTCCCGTTTCTCCAGCTGATACTGGAGTCAGAAATAGCTTCCTCAAAGCAGGATCATCTTGCACATCAACTCTGATCCAGTTCCTCCCATTCGCTTCCCAAAATGTCCCTGAGCTCATCATTTCCTCTGCCTCAGGCTCCCAACCTGTGAAATGGGGCTGAAAATGCGCTGAGACAGGGAAAAGTGCCTGGGCTGTGTGTCCTCATCCTCATCTCATCCTCATCCTCATCCTCATCCTCATCCTCATCCTCATCTCATCCTCATCCTCATCCTCATCCTCATCATCCTCATCTCACCCTCCTCTCTGCTCTGGCAGTAGCTCCAACGTCCCTCAGTTTTCCCAGTGTTTAGTGGCACCTGCTCTGTGACCCAGCTGAGTGACAGTGGCACATTCATGCACAGTGACACATCCATGGTCAATGACAATCCACGGACAGTGACACAACAGTGACACATCCATGGACAGTGACACATCCACAGACAGTGACACAACAGTGACACATCTATGGACAGTGACATATCCATGGTCAATGACAATCCATGGACAGTGACAATCCATGGACAATGACACATCAGTGACACATCCATGGTCAATGACACATCCATGGACAGTGACACAACAGTGACACATCCATGGACAGTGACACATCCATGGACAGTGACACAACAGTGACAATCCATGGACAGTGACAATCCATGGACAGTGACACTCCATGGTCAATGACACACCCATGGACAATGACACATCCATGCACAATGACACATCCATGGACAGTGACACTCCATGGTCAATGACACACCCATGGACAATGACACATCCATGGACAGTGACAATCCATGGACAATGACACATCACTGACACGTCCATGGTCAATGACACATCCACGGACAGTGACACAACAATGACACATCTATGGACAGTGACACTCCATGGTCAATGACACAACAGTGACAATCCATGGACAATGACACATCCATGGTCAATGACACAATCCATGGACAGTGACAATCCATGGTCAATGACACACCCATGCAATGCTGAGCTGGCTCTCAATCAGGGCTGAGAAAATCACAGAATTTCAGGTGGTCCCACACCGGACGCTGGGAATTCGGTATGTGGTGGGATAAGAACTCGCAGTGCTGGAGCCACAGAGCTGATGTGCTGAGCGTGGAGTTCCAGAGAGAATTTCTCCATGGAAAGGGCGGTCAGGCTTTGGAAGAGGCTGCCCAGGGAGGTTTGGAGGTGTCCAAGGAATGACAGGACGTGCTCTGGGGTGACAAGGTGGGGATCGAGACTCTGTGATCCTGGAGGATTTTCCAACCTCAGTGATTCTGGGATTCTGTGACCCTGCCAAGGACAAAACCCCTCCTTCCCCTCCTCCCTGCCTGCTCCCCTCCACCCGTGCCACACGCACGCACACGCACACCCCGACTTTGGGAGTTTATTTTATATTTTCCCTCGTAAAGATTTGTGTCCGTGCTGCTCTCGTATCAAAGCCAGCAGTGGCCCCTCGGATAAACATGCGGTCAGAAGACAGAAAACTCCAGGCTCAAACACCGTTCGTTTCACCCAGAGCAGCATAAACTGAGAGGCTTTTAAGAAGGGCGAATGGTTTTCAGTAAATCTCTCATATCAGCAGAAACCTTTGAAAGAGTTTGTTTAAAGGCTGTGGAGATAAACAGCCCGGCCAAGTGTTTGTTTAAGATGTATGTACTCTGTGTCGACTGGTAGGCTGGTATTTATATCCGGGGGGGAAAGGAGGGCTGGGAGCTTTTTGACCCTTTGCTGGCTCTGCCTGCGTGGGCTGGGGTGATTTTGGGGGGGTTTGGGTGTCACAGGGTCCCTGGGACACCGCTGGCTGGTTTGGGGCGCTGTTTCCCTTTAGGGGAGGGTGGGGAGGTGGGATGGCCGTGCCAGGCACTAAATGGGGGATGAATGGGAGATAAATGGGAGATAAATGGGAGATAAATGGCTCTGAGGGATCCCCGTCTCGGACAGGCTGTGGTGGGATGAAGAAGGGATGAACATCCCGGAAAAAGGCAGGAGAAGCTCGGCTCAGAGCGCCCTTGGCCGTGCAGCAGCCTGGGGTTACCTGGGCATCAAAGGCAGCACCTGAGCCCCACAGCCCCGAGGCTCTGAGCCCCGAAATTCTGTGTCACTGATCCCAATGTCCCTGAGCCCCGAAATCCCGAGTCAGTGATCCCAATGTCCCTGAGCCCCATATCCCTGAGCCCCAAAATTCTGTCACTGATCCCTGTGTCCTTGAGCCCCACATCCCTTAGCCCCAAAATTCTGTCACTGACCCCAGTGTCCCTGATCCCAATGTCCCAGTGTCGCTGAGTCCCACATCCCTGAGCCCTGAAATTCTGTGTCACTGACCCCAGTGTCCCTGAGCCCCAAAATGCTGTGTCCCTGATCCCAATACCCCTGAGCCCCACACCCTTGAGCCCCAAAATACTGTGTCACTGATCCCAATGTCCCTGATCTCAATGTCACTGATCCCTGTGTCCCGGAGCCCCAAAACCCTGTGTCCCCAACCCCGATGTCACTGATCCCAGTGTCCCTGATCCTAGTGTCCCTCACCCCCAAAACCCTGTGTCCCTGAACCCCAAAACCCTGCGTCCCTGATCCCAATGTCCCCAATCCCAGTGTCGCTGAGCCCCACATTCCCGAGCCCCAAAATCTTGTGTCCCTGATCCCAGTGTCCATGAACCCCCACACTCCTGAGCCCCACATTCCCAAATCCGTGATCCCCTGAGCCCCACATTCCCAAATCCCTGAGTCCCTGAGCCCACAGCCCCATGTTCTAAATATTCCCCAAACAGATCCCTGGAGAGCTGCCCCCCAATTTCTGAGCAGTGAGATGCTCCCAGCCTGCTCCTGTTCCCTCATTCTCACTGTAAAGATTCCCAAGCTGATCTGCTTTGGGAATGGGTCACTTTGGCCAAACCCAGAGGTTTTTGTTGTATTTACCCTCATGACTCCCTGAGCTGCCCCTTCAGCGCCCTGAAATTACGGAAATTCCCATTTTAGCCCTGCCATGGGAATGTTCCCATTTCAGACCAGTTTGGGGATGTTCAGGGGCTCAGGTGGCATTGACACCTCCCTCTAACACCTTGTGAAAGGCTGTGATCGCTCTTGGCCACTCCAAACCAAGCTTTTCCCATCCCAAAACTGCAGGTGAAGCCCCTCCCTGCTCCTCCCAGGCTGGGAATGTGGGAGCAGCTGATCCCTGTGCTCACCTTTCATACAACAGAGCTGTTGGGACAGACTGAACACCCCAGCTCCTCCAGCCCCTCCTGGGGGATCTCCAAACCTCTTAGCCTTGATTTCCTGCTCAGCTTTGAAGTCCCCGGTGTCCCTTGGACGGGTGACAGGCAGGGGAAGAGCTGTGCCACCAGTGTCCCTGTGCCACCAGTGTCTTGTGCCACCAGTGTCCCTGTGCCCGTTGCTCCATGAAGGAGGGAATTCCTTGGGTGCAGCAAATCCTTACAAACCGAATGTTTGATGGTCTTTTTTTCCCTACAAATTTATTCTGACTGTCCCTCCCTCCCCCTTTAATTGTGGGTGTTGGGATTGGTTTTCCAGTGGGAATTCACCCCCCGTGAATCCAAACCAATGGATCAGAGAGTCCCTCCTGGTCTATGAGAGGAAGGATTCCAGGAAGGAAGGATTCCAGGAAGGATTCCAGGATTCCAGGAAGGAAGGATTCCAGGAAGGAAGGATTCCAAGATTCCAGGATTCCAGGATTCCAGGAAGGAAGGAAGGAAGGAAGGGAAGGAAGGATTCCAGGAAGGAAGGAAGGAAGGAAGGAAGGAAGGATTCAGGAAGGAAGGAAGGAAGGAAGGAAGGAAGGAAGGAAGGAAGGAAGGGATTCCAGGAAAGGAAGGATCAGGAAGGAAGGAAGGAAGGAAGGAAGGAAGGAAGGAAGGAAGGAAGGAAGGAAGGAAGGAAGGAAGGAAGGAAGGAAGGAAGGAAGGAAGGAAGGAAGGAAGGAAGGAAGGAAGGAAGGAAGGAAGGAAGGAAGGAAGGAAGGAAGGAAGGATTCCAGGAAGGAAGGATTCCAGGAAGGAAGGATTCCAGGAAGGAAGGATTCCAGGAAGGAAGGATTCCAGGAAGGAAGGAAGGATTCCAGGAAGGGAAGGGAGGATTCCAGGGAAGGAAGGAAGGATTCCAGGAAGGAAGGAAGGAAGGAAGGAAGGAAGGAAGGAAGGGAAGGAAGGAAGGAAGGAAGGAAGGAAGGAAGGAAGGAAGGAAGGAAGGAAGGAAGGAAGGAAGGAAGGAAGGAAGGAAGGAAGGAAGGAAGGAAGGAAGGAAGGAAGGAAGGAAGGAAGGAAGGAAGGATTCCACGAAGGATTCCAGGAAGGAAGGATTCCAAGATTCCAGGACAGGATTCCAGGAAGGAAGGAAGGATTCCAGGAAGGAAGGATTCCAGGAAGGAAGGATTCCAGGAAGGAAGGAAGGATTCCCAGGAAGGAAGGAAGGATTCCAGGAAGGATTCCAGGAAGGATTCCAGGAAGGGATTCCAGGAAGGATTCCAGGAAGGAAGGAAGGATTCCAGGAAGGAAGGAAGGATTCCAGGAAGGATTCCAGGAAGGATTCCAGGAAGGAAGGAAGGATTCCAGGAAGGATTCCAGGAAGGATTCCAGGAAGGAAGGAAGGAAGGAAGGAAGGAAGGAAGGAAGGAATCCAGGAAGGAAGGAAGGATTCCAGGAAGGAAGGAAGGAAGGATTCCAGGAAGGAAGGATTCCAGGAAGGAAGGATTCCAGGAAGGATTCCAGGAAGGAAGGATTCCAGGAAGGAAGGATTCCAGGAAGGAAGGATTCCAGGAAGGAAGGATTCCAGGAAGGAAGGATTCCAGGAAGGGAAGGAAGGAAGGAAGGAAGGAAGGAAGGGAAGGAAGGAAGGAAGGAAGGAAGGAAGGAAGGAAGGAAGGAAGGAAGGAAGGAAGGAAGGAAGGAAGGAAGGAAGGAAGGAAGGAAGGAAGGAAGGAAGGAAGGAAGGAAGGAAGGAAGGAAGGAAGGAAGGAAGGAAGGAAGGAAGGAAGGAAGGAAGGAAGGAAGGAAGGAAGGAAGGAAGGAAGGAAGGCCCTTTTGTTGGGCACACAGGCTGTAATTTCCCTGTCAGCTCCCAGCAGCAGGTCACTGTTGTGACTGACTGCCTGAGGATCGCTCCCTCAAGGGTAATTACACTAAATTCCCGTTTGAAGGACAGCTTTCCCTGATATGATACAAGGAACCCACTTTTCTCCATTCACTCAAATTCATGAATTCAGCTGGGCTGTCAGCGAGCGTGGAGCAGCCGGGGACTCGCAGCACTTCCAGCTCCGTGGTGAAACCATGTGAGATGGGACAGAGCCCCCACCCTGGAGAAGTTGGGATCCACAGAGCTCCTGCTGGGTGGGGAGGATGGAAAAGTGCCTCACACGGGAGCTGGGATTTCTCCCTCCCTTTTTCCACCTGGGTGGCGCTGCTAAAGCTTCGTCCCTTCCTTCCTGGCGTCCTGGCTGCTCCCGTGGGCTCACCCACAGAGTGTCCAAGAGCCACCCATCAACAACAAACAGTTAAAAGGAAGAAAATAGGCTGGAAATATCAATGCACTTTGGTAACAATAAACCCTGCTTTTAATTTATGCTAATATGTAGGGTTGTGGTGACAGTAAGAACAAAATTACAGAGTGGCTTTCTAGCTGGTAATTATCCCTCCATTTTCGTTGCTCGGGAAGATGGACACACAATTATGCTCTCTTGCTGTATATTAATACGGATTCTTGACATCTTCAGCAGACCTGGAGCTGTCATCGGGCTTTTTGTCTACTTTAATTGAAAATTAATGGTTACTGTGTTACCACGGAAACCGTGGCAATGGACGCCAATAGCGCTCACATATCAAACAGGCACTGGTGGCATTGTCTGTCCGTGGTGACCTTGAAAGTTAAAAGAAAAACTTAAATTAAAAAAAAATAATAAATGGTGAAAGGGGAAGGAAGGGAAAATAAAATAAAAAAAAACATGGAAAAGAGAGGGTTGGATGAATTGAGAGGAGGGGAAAAGGGGGAAGAGGGATGGGGAGGAGAACTTGGTGCCTTTGTATCTCCACCAGGAAAAAGAGGGAGCTTTGGAATGAGAGAGGTGGAGTGGTGGAGAGGAGGAGGCTGGAGCGTGGAATCCATCAGGATGGCTCCAGCAGCTCCAGCGATTCTGGGGCTTTGCCTCCTCGAGAGGCCAAGTGAGGAAGGGAGGCTTGGGATGAAAACAGGGAACGAAGCAAGCAGAGTCCCGAGCAGGGTGGGCAGCACTGGGAGAAAGTTCACGGGCTGTGTGGAGATAAGAGAGGGGGGAAAAGGCCGGGAAGGCAGAGAAATGGGCTGGAGGGAAGAGACAGCAGCTTTGCTTTGACTGGAAGCGTTGCCTGAAGGCTGCAGAGCCTGGGGATTGAAGCTGCCCCGCCGGGCTCTGCAGAGGGTTTGGGGTTGGGCAGCGCCTCTGCCCCACAGAGAGACCCCAAAGACCCCAGATCAGAGTGGGAGGAGGGGCTGGGGCACACAGGACCCCCAGCCCAGCCTGCTCCGAAGAGGGTGGGACTTTTTCTCCCTGGAAAAGCGATTTTAGGTAGGTTTGGCTGTCCCCAGCATCCCACTGGGGCTGGCTCTTGCTTCCCCAGGAGAAGTGCAGGAGCACCGACTCTTTGGGGGCTGCAGCTGAGAGGGGAGGACTCAGAGCAGGGTTTGGGATTGCTGGAGTGCAAATACAAAAATTTTTGGGGACAGGAGGAGCAGGGGAAGGTTGTGACAGGGTGACAAGGGGCCTTGGTGGCACGGTGGGAGCAGCAGGGGACAGGCAGAGCCACGGGGACTGAGGTGCTCCCTGCCTGCCACAGCTGCCAGTGTCCTGCTCTGGCTTTTCCTTCTCCCTTTCTCACCCTCCTCGGGGCTCCCACGATCCCGGGTTTCTGCAGTTCTGGAGCTCGGGGAGAGGCGGCTGCTCTGCTTTTCCTCGGGCAATGAAACCACCCTGGAGCAAAGGGATTTGCAGCTGGAGTTTGCAGCCACCACTTTGGTGCCTCAGCCTGGAGGGAGGCAGGATGCCCTGGGCCAAAAGTGGGAATAGTTTGGTGAGGAAGTGAAACATCGACATTTTGGAAACTGCTGGGAAAAGGCAGAGATGGGAAGAGCCAGGGATGGTCCTGCATCCTCCCACGGGGCAGGGCTGGGGCTGCCCCGGCTCTCCCTGCGCTCCAGCTGCTCCAGGGACAGCAGAATGTCCCACTGCCTGCCCCCGAAAAAAGCAAATTTAAAGGGGAAATGGGAGAGGGGAAAGGGAAAGGGAGAAGGGAGATGGAAATGGGAAATGAGAAAGGAAAATGGGAAATGGGAAATGAGAAAGGGGAAAGGGGAAGTGGGAAACAGGGAACGGGAAAGGAGAAATGGGGAATGAGGAATGGGAAAGGGAAATGGGGAAAGGAGAAAGGGGAAAGGGGAATGAGAAAGGGGAAAGGGGAATGAGAAAGGGAAAATGGGAATGTGAAAGGGGAAGGAGAAAAGGGAAAGGGGAAATGGGAATGTGAAAGGGGAAAGAGAAAAGGGAAAAGGGGAAAGCGGAAAGGGGAAAGGGAAAAGCGGGAAAGGGGAAAGGGGAATTGGAAAGGGGAAAGGGAAAAGGGGAAAGGGAGCTCCGAGGTGAACCCCAGCCCCTTCAGGACCCTTTGGAAACCTGGAGCTCGTCCCTGCCCGGCAAACACGAGCACAAACACAGCGGAGCCACGGCTGAAAGGCAGAGCCTTTTTTCATTTCCCTGCATCCCTGATCCCAACCTTAATCCCCGCTCTGAATCCTGTCAGCCCGGCTGTTCTAGCACTGACATTGCTGCAGGCATCTTCCGCGCTGCCTTCCCTCAGATCTGCCTCCTCCTGGGACAGCTAAAGAGGACTCGGAGATTTCTGCCGTGCTCGGTGATTCAGTCCGTGCCCTCCAGCAAAGCGAGGGGGTCCCGGGGGGGACGGGGCTGTGGGGCTGGGGATGCTCGGGGATCAGGCACGGGAGGTGGGGGATGAGGGGTCCGGCCATCCCAGGGGGCAGGAAAAGCACGGGATGGGCAGGGAAAGGGGAAGTGGGAAGGGGAAGGGAAAAATGAAAAGAACAAGGGGATAAGGGAAAGGGAAAGGGAAAGGGAAAGGGAAAGGGAAAGGGAAAGGGAAAGGGAAAGGGAAAGGGAAAAGGGAAAAGGATAAGGGAAAGGGAAAAGCAGAAAAGGGAAAGGGCGCTGCTGCTTGTGCTGGCACTGGTGCCCAGGGAGGTAAAACCGCCCCCCCCAGGGCTCTGTGTTGCCAAATTCGCTGTCAGGTCCTTTTGATAATGAGGCACCGGAGCCTTTTCCCAACCCAGCATCGACGGACTCGGGCTGGGAACTCTCCGTGGCACACCCAGGCTGCCGGGGGCAGCTCCAGGTCCCCTGTCCCCTGTTTGTGTGACACCAGCAGCGCCCCCGGTGATGGAGCGGAGCTCCTGGCTGAGCTCACCCTGCTCTGGGGAAGGAGAGGGAAAGGATCCAAAGGCTGAATTCTCGCTCACATCCCGTCGCAGAGCCGGGAACGCTGCGGGGTTTCTGCACCTCCAGAGCCGGGTGGCCCCAAATCCCGGATCCAAACACCTCCGCCCCCGGGGCGCCTGGAAAAGCGAGGCACAGACTCCCTGTTCAGGCAGGTTTCCCCATAAAACCCAGCCAAGCTGAACTGCAGCTCTCAGGCTGAGTTCCCGGCGAGGGACAAAGCTCCTCATTCCCATCCCGGGCTCTGCCACCCCTGCCTGGTGGAAAACCAGCAGTGAGATCGCAGCTGGCAGCTCCTGGTGTTGTACCCCTCCCCAAGCACCCCAAACTCAACCCACAGAGGATCTTTGGGAGCTTCAAGATGGGAGTAAAAGGTTGTGAGGCCCCAGGCAGGGTCTGTCCCCCCTCCTTCACCCACCCAGGACACCCCAGCAGTGCCACCCCCTCCCCTTGCTGCAGTCACAGGTGGGGCACAAACCTTGTCCCGTGGTTTATGTGGGCAGTGAGTGGGGTTTTATTCTCTTTACTGGCAGATATTTGGATTTTACGAGCCTGAGTCCGTGAGTTTATGGCAGGAAAGGTGGAGATGTTAATGAACTGCTCTAGAAACAGGAACAAGAGTGGAAAGACATTTTCAATGGGCCTTTAATAAATAACAAAGGACCTATCCATTAAAACATTGTAAGCAATAAAAAAAATCTCAGTGTATGTTGTTGAAAATACATAGTCCCTGGGAAGTTTAAAACCATTATTACTTAAAAATCCAACTGTGCCCACTGCCCAGACAAGAATATCCCTGGGGATGCTCCTGAGCATCCCCAGCCAAATTCCAGCATCGTTTTTGGGTGAACTTCTGCTTTTTGAACACCCACAGACAGAGGTAAAGTGGGCTCCAGATCCTGCAGTCCCCCAGCAGGAGGAGGGCTGGATTCCTGCGAGAGAGCCTGGAAATATCTTTCTTTTCTGAAATGTTTGTACAGCATGACTTGGCCGATTTACCTCCCAATCTCTCACGCTGGCCTCAAGCCGAGGGCATTAGCGACACTGTGAGCCAGATAAATGAGCCCAACGCTTTTTCTTCTCCCTATCTGCTTCTACAGTAAAAAAAAAAAAAAAAAAAAAAAAGGTTTTTTCTATCCAAGTGCCTCCTGTTAACCCAGGCAATGCTGAGGGGGGAGTGGAGGGGCTGGAGAGCAGCAGGACTGGGTGTTTGCACAGCCAGGAGTGGAAAAAGCCATGGAAAACCTGGATGCTTCCTGGCACAGCCGTGGCTGGAGGCCTGGACATGAGGGATCTGCAGGTAGAAGCGCTGCCAGGATGGAACTGGTTTGATATTCCCTCCAGTTGTGTCAGACCTAGCTCCCAGCTGATCTGGGATCAGCTAAAATTTGGATTTTACGAGCTGGTGTCTGTGGGTTTATGGCAGGAAAGGTTGGCACGTTAATGAACTGCTGCAGACACGGGAGTGAGCTTGGAAAGGCATTTCCAAAGGGCTTTTAATCAAAACCAAAGGATCCATCCTCTCCAGAGGGTTTGGATTCCCCCAGTGCCACCAACCTGTTCTCCAGGCTGGCACCTGCATCAGGATTCACCCCATGGCAGGAGGGTTTGGGGTTTGTGACCCACGTGTCCCACATCAGGACAGTGACCTGGAGCATGGGGGGACATCCCCAGCTCCTTTCCAGGGCACAAACCCCCCCGGGCAGGGAGAGGGGCAGGAAGGACACGTCAGACCCAGCAGGTTTGGACCCAGAGGCAAAGGGGCTTTAATAAGAAATAACCCCAATTAACCTGTGAGCAATTCCCAGCCCTCATTTGGTGGTGCTGGCAGGGAGAGAGGAGCAGGAGCAGGAGGAAAGAAGAGGGTTTGGGCTGTAGAAGTGCTGGGCCAGGAATGGGGTCAGGGAACCAGCAGGGTCCATCTCCCCCCAATCTGCAGCTCAAGCCCTGCAGTGAGAGCTTGTTGTGACCTGAAGCAAGAAGATTCTGATTTCACTCAGTTAATTGCTTTTAAAAAGGACAAATCCATCAACACCAAAGTGTTCAACACCCAGCACACGGCTCAGACTCCAAGCTGGCTGCAGTGTGGAGAAGAGCTGCATTTCCAGCATTTGGCTGAATTTGGGCACATTTTGGACAGCAACTTCATTGGTGGGACCTCAGTGAGACCTGGAGGGTGCAGAAAAGCCATTCTGTCCCCAAAGCTGTCACTGCAGAGCATCAGAGAGCAGCTGTGGGCACCAGAGCGGGGTGGGAACGGCTCTGCGTGCGCAGGCTGCGACTCCTGCACACAAAACCTCCGGAGAAATGGTTTCCCTACATTTTGGAAAAGGGATCAGCCCCGGGAGGAGGTGTGTTTGCCGAGTTTAATTGAGGTAATTCACACACAGCCAAGGCTTTGGGATGCTGTAGCGATCAGACATTGCTTCCACGCAGGGTGACACGGCCTGGAGCCGCCAAGGTTGGGTCACTGCAGGAATTCTGTGTGAGAGAGACACTCGGTGCCATTTCAGGACAAAGGGACAGCACCCAGGGAAAGGCTGGAGCTGCATCAGGAGGATTTAGGATGGATTTTAGGGATAGTTTTTCCCCCAGGGGATGGGCAGAGCCTGAGGCTGCCAGAACTCCAGGAGGGTTTGGAAAACGCTCTCAAGGACAGGGTGGGACCGTTGGGAGGTGATTTCCACGCCGGGGTGAATTCCACGCAGCAAACCCACAGCAGGGTACGGATGTCGGGGCTCGGCGCCGCTCGGGCTCTTCCCTGCCGCATCCACACCTGGTTTGGCCCCTGGGAGTTTTTGTCACGCTTAATTGCGAGTTTCCTCGAAGCTGCGAGCCAAGTGCCGGATCGGGATGAGCCGAGCTCCGGGCACACCCGCTCGGACCGGGCTGGCGCAGCTCCCCGAACGTTGGTGACCTCATGCCGCAGACACGGATGAGGTCACTGGGATAATTGCCCTCCCAGAACGATGTGTCTTGCGGGAAGAGGATGTTGTGAACTTGCCGGGGCGAAAAAAAAACAACAAGAAAAAAACCACCTCGCACGCCCCTGGCCGGGTGTGCTGCGAGGGGAAACTCATCCCTGGAGTGTGCCAGGAGCTCCCGGGAGCTGCGGGGGCATGGCAGGAGAAGAGACGGCGGCGGGCGGGATGCGGAGCCCGGTAATTGCTGCAGGAAGGTGTGCGGTACCTGGCGGGGAGGGAGAGGGGCCGTGCAGGGACCTGCCCTCCCCAGGGCACGGGCGCTCCCGGAGCTCTCTCCATCCGGCGCACGGCGCTGCCAGGGCCTCTCCTCGCTCATCTCTTTCTCAGGCTGCCTCAGATCCTTCCCCTCCCAGTTCAAACCCTGCTCTGGGATGGATCACAGAGGCTCCTGGGGGCTGTGGGTGCCCTGGATGAGCCCCCTCAGTTTCCCCTCCTGCCAACCCCAGCAGCGATGCTGTGTTACCCTCACAAACGACTCAGAGCCCATCATCCCTCATCCCACCCTCCCTTCCCGTGCCAGGGAGAGCTCCAGAGGGTTTTATCCTCCCGGAGGAATTGCTCCAGCTCAGCTCTCAGCTGGTTCTTCTCCCCGCAGCCCCGTGACAGGTATTTGAAAAGAAGCTGAGCACAATCCTATCAAACCTCCGCAGTTCCTGGGACAAGCCAGACTTTAAGGAGTCGGAGTCCGAACGAGTTTCACAAGAAAACAAACAGAAATACTTCAGTCGCTGCAGAGGAAAAAAAAATAAAAAAGAAAGAAAGAAAAGAAAAAAAGAGAAGTCGGGGGGGAAATCGCAGCACTGTGGAAAAAAATCAACTCTTTCCTGAATAAAGCAGAAAAAAAAACCCGCGGCCGTATTGAGCTGTGACATATGGTTACACAAATAGAAACCACAGAGGGGAAAATCATGTTTTCTCTTTCATTATTTATCACTCTCTAACTGTCTCCAGCTGGGTGAGTAAACAGCCTCATTGGGCTGTAATGAGAACAGCCTGCTGCCACTGTGCCGGGGCTGCCGGAGCGTGTGCGAGCCGGGCTGCGACCTGCCGAGCCCCCGAGCCAGCCCCTGCTGCCCTCGGGCATGGCCGTGAGCCCGGAGGGACTCAGAGATCCGGGGAAATGCGGGAAGATCCCGGGAAATGCGGGGGGATGCGGGGGATGCGCGCACGTGGCGCCCGCGCCCGCAGCATCCTCCCCTCGGCACTCGCTAACGAGGTCCAGGCGCGGAGTTAAATTAAGCGGCCGCTCCGGTTATTGTTCAGGGGAATTATGTGCCCAATTTCCCCCCTGAGCCGCGTTGCAAATTGACTCCTAAGTGTCCCGTGAAATGGCTGCATAATTTGCGCATTTGAGAAGCGGGAGCGGGTCCGAGCGCCGGTTCTTGGCTGCGCTTTGCTTCCCTCTCCGCCTCGCCCGGTTCCTGCCGGATTCGCCGCCGGTTTTCGGCCATCCCGCGGCTCTCAGGGGGTTCATCTCAGAGTCCGTGGGCTCCGAGGGCACCCATCCTCCAAAAAGGGAATTTCGGCAGCTCGCAGCGCTGTGGGAGCAGACCCGAGGCCACGATTCTTTCCCGCTACTGCTCCATCCCCGGGAGCTGCTCCCGAATCCCAGCGCGTTTCCCATCGGCTTCCCTGGGCTAGGGGGGATCAGACTCGAGGGTTCAGATCCCCCTGATTAGGACAGGCTTTGGATTAGGCTCTGAATTAGGTCAGGCTCTGGGGTCTTCCACCCTCCCCGTTGCTCCAGTCTTTTCATCCCACGTTTTTCACCTGGACGGAGTTGGGATTCCCTGGTGTTGCACGCCCAGGACGAGTGACACCGGTGACACGGGCACAACCACCGTGGCCCAGCTTTAATCAGCTCCATCCCACCCGAATTCTCACACCAAAAACCCTGCCAGGAGCCTCGGGAAGGGGCACCACGGAAACACCGCGTTCATCCCAACTTTTGGGAGGAAAAAGGACTTTACTGAGATCCAGAAAGTCCTTGAGCAGTGATTTCCCAGGAAGATTAACCCATTTCTCCAGCGAAGAAGGGCAGCCGGCGTCTGGAGCCCATCCCAGTCCTTGTGACATGTGAAAAACTATTAGTAAACGGAAGCGTTTTTAATGAAAACTGACCCAATTTTGAATGCCGCTTCTCCTCCTGCCTCAGGAATAGGCTGTGCCAGAGTTTGATTGAAATTAGGTCATTGTTGAACAAAGGTCATGAAAGAACTTGAAAAGCTTTTTGATGGGAAACCCCAGTTTTTATGGGGTTTTGTGGAAATCCCCTCCCAAATAAAGTTATAAATAGGGTGACAAAACAGCGCAGGGAGCCAACCATCCCTGTGTTACCCATCCTGGTAAAAAAATCCACTGCAATTTCACCCTTCCTGAACTCAGGGGAAGAAACAGAAAACCTGATGAGAACCTGACCCCTTTTTTTTTCCCTATTAAATCCTTGCATCCTTCAAGCTTGGCCATCCAGGATGGGGATTTGGGGAAATGTCCCAGGAGCTTGGAGTGTGGGCAGGGAGGGCTCTGCTGTGCCTCTGATTCAACACATTCCCCATCTCTTACAGTAAATGCTCCCTGAGCTTTCCCAATCACCCTGAGGATGAGCTAATTCCTGCCCCACTCCACAGGCAGCTCCTTCCTCTGCCAGACTTGCAGCCACCGGGGACCTTGTGCAAACAAATCAGTAAAAGTGGAAGTTTTGGGGTTGGGAACACCCCAGGAAGTATTTTTTTTTAAGGGGAAGTTTTGGGGTTGGGAACACCCCAGGAAGTTTGTTTTTTTTTAAGGGGAGAGGATGGTTGAGGTAGCTCCTGCGGGAAGGAGTTTTTCTGTTTCTTCCCCCAAACCTGCTCAGGTGTGGATGGATCCAGGAGTGTGCAAAGGGTGCAGCAGCCTGGGAAACTTCTTTGCATTTGGCGATGAATTCTTGGATGAGGAGAGGCCTGATCCAGCAGCAGAGGCAGCTCTGATCCAGGGAATAATCCAGGGAATAACTTGACATCTCCATAAACACACAAATATTCACACTTAGCACCAACTCCTCCTTCACTCTCTAACATAAATTTGGGCTGATTGTGCCTGTTTTGGATGGTTTGAGGTGCTGGTGGTCACTTCCCTGGCTGCCCACCCTTGGTCCTGCTCATGCCAAGCTCAGAGCTCTGCTGCCACCCTGTCCCCACCCGTGGCACCTCTGCAGGGCCAGAAGCCACCCCGAGGGCAGAGCCAGCGCTGCCCAAGCTGTCCCCACGCTCCCAGGAGTGGCTCTGAGGGACTCTGAGCTGGTGCTGGCCCCAGGGGTGCTGCAGCATCCTTAACCCCAGAGCCCCGGTGGGGGAAGCAGCACAAGGAGCAGAATTCCAGCCACAAACAAAGCACTTTTGTGCGGTGAGGGGCGGGAGGGCTTCCTGCTTCCCTCCTTCCCCGGCCTGTCCTGACCTCCAGAGCTCCTCCAGAACCACATTTCAGCTCCTTCAGCACCTTCCCTCTCCTCCTCCTCCTCCTCCTCGCCATTAGCATCCTCCCCGTGTAAATGTTAATGAATTGTCATCAGACCAAAGTAATCACCAGTCAGCAAAACTTAATTTTACTAAAAAGACAAAAAGAGGCTTCGCTCTAATTGATGGAAAATTGGTCGTTTCTTGTCAGGTTATTGTTCATTTCCCGCCTGTTAATGACCAGATCCCTGCAGCCATGCCCAGCCCGGAGCCTGGAGAGCAGCACAGAGGAAACCTGGGATGAGCAGGGACATTTTCATTAAACTTGCAGAGGCAAAGCAGTGGGAGCTTCCAAAAGGAGAGAGAAGGACGAGCCCCTGAGCTGCCTGGCAGGTCTGGAGAAGCAGCAGCAGCAGCAGCAGCAGCAGTGATGGTTCCTCAGAGCTCACAAACAGCACCCAGGCTTGATAAGAGACAGCGATTACATTTTTGGATGCCTTTCTGTTTTAATCACCCGAGGGGCTTGGAACTGGAGGAACTTTGAGGTCCTTTCCAAGCCAAACCATTCCCTGAGTCTGTGATTCCAAGAGCCAGGCTGAGGAGGTTGGAGCCCTGGTGCAATTCGTGGCTGCAGATGTCAGAAATGCCTTTGAATGTCCCTTTATCACATTGTTGGCTTGGGGGAAGAAAAGGATGGAGAATTGTCTTTCCCTTCAAATCCTGGCAGCCCAGAGGGAAGCAAACCTGCTTCCCACTATCCCAAACATTACATTTAGGGCCACAAGGACCTGTCCTGGTCCCATCTTGCTCGGTGACACCCGTGGGGGCTGTGGAGATCCGTTTGAGGGACTCAAATGCCCGCTGCCCAGGCTGGCTCTACTCAGGCTATTACGGTAATTTGATAAGGCACTTCTTCGTGATATGAATCTTCGCCTTCGTTAAAGGCAGGGAAAAAAAAAGAAAAGGAAAAAAACCCCATTGCATTTTGATGGCTCACAGGGACAGTTCATTAAGCAATCAACTCTTTTAATGAAATATTTCTTTGTTAAAATATTCATTGATCTGCCGCGGGTGTGTGTGGAGAAGGGGAAGGACCGTGTGTCCCGAATGCTTTTCTGCTGAGTCCTCCCCAACTCGTGCTGGGAGCAGTGGGATGTGCCCTGGCGCTGCCAGGACGGCAATTCCCACAGCGACCCTTCCCTCTGCAGAGCCTGGAGCGAGGATTTGGGGTTTTCTGGGTGGCTTTTCCCCTCCTCTAACCCACCGGAGGTGTCACACTCCAGTCTGAGGAGGGGTGTTTGAGGGGTGGGTTTGGTTGGTGACATGTGGGGACATTGTGACACAGACGAGGGGAAAGCCGGGCTAAGAATGAGCAGAAATGAGCAAATGTGGAAGTGGCAGAGTAGGAAAAGAGTGTTCCCAAGGGGAGGGGCTGGTTGTCCCAGCCAGGTGTGAGGGGACCCCTCTGTGACCATGGGACAGCAAAGAACATTTTACACCCCACAGGGATGAAGCCAGAGCCTCCAACCCCAATGTAAGAGTGAGCAGGAGTCAGGACAGAGAACATTGGCAGGAGAAGAAAGAGAGGAGAGGGGGAAAAAAAAATATATCAAAGGGTGAGAAATGAACAACTGCAGACAAAGCAGCGAATGTGGCCTCCCCCTCCTTCCTCCAACCTTACACCGTGAGTAATTCCCGGCCGGCACCGTGACGGCTCCGGCACAGGCACCACGTGCGGGTGAGCATCTCCTGAAGGAGCAGCAGGGAACAGGCACACAACACGGCAGCAGCCAGAGCTGAGTGCTATCCGGATGAGTAACGCTCCTGGAAAACAGGGAAATGATTAAAAAAAAGAGGAGAGGAGGAAAATCCGCAGGCAAAGTGCTGGTGGGGACAGGGGAGCCACGTGCGCTCTGTGCCAGGTGCTGGTGGCACAGCTGGGCTTGGCAGAGCTCAGGGAATTCCGTCCGGGCTGGGTGATCGCCCATTCCTCTCTTCTGGGATGGGGCTCTGCAGGGACTTTGGGCACTGTCTGGGGACCCCCCAAACACCCCAAACATCCTCGTGTTCCTGGCTGGGAGCAGCACTCCCACGCCCTGGGGGTTTCCCTCCCTTATCCATCACCTGCAGCTCCCCAAAACCCGGCCGAGTCCAACCCTCAGTGTGCAATGAGGGAAACTGAGGCACGGCACAGCCACCAGCCAGGGATCTGATGGGTGAAAATCCCCTCAAAACCCCCCCGAGCTCAAATTGCTGATTGTTCCCTTGATACCCCCCTCTCTGTGCAGCTCTGGGGATGTCGGGATCCCCCTGCCCGGGGAATCACGGGGAAAATCACTCGGACCCTTCTGTCCCGGAGCGCTGGGATCCTGCTGGCTGGAGCAGGGGAGCAGTGCCAGCCCCTGCACAGGCAGCAGCCTGTGGCTTTCCCGGGGAGCCAGGAGCCTCTCATCACTTCCAGGAACTCGGTGCATCATCCTTACGCAAGAGGCGAGCGGGGTCCAAGAGCTGCAGCGGCCGCACGTCCGGGCAGAGCCGGATTGCTCCGTGTGCTCCCAGCCCGGCTTGGGATGGCTGCACTGACCCTCGGGGGGGCTCTGTGGCACCCCCCAGGCCCCCCAGCCCTGTGCTGGATGAGGATGCGGCACCCAGAGCTGTGGGGTTGCCCCGGGAAGGGCTGGTCCTGCTCGCTGTGATGCCCTGCAGGGTGTTTGGGGATGGGATGAGCCCGGGGGGTTCAGAGCCGGATGCTCAGGAGGGAGAGGGAGCAGGCAGAGGGCTGGGATCTGGGCACTGCTGGGCATCACAGGGTGCTGGGGTGAAAGCTGGTGGTGTAATCTGGGTGGAAAAGCAGATTTGCTGCTCATCAGTTGAAATTTCCTCCTTGGAAGGGATAGGGGTTTGGAGTTCAGCTGTGTCAATGCACAACACCAGCCCCAAAACACTGCTCTGAACTTTCTTCCCTCATTCTCTCTGTTTACCCATCCCCAATTATCTTCTTCCTCATATTTCCATGTGCTTTTTTTCTTTCTTTCACCTTGGAAGCAGAGGGGAGACAATCCAAGACCAGGCAGGAAGCAGAGGAGTTCAGGGGGATTTGTTCCCATCACCAAACATTGATTTTTCAAGTGAGCACGTTCAGGAAACTCAGATTTTGTTTCTGGAGTTGCTCTTCCCATAGAAGAAAAAAGACAAACCAAAGGAGATGTTCTCCACTACTCATTTGCCAGAAATCCAGTTCAGAACCTGTGGCAAACATTTGGATTCATCTTGGAGAGAACTTTCCTGGAAGGATGAGGATGCTTCAGATGAGGTGATTCAGAGCTGCTTTTCCTTGGGACAAACCCAAATTGACCTTTTCCATGGAAGATTTCAGCTTCCTGTCAACCCTACAGCAACTGGGATTGTTCCTATTCCAGTCAAATATGGGATCACCATCCTTTGGCTGAAATTTTTCGTGTTTGTAAGGTTTTCAAAATCCTGGTTGCGAGATCAGACAGTCCCTGGAGGAAAAAAACCCAACTTTGTTAGAAAAACCAGATTTGCACAGCTGGGAGTTTGGGGGTGGAACACAGATGCAGAGGGTGAGGATGAGCTGGGAAGAGGTGGAAGGTGGAGTTTTCCTGGAAGAGCTGAAGGACTCAGGGTTTGGGACACATCCCTCACCCCACTGTGACTCTGCCCACGTGGCTCAGGGCTTTATATCAACACAAAATATTTAATCCCAGAGCTCCAAATCCTCCTGTCTCTGCTGGATCCTTTGGGGGTGATCCACACTCAAGGCTTTACCTGGTGCAGAACAAAGGAAGTTTTTTCCCTTCCCTTTTTCCCTGTGCCTCTTTTGAGAGCTCAGCACTGCTGAGCTGGGAATTTCCTCATCCCTGCAGCATCCCTGATGTCCCCATTGGTTTCCCAGGAGCGAGGTGGATCCTCAGAAAACAAACCCCAGCTGTACCAGCCCTGTCTGACCCTGATCCATCAGATCCCTCCTCCCTGCTCTGCCTCATTTCCAGGCTGAACAAAGAGGGATCTTGGGGCCAGGCTGGATTCACACCCTCCCCTCGGTGAAGGCTGCCCACGTCTTTTCCTGCAGCTCCTTCCTGCTCTGATGGGATTTGGTGCCTTCAAAGGGGCTCCTCTGATGTAGGGAAAAGAGGGCAGGCACAGGTTGGATGAAGCTCGTCACTCAAAGATTTTTTTTGCTTAGGAAAGTGCAGGTTTGGGATGAAATAAAAGTGGGTATTGTGTTTGCCATGGGTGGGTGGGTGGGGAACTCACAAAGGTCTCAGAGCTTCCAGCACTTCCTGAGGTTTGGGATGTGTCAGGAGGGGTTAGGCTGAACTAGAGGGGTCGAAGCTGCTGCACTTCCCATGTGGAGACCCCCTAAAATGGAATGGGGTGTCCCATAACTCAGAGCACAGAATTCATTGAATTAATTGATCCAAGGGCTGCATCTCCCCTGCCACCCTGGGCAATGGGAATGCTCAGCCTGGAGAAGTGCAGGCTCCAGGGAGACCTCAGAGCCCTTCACACCTAAAGGTGCTCCAGGAGAGCTGGAAAGAGATTTGGACAAGGGTCTGGAGTGAGAAGGGGCTGCCCCATCCCTGGAAGTGCCCAAAGCCAGGTTGGATGCACTTGGAGCAGCCTGGGCTGGTGGAGGTGTCCCTTGGACAGCAGAGCCAGCCCTGCTGGGGATCTGAGAGGTCACCCCGAATTTGGGGCTGGCTGGAGAGGCTCTCCCTGGTGTTTCATGGCAGGGGAAGGGATTCTCTCCTCCCATGAAAGGAGGAGGTGGCAGGAAGCGGAGACGGCGCTTCCCAGAAAAGGGCCTGGGCGCCTCTTCCACGAACTTCCTCCCAGCAGGAGCAGGTTCTGCAGAAATGGGTGCAGCAGATGGGAGCTCCAGAGGGGGCTGAAACCAAGCCAAGCCCTCTGGAAAATCCCAGGACTCCAACAGGGGTGGGTTAAGACCTTGGTTCCAGGCTGGGCACAGCCCTCGTCCTGTTTGTCCCCTTGAAGGAAGATTTTTGGGGACAAAACCAATGGGATATTTCCTAGGGCCATCAGAATGTGGTTGTAGAAAAGAAGCTTTCCCATCTCACAGAAATTCCCTAACTTTTCATTCAATAACAGATTATTTTAAAAAACCCAACCAACCATCAACAGTCCTCCTGTACATTACAGGAGGACATTACATTACGTCCTCCTGTAAAAAATTAAAGTATAGGGAGGAAAAAAAAATCCAGGTGGGTTGAAATACTTTTCATTCCAATTTCACCTCTTAAAGCTGCTTTAGCTGTCTGTAAAATGGAAATTCAAAACAGCTACTTTTGAATTTAAAAAAAAGGAAGAGTGGCCGTCCTTTGGTGCCATGAAGACATAACTGGCTTTGGGAAACTTCTCCATGTGGGATCATCCATCCCCAGGCTGTGCAGGTGCCTGGGGCAGGTGGGAGTTCAAACCCCAAACCCTGAGGCAGCCCCAGTGGCAAGGCTGGAACGCTGCTGGTCCCTCCTGTGCCACCCTGACCCGAGTCCCCAGCGCTGGGCAAACATTTGGGAGCAGCACCTGGGTGCAGGTTTGGGTCCAGCCTCCTCACAGGGGTTTTGGGGCCTCTCTGAAGATGTTTGGGAGCAGCACCTGGGAGCAAGTTTGGGTCCAGCCTCCTCACAGGGGTTTTGGGGCCTCTCTGAAGATGTTTGGGTGCAATATTTGGGTGCTGGATTGGATCTAGACTCCTCACAGAGTTTTGGGGTTTCTCTGAAGATGTTTGGGTGCAATATCTGGGTGCAGGTTTGGGTCCAGCCTCCTCACAGGAGTTTTGGGGTCTCTCTGCAGATGTTTGGGTGCAATATCTGGGTGCAGGTTTGGGTCCAGCCTCCTCACAGGAGTTTTGGGGTCTCTCTGAAGGTGTTTGGGTGCAATATTTGGGAATAGGTTTGGGTCCAGCCTCCTCACAGGAGTTTTGGGGTCTCTCTGAAAGTGTTTGGGTGCAGGTTTGGGTCCAGCCTCCTCAGAGGAGTTTTGGGGTCTCTCTGAAAGTGTTTGGGTGCAGGTTTGGGTCCAGCCTCCTCAGAGGAGTTTTGGGGTCTCTCTGACAGTGTTTGGGTGCACGTTTGGGTCCAGCCTCCTCACAGGAGTTTTGGGGTCTCTCTGAAGATGTTTGGGTGCAATATCTGGGTGCAGGTTTGGGTCCAGCTGCCTCACAGCGTTTTGGGGGTCTCTCTGCAGATGTTTGGGTGCAATATTTGAGTGCAGATGTGGGTGCAGCACCCCGACACAGCTCTGCTCCCCCAGGGGCTCTGGGGGGGGATGTTGGGGTGTCACAGAGCGCAGTTGGGGGTGTTGGGGTCACCAGCTCAGCCTCTCGCTGTTCCCATCTGTAAATCGCCCTGTCCTGGCTCTGAACTCGATGTCCCGAGTGCTCTTTCCCCACCCGCCCCATCCGCTGATCCCACCGAGCGCCTGGATCCGTGTCCCCAAAACCCCCCGTGCCTCAGTTTTCCCAAACCCACATCTCCGCTGCGCGCCGGGGACCGAACGCGGCAGAAACCAATTAGCGCGAGCACTAATGAGCAAAACGCAGGGAGGGGGGGAGAGAGCAAAGAACAGCGAGGTAAGGGGGGGGAGGAGAGACTCCATCCAGCGCGGTGGGGGCACACCCCCAAAAAAAAAGAGAGAGAGAGGAAAAGGGGAGCGCGGGGGGGATGCTCGGGCGGGGAAAGCGGCTGCACCTGCTTTAGAGGAACTATGGTAGGGCGGCCGGCGCCCGCCCCGCGCCGCCGCGCCCGCGCCGCCGCCGCCGCGCCGAGCCGGACCTGAGCGCGGCCACGGCCCGGCGGCCCCGGCTGCCCGCGCCCCCGCCCCGCTGCGCTGCGCTCCGCAGCACGGACCCCCGCACCCCCCTGCCCGCAGCCATGCCGCGCCGCCCCTGAGCTCCGCGGCCCCGCCGCGCCCGCCCCGTCGAAGTTTGGGGAAGGTGCCGGTGCGGGGAGGGCTGTGCAGGGGTGCGGGGGGGAAGGAGCGGCTCATGCCCGTCCCGGAGCGCGGCGCTCGGAGCGATCAGGTGGGTGAGAGCGGCGCGGGAGGGTTTGTGGGTGTCCCAGCCTTCCTGAGGGAGCGGGACCCCCCGGCAGGTGCGGGGGGTTCGGGCTGTGTCCCCCCGCTGTGTGTGTCTCCGTCTCGGTGCTCCCGGCCCGGCCGTGCCCCGCGCTCGGCCGCGCCGCGCCGCGCTCGGAAGTTTTGTTACGGCGCCCGGACAAAGGGAGCGGGCCGGCGCTGGGGGAGCCGGGGGTGCGGGCGGGACCAGGGGGGCACCGAGGGGTGCGGGGATCGGGGGGTTCCCCTGGGGGGTGCGGGGGGTCCCCGCTCTCTCTGCGCCCCGAGCAGCGCGGGGGTCCCGCTGCTTGCGGGGGTCCCGGTGCGTGCGGGGGTCCCGGTGCGTGCGGGGGTCGCCGCCGCTCCCGAGGCGTTTGGGAGCGGGGAGGGGAGGGGGTCGCAGCCCCCTCAGTTAGGGGGGGTTCGAGCCCCGGGAAAGTTGCGCTGCCGCCGGCACAGCCGCGCTGCCGGTGCCGGATCCGGACCCGCCTCCGCTTCGGGGGTCCCGCACCCCCCGAGGGGGCAGCGCAGCGGGGCGGGGGGGCCCGGCCGCCCCTGCCCTGCAGCCGCCCCAGCGCTCCCTTTGTTGGTGCTTCCCATTTCCTCCCCATCTTTTCCTTTCTCTCTCCGGCAGTTTTGGTTTAATTCCGGCTGCTGGAGGGCTTGGGTGGGTTTCCCCCCCCCCTTTTTTTTTTTCCCTCCTCCATCACATTTTAACTCAGCCTCGACCCGCCGCTGCTTGGGCCCGGGGGTGTGATTCCCTCCTCGGAGAGAAATCCGTAAGTCTGCCCCAAGTTTTGCAATTCCTGCGAGAAGCAGCCGCCGCCGTCCCCGACAACCTGCAGCCAGCCCGGCCGTCGCTCCCGCAGCGCCCTGGGAAAATCCAAAACCCTAAACCCAGACTGCAAGGTGAGGGAGAGGAGGACGAGGCACGGCTTCGGATGGAGCTGGAGAATATTCCCGAGCAAGCCCCGCAGGTTTGGATTCCGGAGGGGCTGGCGGCAGCGGCTCGCCCGCTCCTGGGTTTTTCACCCGCGTGTAAAGTTTGCGGGGGTTCCGTGCGCCTTTGTCTGGACGGGGAGAGAGGTTGGGGGTGCTTTTCCGAGGATTTTGAGGGGGTGTCTCTAACCCGGACATGATTCCCGGTGCTGCGGGAGCTCTCGGCGGGGACGCTGATGGTACCGGCAGTGATAATGTGTTTGGGAAGAGTTTTTATTACGGAGCATCGTCTTCTGGGAGTTCCGAAATTCGCGGGCAGGCAGCGCGTGCTGGCTCACCCTGGATCAGCCTCCAGCACCATCCCCATCCCTCCCGGTGTCCGCCGTCCTTGCGATGCTCTCCCGGCGCTGCCAAAGTTCAGGGATTTCTATTCTTCCCTCTCCCCTGCTCCGTGGGATAAACAAACCCGCCTCTGTCTGCTCTCCCCTCTCCCCCTCTCCGGGAGAAAAGTGCCGCGGATGGCTCTGGATATTTCTTTGGGTGTAGGAAATCTGGTTTGAGTTGGCAGGCGCGTTCGGAGGTGTGGATGGGAGAGAACAAGTGGAGCGTAATTGGGTTTTCTTTTTTCCATTTGGGAGCGATGCTGGTTTCTCTTTCCCCATTTAAAACGCAAACAAGCCGAGGGCTGTGTGTCTCCCCCTCTCTCCCTCCTGTGCACTTTTTAATACAAATGAAAAATGTGTGGAGGAGAAAGCAGGAGTAATTCACAAACCCCACTTTCCCGGGAGTCATGGTTGGGAAGTGCCCGCTCGGAAAACTTGTACTGAGATTATTTTTTTTTTTTTCTCTGCTGCTCTTAATATAGTGCTGGAGGAATTTGTGTCCGAATTCCTGCCTGGGATCGCTCCTCAGCTTCAGGCAGTTCTTCTTTCCCCATTAATTGATACCCCAAGATTTTCCTTTTCCCACCCTCCACCCCAACTTCCATTGGATTAAGACCTCACTTCTCCACGAGCGTCGTAAAGCTGTGGGGTAGACAATAAAATTGTTATTAGTTTCTGTATTAAAAGGTTGGGTTGTTTTTAACCCAAACCAGAAGGAAGATTTACTTTTACAAATTTCTGCTGGTGTGTTAAAAATTTACACGGGGAATACGTTCCGTGGAGAGCAGGGATTTGATGTTAAATCAACCCAACATGTGTCTGACCCGGTCCCGGGTGTCGGCAGGGATGTGTTCCCTTTCAAGCCTCCCCATATCTTTGATTAAAACGCAGCAAAGTCTCAGGGTTTTCCAAAATCTTAACTCTAAATTAAGGATTTTTTAATTGCCATCTCACCTTAAAATCCAGCAAAAATAAATGTACAAGCTCCACGAGCGGGTGAGTGGAGGAAATAATCAGGTTTGGGAAAATTACTCTGCTCTCACTATTTTTATTTAATTTTTTTCTCCTTCAGGTTGCTTAAATCGAACTGGCAAAGGGGAAAATGTGGGGGAGAAAGGGGCAGAATTCTCTGTGCCAAGCCAGGGAGCTTTGTCGGGGCTGTGAGCTTCTCCTGCCCTTTGTGGTGTGGGATCGGGGGCTGTGGGGAAGATCCCGGAGCCCTCTGCTCCCAAATAACGCTGGGAGCTGCTGCTTTGAGCTGCTTCACGTTTATTCTGATGTGCAATTTTAATTTATTATTTGTTGGGGCTGTGTTTTTTGTGGGTCTCCCACCTCCAAACCCCCTTTTTAACGGGATTCTCAGTGTGGGGATGGGGGTGCGACAGTTCCCGGCCGGATCGAGCATCGCTCCGGAGGTAAAAATTATAAAATACAAAGTGGCAGCGCCGAGCAGCACGAAGTTGGATTTGACTGGGGGGGAAAGGGCAGGAGAAGGGGGTCGGTGTGGAAAATCCCCCCTCCCCAAGCCCTGCACCCCGGGATGCGTCGCCCGGCGGGGTCAGGGAAGGAGGAGGCGAGGGGGGAAAGGCTGAGCAAACGGAGCGAGGTGGAATAAAACGGATTAAAGTTGCTGCTGGGGGAGGTGGGGAAGAGGCTGGAGAACAGATAATATCCCAAATATCTGTAAAAACCGTGTCCAGCCCCGCTGTCCTGCCTGGAAACCAGGCAGCCGTGGGTTTTACATCCCCTTCGGAAAGGGATGAGCAGGGAGCATTCGGGAAAAAAAACAACAACAACCAAAAAAAAAAAAAAAATATATATATATATAAAAGAAAATAAGTGCAATGTATAAAATCAAGTGACACTAAAATATCTCCTCGGGCCCTCGGCCTTTCTCTCCTAATAACCCGGCAGGAATGCGAGTGCACTCAGTTGTGAAGTTGCTGCCCGGAGAGCCCGGGAGCTTTTCTTTTCCGCCGCTGGCTCGGGGGATGCTTTGAGTCTGCTGATGTTTGTGTCTCGCTGTGGGGCTGGGGAGGGGCCGGGGGGCTTTGCCTTTCAGGGTTTTCTCTCTCTCCTTTGATTTTATTTTTTTTTCCTCACCCCTCCCCACCTTTTTTTTTTCTCTTTTCTTGTCGGTCCGGCGGGAGAGTTTGGGGCTGGGATTGCCTTTGTGGCAGCAAGGTGGGGGGCAAGGGGAACGGGCTCATTCTTCCCACCGGGGAAAGGCGGGAGGAGAAGCCCGGAGGTCCCTGGGTTTATAACTCATACACATTTATGGCTCCTTGCCTCTCCCCTCAGTTTGGGAGCCTGAAGGGTTTGGGGAAATTCTCTTCTTTCGGGAAAGGTTTTTTCCCCTCTTCATCTCCACGGGTTTGAAGCCCAGCAGAGCGCTGGGATGGGGCTGGCAGGTGGGTTTGGGGTGTCCAGGGGTTGTTCCCCGTTTCCCATCTCCTCCTCCAGGGCCACCCTGGGTTTTTCCTCCGCTCCCAAAATGACCCCGCTGCCACCTCGCCGTCACCTGCCACTTCTGGGAGTGAGAACTTGAAATTTCCTGTCCCTTCCTCCTTGATTTGCAGCTCCTGCAGCACAGACTGGGGAATTCTGCAGGGAGGGGAGCTCAGTCCTGCTCCGTGGCCATCTCCCTACAGAGGGATGAGCTCTGCTAGCAGCAGAGGGAAGGAAAAAGGGAGAAAATAAAACCACTCCGAGCTTGGAATTTCCATGTGTTTGCCTCGGAAGGTGTAAAAATCCTCCTGGATGCACCTGATTGAAACTCAGGGGGAGTTTTCAATAACCCCAGGAGCTGGTGACCCTTGGGATGGCCCCAGAGCGGCCATGGGGCCGTGACCAGCAGCGCTGGCTCCTGGGCCAGCTCAGGGCAAGGACTTGCACCCATTTTATCTCTTACAAAACCTCCTTGTGCTGCACCTTTTCAAGTCAAACAGAACTTGTAGATCAAGATGGGGCCGGGCACAGCTTGAAAAACTTCCTAATCTTTTTTTTTCCTCTCCCCCCTCTCCAAGTGTTTGGGAGATGAAATCCAGCCAAGACGCTGCTCGAGGGTTTGTTTTTGTTTTTTACAAACTTTTCCTAATTTAAACGGCTCTTGGCACGGCTCAGACGCGGCTCCAGCGTGAGACGTGTTGTGGTGATCCGGCTGCCCGTGACAAAAACGTGTTTGGAAGTGGAATGGCATCAGGGAAAAGAGAGAAAAGAGAGGCAGGAGGAGGCGAGGAGAGGTTCAAATCCACAATTCATTTCATAAGGATCCTGCTAGAGCAGGGATGAGCTGGAGGGAAATCATTGAGGGATTCCTGTGCCACGGGCACGGGGCTGGCAGCGGGAGCCTGGTGTGAGTCTGGAACCTTTCTCCCGGAGTTTATTTGCTTTTTTAAGGCAAAGCCAGGCTGTGTTTGCAGCCTGTTGTGCTGGGTGGAGCAACCCAGTGCCAGTGTTCCAGCCCTGGGTGACACTTCCCGGCGGCTCCCGTGCCCTGGCAGGTTGGCAGCAGCCGCTGGCAGCGTGTTCTGGTGGAAGTTGTCCCTCCTCCTGGGTTGTAGAGCCAGGTTGGCAGCAAAAACAGGGATTTTTTTTCCCTGGGAGAATAAGGAGCAGAAGGTGGATGTGGAGGAAATCTCACCTTTGCTCCGCTCAGGGACTCCGCGCTGGGTTTGTGCGAGGCAGAAGTCGGGGTAATAAAATGGTTTGGGGGAAAATTCCTTTCAAAACTGCGGCAAAGTGCACAAAAAAAATTAAGGTGATAGAGGGGGAAAAGAATCCCATGGGGGGGATGATTTGGAGGTGATTTGGAAGTTGGTTTTTTTTTTCTGCCTCTTTGGGAAAACTCCTCTGGTGTGACCGGAGCTGGAATGGGCAGATGGGGCTGGGGAGCACCGGGACGGCCCTGGCAGCAGGAGGAGAGGAGGAAAAGGAAGAGGAGGAAGGCCCAGTGGGATGGGTTTGTGCTCTGGGTGCTGTGCAGGTTGTGTCTGGCAGCTCTGGAGCTCGGGGAGATGCTGCTCCCGTTTTCCACACGGATCCGTGGCTGGGATGAGGCGCTCACCGGAGCAGGTGCTCACAGAGCGACTCCTTGAGCAGCCCTTGGCCAGAGCTGGGTTTATCCACAGGGATTTCACTGCTCCAGGGCTGGAAAAGGCACAGAAACGGTGCCATTCCAGGTTCCTGCCTGAGCATCCCACTGCCAGCTTCCCTCGGGGTGTGTCAGCTCTGATCCCAAACCCTCCGACCCTTCCCTTGCTTTATTCCACACCCCGTAGATTTTAGGTGAGTGATTTTCTCTTTGCTGTTTATTGTGAGTCTGGGAGCCAGGGCCTGGCTGCAGCAGGATGTGGATGGGACCTGGGAGAAGCTGTCATGGGCTGGGAAAAGATTCCTTGGGCAAGTGGAACAGTGGAGGAGGGCTGGAGGCTGGAGGCTCAGTGCAGAATGGAGCGAGGGATGAGCCAGGATCCCGAGTTCCCAGCAGTTCCCTCCGTCTGGAGCCCCTTGGATTCAGATTCCTGCGTGCCCAGGAGTGGGGATGTGTCCCCAGTGCCCTTCTGCCGTGCCCCGTGGGACAGGAGCAGATCCTGGAGCTGGCACCAGGCCCAGGGCTCCCATCCCGAGCAGGATCACGGCCCATCCATCGGGATGGGGGTTCAGCACGGGGGATCCTGCTTTGTCACACAGACCTGGAGCTGCTGGGGGATGTTCCTGGGGCAGGAACGTCCCCACAGCCTGCAGGGACCTGGGGCTTCCTCAGCTCCTAGATTTTCACTTCCAGCTCCCAGGGAATGCCTGGCAGGGATGGCAGGGGACAGACCTACTCCAGCTTTGGGAAAAGCTTTTGGGGCTCAGGGTGGTCACAGCAGGCTTGGAGGAGCCACCCAGGGTGAGGACACAACTTGTGCCAGGAAATACCTGGCAGAGCTGAAGCTCCTTGATGAGGATCCGGAGGTTTTTGGCCGAACTGGGGCAGGAATATTGGGCGGAGACCTCGTGCTGGAGAGGGAGAAGAGCTCTCCTGTGTCCCCTCTGGGTGCCACTTGCCAGGCTGTGCCCCTTGTGCCAGGGAGGGAGGTGCTGAGCAGCTCTGTGCTCCCAGGAGGGTTTCTGGCACCCAGCAGGTCGCAGGGAAGTTCCCTGGAGCGTGGGGTGACTTGGATCAGGAGGAGAAACAGCATCACCAGCCCTGTTAAAAACAGAAGAGCAAATAAAGGCATGGGGAGAAGTGTTCTGTGAGTTTTGAGGCAGGAAATGTTGATTTTGGAAATGTGCTGGGCCGGGCAGAGCTGCAAACCTCCGGATTTTACCGAGCTGGATTCAGGTGGGATGATAAAGTCTCCAGCTCTGCTTTTCTCTGGGATTATTTCCTGAGAATTTACATTTCTCCTTTACACCCCAGCCTGCTTTCCCTGCAGCTTTCTGGATGGATTTTTATCCATGGTATCCATTTTTTGTGGGTCTCTCCATCCCCTGCTGCCCTGCCCTGTTCTCAGCCTCAGCTTTGGGTTTGGGGAGCCAGGCTGCCACAAATCTTCCCCATTAATAAATCCAGCCCTCAAAATCGACATGAATCTCTCATTTGGGAAACAAAAGGGGCTGGGTGGGGAAAGCTGGGGCTGGGGGGTGAGGAAGAGGAGGAGGGGGATGCTCCTGCTCGTCCCATTTCTCCCAGTTTGTCTCAGCCTGTTGGAACTCATGGTCTGGGGTTCTCATCCTCAAATCTGCCTCTCCAGCAGGATCCAATCCTGTTCCTCTGACCCCAAAGCACTCAGGTGTATAGGAGGTCTGGGTTTGGCAGCAGAGCCCTTGTTCCCCCATGGAGGTGAAGGAGAGGAAAAATTAGAGCAGATCTCCATAATTTTGGCTTTTTGTGCACATTGGGGAAGGAGATTCCCTCAATGTACTCTCGAGAGAAACAGGTAGAGGGAAATGTCCAAAAATCCATCCTGTGAGAGGTGGGAGTGCAAGAGTGCCAGAGAAACCTTGGGAAGGGATTTCTGGCTGAGCTCCTCTCCTGTGGCACTGCACAGCCTTCACTTCATCCCTTCTTTCCAGAGTGACAGGAGTGAGACTCGGGCTGGGATTGGGATTTGAGTTTCCCAAAGTCAAACCCCCAGGTGCTGGGGCTCAGCTCTTTCCCACAGGATGGGTCTCAGGCTGGGCTCTGCATCCTCAGGGATGCTGGAGACCCTCTGGATGCAGCAGTCTGGGTTATTCCCACTTCTCTTAACCCAGGATTTATTTATAAAAGGATACGTGGCAGGGCCTGTTCCCAAATCCCGTGAAGTCCTTTCCCTTGATTCTGGTGGGCTCCCACTGAATAAATTCCATTTTCCCTGGGAAGTGGAGCCGTGGCTTCGAGTCTGGGTCAGACTTTGGGGCTGTCAGAGCAGCCCCATGGATCAAACCCCTCCTCATCCCTCATCCACAGGTTTTCCCCCGGCTCTGACGCCGGTGGTGCAGGCTGTGCTGGGAAGGAGGAATGCTGCTCTGTGGGGCTGGGGGTTTAAAATAATCCCTGAAGGAAGAGTCTGCTGTGTTTGGGAATGCAGTGGGAGGGAGCTGGGGGCTGCTGCTGCCTCTGGGCAGGGCTGGTCCCTCGTGTCCCCACTGTGCTGGATTAGGGGATGCGTCGCTGCTGCCGAATTTCCAGCTGTAAATTTGGGATGGAGCTGCAGCAGGAGACAGGGCTGTGCCCATCCCTCTGGGAAAAGGATGGAGGGACAGACCCCTGTCCCCTCAGAGGGGACACACAGCTCCTGCCACTGCAGCCTGGGTCCTCTCCAAGCGCTGTTACAGGTACAAATGCTCTGGAATGAGCACAAATTCTGGGTTTATCTGGAGGTTTAGAATAATAACTGGGCTTTGGAAACTCCTGGCAGTGGGCAGGACTGTGCTGGGGCTGGAGGGGACATGGGGGACACGGGGCCAGGGGTGTGGCTCGTGTCCCTGAGGGATTTGGTGTCCCCAACTTCACATCTTGTCTGACTCTGCCTCCGGTGTTGTTGCCTTCCCTCAGGACGATGTGATGGGTTTTGATCTGGAGATTTTTGGGATCTCCCCTAAAAAAGCAGCTTCAGTGGTCTGAGTCCTGCTCAGGCAGGGGACACGTTGGGAGCCAGGTGGGCAGCAGGGACCTCGAGCACCCAGAGGTGCTCACAGGACCCCAGCACTGCAGGAGGGTGGCAGCAGTTGGTGAATCATTAATTAATATTTTTAAAGGATGAGGGTTATTTTTAGGATGGGTGGAAGGAGCCCAATTCCTGGGAATAATCCCTGTGATTTGCAGAGTGCTGTGTGTCCCACAGCAGTGAGAAAGTGCCCAGGGCTTCCTTGGAGCAGCAGGAGCCACCTGGGGGCCAGGACACCCTGGAGTTGGGCTTTGGGATGTCCCCATTCCCAGGAGGAAGCTCTGCCTGGGATCAGCAGGGATGCAGGACGTGGGTTCCCCTTGCCCAGCTCTGTCCCAGTGCACGGAGCAGGGCTGTGCTGGGCTTGGGAAGATGCTGTGCCTGCTGTCGCTGCATGGGCATGTTCCAGAGCCTGCATGGATCAGCACGGCCTGGGAGTGCTGAGTGTGACCTGGGGGACCTGATCCCTTCCCTGGGTGCCAGGCTGGCATCCAGAGGGACCTGGAGCCACAGAAGAGCTTTGCTGCCATTCCTGCAGGATCCATCCACTGGGATTCCCATGGGACAGCCACAGAGGGGACATTCTCTGCATGTGGTGACACCAACAAGGAGGCCCTGGTGACCTTTTGACTCCAGCACAGCTCCCGGTGGGAAGCACTTCCAGCAGCTGGGCTGCTCCTGCCTCTGCTGCTCTCTCCCCAGCACTCAGATATAAAATGCAGCATCCCAGGGCAGGATCCCAGCACAGCCCTGCTGAACACGCTGCTTCCCAGATTTAGAGGAGAAATCTGGGTTATTGCCAGCCCAGCTGTCAGGAGCTGGGTTTGCCCAGAGGAACCAGGAGATGCTGAGGGTGGCTGTGGAGAAGCCAAGCTGTGCAGGAATGAAATCAGGGGAGCTGTTTGGGAGTGTGGAGCTGGGCTGTGAGACAGAGCCGGCCTCCGAAGAAAAACGGACTTCAGACCAGGAGTTTGAAAATTCCCAAGGACAGTTCTCCCCCCAGTGCCTTTTTTTCTTCTCCCTCCTCGTGAGCAGCATCATTTCTGGATGGAAACCAGGCCTGTTCCTGCACAGAGATGGGATTTGCATCGGGGAGCCTTTTCCAGATCGATTTGTGCACAGACGTGACGGAGTTTGGGAAAACTTGTGGCATTCCTCCTGCTCCATAGGTACCATGCCTGTTTTTTCCTCACCTCTGGATTATTTGAAGGCCAGAAGAGACTTTTAGCAACTTCTAGTCTGACTTCCCATAAGCTTGGCTGGAAAATTTTGCTCAGGGTGGGATGTGGGAGGCATTGCTCCTCATCCCATTCCAAAACATCCCTCACCTTCCTCCCTGGCTCCATCCTTGCCCTTTGCAGCCTCTTCTGAGGGGATGGGGCAGGGGAAGCTCCTGGAGTTTGGGGTTTATTTTGATTTTGCTCCTCTTTTCTTGGAATTTTCACCCTTCCCAGCGTTCGAGTCTGGATGTTTTCCCGTGTCCCTGCTCCTCCTCACTCCCACAGGACAGTGTCCTTCATGCCTCCATCCAAGAGGAAGATCCCTCCTCTTCCTCAGGTGTCCCAGCCTCTGGAAAGTGGCACCGTCCTGGCTGTGAACAGGAGGCACAGAGGAGATTTTGGCTGGAGAATTCCGTGTGGGATGAGGGCTCTGGATGCACAGAGGAGATTCTGGCTGGAGTTTTTTTGTGCTCCAGGTGGTTTGAGGGATCTGGGTTGCTGCAGCAGGAATTCCAGGTGGGATTTGCACCAGGGGATTTGTCCCCAATCCCTGAGTGTCAAAACCAGCACTGGGAGTGCGGGAGAGGCTTGAACCGAGCCGGGATTTTCGGAGAGATGCTGGAAAAACCTTTGGAAAACTGCAGTGGGTGATTCTGTGCTGATTGCAGCTCTATCCCACACCAGTGATGAGAACTGCTGGTAATTATTTTAATGAGATTTTGGGGGGATTGTGCTGAAAACCTCATCCCAAATCCTAAAACCTTGATCCCATGTGGGAACTCCCGATGAACAGGAGTTGTGTGTGAATCTCACCTCATCCCGTGGGTTTGATTTTCTTTTTTCCAGGAGTTTGGAGGGTTTTTTTTAAAATTTGTTCCCTCTGAAATTTTATTCCCCACCATCTTCATTATCATTTTTGTTAATTAGATTGTGCTGGGGAACTGTCTCTATTCAAAAGCAAAAAAATCTTTTTTTCCAAGTGCGGCTGCGTTCCGGAGCCGGGAGAAGGACGGGGGAGAGCGCAGACGCTTGAAAGAAATACAATTTTTTTTTTTCAAATAATTTCTTCATAAACCTCTTTAAAAAGAAAAACCCCGGGCCCCCTTCCCCCACCAGGGCCTCTTTTTGCCCCCCCTCCCCAATTAAACGATTTGAATTTCCACGTTAACCGCTTGGTGCTTCCTCGGCGCCTCAGATGATTAGAAAGGGATATTCATTTATGCCTTTTAAACGCCGCCCCGATTAAAATCAGAGAGATTTTTTTTTTCCCTTCATCAAAATCTAACATCCTTGAAAAATTAATTTGATGCCTCTTGTTATCAATTAATTGAATCTCGTTGGGAGAGAGGCTCGTGCGGCGGGTGGTTGGAGCCGGCCCTTCTGTTCTTAGTTGCTTTCCCTTCCAAACACTGGGACATTATAAAACTCGGCCTTTTCTCTTTTTTTATTTTAAATATATTATTTTTACTCATCTCATAAAATAAAATAAATGAATAAAACTTGCTCTCTCTGTCTCTCTCTCCCCGCCCTCCTCCTCCATTCCCCCTGAGTTCCTCTCGGATGAAAAACCCTTTTTTTCCCTTCCTTTCTCTCATCCCTCTTTCCTATAACTTCCGAGAGAGAAAACTTGGGGCTTTTAGCAATTTCTCAGCGGCCAAGGTCCGTCTTTCTTCTTTTCTTTAACAGGGGATATTGGATATTTCATTTGAATCTCCCTTTTTTCAATTAAAAGTGCCCCATTCCTTCTCTTCCAGCCTCTCCATTCTCCTGCTCTGGCTCGGCAGCCGGAGAAGCGATTTTCCTTTCTTTAATATTTCAGCTCTTCCCCTGAGACGGGCTGCCTGCCTTATTTTTTTTTTTTTAATAGACTTTTTCTCCCTCTATTAAACTTTTCCAATCTTCGTCCATTTATTTTTTTCCCCTTCCCACCTCTTTAAACAAAAAAAAAAAAAAAAGAAAGAAAAAAAAGAGAGGAAAAGTTATAAAATGGGAAGAACTGGGTCATTCAGGAAGTTATTGGAATAACTTCAAAATGAGGCTTCACTTTCACTCTCCTTGGAGTGGTTGTGCCTTTGGATCCAGTCTCTTCCCTGGTGGCTCCGTTGTCAATGTCCAGTTGGGAATTTGGGGTAATTTGGGGTTGGGGAGAGCAGAGTTTTGGTTTTCTTTGAGGGGAGGATCTGGGGTGGGGGTTTGGTGGGGATCCAAGGACTCCTCAGGGATGATCAGGGGATGTGTCCCCCCAGTCTGGTGCCCTAAGGGGTGATGGTCAGGACCCCGGTGTCACTGTCCCCTCACTTGTGGCATCTGACAGGTGAGAGGCTCTTCCAGCCCTGCCTGTCCTCACTGAGGGGCCTCTCCTGCTCCTCTCTGGGGTCACCAAGGATTTTGGGGCTGGGGAGAGGGTGGCCCTGATCCATGTGCACAGAGGGGGTGTTTGGGGATGTTTAAATTCCCATTTGGATTGTGTTGGGTAGAAGGACAGCAAGTTTTTAGGGGGATGAGAAATTAGGGGGTGCAGGGCTGGACCGGGCACTGCAGTGGCTGATGTAGCTCCATGGAGGCTGCCTGGATTTTGGGGTGTGCCCAGTGGGCATCCTGCAGGATTTGGGTACTGGGCCTGCATCCCAAACTGGTGGGACAGAGGTGCCAGACCTGCATCCTGATCTGATGGGACACCAGGTGCTGGTCTTACATCCCAGCCTCGTGGGATGTGAGTATCAGATCTGCATCCCAAACTGAGGGTACCAAACCTGCATCCTGGGCCAGTGGGACACAGGAACTGGGCCTGCATCCCAGTCTAATAGGATATGGGTACCAAACCTGCATCCTGGGCCAGTGGGACATGGGTACCAGATCTGCATCCCAAAATGATGGGGCATTGGTACCAAAGCTGCATCCTGGGTCAGTGGGACACAGGAACTGGACCTACATCCCAAACTGATGTGGCATTGGTACCAGACCTGCATCCTGACCCACTGGGACACAGGAACTGGACCTGCATCCCAGTCTAATGGGGCATGGGTACCAAACCTTCACGTCCTGGGTCAGTGGGACATGGGTATCAGACCTGCATCCTGATCTGATGGGACACAGGAACTGGACCTGCATCCCAGTCTAATGGGACATGGGTATCAGACCTGCATCCTGATCTGATGGGACACAGGTGCTGAACCTGCATCCTGACCTGATGGGACTTGGGTACCAAACCTGCATCTCAACCCACCATGACATGGATACCTGATCTGCATCCCTAAGGTTCCCTAGTGGGACACCAGGTACTGCTCCTGCATCCCAACCTGATGAGATGCAGGTGCTGGATCTGCATCCTGACCCACTGGGACATGGACACCAGATCTGCATCCCAATCTAGTAGGATACAGGTACAACACCTGCATCCTGGGTCAGTAGAACACGGGTACAGACCTGCATCTTGATGTGGTGGGACACAGGTGCTGGATCTCCATCCCACCTGATGGGACACAGGTGCTGGATCTCCATCCCACCTGGTGGGACACAGGTGCTGGATCTCCATCCCATCTTGGTGGGACACAGGTGCTGGATCTCCATCCTGATCTGATGGGACACTGGTGCTGGATCTCCATCCCACCTGGTGGGACACAGGTGCTGGATCTGCATCCCACCTGGTGGGACACAGATGCTGGATCTGCATCCCAGCCAGGTGGGACACAGGTGCTGGATCTCCATCCCATCTTGGTGGGACACAGGTGCTGGATCTCCATCCTGATCTGATGGGACACAGGTGCTGGATCTCCATCCCACCTGATGGGACACAGGTGCTGGATCTGCATCCCAGCCAGGTGGGACACAGGTGCTGGATCTCCATCCCAGCTTGGTGGGACACAGGTGCTGGATCTCCATCCTGATCTGATGGGACACAGGTGCTGGATCTCCATCCCACCTGATGGGACACAGGTGCTGGATCTGCATCCCAGCCAGGTGGGACACAGGTGCTGGATCTCCATCCCATCCTGATGGGACACAGATGCTGGATTTGCATCCCATCCTGATGGCACACAGGTGCTGGATCTGCATCCCACCTGATGGGACACTGGTGCTGGATCTCCATCCCATCCTGATGGCACACAGGTGCTGGATCTCCATCCCACCTGGTGGAACACAGGTGCTGGATCTCCATCCAAGCCTGGTGGGACACAGGTGCTGGATCTCCATCCCACCTGGTGGAACACAGGTGCTGGATCTCCATCCTGGCCCATGCTCCATCACCCCAGCAGTGATCCACCGTGGATCAGACACCCCCTGCTCAGGGTCCCCACGTGTGGTGGCTCCGGAGCAGAGAGGTGGGAGCCCCGTGCTCCACGTCACTATTTAATTAGACGCCCCTGATTAACAAAACTTGGCGTTCGGCTTCCTCCTGCCCTCATCTTTCCTGGCTCCGAATCAATGGCTTTGATATGCTAATTAGGGAGTAATTTAATTTCAAAAGGCCGCAATTAACAAGGGTGTTGTGGACATGCTGTAGTTAAGCGGCGTAATCTAATTTGCATTAGTAACAAGCAGGGACTAATTAGAAGCTTAATTAGACACTTAGACGGCTCTTGTGTTTACTTTCTTAATGAGATGGAGTGGGGTTCCTTTTTTTTTTTTTAATCTTTTCAAGAGCACAGCGAGGGAAGCCGGGATGGAGCAGGATGGAGCAGCAGCCCCGGTGCCCGGCACGTGCTCCGGGATGGAGCAGCAGCTCTGCTGTCCCAGCATCAGCCTGGCCCACTCTGGGATGGGTTTTGTATTCCTGGAAGCTTGGCAGGGAGTGGGAGAGGTGCCAGGTGGGCGGTGGTGTCTCTAGGAATGGCTTGTGTGGGGTTGGCTGCATTGGGGCAGCTCTGGAGAGCAAAGGATGCTCTGAGATTTTTGGAAGGGCAGGTGTGGCTCACCAGGAGCACAGGAACAATCCCAATTGCCATGTTGGAATCCTCACACTTCCAGGTGCTCCCCAGCTCTCTGAGCCAGCTGATCCAAGGATCCCCGATTTTTGGGATCGGGGCCATCCCTGCCTGGTGCTGGCACCGAGGCAGGTGAGGAGAGCCAGGGGGTGAAGGGGAAGAGCTGGAGGCTGGCTCTTCCCAAAGAAGTTGCTGGGAGCGAGATGAAAGTGGGAGATGAAAGTGCCCAGAGGTGAGATCCCATTAAAGCAGTGCCTGGGCTTAGCCAGTCCCTGGTTCCTTAAATATCTTCTAATTTACAGTAATGCTCCGGATTCCTCTTAGCTCCCCCAGACTTTTATTTTAATCCCCCTTCCACATTTCCATGTGTTTATGTGTTAATTAAAGGGTAAGAAGCCACTCTCGGAGCAATCCCGTGCTGCTGCTGCGTTTCCAGCCGAAGCCTTTTAGGATTAGCAGTCGCTTCCCAAAGCCTGGAGCAGGACGGGCAGGGTGCTCAACCTTCTGCAGCTGGGAGCAGATCCAGTGCCTGGGATCCAACTTTTCCAAATCTTCTTCTCCTTCCAGCTGTGCAGAGAAGCATCCTGCAGATTTCTGAGGGATTTGGGGAGTTGCTGGGTCCGTGCTCCTTCAGGATCCGCCTGCTCCCTCTGCATCCTGGCGAGGCTGGAGCTGGGAGGAAGGCTCTGGAATTCTGCTTTGGGACTGGGGTGTGCTGGGAAGGGGGGCAACACCCTCTGCAATGTCTCGGTGTCGGTTTGTGTCGTGCCACCTGTGCTGTCCCCAGCTCATGGAGATGGGATGGGGGAGTTTTCCCAGTTGTGTTTCCCGCTGTTTTTCCTCATCCCCCCCTCCTGGGTGATGGTTTAGGAGCTCTTGGAGTTTGTGGCTGGGGAAACCCAGGGCAGGGTCACCCACAGTGGTCAGGGATGGGGAATCGAGGGCAGGGGCAGCAGAGGGGAGGTGACACTGGGTCTGGCCCATGTGAAGGGCAGCCCAAAATTACAGAGCTGCCGAGGGCTGCGGTGCAGAGGATAAAGAAAAATAGGGAAAGCTGCTGAAATTGGTGTTGGGGCAGAGGTTTCTGAGGAGCTCGTGGTGTGGCTGTGGCTGTTCCAGCAGCTCCTGGAAAGTGGGAAATGCCATTGGGTTTCTGTGTCCATGGATTGAGGTGGAGCAGTGGCATCGCTTTGGATCCTTCTGCATGGCCCAAAATTCCTTGGGAGCTTTTCGTGGGGGGAAATCACTGCTCCGTCTGCTCTTGCTGCTGCTAAAACCCCACATCCATTGCTCTGAGTGCGTGATTTTGGGCACCTCCATGCTGATCCTTCCCTTCTGGAAGGCTCCTGGCAGTGCCAGGCGCACTCGTGGTGTTCCCACGGGAATCGTGGCACACGCGGTGGGACCCCAGCCCCTGCTCCGGGCATCCATCAGCCTGTTAATTGCGCTAATTAGAGAGTGCGGAGGTGTTAATTGGAAAACCCTGGGATCGCGCCTGTTTGCGGGAGGGGTGGATGTCAATAAACCGGGATTGATGGCTGGGACGGCGCGCAGGTTAGCGGCGAGTCGGGGGATGTCGAGGAGATGTTGCTGCTCAGATGAGGCAATTGTTAATTAAAAGCCGCGGTAATTAATACACCCTCGTTGCCATATGGTCCTGCCCAAGGCAGGGGGATTCGTTGCTCCGTTTGTGATTCTCCGTTCCCTTCCCTTTGTCCTGCGGAAGGTGCGTGGTTGGATGAAAGGGGGGAATAAAAAAGGCAGAGCGGTGGTTCAGAGCTCCGAGCCTGAAATGGTAATTAATGGTAATTAACGATGCATTTGTGCAGCTCCTGTCGGAGGGGACTCCTCGTTCCCCTTTTAACCCAGCGCACCCTTTCCTGCTGGATGTGGGTGTTGTTGGATCTCCGGACCCCGTCCCTGCCCGGGGGAGGTCTGATCCTGCCCTCTGCGGAGAATCCCGGGAATATTGGTGCTGTTTGAACTGCGAGGGATGAGCAGGCGGAGCTGGGATGCTGCAGATGCCTCCACGGCATCGTTCAGCCCAGCTCTGCTCTTCCCAGTCCTCCCTGGCTGGAAAAGTGCTTGTTCCAAATTTAAATCCACTTTATAACCTCTCAGACACCGGCTTCGTTTTTATTTCCCCCCCCCCCTTTTTTTTTTCTTTAAGGTTTTGTAAAACTTTTTATAGGGATGGAAATATTTCCATTATTATGATGATGACTTTCTTTTATGACTTCCCTCGCAGCGTTGTCGGGATCCCAGACACTCCAGCATCCCAGAGGGGTTTGGGAACGGGAAGTGGAGTTTTACAGGACTTGGAGAGGGAGCTCAGCTGGCCCGGTGTCCCCAGCTCCGGGAATCACCCGGGCTGCAGGAATCGGCTCCAGCATCCCGCCTCTGGCAGGGCTGGATCCACCAGAGCTCCTCCACCAGCAGAGATTTCCTCCTAATTCCCAACAGTTAAACTCCAGTTTGTGCCCGAAGCCAGGAAAGTTTTATATCCTTTCCAAAACCTTTTTTTAAATTTTTTTTTTGGGCCTTTTTTAATACTTCCTGTTGTAACTCTGGATATTCCTGTTCTCCGTGTAAAAGTCAAATCCCTTGCTCGAATCCTGATGAGTTTCTAGCCCTGGTGATGCTGTTTGGGTGTTGGACATGGAGCGTTCTCGTGGGGCCTCGTGGGTTTCAGAGGGAAAAGAGGAATAGGAACAGCAATAATTTCATATTCCTGAACTTGAAATCGTTGGAATGCAAAGTGAGGAAGGAAAAAATGTAGTTTTAAGGCGAAAGGTGAGGGGTTTATTCCAGATTTTTGCATCCTGTGAGCATCCCATCCTTGGGAAGCTGCTCCAACCACACCGTGCTCCAACCAAACCCAAATCCCAATAATCCCAATAATAATCCCCTTAACCTTGAGCTGTCCCACAGCCACCAGTGTGTCACCCCCAGAGCCCTGGGACAGTGGCAGGGAGCCAGGAGCTCCCCTTGGGAGTGGATGTCACTCATATCCCCTGCGGAAATGACTTTTGAAATGCAGATAATCTCCAACATGCAAATGAGCAGCTCGCTGCTCCCTGTTTAATATGAATGATCAGCCCCTGAATAGCGATTATTACACGCCACATTTCAGCAATTATGTTGTTCCTGGTTTGTCTCGCTGCCTTTTGGGGTGTGGAGAGGGGAAATAGGGGGAAAAAAAAGGGAAGGAGTTGAGGGAGGTGGTGTTTTTTCATCCCATCCCACTGGTTTTGTTCCCATCTTGTTACAAACTCGGCGAGCGGTGGTGGGTGAGCGCTGGTGGGATGGAGGGGTGTGGAAACAAAACTGCTTTTCCATGGAGGGAAACGTGTGTAGGGAAGGAGGGAGAGGCCCTCACTGCTGGGTGGATTCCCTGCTGCCACTTCTGTGCAAGAGGCAGAGACCAGAGCTGGGTGTGCCGGTCCTGTTTCCTCCAGTGCCAGCCCAAATCCAGGAGTTTCTCCCAGAAAAAGGCACCCTCAGTTTGCACCAACCTGCTGCTCATCCGAGCCCACTGAGCAAAAACTGGGAGAAAGGAAGGATTTTCCAATCCATGAGCCCTCGTTTCCACATCCCAGCTCTGCTGTTCCTTTGGGTTTCCTCAGCCTGGCACCATCTTTCAGGTGGTTTTTTTTCCTGCCAGGTGGGTTTTTTTTTCCTGCCAGGTGGGGTTTTTTTTTCCTGCTGGGAAGTGGTGGTTTGCTGGGAGATGAAGCCCTTGGAGGGAATGTTTTGACTTTGTTAGGATTTTCAGGGTGGAATCCGAGGTGCAGGTTCCCTCTGCTCGGTGTGCAGCCTCGCTGGGGTTTTGGTTCTGCTCTCACTGTAAAATACTTGGGGATTTGGGGGAAAAAAAACGGATTCCTGGAGCTCTGTGCCTTGCACCAGGCTCAGGCAAAGCTGGAATTGTGGGTTCTCCTAAGGACTGGGTTGCTTTACCTAGGGACATGCAGCATTGTAGCAGCTTCTCATTAATTTTTTGGGGGGTGATTGAGCACAGCTAAAACCCAAACAAGCTTTAACCTCCCATCCCACTGGGACCAGGCACACACCAGAGGATCTCAGGCTGCGTTTTCACGCTCTCCTCTCTCCTCCGCAGGTCCTGCTAGCGAGTCATGATGGTTGAATCGGCCTCGGAGACGATCCGCTCCACGCCCTCGGCGCAGAACGGGGTGAGCAGCCTGAGCAACCAGCCCGATGGCCCCGGGCCCGGCCCCGGGGGCGGCCGAGACGGAGCTGCCGGCGCCGAGGCCAACGGGGAGATGAGCCCCGTGGAGCTCCTGCACTTCCAGCAGCAGCAGGTAGGACGGGCCCGTCCTCCCAGCCTGCCGCAGACCGGGCAGCACGGATCCCAAGGGTGGGGTTTTGCCCCGTTTTGTCCTTAGGGTGGGGTTTCACCAGGTTTGGTCGTTCCTGGGATGTTGTGCTGCCATAAAAACAGGGGTTTGTCCTTGGGAAGCACTTTTGGGCAGGATGGAGGTGGCTGGTTTTGGGACAGTGTCCTGCCTGCTCTGCCCCACATCGATCTGGACACCAAAATCTTGCCTGTAACACCTGCAGCAGCAGCTCCCTGAGAGGGTTTGTTTGTCCAGGAGCTGCTTTCCCGTTCCCTGGGGCTCCTGGAGGCTGAGCCTCACCCACATGGACACGTGTGACAGCGACATGTGTGTGACACTCGGGTGTCCCCCGGGGCCATGCCTGCAGTTACCTTTCCAAACAAACTTTGGCAAAAAAATATCAATTTCCCTGCTCGGCTACTAAATAAGGCAATGATCCCTCTCCTCGTGCGGAGATGCCTCCCTGAGCCATAAATTCCAGCGTGAAAGCTGTAAAAAATCGCTGTGTCTGATACTTTAGTAGGGAGTGCTGTAAATCCATTACCTGGATAACAGGCGTTCTGCACGCTGCTAAGCCCCTGTTCCCCACATCCAAAGGGTAATCATGCGTGTAATGCTGCTGCCTGCTCGCCCTCCTGGAATTCCACCAGGATAACAGGAGATCTGCGTGTCCCCACAGCCAAAAAGATGCAAATTGTGGCTGTGAAACAGGGGATCTCCTGCAGAAAATCGGGTTTTCCATCCTCCTGGGTGCTGATGTTTGGTTTCACTCCCTGGTGGGAAGCTGGGATTATTAAAGCAGAGGGTTTGGTGAACTTCCAAAAAAACCTGGGGAAGGGGGGAGAACTCATCCCTAGGATTATCCATCTTCCTGCTTCAGGGAGCAGGCTGAGCACCAGCTGAGGTCGGGAATAAATGTCCCCACAGCAGGAGTTTTGGACAATTAGGTGCCTGATGGAGGCTTTGCTCCATCCCCGGGAGCACCCAGCCTCTTCCCAGCTTTTCAGACCGCTGGGCTCTTCTCGTTCCCTCATCCTGCAATGACACCACTCAATCCTGATTCTCGTTGAACTTTATGAAATTCTCCCAAGCCTGCAGGGGTGGGAGCCCATCCTGGTGGGCCTAAAGCTCTGTGGGGGTTTTTGTGGGAGCTCGTGATCCCATTTTTAGGCTGGATTTGACCTTTTCCGGTGCCTGTGGCCTCACTGTGGAGCCAAATAGGTCTTTGCAGGGAATTTTTGGGTTAAAGCTCCTCTCCAGGGGTGCTGTCTCGAGGTGGGTGGGGTATTGAGGCGATGGGGGTGCTGTGGGGTGCTCATGGACTTTGTTTTGGGGCTCCCTGAAGCAGGGGGATGTGGGTGTGTGGCAGCTCCAGCCTGGATTCCTGAGACAGGGTCACCCAGCTCTGCTGCACTCCAGAGCACAACATTCCATCCCCTCCCTTCCTTCTCCTTCCTTTTCCTTTCCTTCTTTTTCCTCCTCTTTCCCCTTTCCCTCCTTCTTTTCCCTCCTTCTTTTCCCTCCTTCTTTTCCCTCCTTCTTTTCCCTCCTTTCTTTTCCCTCCTTCTTTTCCCTCCTCCCTTTCCTTTTCCTCCTTCTTTTCCCTTCCCTTCCCTTCCCTTTTCCCCTTCCCTTTCCCTTCCTCCCCTTCCCTTTCCCCTTCCCTTCCCTTCCCTTCCCCTTCCCTTTCCCCTTCCCTTCCCTTCCCTTCCCTTCCCTTCCTTCCCTTCCCTTCCCTTCCCTTCCCTTTCCCTTCCCTTTCCCTTCCCCTTCCTCCCCCTTCCCTCCCCTTCCTCCCCTTCCCTTCCCTTCCCTCCCCTTCCCTTCCCCTTCCCTTCCCCTTCCCTTCCCTTCCCTTCCCCTTCCCTCCCCTTCCCTTCCCTTCCTCCCCTTCCTCCCCTTCCCTTCCCTTCCTCCCTTCCTTTTCCCAACCCACACCACCTCCAACCATCCCACAGAGCCGCAGATCCCGGCAGGGGAGATCAGGCTGGGCTGAGCAAAGGACATCCCCCTCCCCTCCCTCCTCCTCCTCCTCCTGCCTCTCCCCGGGGTTAAATCCCTGGATTTCAATGCTCGGGGATGGCTTTAAAAGCCTCAATGGCTCCCGCCCGCTTTGTGCCGGGGCTGCCAGAGGGGAGAGGTCGCCGGGGGGCACCGGGGGCAGCCCCCAGCCCCAGCCCCCCTCTGGCGTTGCTGTGGGAACGTGGAGGGACCTCCGGCACTGCCGGGCTGCAGAGGGACCCGCCAGCCCCGGCAGCCTGGATCCCCGGGATTCCTGCTGGAAGGAGGAAACGGGGGCACCAGCGTGATGCTGCCTCATCCCCGTGCTGAGGGATCCTCTGGGTTTTTGGGGGAGTGGGAATTGCAAGATGCTCAGCCACAATTTGGGGTTTTCTATGTTTTTTTTCCTGAATTGCTGCAAAAAAATTCCAACTTTGGTGTTTAAGCCCATGGGGTGTTGAGAGATGGGGGTCACTGCAGCTTTGGGGTTTTCAATATGGGGTTTTCCATGGTTTTTTTCAGAATTGCTGCAAAAAAATTCCAACTTTGGTGTTTAAAGCCATGGGATGTTGAGAGATGGGGTCACTGTAGCTTTAGGGTTTTCAATATGGAGTTTTCCATGGGTTTTTTTTCTGAATTGCTGCAAAAAAATTCGAACTTTGGTGTTTAAAGCCATGGGGTGTTGAGAGATGGGGTCACTGCAGCTTTAGGGTTTTCAATATGGGGTTTTCCATGGGTTTTTTTCTGAATTGCTGCAAAAAATTCCAACTTTGGTGTTTAAAGCCATGGGGTGTTGAGAGATGGGTCACTGCAGCTTTAGGGTTTTCAATATGGGGTTTTCCATGTTTTTTGTTTTCTGAATTGCTGCAAAAAAATTCCAACTTTGGTGTTTAAACCCATGGGGTGTTGAGAGATGGGGTCACTGCAGCTTTGGAGTTTTCAATATGGGGTTTTCCATGTTTTTTGAATTGCTGCAAAAAAATTCCAACTTTGGGGTTTAAACCCATGGGGTGTTGAGAGATGGGGTCACTGCAACTTTAGGGTTTTCAATATGGGGTTTTCCATGGTTTTTTTCAGAATTGCTGCAAAAAAATTCCAACTTTGGGGTTTAAACCCATGGGGTGTTGAGAGATGGGTCACTGCAGCTTTAGAGTTTTCAATATGGGGTTTTCCATGTTTTTTTCCTGAATTGCTGCAGAAAAAATTCCAACTTTGGTGTTTAAAGCCATGGGGTGTTGAGAGATGGGGTCACTGCAGCTTTGGGGTGCAGGGAATGGAAAAAAAAAAGAATGGGAAGAGTCTTAGCAGATACAGCACATGGAGAACCCAAATCCAAAACCAAAGGAGCAGGGATGTCCTGGGAGAACCAAGGGGACAATCCCCAAATCTGACACCCCACTGAGCTCCTCCCAGCTCGAAATCCACAGAAAAGGAACCATCCAGAAAACCCAGCTGCTCTGGGATTGTTTTATGGTGCAAAAAAATACCTAAAAAAAAATCCCACTGCGCTGCAGACAGACGTCAAACGGGGAGGAATAAACAAAAATAAGGCTTGTTTTGGAGAGGGAGCCAACGGGACTTTTTTGGGAGTTGGGGAAGGGTGTGGAGGGGGAGGAGAGGCACTTTGCTGCCCTGGGAGAGATCCCATTCCATAAAACATGTGATCACATCTCAAATATATTGTGTAATCCTCTATTATTAGGGTATTTAAGATAAAAATGAGGCCAGAGCACTTAAGTGAAACTCATCTCTCTCTTCACTCCCCTGATTCATATTTAATATTTCGCTGAGGACAAATGCAGGAGCAGTTTTTCCTTTTTTTCCCCCACTTTTATTCCATTTTCCCCCCCTTTCCCCCCACTTTTTCTCCCTTTTTCTCCCTCCTTTTACCCTTTCTCCCCTTCCCCCCCCCCTCTTTTTCCCCCCCCTCTTTTTCCCCCCCTCTTTTTCCCCCCCTCTTTTTCCCCCCCTCTTTTTTCCCCCCCCTTTTTCCCCCCCCTCTTTTTTCCCCCCTCTTTTTTCCCCCCTCTTTTTTTCCCCCTCTTTTTTCCCCCTCTTTTTTTTCCCCCTCTTTTTTTTCCCCCCTCTTTTTTTTCCCCCCCTCTTTTTTTTCCCCCTCTTTTTTTTCCCCCTCTTTTTTTTCCCCCCTCTTTTTTTTCCCCCCTCTTTTTTTCCCCCTCTTTTTTTTCCCCCCTCTTTTTTTCCCCCCTCTTTTTTCCCCCCTCTTTTTTCCCCCTCTTTTTTTCCCCCCTCTTTTTTTTCCCCCTCTTTTTTTCCCCCCTCTTTTTTTTCCCCCCTCTTTTTTTCCCCCCCTCTTTTTTTTCCCCCCCTCTTTTTTTCCCCCCCCTCTTTTTTTCCCCCCTCTTTTTTCCCCCTCTTTTTTCCCCCCTTTTTCCCATTTTGCCTCCTTTTTTCCTCCCCCTCTTTTTTTCCCCTTTTTTCCCCCCTTTTCCCCATTTTTCCTCCTTTTTTCCTCCCCTGTTTTTTTCCCCCTTTTTCCCCCCTTTTCCTCCCTCCTTCCCCTTTTCCCCCACTTTTTCTCCCATTTTTCCCCCCTTTTTCTCCTTTTATTCCTTGGGATGGGATTATCAGGAGCACGTTTCCTGTCCCCTCAATCACTGGGGCTGGGTTTAACCCCTCCCCTGTGAAAACTGAGGAGTCAGGAGCAGAGGAATAAAATCCAGGACCACTGGGGCAGGGCAGAACAGCTGGGGCTGGGCCACAGGCACGGAGCTGGGTGTAAAAAGGCTTTTTTTTTTCATTTTCCTGTGAGGAATTGTGTCATTTTTGTGTTCATTTGGATCTCTTGGAGCCATTTGGTTCTGGTTAAACGAGGGCAGGGCTGGGCTGGTGGAAGTGCTCCTCAATATGGCATCATTTACTGTTAATATCCAGCTAAAAATATCCCTGAGTGTTGTTTTAATGGCTCTAATTCTGGAATGTGACGATGTCATTTTTATGAGGTTAGTGTAAAAAATCTTCCTTTTTTTTTTTTTTTTTGCCATTTTTTACAGCCCTTCCCAACCTCTTTCCACCCTCCAAAAGGATCAGAGGGACAATAAGAAAATAAGAATTCCCTTCCTTCCTCCTTCCATGCAAAGTTTTTGCTTTAATGGATTTTTTTCAGGTGTTTTTTCCTCTTTTTGGAAGGTGAAACGCCATATAAAGCTCTGATCCAGGTGGAAAATCCCTCAGCTGATTTTGGGCAGCTCTTCCCAGCTGAAGCATCCAGGCTGGAATTAAAAATTCCATCCTCATAAAGTGAAATATATGATAAATGAGCATCACTTTCAAATACCCCAGGCAAGATTTTCCTTTGTCCTGTGATTATTTTGATTTTTTTGGTGGGGGGAAGCTATGGCTCCTTCTTTTTGATGTCCCATAGATGTTTTCATGCTCTCCACACTTTTTTTTTTGAGCTCTTGACCCTTTTCTTCCCAATCAGGAGGGCTCAGGGAGGCTCTGCTGGGGCAGGTTTTGAGGAGGAAAAGGGAGGGATGAGGATTAATCCACATTAATTCAAGGTGTGGTGTGAGGCAGCTCTTCCAGGGCTGGAGCCAGGTGTTTCCCCATGGCAGAAAGGGGAATTTGTGGAAAAAACAGCCAAAATCTTCCCTTTCTGGGGTCTGGAGAAGTGTCCAGCACATCCACGTGTGCAGCCCCACAGGCTGGAGGGGGGAAGAATCAGGATAATTTTTATAATTACAGAAAAATAATTGTAAATCGAATATTTTGTAAATAAATATATTGTAAAAAATGTAAATAATTGTAAATATATATGTAGTAAATATATATAATTATATAAAAATAATAGGCTGGGTGGAAGTTGGAAAAAGGGGCTGCTCCCCTGCTGGGGGATGAGATGTCTGGAGTTTGGGGTGGGTCCAGAGACCTGGAGGGATTTGGGGTCTGAGGGGAGGGAGGAGCATCCCTGGGGGGCTCCTGGGAGCAGGGAAACCTCAGGGAACCTTCCCGGAGCAGGTCCTGGCAGGGAGGGGTTAACCCCAGCGTGGCTGGGCTGTTCTTTGACCCCTCCCCATCCCAGCATCTCCCAAAACTCCCAGACTCCTGCTGGGATCCTTTGGTGACCAGAGGGAACCTTCCAGGAGTTTGAATTCATCCCCAGTTCTGGGTGATGTGCTGATGACTCCTGCATGACAGACAGTGGGATAATTTCTAAATAATTTTTATTTCTAAATAATAATGATATTAAAATTATTATATGAAGAAGAATTTTTATTTCTAAATAATAATGGGTTTTATTTTTAAATAATAATTACATTAAAATTATTATAATAAGAAGAATTAATATTATTTCTAAATAATAATGGTTTTTAGTTCTAAATAATTTTTCCTCTGCTTCACAGAGCTAAAATCCCACAGGGATTTTTTTTTTTTGCTTCCCACCTCAATCCCAAGGAAAGGCTCTGAGTGACACTTTCCTATGGAAAAACTGGCAACACGTGCAGCTGACAGGTGGCTCCCTCACTCTGGTGTGCTCTGCATCCCAAAATTCCAGTCTCCACTAAATATCTCCTCTTTTAGTTTGAAATATTCCCCCTTGTCCTGGCACTACCTGCTCATGCAAAAAAGTCACTTCTCCTCATTTGTTATAAGCTCTATAAATACTGTTTCTAAAAGACTTTTAACATGTTGGTGCTTCGGTTATTTTTAGAACTTCCTAAAATTCAATCAGAAAATTTTCAGAGGCCTCTCTGCAAATTCCCCATGCCCAGGTTTCCATCCCTGGCTGCAGGGGGACAGAGCCAGGGAGGGAGGGACAGCTCAGTGTGTGATTGTGGGGCCGTGTAGGGTTTTTTTTTTTCTTTTTTTCTTTTTTTTTTCTTTTTTCCTGGAAATCTTTGTAATTTCGTGCTTCAGAGCACACCAAAGTGAGGGAGCCAGCAGGGAGTGAATTAAATTCCCCCCTGAGAGGCCGAGCCGGGCGGGCACCTTGGGCCAGCCAAGCTTTGGGTTTTGGGAAGAGAAATTCTGGGAAAAGTTCTGTACAGCATTTTTGTGTGCTGGAATTCTGTTCCTGAGTGTCCTGGTGTGAAGGACAGGTGTCTGCCAATAAAGGCAAAAGACTTCTCTTTGAAATGGAGAATGTAAACCCCCTTCCTCCAAATTATTATTATAATTTGGAAATTAAGGGGCTCTCAGGCAAAGAGATGGGAATTAGGAATAACAGTTCTTCACTGGGAAAATTAAAATAGAAATACAGTATTACAAAGAACAATCCCAAAACACTGCCAGAGTCAGAATCCAAGCTGACACCCGTCAGTCAGTCAGGGTGTTGGCAGCAGTCCCATTCAATGGTGGCTGCATCCTCCTGCAGTGGCAGATGTGGTTCAGCTGGAGCAGTGCTCCTGGAGAAGGTGCAGTTTCCTCTGAAGGTCCAGGGATGATGTGGAAAGGTCTGGCTTTCCTCTGGAATCCAGTGGAAAAGGCTGCTCTGGTGTTCCAAATCTCAGTTTTTATCTGGGTAGGAAAGGCTTGGCTCCTCCCCTGGCTGGAGCATCTCCCAGTGGGATGATGTAATTTTATCAGTCATGCACTGGGACTCACTGGCCATGAACAGGAGATATCTCCTGGAGGGAGGATGGGCTGTGGGAAAGATAAAGATGATTGCCCAGCTGGTTTAAAGCTGGCCCATTAGCAGATAATGTGTGCCAGGAGATCAGGGTCACTGTGACAGAATCCACCCGGCTGCAGCAGATGGGGACAGAATCCACATTTCTGTATTGCAATGCAACACACTGAGGCTTTTCCCCCCTGTTTTCCCATCCTTGCTACGCTGATTTTTGCCAGGGTGGGCAGGGTCTGCCCTGGCTGGGTCTGCTCTGTGAGATGATGTTTGTAAATACAGCAGGAATTGCACGTGGAGAAGCCAAATCCATGCAAAACCCTGCTAAAAGACATTTGGAAAAGCAGCTAAAAGTCAAGGATTTGCTGTGGGGATGTGAGATGCAGCCCAGAGCTCCATCACCCATCCTGGTGCTGCCACTGAGTGGATTCCTCCACTTTGGCTTTTAACTGGAATTACTGTTTTCATCTCCAAAAGTAATTAAAATATCAGACCTCGAGCTGTCATAACTGTCACAGGGTTTTTGTGCTTGTGCACATCTATCCCTGGTAATAACAGGGAAAATAAAAATGCCCCTGGAGAAACATCAGGGCTGAGGCAGCTTCGGGATCTGGACCAGGGGATTTTTCCAGCAGTGATTCCCAGCAGTGATTTGCTGTGTTTGTCCTCAAGGATCTGAGTTTTTAATTGTTTGGATAAAGGAAATTTGGGAGTTATTGGTTGGGACAGCTCTGGGTGCACAATCCTGGGTAATTCACCGCAGGAATAGGAAATTGGGATCCACTCACTTATAAAATTCCTCAGGTTTTGATTTTCTTGGGGCTGTCTGGTTCATGTGATGGTGACAAACACAGCCGAGGATGCTCAGTGCTGTCTGGGGTGTTTGCTTCAAGCCTCCTGCTATAAAATTATAATTTTTTTTAAATAAAGTGAGGCTGGGTCTGTTAAACCCTTTGCTCTCAACCTCCAACTGCAAATTCCCTCTCATTTTCCACATGGGTCAGGTGGATTTCCCACCAAAACAAACCAAAACCATCCTGGCATCGTTTGCTCCTCATGTGCTGTTCCCAAGAGTTCCCTGTGCAGAGGAGCACAGGGATGACTGAAATGGGATCTAAAATTCAGGGAATGACTTCTCATGGCTGCTCCATTTGAGGAGGGGCTCTGGGCTGGGGTTTTGTGGGTGCCCCTTGGTTTGGATTGAGGCTGTGAGTGGATTTGGGAAGGAGGAGGGAAGGAGGGTTGAGATTTTTTAGAAATGTGCCCCAAAAAACCTCAGAAGAAAGAAAAGAATCCTTGTAAAGCAGAAATAAGGATCAAGCAGATCTGGGAGCACTGGGCTGTTTTCCTGAGAGCTTTACTCCTTTTCCTGGCTCCCAAGCTCTTTTTCTCAGCTCACACTCACTCCTCTCTCCTCCTCTCTTCACAGGATTTTCCTTAATTTCCCCTGTTTTCTTCAGCTTCCCACAGTTCTGGGCATGGCTCTCTTGTACCTGGTGTTTTCACGAGTGCATTTTATCAATTTCTATCGTTTTCTCCTTCTTTTTGTGGGATTCCCAGTGAAACACCTCCATCCCTGTAAAAAACTTGAAGAAACTCATCACTTTTTCTAGGCAAACCTGCTAAAAACAATCAGCTTTCGTGGTGGTCACTTGTGTGGGTTGCTGAGCATCTGAATCACCATCAGATCCACTCCTGGATTGATCCAGGCTGGGATTCTCCACTTGGCTTCACCCCAACCTGGCTGATGACTGGAATTTTACCAGCATCCAATTAATAAAATTGAATGTCCACTGTGGCTTTGAGCAGCAGGAAGGAGGTGGTGGCTCTGGAATAAATCAGCCAGGATCTCCAGGTGGTTGTGTTTTTGGGAATGGTGTGGGAATGCTGGACCTGGTGGGCATTTTTGGAAGGGAACAGGATGGTTCCCCACGGTGGGGCTGGGTGAGTGGTGGTCTCTAATGGGATGTACTGGCCAAACTGGCGTGGCAGGAGGGGAATGCTCCCTTGCTGGGCATCGTGGAGGAGGGTGAGGAGCCTTCCTGGTGCCCAGCCCTGTGTCTCTCTTGCAGGCTCTGCAGGTGGCTCGGCAGTTCCTGCTGCAGCAGGCCACGGGGCTCAGCTCCCCCAGCAGCAACGAGGGCAAGCAGCCAGCAGTGCAGGTGAGCCACCCGTGTCCCCTGCCCCCTCCCTGGGGCACAGCACAAACCTGGCACCACGAGTTACAGCCTCTGGAAAGCTCCACGAGTTCTTGGGAGGTTTTTTTTCTCGTGGTTGGGGAGGGAAGGTCACTGTGTGTCACTTTTTGGGAAAGGGTTTTGGACACAGCGTTTCCCAAGGTTGGAGCATCTCAGGATTGATGTGAGGGTGGCACAGGGCTGGAAAAGGGAACAATCCTTTGTGCTGGAGCCAGGATGGGACAGAGGCCCAGCTGGGATGGGGATTTGTGGCACTGGCAGGAAAATGGGTTTTGGGTGGGCACATCTTGCTCCTGTGGGGATGGGGAACCTCCCCTTTGCTCCCCTTCTCTGCCAAAAGAACAGGGCAGAAAACGGGCAGGAGAGGGGTGAAATCTGCAGAGAGGGGGAGGCAGGGAGAAGCAGAGCCCAGGCGATGGGAAGTGACAATTTAAATAGCTGTGAGAGGGGCTCTCCCTTCAGGCTAATTAAATTTATCGGAGAACAGCAGGTTACCTTATTAGAGCCACGTGGGTTTAATTAACAAAGGAAAGTAATTAGCACAAGCGCTCTCGGAGCTGGAGGTCCTGCCTGTGCCAGGCTGAGCTGGGTTGGCAGCAGGAGCCAGGCTGGGATGGGCAGTCCTGGGATTGGGGTGCCAGGGCATGGCAGCACAAATCCCAGAGGTGCCAGGGGTCAGGAGAGCCCTGAACCTGCTGCCACCCCGCCCCACTCGAGCCTTCGGTGCTGGGGCTGTTCAGAGTGTTCCTAAAATTGTTCCTGAAACCTCCCACAGCCTCAAAACCCAGCGTGGCACGTGGGGCTGAGCTTCATTTCTCCTCTGAGCCTGGGCAGATTTTAGTGCAGTGTCTCACCCCAGCCTGGCCAGGTCCAGGGGTGGCAGAGCACTTTTGGGTGGCCCCCTTGCCACCCCTCAGGGTTTCTGAGCCGTGGCTGGGAGCAGTGGGAGTTAGTCAGGGCTCCCTGCAGCACAAACAGGCGGCTTTTTCCAGCGGTGCCGGCAGGAAGGAAATGCAGTCACTGCATGGAAAATGTCTGCAGAGGACAAAGGCGGCGGGGTGAAGTCAGATTCCGGTAACCGGCGCCTCGCTCCCCTCCGTGGGTGTGTGTCCCTGCACTCCTCCTCCTCCTCCTCACCCCTTTTTTCTCTCCCTGCTATTCCCAGCTGGATGCAGCCAAACATCCCGTCCCATCCTGCCCTTCCCTGCCTGCCCATCTGGCTGGAGAGAACTGGATCTCCTTCCTCCCTCTCTCTAACTCCCCTCCTCCCTTTTTTTCTCCCTCCGTGTTGCAGAAAGGGACTTGTGAAAGTTGTAGACGTGAGTCAGAAATAGCTCATAACTCACGGGCAGCGCCTCCCCCCGCGGCCCCGCCGGCAGCTGGAGCGGGATCTGACCGAGGGGAGATAGGGGATTAGCAGAGCTGCTTTGAAAGGAAGTTTATCTAAGGCACCGTGGTGTGGATGAGACTGGCCAGGACGGCTGTGAGAGGAGGAGGAGGAGGAGGAAGGCTGGGTCCCAGCACAGCCCTGCTCGGCTTGGAGGCAGCAGGATGGGAAGGTTTGGGATTTGGGGTCTCCTTGGGGGTGCCAGCCTGGATTGTGGCCCCTACAAGTCTGAGAATGAATTTCCACATCCATGGGGAATTTTGTCTCCTCTCAGCTCCTGGTGGAATGAGAGGGAGGGCAGGAGACTCCCCGTGCTTGCCCAGGCCCTGCACTGTCCTTGTCACCCCAGTGATGGGGACAGGACGTTTTTGGGGCACCGAGCCAGCAGGAATATTAATGACATTCCTGATTAATGACATTCCTGATTAATGACATTCCTGACAGCCTGTACTTAAAAACAACCACGGAGCTGCTGGGCTCAGCAGCATCTTGGATTGTTTTTGTGGTTTTTTTTTTTTTGGAGTAGGGACCCTCTTCCCACAGATGGCTGGAGGTGTGTGTGGAGAGTGTCATGCTGTCACTTACAGCTGCAGGAAAGGAAAAAAATCCCCAAACCCCCCATCTTTGGGTGTTCTAAAGCATTTTAAAATAGATTTATTTCTTTACAACTTTAAAACTCTTGGAAACTTGGTGGGCACTGACAAAATGTTGGTTTTGGGGGGCTTTTGGTGTTGCAGGGTGTTGTTGTCTGGGATCCTGCTGGCATCCAGCAGAGCCCACGAAGGAGGTGCTGGAAAAGCAGCACCCCAAATTGTCAGTGCTGGCTGGGAGGCGCCTGGGAATGATGGGGTGCTCTTTTTGGGTGCCCTTTTTGGGTGCCCTTTTTGGGTGCCCTCAGAGCTGGGGGTCTCCCAGCCTCTGTGGGATCAAGTGGCTGGAAGGGGAGAGGGGCTGGAGGGCACCCGGGGAAGGGAGGAGAGGAGTTTGGAGCAAACTGCGGGAAATTGCTTTTCTTTTGTCTGCTGCAGCAGGGAGGGCAGCAGAGCGGAAAAGTGTATTTTGTTGATTTGAAACTTGAGTGAAATGGGTAATGAAGACAGATCAATACCAGCCCTTCTGCGTTCCCTCTCCGGGAAAAAAATAAAATAAATCCAGCTAGCCCGTCCGTCTGGGCTCACACTGAGGTTTTTCTGTTTGAACTTGGAGCATCCCTGCTCCATCCCAGCTCTGCCAGCTGGGTGTCACTGCCACCATCCTGCTCTGGGGTGGGTGTTGTGGGTTCACAGAGGAGCAGAGTCGCTTTAATCCCTGTAGAATCTTGGGTGTCAGAGCTGTGCCAGCCCCTGTGCCCATGGAGGGGATGTGGGGACCCTGCCCCGCTGAGGAGGGGGCTCAGTGCTGTCACCTGTGCTGCCACTGTCCCCAAGCAGCACTGGAGCCCAGCCAGGTGTGACTGGGGCCTCCCCAGCAGGAAGGCTGTGCTAACGAGGATGCACTAATGAGGATGCTCTAACGAGGATACACTTGGGCTGATCATGCTGGGGATTGATTCCTCCTTTCCTTTCATCAGGGGCCTGGTGTCCTCCAGGCTGGTGTCCCCTCACCTGCTCACCCAGGTGCCACACCAACCCCCCCTCAACTCGAGCCTTCGGTGCTGGGGCTGTTCAGAGTGTTCCTAAAATTGTTCCTAAAACCTCCCACAGCCTCAAAACCCAGCGTGGCACGTGGGGCTGAGCTTCATTTCTCCTCTGAGCCTGGGCAGATTTTAGTGCAGTGTCTCACCCCAGCCTGGCCAGGTCCAGGGGTGGCACAGCAGCTTTTGGGTGGCCCCCTTGCCACCCCTCAGGGTTTCTGAGCCATGGCTGGGGTCACCTCAGTGTCAGTGGCATCACTGCCTGGCCCCAGGCACTGGGAGCACTCCCAGACTGTCTGAGCCAGCTGGATCTTGGAGCTCACCCAGGGATGCTGAGTGCAGGGAGGGAGGCTGGGATGTGCCAGCAGGGTTGGGGTTGTTCTTCTCCTGGGAAAAGTGGGTGCTCTGGAGTGGGATTTGCCCCTGAAACAGCACAAATCAAATCTGCTCTCCGTGGTTGTTTCCCCCCTTCTGTTCCCAGCCTCTTCAGTTTGTTTGTATTTAGTTTGGATTTGAAAAGAGCAGTTACAATTAGGAAAAACAGCACAAACGTGTTTTCTGCTGTTTCTAACAGGGAGCTAAACCCCGAGATTGGGTCAGAGCTGGGATGTGCAGCCCTGAGCTGTGCAGGAACCCAGGAGCAGAGAGAGAGAGAGGAGGGGATGCTCCTCCCAGTGATCCCAGCAGGGATGCGGGACACGGGGTCTGGGGTTAGAGGCACAGGGTCTTGGGTGGGGGACACGGGGTCTGGAGTGGGGGCACGGGGTCTGGGATGGGGGACACGAGGTCTGGGGTGAGGGACACGGGGTCTGGAATGGGGGACACGGGGTCTGGAGTGGTGGACACAGGGTCTGGAGTGGGGGACTGAAGGTCTGGGATGGGGGACACGAGGTCTGGGGGTGAGGGACACGGGGTCTTGGGTGGGGGACACGAGGTCTGGGGTGGGGGCACGGGGTCTGGGATGGGGGACTCAAGGTCTGGGGTGGGAGACACGGGGTCTGGGGGTGGTTGAGGCGTGGACCAGGAGCTGCCCCTTCCCGTAGTGGCGGTGACGTGTGGCCCTTGGGGACATGGTGGCTCCTGTGGTGACCTGGTGGCCGGGTGACAGCCGGGGCAGGGCTGTTTGGAGGCTGACAGAGGATGTCCCCAGGCTGTGCCAAGCCAGCTGTCCCCGGGGTCAGGAGGGCACCGTCCCTCTGATGACAGCAGCCCCGTGGTGCTGCGAGCCAAGGCCGGGGAGTTCAATCCGTTCCCGTAAAAACAACCCAAAAAAAAAAAAATCCAGGAAAAATTTCTCAAGAGCCTCGCTCCCCATCCTGCCTTCATTCCACACAAGTCCTGCCTCCCTCAGCTGGCTTTGGCTCAGGGAGGGAATATTCCCTGGAATACCTGCCTGCTTTTCCACCCACCGCCTGCTGCTCCCGCCCCATCCTCTGGCACGGGGGCTGCAGCTGGAACAGCCGCCCCTGGAGAGGCTGCTGGCCGGCAGCAGCAGCCAGGGCTGTTTCTGGGAGCAGCCAGAGCTGTTAGTAAGCAGTTTCTGCGGGGTGGCAGCCGGCCAAGGCGTGAGTCAAACCCTTCCTGCCTCGGAGTCTGGCAGATGCCAGCGAGTGACGCGCCGGGCTGGTCCCCAGCCACTGCTGCTGCTGCCGGGACCTGCTCCCCGAGGGTGTGCTGGCTGCGGGGACATCCCAGCTGCTGCAGGGCCTGGGGGTGCTGGCAGCGGGGTGACACTCAGCCCTTACAGCCCCTGTGCTGCTCTGGTCCCCAGGGGTGCTGGCAGTGGGGTGACACTCAGCCCTTACAGCCCCTGTGCTGCTCTGGTCCCCAGGGGTGCTGGCAGTGGGGTGACACTCAGCCCTTACAGTCCCTGTGCTGCTGCGGGGCCTGGGGGTGCTGGCAGTGGGGTGACACTCAGCCCTTACAGCCCCTGTGCTGCTCTGGTGCCTGGGGGTGCTGGCAGTGGGGTGACACTCACCCCTTAGAGCCCCTGTGCTGCTGCGGGGCCTGGGGACGCTGGCAGTGGGGTGACACTCAGCCCTCAGAGCCCCTGTGCTGCTGCAGGGCCTGGGGGTGCTGGCAGCGGGGTGACACTCACCTTTTACAGCCCCTGTGCTGCTGCTGGGCCTGGGGGTGGTGGCAGCAGGGTGACACTCAGCCCTCAGAGCCCCTGTGCTGCTGCAGGGCCTGGGGGTGCTGGCAGTAGGGTGACACTCAGCCCTTACAGCCCCTGTGCTGCTCTGGTGCCTGGGGGTGCTGGCACGTGGGTGACACTCACCCCTTACAGCCCCCTGTGCTGCTCTGGTGCCTGGGGGTGCTGGCAGTAGGGTGACACTCAGCCCTCAGAGCCCCCTGTGCTGCTGCAGGGCCTGGGGGTGCTGGCAGTGGGGTGACACTCAGCCCTTGGAGCCCCCTGTGCTGCTCTGGTGCCTGGGGGTGCTGGCAGCGGGGTGACACTCAGCCCTCAGAGCCCCTGTGCTGCTCTGGTCCCCAGGGGTGCTGGCACGTGGGTGACACTCAGCCCTTACAGCCCCTGTGCTGCTCTGGTCCCCAGGGGGTGCTGGCAGCGGGTGACACTCAGCCCTTACAGCCCCTGTGCTGCTCTGGTCCCCAGGGGTGCTGGCAGCGGGGTGACACTCAGCCCTTACAGCCCCTGTGCTGCTCTGGTCCCCAGGGGTGCTGGCAGCGGGGTGACACTCAGCCCTTACAGCCCCTGTGCTGCTGCAGGGCCTGGGGGTGCTGGCAGTGGGGTGACACTCAGCCCTTACAGCCCTCTGCTGGGTGACACTCACCCCTTATAAAGCCTGTGCTGCACTGGTGTTCAGGGGTGGTGGCAGCTGGTGACACTCACCCCTTCTCGCCCCTGTGCTGCTCTTATGTCCCAGGGGTGCTGGCACCTGGGTGACATTTACCTCTTACAGCCCCAGTGCTGTTCTGGTGCCCAGGGGTGGTGGCATCTGGGTGACACTCAGCCCTCAGCTGGGTGACACTCACCCCTTATAGTGCCTGTGCTGCACTGGTGTCCAGGAGTGGTGGCAGCTGGTGACACTCACCCTTCAACTGGGGGACACTCACCCCACTCAGCTCCTGTGCTGCCCTGGTGTTCAGGGGTGGTGGCACCTGGGTGACACTCACCCCTCAGCTGGGTGACACTCACCCCTCGTAGCTGGCACCCTCCAGCTCTCACGCTGACCACCTGCATCCCATATTTTCAGGCAGTTGCTGCCCAGATCCTCCAGGATGCCAGGCTGGCCTCATTCCCTGCCGTGGGGAATCTTTGTCCCTGAGGGCCGTGACTGCAGGTGAAGTGTCCCAGGGCCACCCTGGGGTGTGTCCCTCTGGGGCTTTTGGCCAGGTGGGATGGACATTTCCAGCTCCATTTCCATCCCTGTCTCGTTTTGCTGGAGCAGCAGCTCTCCCTGTCCCCAAGAGCTGGCACTGTCACCAGGGTTTGGGACAGAGAGTCCCCAGCCCTGGGCTTTGCTGGCCCACACTGGGGTCAAGGCTGGAACATCCCCAGCACTGGGAATGGGATGAATGGGAGCAAAACCGCCTGGAAGTGGGAATTTCCTCCTTTACCAAAAGTTGCTGCTTTCCCTGGAAACCTTAACTGGGAGAGGGGTGTTTTCCACGCTGTGGGGGAATTCTTCCCAGGAACCAAGGAAGCAGCAGAGCCCGGCTGCCCCTCTCAAGTTCACCCCATTCCCACCTCACCCCCACGCGGATCCGCCACCATTTCTCCATGTCAGCTCCTCATCCGAGCGGAGGGGGGGAGGAAAAAAAGAAAAAAAAAGCCATTTAATGCAGACAAAGGTTGTATGAAAATATAATTCTGCTTTTGTTAGCAGCCATCAAACTCTAAAAAGCGTCACTTTTGTTTTCTTGTAACATTGTGAAAACCTCGTGTCGGATCGAGAGCTGGGGCCCTCTCGACTAATCGCCTCTCCTTTGTGTTTTTAGATTATAGGGGCAATTAGTGTTGTCAAAACCTCTGGCAATTCTCTTTGCTCTTGACAGGGTGTCAGTCCGCTGGGCGAGAAATGGAAGGTGTTATAACTCTCCGGTAATTAGGATGCCTCCGATTTGAAAATGCCAGCAAACGTGTTGGAGGGGGCAGGGAGCCCGCCCGGGCTTGGGGGGGGATGGATGTGGAGCAGCAATTAATTAGGGGCTCTCATTCCGAGCACGTTTGCTGGCTGATGAATTGGCAGAGGGAAATTAGCAGCGCACCTCGTTCTCCTTGCCAGCTTCCCTCCTTGGCCAGATGTTGGCACAGCTGGCTGGGAGCACCTGTGTGCCCAAACAGCAGCTCCTCGCTGGGTGCTCAGAGCCTTGCAGGGTGCTGGGGCTCCGTGCTGAGCTCCAGCCCTTGTCCTGGTTTGGAGGACAGGTGTCTGCCAAAAAAGGCAGGAGCTTCTCTTTGAAATGGAGAATGTAAACCCCCTTCCTCCAAATTATTATTATAATTTGGAAATTAAGGGGCTCTCAGGCAAAGATATGGGAATTAGGAATAACAGGTCTTCACTAGGAAAATTAAAATAGAAATACAGTATCACAAAGAACAATCCCAAAACACTGCCAGAGTCAGAATCCAAGCTGACACCCGTCAGTCAGTCAGGGTGTTGGCAGCAGTCCCATTCAATGGTGGCTGCATCCTCCTGCAGGGGCAGATGTGGTTCAGCTGGAGCAGTGCTCCTGTAGAAGGTGCAGTTTCCTCTGAAGGTCCAGGGATGATGTGGAAAGGTCTGGCTTTCCTCTGGAATCCAGTGGAAAAGGCTGCTCTGGTGTTCCAAATCTCAGTTTTTATCTGGGTAGGAAAGGCTTGGCTCCTCCCCTGGCTGGAGCATCTCCCAGTGGGATGATGTAATTTTATCAGTCATGCCCTGGGACTCACTGGCCATGAACAGGAGATACCTCCTGGAGGGAGGATGGGCTGTGGAAAGATAAAGATGATTGCCCAGCTGGTTTAAAGCTGGCCCATTAGCAGAGAATATGTGCCAGGAGATCAGGGTCACTGCCCCACCCGGCTGCAGCAGATGGGGACAGAATCCACATTTCTGGTCACATCAACCCAACACAGCTTGGGTGGGAAGTCAGAGAAATTAATCGACAGCTCTGCCACGGAGGCTGGAGGGGGAAGCGCTGGTGACAAACAGAGCTGGCCCCGTGTCCTGCCTGCAGCAGCGCGCCTGGGTAAATAGATAAGAGTTTGCAATCTCCCTTGAAGGTCAGCTGGGCACCATCCCAGGTGGGAGGGACTGCACCCTCCCTGCTGGAGTGGCTGGAAGGGGTCCAGACTGGGCATCACTGGGGGTCCTGGCAGGAACCAGGCTCTCAGTGGGATTTTTCTGGGTTTCTCTGCTCTTTGAGGTCCTGAAATCCTGGGCTGTTGTTGAGGAGTTGTTTGGTTTGGATCAGAACCGGGTCCTTGGCGTGCAGCTGGATCCTGGCTGGTGCTCTGCCCCCTCCCTCGTGCCAAGGAGCTGCTGCCTCTTCCTGGGATCCCCTGCAAGAGCCTGTGGCTGCTGGTGGCTCCTGCCCAGCAATTCTTGATTGCTTTCCCAGCAATATGAGGCATCCAGGAGGGTCATTAAATTACAGCAAAGCCCTGACCCTGCCCAGGGCCTCTGGAAGGGCTCTGGGCTGGTGGGAATCAGGGAAAGCTGGGACAAAGCAGCTCCTGATGGCTCCATCCGGGCACTGCTCCACCTGGGCAGGACCCAGCAGGGCTGGGATCCATCACCAACACCTTCCCAGGAGCTTTGCCTCACTCACGGGGGTGTGGGCCCGTGTTTTGATAACCAAAGGCAGGGGCTGGCAGGTTCCCTCCTCTTGGCACAGCAATTACTGGAGTTACTGGTGTCAGCTGGAGGTAAAGCTTTGATGTGCCTGGAGAGCCCCGTAACCTCTTCCTCAGTGCTCTGCTCTGCTGAGTTATTTGGGTGATCTGTATCTTCCCACTTCCCTGACGTTTCCCTCCACCCTTCCCATGCTCCCAGCAGGAGAGGGAGCTGTGGTTTGATGCCCAGTTCCCCCGGTTAAATTGATTTAAAAAGAGCCTGTGGGGGGAGTGAGCGGCTCAGGAAGTTTCACCCTGGTGCCAGCAGCACCATGGCACATCTCCCTGCACTGGGACAAGGGACAGGCCAAAGGACAGACCAGTGTCCAGGGACAAGGAGGATGCTTGGGGGAGGCTCTGTTTGGGGGGAGTGTCACCGTTTCTTGGGCTGCCTGTGGTGACGTGTCCTTGCTGCCGCAGGTCCCCGTGTCCGTGGCCATGATGTCCCCGCAGATGATCACGCCGCAGCAGATGCAGCAGATCCTGTCCCCACCCCAGCTCCAGGCCCTGCTGCAGCAGCAGCAGGCGATAATGCTGCAACAGGTAATGCTGCAGGGGGGCTGAATCCAGCCAGGCAATTCCCACCGGGGTTTGTTGGAGGCAGGAAAATGGGTTCTTTCCTCCCCCTGCTTTCCATCAATTTCCTTTGGGATTCCCAGCACGTCCAGGGATGAAAAGAGGGTCTCAAAACCTGCAAAATTCATGTTCTGGGGCTGCCCAGCTCCTGGGAAAAGCCAGGGTGAGGGTGGATGCTCTGGGTTTGATGTGCCCCAAGCTGAGCCCCAGTGGCCACTGCTGGGTTTTGGGCAGGTGTCTGTATCCAGCTCCAGAGCTTGTTTCTCATGGCCCTGCTCAGCTTTTCCACAGATTTTAGTTGGATGGGGAGGGAAGAAAAAGGAGGAGAAGGGAAAAAAAAAAAAAAAAAAAGCAGATTTCCACTCTGAAACAAAATAGGTCTGCTTGGGTAAACAGCGGGAAGGAGGGAGAGAGGGAGAAACCCCACAAGCATCCTCCACACCCTTCCTCCTGCCTCCAGTACCTGTTTACTCCAAACAGGCTGATAAGGATTCAAGGTTGGCCCCAGGGAAAGAACAAAGGGTAAACACTACCCTGGGTGGGTCCTTCCACAAGCCTCTTTGGAGCCGGATAAAGAAACACGTTTGACTGCAAATTAAACAACCCAGGCCGGAATAGCTCACATTCTCCACCGGCAGCAAACCAAACATCACACCTCTCACCCCTGACCCAATGTTCCTGCTCCCAGCCCTGGCTGGGGCTGGCTCGGGGGTAAACACCCAGCCCCTCCAAACCTGTTCTCCGGCACAAACAGCCACTGCCTGCGCCAGCCCCGAGCTGATAAAGGCATCCCGACATCCCCGGGGACATTCCTGAGCCCCTGCCAGGGGGCTGGGGGTCTCACTGACCTCCCCGTGCCTTTCTCCCCCCTCCCTGCACGCAGCAAATCCATCACCCACGGTTTATTTAGGGGCCAGGGTGAGAGCTGGTGGCGATGCCAGCAGGCTGGGACCCTCTCTGGTGGCTCCCTGTGGATTCAGGGCGTTTATCTCCTCTCTGCTTTGATTTAAGCTGAGCCCCAGCCCTCACAGACCAGGGGTTGTGGCTGCTCCTGGTCCTCTGTAGCTGGGACCCCATTGGCTCTCACAGCATTTGTCAGGGCTGTTTTGGGGTCCCACCACGCCAAAACTGGGGTTTCCCCACCCTGAATGCTCTGTGATGTGCCAGAGCACCCCAGCCTGCTTTTCTCTCAAAGGGCAGTGGGTTGGCATTAAAATAAACAGCAGCATCGGTGGGTTTGGGGGGTTCATGGGGATCCAGAGCCCCTGGGAATGCGTGCTCAGGGTTCCTCTGCTGCCCTGAGTGCCCTGCTGGGTCCTGTCCCTCCACCCTGCAGCAGGTGACACGGGGAGCTGCCCTGGGGACAGTGCCAGGAGTGGCTGTGGCAAAGCCTGGGTGGTGAGGTGGGCACAGGGTGGTTCCCTGCTCATCCCCTTGCTCATCCCGTTGCTCTCTCCCTTTCCCAGCTGCAGGAATACTACAAGAAGCAGCAGGAGCAGCTTCACCTGCAGCTGTTGACCCAGCAGCAAGCAGGAAAGCAGCAACCCAAAGAGGTGAGCTCACCTGGGGGTGCCAGGCAGCAAATTAAAGGGGGGCCAGCACAAAACAAAGTGTGGGACCAGCCCCAGGGAGCCCCTGGGAATGGGAAATCCTGCTCTGGGGGCACCAGGGTGGCCAGTCCATTGCTGGGAATTGTTCTTCTTCCTCTTTTTCCTCCTCCTCCTCCTCCTCCTCCTCCTCCCCCCTCTCTGTGATCTGGTGCATCCATGGGATGTGAGGTGTGGGGCACCACCACTGGTGACAGGGACAGGTCCCAGCCCAAATCCCCCCGTGGTGGGATCAGAGAAGGCTCAGCCCAGCTCTGCCCTGCCAGGCTCAGCTTGGGCAGCCCAGTGCTGGCTGAGCTGGCACAGCAGTGCCCTGAGGAGTGGCCAGGGCTGGTCAGGTGGCAACCAAAGCCCAGGGAATGTGGGAAACAGCAGTGGGGCTTTTCCAGTGGGAGATCTGAGCTGGGCAGAGCTCTCAGCCCCCGGGATCACACTGGCAGTGCTGGTGGAGACTCATTCCCCTGTGATGCACCAGTCCTGTGTAACCCCCTTTACAGAGCAGGTTTTGCCCTTGAGGGCACAGTGATGCCCCCAAGGGGGTTGTGGCTGTGTTTTGGGGACACACAGTGCCTGGGGACAGCAGACAGCACTGCTCCCCTCCTTTTCCTTGAGTAGTTTTGCCCTTCTCTCTTCCCAAAATGCTTCACATGGGGTTTTTTGACAGTGCATTTTTGCAGAATTCATCGCTGCCCCTCCACTGAGTGTCCTTCCACGGGCTCCCAGTGACAAGGGACACTGAGCCACTCCCTCCACATCCCTGGTGCAAGCAGGGGCTGTTCGTGGCCATCACTCCTCCCAAAATCCAGCACCCTGATGGACACCCAGCACTTGAAACTCAGCTTTTTGGCAGGAAGGGAGGATTTTAAGCTCAGACTGTGTGTTGGGGTGGCACAGGAGGACCAGGGTGGCTGCAGGGGCTCAGGGTCAGCTGCTGCAGCCTCTCACTGTGGGATGTGGGTGCATTTCCAGGGTCAGGGATATCAGAGCCATCTCCAGGAGCTGCTGCTGCTCTGGGAAATGGGGGAGGCATAAATGTGAAGCTTCCTCAAGGACTTTGCTGCTGGCCCTGGTGATGTTCTCCTGCAGCACCGAGCAGGGATATAATTAAGCTCTAACAAAGCGCTTGCTTAGCGGGCTCTGCTTTAAAAAGCCCGTGTTAACTTTTAATTAAATGGTACAGAGGAGACAGGAAATTTATCCAACAAGAGAAGGGTGTAGCAGGGGGGGAAGGGGTGTTGGATGCTGCTGGAGGGGTGTGTGTCCAGCTTTCCAGCTGGGAGAAGCACTGAGGGGGATGCAGCAAGGGGATGTCAGTGTTTCCCTTCCTCCAAATCCTTGGATAAGCTTTGGTTTCAGCCCAGAAATTTGGGTAGCTGGAGTTCCTAAAGTCTGTGTTGATGTTTGCCTGCTGGGAATGGTGATGCTGTGGCTTCCCTGAAATGCTGGGAAGAGCTGGAGTGTCTGGGATGGCTCCACAGAGCCACCCTTGGATCTTTCATGGAAACCCATGGCCAGATTTAATTCTGGCCCTGCTGAGGATTTGTAAACCCAGCGCCTTCTGCTTCCCCTCTGCCTGATTCCAAGGGCTCCTCTCAGCACTGCTGTGGGTCAGCAGCTTGGAGCAGCATCCCCAGGTGGGAGTGGGGGCAAAGAAGCAGCTGGGGTCAGGGGCAGCATCTCTGGGAGGAGCAGCTCTGATCTCCCTGGGATCAGGGGCAGAATTTTTGGGAGGAGCAGGTCTGATCTCCCTGGGAAAAAGGGCAGCATCTCCTGGAGGAGCAGCTCTGATCTCCCCGGGATCAGGGGCAGAATTTTTGGGAGGATTGGCTCTGATATCCCTGCAGGAGCAGGGCAGAATCTCCAGGAGGAGCAGCTCTGATCTCCCTGGGATCAGCACGGCTGGGGGTGCCCCAGAGAAGGGAAGGACAGACAAGAGGATGGAGATGTGTGGGAAGAGCCTGTCAGCAGCATCCTGCCCCTGAGGATGTGGGGATGCTCCTGTCCATGGGTGCTGCACCACACTGGGGGCAGCAGGAAGGGCCAGGGCGAGGCAGCTGATCCGTGAATCAGCTGTGGCACATCCCAGCCCATCCTGGAGCATTTTCCTGTGCTGGGGTGTGAGGGCCACCCCCAAACCTCCAGCAGCATCCTGGCTGTGGGGGGAACAACGAGCTGCCCCTCATCCTCCCATCCTGTTCTTCCTAGGATGCTTGGCTCCTCCAAACAGCAGCGGGGTGCAGAGACCCCAAAACCCCCTGGGAGGGTGTCTGTGTGTCCCCAGAGCTGCTGAGGGCAGGGTTGTCCCTCTGCTGAGGCAGGCAGGGCGGGGAGGGGGGGCTGCTGGTGCCTAACCCCGGTGTCAGCTTAATGAAGTGCTGCTGTCAGTCCCGTGTGTCACGGCATCAGCTCCTCCTGATGTGCTCATAAATCAAAGTGACGGCGCCTCCTGCCCCGGTGGCTGCACCCACTCAGCTGCATCTAATGCAGGGGATGCTGCAGAGCCCCGGCCCCGGCCGGGAACGGCTGGGAGTGGCTGGGAATGGGCTGGGAGTGTGCTGGGAATGGGCTGGGAATGGCTTGGGAATGGAATGGGCATGGGCTGGAAAAGGCTGAGAATTGAATGGGAGTGTGCTGGGAATAGGCTGGGAGTGTGCTGGGAATGGGCTGGGAGTGTGCTGGGAATGGGTTGGGAGTGTGCTGGGAATGGGCTGGGAAAAGGCTGGGAATGGGTTGGGAGTGTGCTGGAAATGGGCTGGGAGTGTGCTGGGAATGGCTTGGGAATGGAATGGGAATGGGCTGGGAATGGCTGGAAAAGGCTGAGAATTTAATGGGAATGGGCTGGGAATGGGCTGGGAGTGTGCTGGGAATGGCTGGAAAAGGCTGGGAATGGCTTGGGAATGGGCTGGGAGTGTGCTGGGAATGGGCCGGGAGTGTGCTGGAAAAGGCTGGGAATGGCTTGGGAATGGAATGGGAATGGGCTGGGAATGGCTGGAAAAGGCTGAGAATTGAATGGGAATGGGCTGGGAATGAGTTGGGAATGAGCTGGGAATGGTTTGGTAATCCCATCCCATTATCCCATCCCATTATCCCATTATCCCATCCCAGTGTCCATCCCACACGGTGGCAGAGCTCCCCCCACCAGGAGGGGACACCCTGGGGGACAGAGAAGTCGCTGTTGAAGCCCTCGGGCACAGCCTGGTGCTGCCCTTTCCCCTCCATCCTGCTGCTCCCATGGCCTGCAGCCCTCGTGGCTCAGCAGTCAGGGATTTCTCTTCACTGAGCAGGAATTGCTTTGATTTGTGCCTTGATCTTTAAGCTCAGAGGCGCAGGGCTGAGACAGAGGCAGGGAGGATCCAGGTCTGGCTCTGGGGAGGTGATTCTGCTGTGGCCAAGAGGTGGAGAGCACAGTGGGAGTGCACACAGCTCTCTGAGGCTGAGAAACCAGAATTCAGCTCCGTCTGTACCCTACACAGGGCTCTTGGTCGTGCCTGGTGTTGCAGAGAGGGGTTTGGATCTTATTCTCTCCCCCTGATTGACAAAGCCAAGGCTGAGCATCCACAGGGTACCACCTGCAGCCAGTGAGACCCTGGGTGCTGATCCTGATTTTAGGCATGGGCTGGGATGTCCTAAACTCAGTCAGTCATGGGCTGGGATGTCCTAAACTCAGTCAGTCATGGGCTGGGATGTCCTAAACTCAGTCAGTCATGGATTGGGATTGTACCAAACTAAATCATGGACTGGGATGGCCCCAAACTCAGTAATGGATTGGGATGGCCCCAAACTCAGTCCTGGACTGGGATGGCCCCAAACTCAGTCCTGGGTTGGGATTGCCCTAAACTCAGTCATGGACTGGGATTGTACCAAACTCAGCCATGGATTGGGATGGCCCCAAACTCAGTCATGGGCTGGGATTGTCCCAAACTCAGTCCTGGATTGGGATGGCCCCAAACTCAGTCATGGATTGGGATGGCCCCAAACTCATTCCTGGGCTGGGATTGTACCAAACTCAGTCCTGGACTGGGATTGTACCAAACTCAGTCCTGGGCTGGGATTGCCCCAAACTCAGCCATGGATTGGGATGGCCCCAAACTCAGCCATGGATTGGGATGGCCCCAAACTCAGTCCTGGGCTGGGATTGCCACCGAGAGTCTCTGCTGTTCCCTGTTGCTGCAGCCTCAGGGATCACCAGCTCCCTGGAATCCCCCGTGCTGGGGGGCCCTGAATCCCCACGATGCTCACCAAACAAGCCCATCTGACTGCAGAGCTCTCAGTGAGAACGGGAACATGGAAATTCTCCTCTGGGGGGGCTGCAGCGTGCAGCGAGGGGGGGCTGTGCCCCAGCCTGGCTCCTCACTCCCCGCCAGCACCGTCTGCCCACACGGGGGGGTTTGGGGGGTTCACGGGGTCAGGGAGCCGCCTGCCCCACTAATGAGGCCGGGCAGCCCCGGGGCAGCTCCCCTCTCCCGGCCAGCTCGGATTAGCAGCTGCCTGTCCCCAGCTCTAATTGAATTCTCTCCCCTTCACTTAATTCTCATGGATTTCTCGGCGCCTCCCCAGGGACCTGTCCTGCCTAACTAGTTTAGGGCCAGCGATGCTGCTCAGAGCCTGGCCAGCTCTGGGGGGTGGGGGCAGTCACCTACTTGTGGGGTGGCTGTGACCAGGGTGGGAACACTGGTACTGGCACTGGGCACCCCCTGCCCTGCACCAGTTTCAGCCCCTCACCATGGCAGGGCTAATAATGATAATTTTTGGCAAATTCCTGCCTTAGAAGAGGGTTCTGTGCCTGATTTTTGGCAAATTCCCGCCTTACAAGAGGGCTCTGTGCCTGATTTTTGGCAAATTCCTGCCTTACCACAGGGTTCTGTGCCTGCTGCCTGCTGGGACCCCCCTGCCCTGCACCACTTTCAGCCCCTCATCTACGGCTGGGCTCATAATGAGAAATTTTGACAAATTTCTGCCCTATAAGAGTGTTCTGTGCCTGATTTTTGGCAAATTCCCGCCTTACAAGAGGGTTCTGTGCCTGATGTTTGGCAAATTCTCACCTTACCGCAGGGTTCTGTGCCTGATTTTTGGCAAATTCTCACCTTGCAGCAGGGTTTTGTGCCTGATTTTTGGCTAATTCTCACCTTGCAGCAGGGTTCTGTGCCTGATTTTTGGCTAATTCCCGCCTTACAAGAGGGTTCTGTGCCTGATTTTTGGCAAATTCCCGCCTTACAAGAGGGTTTTGTGCCTGATTTTTGGCAAATTCTCACCTTGCAGCAGGGTTCTGTGCCTGCTGCCTGCTGGGACTCCCCTTTTTTTACACCCCCCAGCCGTGCTTCGCGGGTTCCTCCCAGCACAGCTCCTCTCTCTGCCTTCCTTCCCAGCGCTTTATTTTTCCCTTCCCCTTTTCCCTTTCCTTCCCCTCCTCTTCCGACAGATCAAAGGCTCCGTCCGGCTCAGCCGGGAGCCGAGCAGGATGTCCCCAGCGCTGTCACCCCTGGCTGCCGGCGCCCCCCCCCACCCCCCTCCCGCCCGGGAATAAAGCTTGGATTTGGGATTTGTCCTTCCTTTTGTCTCGGCAGCCGTTGGGGAACAAGCAGCTGGCCTTCCAGCAGCAGCTCCTGCAGATGCAGCAGCTGCAGCAGCAGCACCTGTTAAACCTGCAGCGCCAGGGGCTGGTCAGCCTGCCGCCGGGACAGGGCACGGTGCCCCTGCAGAGCCTGCCCCAAGGTGAGCACACGGCCTGGGGGGTGCCTGGGATCTGCTGGGGCCAGTTTTGGGTGAGGGGGGTGGGGAGGGGCTGTGTTTATAGGGGTAGCCCCGAAGTTTGGGGGTGGTGGTGTCGCTGGGTGGAGCTGTGTGGGGTTGCTGTGCAGGGGGTGCAGGGTTTGGGACACCTTTCCTCTGGCAGAGGGTGCCAGGATTTGGGCATCTCTTCCTCTGGAAGGGATTGCCAGGGTTTGGGGCACCTCTTCCTCTGGCAGAGGGGTGCAGGATTTGGGGCACCTCTTCCTTTGACAGAGGGGTGCAGGATTTGGGACACCTCTTCCTTTGATAGAAGGGTGCAGGATTTGGGACACCTCTTCCTTTGGTAGAGGGGTGCAGGATTTGGGACACCTCTTCCTTTGGTAGAGGGGTGCAGGATTTGGGGCACCTCTTCCTTTGGTAGAGGGGTGCAGGATTTGGGGCACCTCTTCCTTTGACAGAGGGGTGCAGGATTTGGGGCATCTCTTCCTCTGGAAGAGATTTCCAGGATTTGGGGCATCTCTTCCTCAGGAAGGAGTGTCAGGATTTGGGGCCCCTTTCCCTCTGGAAGAGATTTCCAGGATTTGGGACACCTCTTCCTTTGGTAGAGGGGTGCAGGGTTTGGACATCTCTTCCTCTGGAAGGGATTTCCAGGGTTTGGGACACCTTTCCTCCTGGCAGAGGGGTGCAGGATTTGGGACACCTCTTCCTTTGGTAGAGGGGTGCAGGATTTGGGGCACCTCTTCCTTTGATAGAAGGGTGCAGGATTTGGGGCACCTCTTCCTCTGGCAGAGGGGTGCAGGATTTGGGGCACCTCTTCCTTTGACAGAGGGGTGCAGGATTTGGGGCACCTCTTCCTCTGGAAGAGATTTCCAGGATTTGGGACACCTCTTCCTTTGGTAGAGGGGTGCAGGGTTTGGGGCACCTCTTTCTCTGAAGGGATTTCCAGGGTTTGGGGCACCTCTTCCTCTGGCAGGGATTTGGGAATCCAGGCTCTCCCCCTTTGGGCTCTGTGGATGCTGCAGGTGCCTTAGTTTGGGTTCCCCAGTGGGGCCATGCAGCCTCCCCTTGCTGTGCCCAGCTCAGGTGATCTCTCCCAGTGCTGGGTGATATCTGGGGAGGAAGCCCAGGTGCTGCCTGGTGTCCCTGCTGACATTGGCCCCTCTCCTGTGCCACAGCTGTTTGTCCCTCGGACCTCCAGCAGCTCTGGAAGGAGGTCACGGCCGCCCAGCCCGTCGAGGACAGCATTAAGCAGGAAGGTCTTGACCTCACCACCACCACCTCCAACTCTACCTCGTTTTCGGCCGCCAAGGTCTCGCCTCCCATTTCCCACCACCCTCTGCCCAATGGACAGAGCACCATGCACACGCCCAGAAGGGACAGGTAGAGCGGGTCGGGCCCTGGCACTCGGTGGTTTTGTTCCTGGAGAGGTGGAAGGGGCCGGGCTCCATCGCTGGGAGGGCTGGGGGGTTTTGCCCACCCCATACGAGAGGCCTGGCGCTGTTTGGCTGCACCCACAGAGGACAGGGAGCTGTCACTGTGGGGTCTCCCAGCCTGGGAATGCTGGAGCATCCCCATCTGAAGGCTCCTTTCTCTCTTTTCAGCTCTTCCCACGAAGAGACCCCCGGCTCCCACCCGCTCTACGGCCACGGCGAGTGCAAGTGGCCTGGCTGCGAAACCCTCTGCGAGGACTTGGGGCAGTTTGTCAAGTGAGTGCCACCTTTTTGGGGGAGGATTTTGTGGAGGGGGAGATGCTGGCAGTCGGTTCAGACATCCCAAAACGTGCACCTAGAGCTGGGTGAGGAGAAAACACATGAGGTGCTGCTGCTGTTGTCCCATCCTTGGTGACCCTGCCCCGTGGCAAAGCGGAACGGGACGAGCTTGATGAGCACTTCCAGGGCAAGCCATTGGCTGAGTGAGGGCTCTGGAGGAGGCAGCGGGGCCAGGGGGGCTGGCAGCCGCGCGGGGGGAGCGGCAGATGGCAGATGGCACCGCTGACACCGCTTGTGGGCGCCGGCGCTGACTGATTAACTCTGCTGTCGGAGAGCCCTCTGCTAGCGTCAGGGTCAAACAAATTGTTTTCACGCTTCGTCAGAGGTTTACTTAATTAGTTCATTTGCAATTAGATCTCTTTGTAGCCGGGATTTTTAGCAAAGACATCAGAAGGAGCTGACGGGGCTGGCGGGCTCCTTCCCCCGCCTCCCCGGCTGTCTGCTCGCCCAGCGCCGCCGCGGCTTTTGGGGTTTTCCAAACTCGTCCTCTGCCCCCTGCCACGCTCTCAGGGCTGGCTCTGATGGTGGGAACATCCCTTGGACTGTGCCAAGCCACTCTTTCCCAGGGAAGGAGCTGAGCAGAAGCCTTGCCGGGAGGATGAGGAGGTGCAAAGGCAGCCCGGGGATGAGTGAGAGGATGATTCAGCCTCCTGTGTCCTCCTTCCTCTGCCTCTGAGTCACGGGGTGAAGCCAGATAAGGCATCTCCTGTGCCTGGCAGGGCATGTTCCAGTGGCACAGGGTGATGAGCAAGCTCCAGGTTGGGAGCTGGAGTTGGAGCTGGCAGGGAATGCCCAGGGCTGGGTCACAGGGTCCCTGTGCCCACCTCCCTGCCCCCCTGGGCACCAGGGCAGCTCCAGCAGCACTGGGCGAGGCTTTCTGCCCCCTCCCTGCCTATGTTGGCATGTGGGACAGACAGACAGAAAACCTGCAGCTCCCAAAGGCCAAGCCTCGAGTCTGGGCAGCAGCTTGGAGCCTGGTGTGAGCCCCACTCCTTGGAGCAGCTGGGTGGGCTGGGCTGGGAGGGGCAGCGTGGCCTTGGAGCTGTGGCTGATGAGGGTGAGGGTCAGAGGGAAATGGCTCTGGTGGTTTTTCCCCCTGGCTGTGCCGTGCAGGGCAGGAGGAGCAGGGCTGAGGCTCTGGGGGCTTTGCTCACCGAGGGGTTTGGCAGCAGGGCCGGGTTCCCTGGCGTGTCTGTGCACGCTGGGGCTGGGAGAGGCTGCTGCCATCCACATCCTCCTGAGGCGCCTTCTCCTGGGGTGTCTCAGCCCTACTCCTGGGGAACATCTGGCACACGGCCCCTGGCACCCCCCAGCATCCCCTTTTGGGGTGTTCCAAGGGTGGCATCTGCCCAGAATCCCCCTCCAAACCATCCTGCTCCTCCAGTGAGGTCCCCTGGCTTTGTGCCCGCCCCAGCCTGGCTTTGTGCCACCCTGTCCCCAGGCTTTGGGGTGAGGTGATGCCAGGATGTGGCAGCCCTGTCACCACCTCCCTGAGGAGGAGGGAGAGCCTCAAGGATCAAAGGTGCTGGTACTTCCTAAACAAAGAGGCAGCAAAGTGGCAGGGTGAGGAGCAGCCTGGCAGTGCCACCTTCTGTCCCCAGGGCTTTCCTCAACACGTGTGAGGCAACCTCCAAATGCTGCCTTTGTCCTGGAACCTGCTCCTCAGGTCCTCCTGGCACCTCCTGCCAGCAGCCTGCTCCAGGAAAATCCAGGGCTTTCCCTCCTAAACACCCTGGGGCTGCCTCGGGTAGGGCTGAGTGTCCTCCAGCCCAGATTTGGGGTGGTGCCACAGCCTGGTTTGCTCTGTCACCTCCGTGCCTCAGTTTCCCTCGTGCCCATCCCGCTTTGGGCAGCGGTGCCAGAGCATCCCTGAGCAATTTGCAGGTCGGGGCTGATCCCAGGTGTGGCCCCAGCAGAGGGGCTGAGTTTTGGGCATGCCCAGGCCTAACCGAGCCTCTGTGTTCTCCTCCCCAGACACCTCAACACAGAACATGCACTTGATGACCGAAGCACGGCCCAGTGCCGAGTCCAGATGCAAGTGGTACAGCAGCTGGAGATACAGGTGGGTGTTTCCCCCCAGCCCCCATGGACAGGGGACAAAAAGCCACTTCTTTGTCCCCCTGTGCTCAGGAGAGGGTGACAAGGTTGGGGACAGTAAGTACCCCCCCGGGAACTCTTTTTAAATGGAATTTAAATGCAGGAATGCTGCATCCAGGTGGAAATCAAGCCCCCAAAGTTCCCCTCTCACCCCAACGTGTCCCTGTGGGTGAAAGGAGATGCCAAAGGTGTGGAAGGTGCTGCCAGGAGGGTTTGTCCACCCCTGGGAGCCACGGGGCTGCTTGGAAACCAGGCCACTTATTTTGGGTTCTGGGAGCCCAACTTTGGGGCGCTATTTTTGGCAAGGCAGTTCTTGAAATAGTGCTTTTCCCAGCCTCTCCGAGCCCCCAGCGTGCTCTGCACAACTCGCTGAATGGAGAAGGGAGGGGGGAAAAGAGGGGAGGGGGTTGGAAAATGGGATGGGGCAGGGGGTCACCCCCGTGGTGTGACAGCACCTGGGGCTGGCAGGAGCTCAGGGTGCTGTGTGACACCACAGGGGACAGCAGGATGAGATGTGCAGCGCCCTTAGGAACCCCCCACCCAGATTTAGCAACCTTGCAGGGCTGTGGGATGGGGGGACACAGCCAAACCTCGGGCTGGGTGTGGAGCTGCATCCACCCCGCTGGTGAGCCAGGGGTTGAAAGCAATTACTGAGGCTTAACGAGGGGAGGGAAAGGAAAAGGGGAGGAGGGAAAAATATAATAAAATAAAACTAAAAAAAAAAAAGCTGAAGGGTGAGAGCAGAGCTGTGTGTGCAGAGAGGAACCTGCCACGGAGCCACCAATTAGAAAGTTTGGAGCGCGGAGCTCCCGCTGTGCCGGCGCGGAGCGTCTGCATCACGAGGGGAGAGCTGTCAGCTCTAATGAGCCCCGGGCTGCAGAAAGCAGCAGAGCTGCTCCAAACTTGCTGCAAACTCCTGGTTTTAACCCCTTCCTCGCCTTGCTCTGCCAGGGGGCTTGGCTGGAGCGCGGGGACCCCCCGAGCTGGAGGGGTGCTGGTGGGAAGGGACGGTGACGGCGAGGGAGCGTGGTGTCAGATCCCATCGGGCTCAAATCCTCTGCTGGTGCCACAGAGGAAATTTCACTCTTGTGGGGCTCAAATCCTCTGCTGGTGCCACAGAGGAAATTTCACCCTTGTGGGGCTCAAATCCTCTCCTGGTGCCACAGAGGAAATTTCACTCTTGTGGGGCTCAAATCCTCTCCTGGTGCCACAGAGGAAATTTCACCCTTGTGGGGCTCAAATCCTCTGCTGGTGCCACGGAGAATATTTCACCCTCATGGGGCTCAAATCCTCTCCTGGTGCCACAGAGGAAATTTCACTCTTGTGGGGCTCAAATCCTCTCCTGGTGCCACAGAGGAAATTTCACCCTCATGGGGCTCAAATCCTCTCCTGGTGCCACGGAGAATATTTCACCCTCATGGGGCTCAAATCCTCTGCTGGTGCCACGGAGAATATTTCACCCTCATGGGGCTCAAATCCTCTGCTGGTGCCACGGAGAATATTTCACCCTCATGGGGCTCAAATCCTCTGCTGGTGCCACAGAGGATATTTCACTCTTCTGGGGCTCAAATCCTCTGCTGGTGCCACAGAGAACATGTCAGCCTTGTGGTGAGTATTTCACCCTGCTTCCTGCCTCCCCCAGCTGGCCAAGGAGAGCGAGCGTCTCCAGGCAATGATGGCCCATCTCCACATGAGACCTTCAGAGCCAAAGCCTTTCAGCCAGCCTGTAAGCGTGAGTCCCTTCCTGCCCTCTATGTCCCCAGCCCACAGCTGCTGTCCCCTCCCTGCCCTGGGCACGCTCACCTGGGTGGGCTCTGGGGGATGGATGTGCCCTGGCCACCCTCTGGCACAGCCTGGTGCCCTGTGCCACGAGCACGAGGGAAATGCTCCACCAGCTCTGACATGGACTGGGTGCACCCCCGTCCCGTGGGTTAATTCCCATCCCACAAATCCATTCCCATCCCATGGGTTCATCCCATTGGGTTAATCCCCATCCCGTAGGTTAATCCCCATCCCATGGGTTCATCCCCATCCATCAGTTCATCCCCATCCCATGGGTGCATCCCCATCCCATGGGTTAATTCCCATCTGACAGGTTCATCCCCATCCCATGGGTTAATTCCCATCCTATGGGTTCATCCCCATCCCATGGGTTCATCCCATGGGTTCATCCCCATCCCATGGGTTAATTCACATCCCACAAGACCATCCCCATTCCATGGGTTAATCCCCATCCCATGGGTTCATCCCATTGGGTTAATAACCATCTCACAAGTGCATCCCATGGGTTCATCCCCACCCCATGGGTAATTCACATCCCACAGGTTCATCCCCATCCCACAGATTCACCCCCATCCCATGGGTCCATCCCCATCCTATGGGTTCATTCCCATCCCACTCTCACATCCCCTTCCCACGGGCTAATTCCTGTTTTATGGGTTCATCCCCATCCCATGGGTTAATTCACATCCCACAAGACCATCCCCATTCCATGGGTTAATTCCCATGTTATGGGTTCATCCCCATCCCATGGGCTAATTCACATCCCACAGGTTCATCCCCATCCCATGGGTTAATTCACATCCCACAGGTTCATCCCCATCCCATGGGTTGATCCCCATCCCATGGGCTAATTCACATCCCACAAGACCATCCCCCCATCCCATGGGTTAATTTCCTTCTTATGGGTTCATCCCCATTCCATGGGTTAATTCCCATGTTATGGGTTCATCCCCATCCCATGGGTTCATCCCCATCCCACAAGACCATCCCCATCCCATGGGTTCATCCCCATCCCACGGGTTAATTCCCATCTCACGAGTTCATTCCCATCCCACAGGACCATCCATATGCCATGGGCTCATCCCATGAGCCCACCCCACTGCTGCATCCCCACCCCCTGGCTGCATCCCACCCTTTCCAAGCCCACCAGTTCCCCCCTGCCAGCCCCTCCCCGCCTGCTTTGGACCCTCCAGCATTCCCGGGGCTCTCCCAACCCCAACCCCATTCCTCACCCCCATCCCTCCGTTCCTGTCCATGCAGCTGAACCTGGTCTCCAGTGCCACCCTGTCCAAGAGCACTTCTGACACGTTTCCTGACGGTTTACCTCATCCCCCCACCTCGGCCACGGCGCCCATCACCCCGCTGCGGCAGGGCCCCTCCGTCATCAGCTCTTCCACTCTACACAGCGTGGGGCCCATCCGCAGGAGGAACTCGGAGAAGTTCTGCACCCCGATCTCTTCAGGTGAGCTCCGGTCACGAGCGGGAGTCGTGATGGTTCATTCGGCCCCAGGGTGCAAAAGACAAAAGCGAGAGACTCAGGTTTGTTTAGCAGAAAGCAGCAATGCAGTTTATTGTGTGAAAACAGTTCAGTTTTGGGAGAGAGAGAGAGTGAGAGAGAGAGAGAGATAAAGGAAACAAAGTAAAAGGAGAGAGAGAGAGGGAGATAAAGGAAACAAAGTAAAGGGGGGAGAGAGAGAGAGAAAGGATGGGATGTAACTACCAACAGACAGGAGCATCCTCGACAGACGCGTCTTCAATCCGTTGGGGAGAAAGAGATCCCAGAGTCTCTTTAGCAAGATCACTTTTTATAGTCCTTTTCCAAAGCCAGTGGCCTCTGGCCAAAAGGTGGGGAGATTTATGGACTGTTGTATGTGGAGATCATTGCTCCAGGTAACAGGTGCTGGAACAGGGCACTATAACCAGCACCCTGCTGAGAGCAGCACCATGGCAGCACCAGCACAGGCACAGACAGTCCTGGGCAGCACCAGGCACAGGCACAGACAGTCCTGGGCAGCACCAGCACAGGCACAGACAGTCCTGGGCAGCACCAGCACAGGCACAGACAGTCCTGGGCAGCACCAGCACAGGCACAGACAGTCCTGGGCAGCACCAGGCACAGGCACAGACAGTCCTGGGCAGCACCAGCACAGGCACAGACAGTCCTGGGCAGCACCAGCACAGCCACAGACAGTCCTGGGCAGCACCAGCACAGGCACAGACAGTCCTGGGCAGCACCAGCACAGCTACAGACAGCCCTGGGCAGCACCAGCACAGGCACAGACAGCCCCTGGGCAGCACCAGGCACAGGCACAGACAGTCCATGGCAGCACCAGCACAGCCACAGACAGTCCTGGGCAGCACCAGCACAGGCACAGACAGTCCTGGGCAGCACCAGCACAGCCACAGACAGTCCTGGGCAGCACCAGCACAGGCACAGACAGCCCTGGGCAGCACCAGCACAGCCACAGACAGTCCTGGGCAAGCACCAGCACAGCCACAGACAGTCCTGGGCAAGCACCAGCACAGCCACAGACAGTCCTGGGCAGCACCAGCACAGCCACAGACAGTCCTAAGCAAGCACCAGCACAGCCACAGACAGCCCTGGGCAGCACCAGCACAGTCACAGACAGCCCTGGGCAGCACCAGCACAGGCACAGACAGTCCATGGCAGCACCAGCACAGGCACAGACAGCCCTGGGCAGCACCAGCACAGGCACAGACAGTCCATGGCAGCGTCACCTGGGCCAGGCCAGAACTCAGGTCAGAGTGAGGATGGGGTTCAGGGTCAGTCTCTGGTGAGGGTTGTGAGGCAGATCAGAGACACTTCACAGCGGCTCTTACAGCTCCGGGCTGGGGCTCAGCTCCCTGTGAGGGGCACGGTGGGTTCCTTCACTCCAGCCCCCATTCCCTGTTTGTTGTCCCCCTGCAGAGCTTGCACAGAATCACGAGTTTTACAAAAACGCCGACGTCCGGCCGCCCTTCACGTACGCCTCACTCATCCGGCAGGTGAGAGAGATCCCTGAGGTCCCTGCACCCCAAAACCCACCCTGAGCCCCCTCCACCTGCTGAGCCCCATCTCGGCCCCTCGGGAGGGGTGTAACCCTCGAGTGACGGCCTTGTCCCCTCTCTGGCTGCCCAGGCCATCCTGGAGACCCCCGACAGGCAGCTAACGTTGAATGAAATCTATAACTGGTTCACGCGGATGTTCGCCTACTTCCGGAGGAACACGGCCACCTGGAAGGTGAGAGCAGCCCTGCCTGCCCCTGGGCCCAGCCTGATCCGTCCTGGGCCCAGCCTAATCCGTCCTGGGCTCAGCCCAACCCACCCTGGGCTCAGCCTAATCCGTCCTGGGCCCAGCCTAATCCGTCCTGGGCCCAGCCTAATCCGTCCTGGGCTCAGCCCAACCCACCCTGGGCTCAGCCCAACCCACCCTGGGCCCAGCCTAATCCGTCCTGGGCCCAGCCTAATCCGTCCTGGGCCCAGCCTAATCCACCCTGGGCCCAGCCTAATCCACCCTGGGCCCAGCCTAATCCGTCCTGGGCCCAGCCTAATCCGTCCTGGGCTCAGCCCAACCCGTCCTGGGCTCAGCCCAACCCACCCTGGGCTCAGCCCAATCCACTCTGGGCTCTGCCTGTCTCACCCTGGGCTCAGCCTAATCCATCCTGGGCTCAGCCTGTCTCACCGTGGGCTCAGCCTGTCTCACCCTGGGCTCAGCCTGTCTCACCCTGGGCTCAGCCCAACCCACTCTGGGCTCAGCCCAACCCACCCTGGGCTCTGCCCAACCCACCCTGGGCTCAGCCCATCTCATCCTGGGCTCAGCCCATCTCATCCTGGGCTCAGCCTGTCTCACTCTGGACTCAGCCTGTCTCACTCTGGACTCAGCCCAACCCACCCCAGGTTCATCCAACCCACCCTGGGCTCAGCCTAATCCATCCTGGGCTCAGTCTGTCTCACCCTGGGCTCTACCTGTCTCACTCTGGGCTCAGCCCAACCCACTCTGGGCTCAGCCTACCTCACCCTGGGCTCAGCCCATCTCATCCCTGCGCTCAGCCTGTCTCACTCTGGACTCAGCCCAACCCACCCCAGGTTCATCCCAACCCACTTTGGGCTCACCCCAATCCACTCCAGGCTTACCCCATCCCACTTTGTGCTCTCCATCCCACTTTAGGCTTACTCCATCCCGCTCCAGGCTCACTTCATCCCATTTGGGCTCACCCCAGCCCACCCCAGGCTCATCCTATCCTATCCTGGCTTACTCCATCCCACCCTGGGCTCACCCCAGCCCACCCAGGCTCACCCCATTATCCCCAGGCTCACCCCAGCCCACCCTGGGCTCTCCCCATCCCACCCAGGCCTGGCTGTTGCAGGAGATTCTCCTGTTCCAAAGGACCAGTTCATTCCCCAGCTCTAAAATGGTGCAGGAAGTGATTTAAGGACCAAATGCCATTTTTTTGCTCCCCCAAAAACACCTCTCTGGGCTGTGGGGATGCATCACCCCTGCAGTGGGATACAGCAGAGGGCTGTGTGGTAAAATCCAGGGATGTTCTGTGGAGAAGGGCAGAGGCAGGAGTGAGAGACTGGAAATAGCAAATAAGGTTAATGATAACCTGGGGGCAGGTGACACTGCTGGTGGCTGGGAATGCAGGTCCTGATCCACATGAGAGGGGGTGGCAGGGGGGCCATCAGCAGGGCATGGTCCCCATCAGGTCCCCCCCACCCCTCTCACAGGCAAATTTTTTGTCACTGAGGAGGTTTTGTCACCAGCCTGGGCAGGTGGAGTGAATTTTGGAGCAGCACTTGAGTGCTGGGGCTGCTCCCTCTTTGTTTTTTTAAGAAATTAGAGCTGGGAAAAGCCATCTCAGAGGAGCAGGGGGGTGTGGTTCTGTGATTCAGTGATTCTGTGATTCTATGATTCACTTCTTGCCTCGACCAGGGAAGATTTATTTATTTATTGTTTCCTGCTGCACGTATTTACCAAGAGGCAGCTCATCTCCCTCCTGCTTGGGGCAGCAAGGAGTGAAGTGGCAGAGGGAAACATGCTAGTTTAAATAAAAATAATTAAAATCAGCAAGGTGCAAGTGGGATGGAGCTGTTGGAGAGGCTGGAGGAGCAGGAATCCATTCTCCAGGAGCTCAGGGCCCCGTGTGTCGCTGCTGCAGATCCAGGCTGTGCTTCCATGGGAAACTTTTGGGGGGATATCAGGGATTTTGGCAAAACTCTGGGATGGGGACAGGGTGGCAGCAATGGGGAAGAGCCCTCTGTGCTTCCAGGGCCTCAGTTTCCCCCTCTGCAATGAGATAATGGCAGGTGAAAATGCCTCTTTGTTGCTGAAAGGAATAAATATTTGGAGTTTTTTACAGTTTCCACATTCTCCGTGTTAGCATGGGCAGAGTTGGAGAAAGGCATCCCTCAGTTTCCTGCTTCCCTTTTTTTATTCTTTATTTTTCTTTCTGTTCTACCACCAAAAAAGGGATGGCAGGGGATTAAAAAGACCTGGGGAGGGGCGGGATAATTCCTTTCACAACTTGCAGGGTCCAAGGCCAGGCTTCTTCTGAAGGAGGGGGATACACAGGAAAAAATAATGTATTTCCTCTCCCTAAAAACCACTTTTCTGGGGTTTTTCCCTCATTTCCTGCAGCTTTCCCCTAGGATGGGACAGGAATGGTGGGGAAAGGTGGGGAAACCACGGGGAGACCCCAGCAGGGCGCAGGGAGTGGGTGGAGGGTGCAGAGCAAACATCATTAGAGGAGAGAGATGAGAAGCAAACAGAGCAGCTGGGCCTGGCTCTGAACAAACACTGGAAACACAAAAGCCACCTCAGGCTGAGGCAGGGGACACGTCCCCTCTGCCATGGGGGGGTCCCAAATCGAGGGGCTGGCCTGGGAGCTCCTCTGTGACCTGGGGATAGCACAGGCACGGGGTGCAGGATCACATCTGGATTGATTTTGTCCCCACCTCAGCCTTCCCTGAGCCTCCCCAGGCCTGTCCCCCCCAGTGACACAGAGCAGGGAGGTGTCACCAGGGCAGGGAGGGGACGTGGACACGTGGGCAGGGAAGGTCCTGGCTGCAGCCAGAGCTTTGTTTGGACAAAAGGAAGGAGGGAGTGTGGGCAGGGAGGAACATCCTGTGTGTGCTCACAGGGGACAGGGACAGGACCTGGGGTGAGGACAGAGTGGGGGACGAGGGCTTGTCCTGCTCCCATGGAATTCCAGGTCTCTGGGGTGTCTCTGCATCCCAACCCCCTGTTTGGGTGATGCCAGTGCATAGTTTGGGGCCAGGGGGTGCCACGGGCCCTGTGCCAGGGCCAAATAGAGCGTGTCCCTTTGGGTGACAGTGACAGTGGCACCAGGCTGGGACCCAGAGCATGGCTTCAGCCACACCAAGTGTCCCCCAAGGAGCTGAACCAGCTGTGACCCAGGGGTTCCCCCCAAAATCCCATCGAGCAGCACTGACTGGGCTGGATCTCCCTCCCTGGGACACTGGGAGCTGCTCACAAAGTGTCCTCAGGGATGAGAGGAGCCTGTCCTGGTGTGTCCTGGCACCATGGCGTGGAGGGATGGATGGATGGATGGATGGATGGATGGATGGATGGATGGATGGATGGATGGATGGATGGATGGATGGATGGATGGATGATGGATGGATGGAGGTAGGAATGGATGGATGGAGGTAGGAATGGATGGATGATGGATGGATGGATCCATGGATGGATAGATCCATGGGTGGATGGAGGGATGGATGATGGATCCATGGATGGATCCATGGATCCATGATGGACAGATGGATGATGGATGGATGGAGGTAGGAATGGATGGATAGATCCATGGGTGGATGGAAGGATGGATGATGGATGGATGGATGATGGATGGATGGATGGATGATGGATGGATGGATGGATGGATGGATGATGGATGGATGGATGGATGGATGGATGGATGATGGATGGATGGATGGATGGATGGATGGATGGATGGATCCATGGATGGATGGATCCATGGATGGATGGATCCATGGATGGATGGATCCATGGATGAATGACGAAAGAAGAGCCCAGCTTTGCTTTTCTCCTCAAATTCCAGGCCAGAGGGGTGCTGCTGGTGCCATTTTTGAGTTCCTGGGCACTCTGGCACTTGATGGTGGGGGGCGTGCTCAGTCCTTGTGTCTCCTTTTGCCTTGTTGTGCTGGCCAGGCTCCTTTGTTTATACAGACCCCGTTCGACCTTTTAAATTGCTGTTAATGTTTTAGCGTAACGAATTAGTCTCTCATCACGAATCAGGACTCGAAATAAAAAAAAAGGCGAGGAAAAAAAAAACCCTCTGAGGCCAACTTCCTGAAATTGGGGTCATTCTCATTTGCAAGGCAGAGAATCTGAGAACCTTAATGCAAGGAAATTTATTCAAAGGCAGAGCCCCGGCGTGATTAGGCCCTTTGTAATTATAGCTCGGAGAGATTCCACTCCAGCCTCCTGCCTCCCTCATGGATTAGCAAGTGAGTCGGAAAAATACACAGGATTTAATTAGAGGCAAATTAAAATTGGTAATGAAATAGGGGCAGTAGCAAATGGCAGGGAGTTGGAAGGGGAAAAGGGAGCTGGTATCTCTCGGGGCTGCGCTGTCTGCCTACGTGTGTGTCTCTTTATTTTACATTTAGAAATGTAAAGATGGTCGATGTAAAGAAGAAAGGGAGGGAAAGGACCAAAACGGGAGGGGAGGGCTGAGGGGAAAGAAAAAGAAAGGGGAAGAGGAGCTGGCTGTGCTGAGCATCCCCAGAGCTGCAGTGGAGCTGCTGTCCCTTGTCCCACCCACCCTGTCCCACCTTCCTCAGCATCAGGGCAGGCTCCTCCCAGCAGGGTCATGACCCACATGAATTTTGGGGTCGTGGCCCATGTGCAGCTTGGGGTGGTGCCCCATGTGCAATTTGGGGTCATACCCCATGTGCAGTTTGGGGTCGTGGCCCACATTTAATTTGGGGTCATGGCCCACATTCAGTCTGGGGTCATGGTCCACGTGCAGTTTAGGTTGGTGCCCCATAAGTAGTTTGGGGCCATGCTCTGTGTGCAATTTGAGGTCATGGCCCATGTGCAGTTTTGGGGTGGTGCCCCATGTGCAGTTTAGGGTCATGGCCCACATTCAGTTTGGGGTCATGGCCCCATGTGCAGTTTGGGGTTATGCCCCATATGCAGTTTGGGTTGGTGCCCCACATTCAGTTTGGGATCATACCCCATGAGCAGTTTGGGGTGGTGCCCCATGAGCAGTTTGAGTTTGTACCCTATGTGCGGTTTGGGGTTATGCCCCATGAGCAGTTTGGGTTGGTGCCCCACATTCAGTTTGGGGTCATGTCTCATGAGCACTTTGGGGTGGTGCCCCATGAGCAGTTTGGGGTGGTGCCCCATGAGCAGTTTGGGTTGGTGCCCCGTGAGCAGTTTGGGGTCGTACCCCATGAGCAGTTTGGGGTGGTGCCCCATGAGCAGTTTGGGGTGGTGCCCCGTGAGCATTTTGGGGTGGTGCCCCGTGAGCAGTTTGGGGTGGTACCCCGTGAGCAGTTTAGGTTGGTGCCCCGTGAGCAGTTTGGGGTCATGTCCCATGAGCAGTTTGGGGTCATGTCCCATGTGCAGTTTGGGATCATACCCCATGTGCAGTTTAGGTTGGTACCCCTTGAGCATTTTGGGGTGGTGCCCCGTGAGCAGTTTGGGGTGGTGCCCCGTGAGCAGTTTAGGTTGGTACCCCTTCAGCATTTTGGGGTGGTGCCCCGTGAGCAGTTTGGGTGGTGCCCACTCAACGCCCTCAGTGCCAGCGGGGTGCGGGAGCTCTGGGGAGCGCTGGGGTGGCAGCACACGCACGGGGGCTGCGGGGCTGGGCAGGGAGGGGGATGGGGAGGAGGAGGAGGATGAGGAGGAGCCGAGGGCAGCGCTCACCCGCGCCCCGTCCCCGCAGAACGCCGTGCGCCACAACCTGAGCCTGCACAAGTGCTTCGTGCGCGTGGAGAACGTCAAGGGCGCCGTGTGGACCGTGGACGAGCACGAGTACCAAAAGAGAAGGCCACCAAAGATGACAGGGTGGGTGCTCCTCCCCGCTGGGGACACAGCCCCAGAGCTGCCACCGCCCCGGTGCAGTGCCACACCCCCTGGCAGTGCTGAGCCCTGCAACGCTCTGCTCTCTCTCTTCCTGCAGGAGTCCCACCTTAGTCAAAAATATGATTTCAGGACTCGGTTACGGAGCACTTAATGCAAGTTACCAGGTAAGGGAGGACTGAGGCAAGGCCCTGGTGGGGACACAGGGATACCAAACCCTCCACAGCCCTGTTCTCCAGCGGGGTCTTGCATCTTATCAGGAAATGAGTGACAGGGGGGAGGGATTCAAGTTGGAAGAGGGGAAATTTCAGTTCGATATATGGAATGGATATATGGATAATTCCCTGTGAGGGTGGCACAGACTCCCCAGAAAATCTCTGGCTGCTCCATCCCTGGAAATGTCCAAGCCCAGGCTGGACAGGGACAGTGAAAGGTGTCCCAGGGGTGGGATGAGATGGGATTTAAGAACACTCCAACCCCAACCCCGTGTCCCTCCGTGCTCCCTGTGGCAGGCTGCGCTGGCGGAGAGCAGCTTCCCCCTGCTCAACAGCCCCACCATGATCAACACCAGCTCGGCCAGCGCCATGCTGCACGTGGGCCACGACGACGTCAGCAGCACCGTGGAGCAGGTCAACAGCAACGGCAGCAGCAGCCCCCGCCTGTCCCCACAGCAGTACAGGTCAGCCTGGCTGGGCACAGCTGGGACAGCTGGCATGGGCACGGGGTGGGCAGGGAGGGGGGCACAGCGCGGGGAGCTGGGTGGGCTCCTGGCACAGGGTGAGGAGGTTTGGAGTTCTGTCAGAGGATGAGGGGGTTTGGGGTCTGTCACAGAGTGAGGAGGTTTGGGGTCCTGTCACAGGGTGAGGGGTGTTTGGGGTCTGTCACAGGGTGAGGGGGTTTGAGCTCCCATCCCCAGGGTGAAGGGTGTTCTGAACCAAAATATTCAGAGAGTTTTGGGTGGTGGAACTCACTCCCTGAGGCTGAAGGCTCCCCATCCCCACAGCCACCAGGAGCTGCTTGTGAGCTCCCATTCCCAGGATGAGAGGGAGTTTTGGCTCCTCTTCTCAGAGCTAGGAGGGTTTTACCTCCCATCCCCAGGGTGAGGGATGTTCTGGACCAAGAATTTCAGGGAGTTTTGGGTGGTGGGACCCGCTCCCCAAAGCTGAAGTCTCCCTCTCCCCACAGCCACCAGGAGCTGCTTGTGGGCAGCTCTCAGAGCAAGAGGGGGTTTAGTTCCTGTTCCCAAGATGAGGGATGTTCTGGACCAAATAATTTGGGGAGTTTGGATGGTGGGACCCACTCCCTGAGGCTGAAGGCTCCCCCTCCCCACAGCCACTGGGAACTCCTTGTTGGCTCTCATTCTCAGGATGAGAGGGAGTTTGGCTCCTGTCCACAGAGCTAGGAGGGTTTTACCTCCCATCCACACAGTGAGGGATGTTCTAGAACAAGAATTTCAGGGAGTTTTGGGGGGTGGGACCTGGTCTCTGAAGCTAAAGTCTCCCCCTCCCCACATCCACCAGGAGCTGCTTGTTGGCTCTCATTCTCAGAGCAAGGAGGGGTTTTGGCTCCTGTTCTCAGGGTGAGGGATGTTCTGGACCAGAAACCCAGAGGGGTTTGTAGTGGTGGGACCCAACTCCCCAAAGCTGAAGTCTCCCCTTGCCCACAACCAGGAGCTCCTGGTGGGCAGCTCTCAGAGCAAGGGGTTCCCAGCATGAGAGGGAGTTTTGGCTCCTGTCCTCAGAGCTGTGAGGGTTTTACCTCCCATCCCCACAGCGAGGGATGTTCTAGAAGAAGAATTTCAGTGAATTTTGGGCGGTGGGACCCAGGTCCCCGAGGCTGAAGGCTCCCCTTGCCCACAGCCACCCCGTGCACGTGAAGGAGGAGCCAGCCGAGGCGGAGGACGACAGCAGGCCCGTGTCACTGATGGCCACCACCAACCAGAATGTGACGATCCCCGATGACAGGGACCTGGAGGAGGAGCTGCCGGTGGAAGACTTGTCCTAAGGACTCCTTCCTCCTCCCCCACCGAGGGGCAAACCCTTCCCACCCTCCTGGACGGAGACCCAGCGACGCTCCCACCTCCCCAAGGTGACCTGGGCGTTATCCTGGTTCTTTCAAGGCACTTCCACAAAGCAAAAGGTTTTTTCCTTGGGACAATGACAATGACAACGACCTGTTGCTGCTGGCGTGTCCCTCACGCTGCCACTGCCCGGGGACGGACTGGCCCCGCCACCACACGAGGAGCAAAACCCCAAGAGCTGGACTTTTCCTGCCCTCCTCCCTTGGTTAGTGACTGGTGGACGAGGATGGCAGGTTGGTTGTTGCTGTCCGAAATGGTCCCTCCTGCAGGGAGCCCCGGGGAGCGATGGCAGGAGCCTGTGTCACCTCTGTGTCACCCCTGCTGTCACCTCTGGCTCTTGGAGCCTGCCCACGTGCAGCTTTTGGGGGAAGGAGCAGCAGGAGCGGGGCTGAGCGCTCTGCAGGATGTGGGGTTTGTCACGGAGCTGGGATGGACACGGAGCAGCACGGAGGGGACACGGTGTCCCCTTGTCACCTCTGCCTGGCGAGCGGCTGGCCACCCTCCCTGAGCCCCAGCTGCTGGGGGGCCAATGGTCCCAGCAGTGCTGACCACCCCAGCAGTGCTGACCACCCCAGCAGTGCTGACCTCTCATAGCAGTACTGACCATCCCCAGCAGTACTGACCATGCCCAGCACTGCTGACCATCAGTGCTGACCACCCCAGCAGTGCTGACCACCCCAGCAGTGCTGACCATCAGTGCTGACCTCTCATAGCAGTGCTGACCACCCCAGTAGTGCTGACCATCAGTGCTGACCTCTCATAGCAGTGCTGACCACCCCAGTAGTGCTGACCAGCAGTGCTGACCATCAGTGCTGCTCATCCCCAGCCGTGCTGACCATCAGTTCTGACCACCCCCAGCAGTACTGACCATCCCCAGCAGTACTGACCATGCCCAGCAGTGCTGACCATCAGTTCTGACCACTCCCAGCAGTGCTGGCCATCAGTGCTGACCTCTCATAGCAGTACTGACCATCCCCAGCAGTGCTGACCACCCCAGCAGTGCTGACCATCAGTGCTGACCACTCCCAGCAGTGCTGACCACCCCAGCAGTGATGACCATCAGTGCTGACCTCTCATAGCAGTGCTGACCACCCCCAGCAGTGCTGACCATCAGCATGCTGACCTCTCATAGCAGTACTGACCATCCCCCAGCAGTGCTGACCATGCCCAGCAGTGCTGACCATCAGTTCTGACCACTCCCAGCAGTGATGACCATCAGTGCTGACCTCTCCCAGCAGTACTGACCATCCCCATCAGTGCTGACCTCTCCCAGCAGTACTGACCATCCCCAGCACTGCTGACCTCTCCCAGCAGTACTGACCACCCCAGCAGTGCTGACCAGCAGTACTGCCCACCAGTTCCACCCACCCCAGCAGTACTGACCACCCCCAGCAGTTCTGCCCCCCCAGCAGTGCTGGCAGTGAGGACACAGCTCCCTCCCTCCTGCTGGACATCAGTGCCACCTCCCAGCCAGCAGGGATGGTCACTGCTGCCATTTCCCTTCATGGGAAAAGCTCCCTGTGCCTCCCATTGCACCCCCAGAGCTGGGGCAGGGCTGTGGTGGAGCAAAGGGGACCTGGGGGTCATCAGAGCTGGCCCTGGAGGATCCCTGTGGTGGCCAAATCTGGCTGTGGCCCCCAAGCTGATCCTGCTGCTGATGGGGGGGAGCAAATTCTGCTTTTCGTCTTTTCTTTTCCTCATCCTTTTGTTTGCGTCCAGATGGGAAGATACCAAAAGATTTCTAGAGACAGAAGGTCCGTAGTTCAGGTGAACAGATGGTATTCATGCCAAAAAAAAAAAAAGTAAAAGAAAAATCACACACACAAAAATAATTAATAATAACAAGAACAACACAACCAAACACCCCTCTTCTCCCTGCTCTTTCTTTCTGGGGTGGGGATGTGGGTGCCCTGTGCCAGGCTCCTCCAAGGAGGCAGCGTGGCATTGCCAGTGTCCTGTGGTGGTTTTGGGGAGCATCACCTTCCTTCAGGAGCATCCCCTTCCCTGGGAATCATCCCCTCCCATGGGAATCATCCCCTCCCATAGGATTTGTGCCCTTACTTGGGATTTATCCCCTTCCCTGGGAATCATCCATTTCCTTGGGATTCATCCTCTTCCATGGGAATTATCCCCTCCCATAGGATTTATCCCTTCCCTGGGATTTATCCCTTCCCTGGGATTTATCCCTTCCCTGGGATTTATCCCCTCCCATGGGGTTCATCCCCTCCCCTGGCACAGCCAGGCTGGCTCTGGCTGTCCTGGCACCACCCAGCAGGTTGGGAGGGACTTTGCTGTGCTGAACCCGGAGCTGCTCTGGTTTCTAGTGCCAAAAGTGCCCCTGAGTTCTCCTCCATTACTCTCCATCCCCGTTACCCTGGGATGAGGCATTCCCGGGGGGGCTGTCATTGTTGGCATCCCAGGAGCCACTTTTTGGGCTGAAAATGCCACACACGGATTTTTGGGTGGGATAAAGGTGTCACCTGTGCTCGGTGGGGTGTCCCCGGGGTGAGCCTGGACTCCCCTCACCCATTTCCTTGCCCGGTGCATCCTCAATGTGGCTGCGGGGACTGGGGGGTCCCTGTGCCCCCCCTCTGTGTCCCCCCTCTGTGTCCCCGCTGTGTCTCGGGGCTGCAGCGGGGTCTCCCCGTGCCCGAATCCCGCCATTTCCCGGCGTTTCCCCGCTCCGCCCGTCCCCCCTCTAGGTGTCACCCGTGCCCGCGGCTCGCGGTGCCGAGCGCCGGGACAGCGCCGCGCCTGCGTTCCCCATTCCCGGTTTACTCCCCGTTCCCGCTTTATTCCCCGTTCCCGGTTTATTCCCCGTTCCCGGCGCCTTCCCGGCTCATTCCCGGCTCATTCCCGGTTCATTCCCATTCCCGGTTTACTCCCCGTTCCTGGTTTATTCCCCGTTCCCGGCGCCTTCCCGGCTCATTCCCGGAGGATCATTCCCGGTTCATTCCCCATTCCCGGTTCATTCCCCATCCCCGGTTTATTCCCCATTCCCGGCTCATTCCCGGTTCATTCCCGACTTATTCCCGGCACATTCCCCATTCCCGGATCGTTCCCGGCTCATTCCCGGTTTATTCCCCATTCCCGGATCGTTCCCGGTTTATTCCCGTTTCATTCCCCATTCCCGATTTTATTCCCGGCTCATTCCCGGTTTTATTCCCGGCTCATTCCCGGTTTTATTCCCGGTTCATTCCCCATTCCCGGTTAATTCCCGGCTCATTCCCGGTTTTATTCCCGGTTCATTCCCCAGTCCCGGCCCCTTCCCGGCACCAAAGACCCTGCCCGGGCTGGGGGGCACCAACCGGGCCCCCCTTGTGCTGCCCAAGCTGCTGCGAGGCACTGTGGATTCTCCCCATCTGATTTATTTTTCCTCTTTGTTTTTTCTTTTTTCCTCTTTTCTTTCCTTTTTTTCTCTTTTTTTTTTTTCCTTTTTTCTCTTTTTTTTCTCTCACTTTTTTCCGTTTTGTTCCCTTTTCCTCTTATTTTTTCTTCCTTTTTCTTAACTCCCCTTTTTCCTCTCTTCCTTTTTTATTTTTGCTTTATTTCCCTTATTTTCCTTTTTTCTTTTTGCCCCATTTTTCTTTCCCCCTCCCTTCTTTTTTTTTTTTTTTACTTTTTTTTCTTTTCCCTTTTCCACCTCACTCTTTAATTTAACTCATTTTTGGAACAAGTTTACAGCTGCCATGGGGGTTTTATCACCTATTGCTGCTTTTTACCAGCCGGAATTTGGGATGCTCATCCACCCCTCATCCTCCACAGGGAATCTCTGCCTCCATCCAGGCTTTTGGGATTTTGGGAATTATTCTCCCTCTTTGCCAACCCCTCACTGTTCCTCCCCCTCACTGATTTTTTTTGGGAGGGTTCAGTGGCTGCATCCCTTTTTTCCCATTCCTGCCCTTTTTGCTTCACCTTCCTTCTTTCCCTTTTGTTTTTTTTCCACCTCCTCGGGGTGTGATTTTTTTAAGTTTTTTCAGAGGTACAAACACCCCCAAAATGCATCCCATGATCCCCATGGATTCAGCCAAAATCCTCATCATCACCCCGAGCATCACCCAGTTCTGAGAATTCCCAATTCCTTGGCCCCATCCCAACTCCCAAGAGCACTCCCTATATATTATATATATATAAATAAATATATAAATATAAAGGAGGGGTTTTTTTCCCTTAGAACACAATGCACAAGTTTGGAAAATCCCAGTGGCTCCAGGTGATGCCTTTTTTCCCCCAGGAATTCCACGATTCCAAAAAGGGAAACGTGCCCAGTTTGATACTCAGGGGTAAATTTAAATTTAATTCCTTCTCTTACCCCCAGGTACTGCCTGTCCCCTCCTGCCTCGCTGCCTCCTCCCTCCCCACCCCTCTGGTTCATTTTTGGTTGGAATTTTCCGGAATTCTGCGAGTTTTACCTCAAATGCTGCGGGAGGGAGGATCAAGGACCAAACACGTGGCAGAATTGTGTGTCTGTATATATTGAGATAGAGATATTCTGGCTTTCAACCTACCAACACAAATTGTTCTTTTTTTGGGGAGGTTATTCTGTATTTTTGTGGTTTATTTCTTATTTCTCTCCACCCTTGGGCACTTCTGTGAGGGGGAGCTGTGAGGACCTAAAGGCATTTTTCTGGTATCTCCCACCAAAGGAATTACTCACTTTCCCATGTTTGTTTGTTTTGTTATTTTAATTCCTCAATGATTTCTTTTCCCCAAACCTGGGGAAAGGGGGTCAGAACCCAGTGCTGGGAGGGAGGAGCTGCTGGACAGAGGGGATGGGAGAGCAGCAGCTGAACCTGCATCAAACCAAAGGGTTTTTTTGCTTTGTTTACACCCCTGGCCGACCTCACACCCTGCAGCATCTCCCTGGATCTAGGTTTCTGTCCTGGAAATCCAGAGCCAGGGGATGGAGCCACGACAGATTGGGGTCATCCCCAGCGCTGCCACGACCTTTTCCAGGTTTTGGGGGGATTTTTTGGGGATTTTTTCCCGTTTTATCCCCATCCCCTGAGCGCTGGGTGGGAGGGTGATGCTGGCGAGGTGGGGCGAGGTCCGAGGGGGCGGAGGGGAGGGCGGGTGTGTAAAAAGTGACCCCTTCCCTCCCTCCCTGCCTCCCTCCTCGTGCTGTATAAAGGAAATCGCCTGGCTGTGTATTTGTACTCCGAGCTCCGTGTGTCTGCCTGGGCAGACGGTAAACCCTTGTACAGTAGGTCTAGCTGCATGTAATCTGTATGGACAATGGCATTATAAAATGCAATAAATGAAATTACCTATCGTGCTGCTGGCCTGGTTTGCTTAAGGTTATTGGGGAAAAAAAAACAAAACTCAAAAGAGTTTTTATAGAATTCACAGAATTATTGAGCTCTGAGATCTGTTGTCTTGGTTTGGAGGACAAGTGTCTGCCAATAAAGGCAGGAGCTTCTCTTTGACATGGAGAATGTAAACCCCCTCCCTCCAAATGATTATTATAATTTTGAAATTAAGGGGCTCTCAGGCAAAGATATGGGAATTAGGAATAACAGTTCTTTACTAGGAAAACTAAAATAGAAATACAGTATTACATAGAACAATCCCAAAACACTGCCAGAGTCAGAATCCAAGCTGACACCCGTCAGTCAGTCAGGGTGTTGGCAGCAGTCCCATTCCATGGTGGCTGCATCCTCCTGCAGTGGCAGATGTGGTTCAGCTGGAGCAGTGCTCCTGTAGAAGGTGCAGTTTCCTCTGAAGCTCCAGGGATGATGTGGAAAGGTCTGGCTTTCCTCTGGAATCCAGTGGAAAAGGCTGCTCTGGTGTTCCAAATCTCAGTTTTTATCTGGGTAGGAAAGGCTTGGCTCCTCCCCTGGCTGGAGCATCTCCCAGTGGGATGATGTAATTTTATCAGTCATGCCCTGGGACTCACTGGCCATGAGCAGGAGATATCTCCTGGAGGGAGGATGGGCTCGTGGAAAGATAAAGATGATTGCCCAGCTGGTTTAAAGCTGGCCCATTAGCAGAGAATATGTGCCAGGAGATCAGGGTCACTGCCCCACCCATGATGGGGATAGAATCCACATTTCTGGTCACATCAACCCAACACATCTGTCTGTGATCCCCAGCTTGAAAATCTCCAGGGATGGAGACTCCATCACCTCCCTGAGCAGCTCCTTCCCAATTCCTGATCCTGTTTTTCAGTGAGGAAATTCTCCCACAAAATCCATCCAGGAGCAGTGGCCAGCCTGGGAAGGAGAAAGGGGGAAAAGTGGCTCCATCAGTGTTGGGGTGAGTTTGGGGCTGCAGAAGCTCTGAGGGTTTGGGGGTTCCCCAGTTCCCCCTCCCCAGCTCCTTCCAGCCCCTAAATGTTTACTGGGAGGATTGGTGGGGATGGGATGGGATGGGATGGGATGGGATGGGATGGGATGGGATGGGATGGGATGGGATGGGATGGGATGGGATGGGATGGGATGGGATGGGATGGGATGGGATGGGATGGGATGGGATGGGATGGGATGGGATGGGATGGGATGGGATAATGGGATGGGATGGGGCAAGAGCAGCCCCTGCAAAAGGAGGGGAGCAGGATCTCCCATTCTCCAGGTGTCCCCATCCCCCCCCAGTGTCCCCATCACCCCCCAGTGTCCCCATCCCCTCCCAGTGTCCCCATCCCCTCCCAGTGTCCCCATCCCCCCCAGTCCCACAGCTCCCTGAGCTCGTGCCTGGGACCATCCCTGCCTCTGATGGATTTAACACTCAGAGATTTTAACTTTTCAACTCGAAACTTTTTTTATCCCTTTTTTGTTGTTGTTGTTGTTGTTTTCTTGGCACGGATGTGAAAGCTCTCCCAGTTTGATTGCAAAACCAGTCTGTGGGTCGGAGGGGACACTGGGAACGCTCACCCCAGCCTGGTGCACAACTTCCTGCACCCCAAAAAACTGCTCCTCCCTCAGGGTGCTCCAGAGCTGCATCCACAGGGATCCCTCCCTTCTCTCCAGCTGGGCAGATGCTTTGTCCCAAATCCATGGGGATTTTGCTCACCCTGATGTTTTGCCCTAAACCCATGGAATTTTTGCACACTCCAAAGCTTTGCCCCAAATCCATGGAATTTTTTCACACCCTGATTCTTTGCCCCAAATTCACAGAATTTTTGCACACCCCAAAGCTTTGCCCCAAATCCATGGAATTTTTTTCACACCCAAATCCACGGAATTTTTTTCACACCCAAACCCACAGAATTTTTGCACACCTTGATGCTTTTCCCTAAATCCATGGAAATTTTGCACACCCTGATGCTTTGCCCCAAATCCATGGAATTTTTTCCCACCCAAATTCATGGAATTTTGCAAACCCCAATGCTTTGCCCCAAATCCATGGAATTTTTGCTCACCCCCGAAGCACAACTGGGGGAAGTCACTGCCTTGGATAACCCAGAGCCAGCACAGCTCCCAAACAGCTCCAAAGAACCAAAAAAAAAAAAAAAAGATGAAAAGCTGTTTTCCTCTGCGTTTTTTGGGTTTTTTCTTAATTGAGCACTAAGAAATTGTAATACTGACCCCCCAGATGTGGTCGCCAGCTGTCACCAGGGTGGGTGACAGTGCCACAATGTCCCTGTGCCTCTGTCCCCAAACCAACCCACAGCCCCCAAGGACGAAGTACAGAGTGGAGGGAATTTTGGGGAAGTCTTTAATTTTTCCATCTTCCAAAGAAGAATGTTCACAGGACCCCCATTTTTCTAAAATGTATACTAAATGTCCATTTCCTTCTTTTTCTTTTGCCTTTTTTTTTAATATTAAATGTCCATTTCCTTCTTTTTCTTTTGCTTTTTTTTTAATATTAAGTGTCCGTTTCCTTCTTTTTTTTTCTTTTTTTTTTCTTTTTTTCTAAATTATTTACAGAAATAGCTCGTGACTCATCAAAATCTTTCAGCAGCACATGTAGAACAGTGGGGTCATTCACTGAAGACCCGGCCAGGCAGGCAGAGCCTCCTCCCCCCCCACCAGAGGAGGTTATTTTGTTTAGAGACTTTGTGTGTGAGCAGGGAGAGGGGAATTCTGCTCCACAAATCGGGGGGTGATGGCTCAGACCCCAAAAAAACACGGCACAGCCCCATCCCACCTCACTCTGCGGCTCCAGGGCTGTTTCATTCCTTGTTTTCCAGGATCACACGAGTTTCTCTTATTTATTTATTTTCTTTTCAAAGCCTCTGCCGAGGGATGGATGCCGGGAATGTTGCAAAACCCTCTTTGAAGCGAAAAGTCGAGGCTTTAGTGCTAAATCCTCGCCGGAGACGGGAAGGTCAAAGAGGTTTCAATTTCCAGCAGTTCCAGTCTGGGGGACGGGGAGATGTGGGGGAACCACGGGTTTTGGGGTGTAGATCTGTGGGGTTTTGGGGTGTAGATCTGTGGGTTTTGGGGTGTAGATCTGTAGGGTTTGGGGTGTAGACCCTGAGGGTTTTGGGGCACAGATCTGGGAGCTTTGGGGTGCAGACCCGGGGGTTTTGGGGTGTAGATCTGAGAATATTTGGGGCACAGATCTGGGAAGTTTTGGGGTGCAGACCCGGGGGTTTTGGGGTATAGATCCGGGGGTTGTGTAGTGTAGATCTGAGAATATTTGGGGCACAGATCTGGGAGTTTTGGGGTGCAGACCCGGGGGTTTTGGGGTGTAGATCCGGGGGTTATGTAGTGTAGATCTGAGAATATTTGGGGCACAGATCTGGGAGTTTTGGGGTGCAGACCCGGGGGTTTTGGGGTGTAGATCCGGGGGTTATGTAGTGTAGATCTGAGAATATTTGGGGCACAGATCTGGGAGTTTTGGGGCACAGATCTGGGAGCATTTGGGGTGCAGATCTGGGAGTTTTAGGGTGAAGATCTGGGAGTGTTTGGGGTGCAGACCCGGGGTTATGTGGTGTAGATTTGGGAATATTTGGGGCAGAGATCTGGGAGTTTTGAGGTGCAGACCCGGGGAATATGGAGTGTAAATCTGGGAGTATTTGGGGTGCAGATCTGGGAGTATTTGGGGTGCAGATGTGGTTTGTGGGGTGCAGATCCAAGAGTTACGGAGTGTAGATCTGGGAATATTCGGGGTGCAGATCTGGGGCTTATGGGGTTCAGATCTGTGAGTTTTGGGGTGTAGACCTGAGGGTTTTGGGGCACAGATCTGTGAGTTTTGGGATGCAGATCTCGGGATTATGAGGTGCAGATCTGGGGGTTATGGGGGTTATGGGGTGTAGATATGGGAATATTTGGGGCACAGATCTGGGAGTTTTGGGGTGTAGATCTGGGGACTATGGAGTGTAAATCTGGGAGTTTTGGGGTGTAGATCTGGGAGTATTTGGGGTGCAGATGTGGTTTGTAGGGTGCAGATCTGGGAGTTTTGGGGTGTAGATCTGGGGATTTTGAAGTGCACATCTGGAGGTTATGGGGTGTTGATCCTAGAGTTATGGAATGTAGATCTGGGAATATTTGGGGTGCAGATCTGGGCGTTATGGGGTTCAGATCTGGGAGTTTGGGGGTGTAGATCTGGGGATTTTGGGGCACAGATCTGTGAGTTTTGGGATGCAGATCTGGGTATTATGAGGTGCAGATCTGGGGGTTATGGGGGCTATGGGGTGTAGATATGGGAATATTTGGGGCACAGATCTGGGAGTTTTGGGGTGTAGATCTGGGGACTATGGAGTGTAAATCTCGGAGTATTTGGGGAGCAGATCTGGGAGTTTTAGGGTGCAGATCTGGGAGGGCTTAGGGTGCAGGCCTGAGAGTTTTTGGGTGCAGATCTGGAGGGATTTGGAGTGCAGAACCGGAGGTTATGGGGTGCAGATCTGGGGATTATGGGGTGCAGACCTGGAGGTTATGGAGTGTAGATCTGGGAATATTTGGGGCACAGATCTGGGAGGGTTTGGGGTGCAGATCCAGGGGTTTTGGGGTGCAGATCTGGGAGTTTTGGAGTGCAAATCTGGGAGAGTTTTGGGTGCTGATCCAGGGGATTTTGGGATGCAGATCCGGAGGGATTTGGGGTGCAAATCTGGGAAGAGTTTTGGGGTGCCGATCCGGGAGTTTTGGGGTGCAGATCCGGGAGGTTTGGGGTGCAGATCTGGCAGTTTTGGGGTGCAGATCCGGGAGGTTTGGGGTGCAGATCTGGCAGTTTTGGGGTGCAGATCCGAGGGTTTTGGGTGCAGATCCGGGGGAGCTGGCGCCCAGCCCCTGCTCCCCCCGAGCAGCAGCCGGGAGCTGCGAGCGCCGGGCTGCGTTTACTTTGGCGGCGGCGGCGCCGGGAGCGGAGCCGGGTGCCAGAGTTTGTGAATGTGGGTCAGAGCAGTCCCACACCTACAGGAACGGCCTTGTTTTCCCAAATCCGGCCAGATCCCGCTGCCTTCCCCGGAGCAGCGCAGGATGAGGCTGGGTGGGATCGCCGCGGGGTTCACTCGGACACTGCGGGTTCCCTCCCACCCCAGCCCCTGCTCAGGCTGCTCCTTTCTATCGTCCTTTCTTCACATTTACATTTTGGAGAGAAAAAAATCCTTATTTTCAGCACTCTCCTTTCAGTGTGCTGAGCAAGCCGTGACCCCCTGGACACAGCGAGGGTTTTCCTGCTCACCTCCATGCCTGGAGTTTTCCAGCGCCAGGACGGGGCCGGATTTCCACCCAGCCCACCCTGCCCAGGGCCAGCAGCCCCCGGCGAGGGCGGGCAGTGGTTGCTGCTCCATCACTGCTGATGCCAAGCAGCAGCACGGATTTTGGTTTTTTTTCCCAGGCTGTCCCAATGCCCGTGGCCCCTGAGCTGCTGTGGGTAAAGCCCTGCTGCTCTCCAGGCCCAGAGTCCCTGTAAAACACGTCCCTGCATGGCACAGCTCCCACCGTGCTGGGGGCTGCCAGCTTGGGGAGCCCCAAACCCAGGGCTGCACAGATCCTGGACTCCCAAAACTGTGATTCAGCTTCCCCATTACTCTTTGAGTTTGTTCTTTTTGTTGTTTTTTTGTTTGGGTTTTTTTTTTTTTAGGTTATTAGGCCTAGCTGTCAGTTCAGGGGAAGAGAGATGCTCATCCCCACCCATCCCTGAGCCGAGCACCAGCACCCAAACTCCTGGCTCTGTTCTCCCCTGGCAGAACCAGATCTGCACTCCATAACCCCTGGATCTGCACCTCAAAATCTCCCAGATCTGCTCCCCACAACTCCCAGATAGGGACCCCAAAACCCCGGATCTCCACCCCAGAACTCCCAGATCTGCTCCCCACAACTCCCAGATCTGCACTCCATAACCCCTGGATCGGCACTCTGAAACCCCCAGGGTCTGCACCCCAAAACTCCCAGATTGGGACCCCAAAACCCCAGATCTCCACCCCAAAACTCCAAGATCTTCTCCCCAAATACTCCCAGATTTACTCTCCATAGTCCCCAGATGGCTCCCGCCAGCTCCACGCTCCTGGGCTCCCTTTTCCCATCCATCCATCCATCCATCCATCCATCCATCCATCCATCCATCCATCCATCCATCCATCCATCCATCCATCCATCCATCCATCCATCCATCCATCCATCCATCCATCCATCATCCATCCATCCATCATCCATCCATCCATCCAGACCCATCCATCAGCAAAGCTGAACCCCGGGTCAGTGCTGTCCCTGCATTAAAAACCCCACTGAGAACCCAAAATCCACCAGAGCAGGAGGCTGGAGGGACACAAAAGGGGCCAAATAGCAATAGGTGAAAAAAGCCCCATGGCAGCTGCAAGCTTGTTCCAAAAATGAGTTAAATTAAAGAGTGAGGGGAAAGGAATGGGAAAAAATGGGGGGGAAAGAATAAAGGATAAAAGGAAATGGAAAAAAGAAAAAGGAAAGAGGGGAAAAGTGGAACAAAGGAAAATGGGGGGTAAGGGAAAGAAGGAGAAAAAGGAAAAATAGGGGGGAAGGAAAAAAGAAAAAGGGACAGTGCTGACACAAAAGGGGCCAAATCCACGGCAGGATCAGCTCCCAAAATGTCCCAGAATCGGCGGCCGGGCTGAGCGGGAGCTGCCGGTGGGGCGGATTTCCCAAGGACGGGACATCGCGGAGCCGCTGCTTCACCCTGAGTGACAACTCTGCCTTGGGGATGGAGCTCCCGGGGAAATCCCGAGCGGTCAGACGGCTTCGTGCCGCAGGACGCCTCATTCCCACTTCCCGAGGCGCTTCCTTCCGTGCGACCTCAGCTCCTGTCCCTTGTCCCTGCTGAGCCGCGCTGGGGACAGCGGAGCGCTGGGGACGGCGGTGGCAGCAGGGTTGTGGCATCCCCTGGCTCCAGCCCCGCTCTGGGAGCACGGAGCCCAAATTCCAAAATCCAGTGCAATTCCCAAATTGCAAAATCCTGCAGGGGGACGGTCACCCAGACTCGCTCAGAGGGCAGGGCATGGTGACAAAGTGACAGTGGGACAGTGAGACAATGGGACAGGGTGACAGTGCCACAATGTGACAGTGAGACAATGGGACAGGGTGACAGTGGGACAGGGTGACAGTGCCACAATGTGACAGTGAGACGGTGGGACAGAGTGACAGTGGGACAGGGTGACAGTGGGACAGAGTGACAGTGCCACAGTGGGACAGTGGGACAGTGGGACAGAGTGACAGTGGGACAGAGTGACAGTGGGACAGTGGGACAGGGTGACAGTGCCACAGTGGGACAGAGTGACAATGGGACAGAGGGACAGAGTGACAGTGGGACAGAGTGACAGTGGGACAGTGGGACAGGGTGACAGTGCGACAGTGGGACAGAGTGACAGTGGGACAGAGGGACAGAGGGTGACAGTGGGACAGTGGGACAGAGTGACAGTGGGACAGGGTGACAGTGCCACAGTGGGACAGAGTGACAGTGGGACAGAGTGACAGTGCCACAGTGGGACAGAGTGACAGGGTGACAGGGTGACAGTGCCACTGTTCCCGCTGCTGCTGCTGCGCTGGGCCGGCTCCAGCCTCTCCCGGTGGTGCTTTGCACGCTGGGCTCTTAGACACAGGAAAACGCAGCAGTGGGATTGAAAACAAGCTCGCAAACATCCCACCGGCTCCTCGTGACGCTCGGCACGGTGACAAATCCCCGTGGGGCCCTGCGGGGACACGGCAAAGCCTGAACTCCGGCTGGATGTGCTGCTGCTGCTGCTCCAGCCCGGATTTCTCGGCGTTCTCAGCGCTGCTCTGGCGGCGGTGACACGGTGACACCGTCACCCCCGAGCCCAGCAGCCCAAGCATCGCCCCAGGCAGCCGAACCTCACTTTCCAGTCGGGGAAACTGAGGCAGGGAGGGGTGGGGGTGGCAGAGGCCATGCCAGGGAGTCGGGGACTCTATAAAGTTGTCTCGTGGCTTTCCTGCCTGGGAGAAAGTGGGCAGGCTGGAGCAGCCACCCGGGGGGCTCAAACACCCACCCGGGGGGCTCAAACACCCACCCGGGGGGCTCAAACATTCACTCAGGGAGTTCCAAACACCCACCTGGGGAGTTCCAAACACCCACTCAGGGGGGCTCAAACACCCACTCAGGGGTCCAACACCCACACGAGGGGCTCAAACACTCACCTGGAGAGTTCCAAACACCACCCCAAAGGTTCCAACACTCACCCAAGGGACTCAAACAGTCACCAAAGCTGTCCAACACCCACCCGGGGGACCCAAACACCCACTCAGGGGGCTCAAACACCCACCCGAGGGGTTCCAAACACCACCCCAAAGGCTCAAACACCCACTTGAGGGCTCCAACACCCACCCGAGGGCTCCAACACCCACCTGGAGGGTCCAACACCCACCCAAGGGGTTCCACACACCATCCCAAAGGGCTCAAACACCCCCCCAGGGGGTTCCAACACCCACCCGAGGGGCTCAAACACCCCCCAGGGGGGTTCCAACACCCACCCGAGGGGCTCAAACACCCCCCAGGGGGTTCCAACACCCACCCAGGGCTCCCACACCCACCGGGGGTGCCGAGCACAGCTCAGCCCCGCTGCTCCCCCCGCAGTTTTCCTTAGGGGGACCCAGCCCAGCGGCGGGAGCGCAGCAGCAGCTGTAAGATCCCAAATGCGAGGCCGGCCCGGGAGCCACCTCCGCCTGCCCCGCGCCTCTCCCCTCTCCCGGCGCCGCTCCAGCCTCCAGCAGAAGCTCCCGGAGCGCTGCGGGCGCGGGTTTGGCCGCGTGTTTGCGCTCCCAACCTCCGGCTTTTTTTTTCTGTCCTTTTGTTTCGTTTTATTTTGTTTTGTTTTGCTTAATTTGATTTTTCTCTCTCTCTTTTCTTTTATTTTTGGAAGGAATTGAGAGAAAAAAAAACAAAAACCTCGAAGCCCAACCCCATCGCCGGGGCCGGGGGATGCGGGGCGGGCGCGGGGGCAGGCGCGGAGCCCGGCGGGGCCCCAGGTGAGCGGGACGGGACGGGTCCCGCACCGAGCCCGCAGCTCCCGCGCCCCCCGAGCCCCCCGCACCCATGTCCCGGCCCGGCAGCCCCCGGCCGAGCCGCCCGGAGCAGCCCCGAGCAGAGGCGGTGCCGCCGCCAGGTACGGGGGGGACACGGAGGGGACAAAGGGGAGCGCGGGGGGGACACGGGGGGACACGGGGGGAAGTGTGGGGGACACGGCTGGAGGGGGGTGAGTGCGTGTGCGCACGAGTAGGGCTGCTGTGTGCTCACGGAGAAGGTTTTGGGATCATGGAGAAGGTTTTGGGATCCCAGGAAAAGTTTTGGGATCACGGGGAAGGGCTTGGGATCCCAGGGAAAAGTTTTGGGATCGTGGAGAAGTCTGTGGGATGCCGGGAAAAGTTTTAGGATCCCGGGGAAGGCTGTGGGTTCTTAGGGAAAGTTTTTGGAATCGTGGGGAAGGCTGTGAGATCCCGGGGAAGGTTTCGGGATCCAGGGGAAGGTTTTTGGAATCCAGGGACGGCTGTAGGATCCTGGGGAAAGTTCTGGGATCCCAGGGAAGGCTGTGACATCACGGGGAAGGTTTTATGATCCCGGGGAAGGTTTTGTGATCCCGGGGAAGGTTTTGGGATCCCGGGGAAGGTTTTGGGATCCCGGGGAAGGTTTTATGATCCCGGGGAAGGTTTTGTGATCCCGGGGAAGGTTTTGGGATCCCGGGGAAGGTTTTATGATCCCGGGGAAGGTTTTGGGATCCCAGGGAAGGTTCTGGGATCCCGGGGAAGGTTTTGTGATTCCAGGGAAGGTTTTGGGATCCCGGGGAAGGTTTTGGGATCCCGGCAGGGTGTGTGCACGAGCGGGGGGTGTGTGCAGAGCTGCCGGGCACCGACTGAGGGGGAATAAATCAATGTATTCAATGTATGGGCGTGTGCAGGGCTGGGGGCGCATTGCTGGGGCATCGGCTCGAACTTCGGGGGGGTCGGGGATGCATTGCTGGGCTCGGAACGGGGGGAGGGGAGATGAGAGCACGGCTGGGGGTGGGGAGGGGGTGTGAGCATGTTTGGGGGGGAGAAAATGTATGGCTGAGTGTTCGTGCAGGGCTGTGAACATTTGGGTGTGTGTGAACATCTGGGGGGGTGTGTGTGAATATCTGAGTGTGTGTGTGTGAATATCTGAGTGTGTGTTAGTGCTGTGTGTGTGTGATTGTGAATATCTGAGTGTGTGTTAGTGCAGGGCTGTGAACATCTGGGTGTGTGTGAACATCTGGGGGTGTGTGTGTGAATATCTGAGTGTGTGTGCAGGGCTGTGAACATCCGGGTGTGTGAACATCTGGGTGTGTGTGAACATCTGGGGGTGTGTGTGAATATCTGAGTGTGTGTTAGTGCAGGGCTGTGAACATCTGTGTGTGTGTGAACATCGGGGGGTGTGTGTGTGAATATCTGAGTGTGTGTTAGTGCAGGGTTGTGAACATCTGGGTGAGTGTGTGTGATTGTGTGAATATCTGAGTGTGTGTTAGTGCAGGGCTGTGAACATCTGGGTGTGTGTGAACATCTGGGGGTGTGTGTGTGAATATCTGAGTGTGTGTGTGTGAATATCTGAGTGTGTGCTTGTGCAGGGCTGTGAACATCTGGGTGTGTGAACATCTGGGCCTGTGCTCGGGTGTGATTGTGAATATCTGAGTGTGTTTGTGTCCCTGGCAGAGTTTGGGTGTGTTTGTGCAGAGCTGTGAACACCTGAGGTTCGTGCAGGGCTGTGAACATCTGGGGTGTGTGCTTTTGTGAACATCTGGGTGTGTGTTAGTGCAGAGCTGTGAACTCTGAGTGTGTGTTTGTGCCCCTGGCAGAGCTTGGGGGTGTGTTTGGGTGTGTTGGTGCAGGATTCTGAACATCTGAGCACGTTTGTGAACACCTGAGTGTGTGTTTGTGCAGGGCTGTGAACACCTGGGTGAGTGTTTGGGTGTGATTGTGAACACCTGAGTGTGTGTTTGTGCAGGGCTGTGAACATCTGGGTGAGTGTTTGTGTGTGATTGTGAACACCTGAGTGTGTGTTAGTGCAGGGCTGTGAACATCTGGGGGTGTGTGAACATCTGGGTGTGTGTGTGAATATCTGAGTGTGTGTGCAGGGCTGTGAACATCTGGGTGAGTGTTTGTGTGTGATTGTGAATGTCTGAGTGTGTGTTTGTGCCCCTGGCAGAGCTTGGGGTTGTGTTTGGGTATGTTGGTGCAGGATTTTGAACATCTGAGCACGTTTGTGAACACCTGAGTGTGTGTTTGTGCAGGGCTGTGAACACCTGAGGGTGTGTGTTTGTGCAGGGCTGTGAACATCTGGGTGAGTGTGTGTGATTGTGAATATCTGAGTGTGTGTTTGTGCAGGGCTGTGAACATCTGGGTGTGTGTTTTTGTGTGATTGTGAATGTCTGAGTGTGTGTTTGTGCAGGATTTTGAACATCTGAGCATGTGTTGGTGCTCCTGGCAGAGTTTGGGTGTGTTTGTGCAGGGCTGTGAACATCTGGGTGAGTGTTTGGGTGTGATTGTGAATATCTGAGTGTGTGTTTGTGCCCCTGGCAGTGTTTGGGGGTGTGTTTGGGTGTGTTGGTGCAGGATTCTGAACATCTGAGCACGTTTGTGAACACCTGGGTGCGTGTTTGTGCAGAGTTGTGAACACCTGAGTGTGTGTTGGTGCCCCTGGCAGTGTTTGTGTGAGTGTTTGTGCAGGGCTGTGAACTCTGGGTGTGTGTTGATGCTCCTGGCAGTGTTTGGGAGTTTTGGGGTGAGTTTGTGCGTGATTGTGAACACCTGAGTGTGTGTTAGTGCAGAGTTGTGAACACCTGAGTGTGTGTTAGTGCAGGATTGTGAGCTCTGAGCAGGTGTTGGTGGCTCTGGTAGTGTTTGTGTATGTTTGTGCACAATTGTGAACTCTGAGTGTGTGTTTGTGTGTGATTGTGAATGTCTGAGTGTGCGTTGGTGCCCCTGACAGAGCTTGGGTGTGTTTGTGCAGAGTTCTGAACATCTGGGTGCGTGTTAGTGCAGAGTTGTGACCTCTGAGTGTGTGTTTGTGCCCCTGGCAGCGTTTGGGTGTGTGTTTGTGCAGGATTTTGAACATCTGAGCATGTGTTGGTGCTCCTGGCAGAGTTTGGGTGTGTTTGTGCAGGGCTGTGAACATCTGGGTGAGTGTTTGTGTGTGGTTGTGAATGTCTGAGTGTGTGTTTGTGCAGGGCTGTGAACATCTGGGTGAGTGTTTGGGTGTGATTGTGAATGTCTGAGCATGTGTTGGTGCCCCTGGCAGGGTTTGTGTGTGATTGTGAATATCTGAGTGTGTGTTGGTGCCCCTGGCAGTGTTTGTATGTGATTGTGAATATCTGAGTGTGTGCTGGTGCCCCAGCAGTGTTTGGTTGTGTGTTTGGGTGTGCTTTTTGTGTGACTGTGAATATCTGAGTGTGTGTTGGTGCCCCAGCAGCGTTTGGTTGTGTGTTCGGGTGTGTTTTTGTGTGACTGTGAATCTCCGAGCGTGCGCTGGTGCCCCAGCAGTGTTTTCCTGTGCCTGTGTTTGTGTGTGAGCTCAGCAGCTGCCGGCAGCCCGCCGGGATTTCTCATCCCGAGCTCTCCAGCAGTTTCTGTCCCGGGGCCAAGCTCAGGGAGCAGCCGGGGGGTGTGAGTTCAACCCCCCGAGGGATGGGGTGAGGGGCTGGGGGCTGCTCGGCAGCTCTGGGTGGGTTACAGGGGTGGAAAAGCGGATGGAAAAGTTTGGGGAATCCTCACTTTTTCCACGGGGCAGCGCCGAGGCCCCCAGAGCCCCTCGGGTTCGGTGGCCCCAGTGCTATCCCCGCCAAACTGAAATAAAAAAATTGAATAAATGAAATGGAATAAAAACCCCACTGAGACCCCAAAATCCGCCAGGGCAGGAGGCTGGAGGCACACACCGTGCTGACACACAAAGGGGCCAAATGCACGGCTGGATCAGCTCCCAAAATCCCCCAAAATCGCCTGCGGGCACGGCGGCGCTCGGGACCCGGCACAGCTGGAGCGGCCCCTGTTGCCTTTGGCCGGGGCTCGGGGGTTTGCAGAATGCATCCTCTTGTTCTCTTCCCCGCTCCTCCAGCTGGATGCCGCGGGCTCCGCGTCCCTCTGCTCCAAACCCAGCCCCGCACAGCCCCGGGGCCCCGGCAGCTGCAGGGGGCTGCTTTCCCTGCCTTTCCTTCCTTTTCCAGGTGGGAAACGCTGAGCTGGGAACGCAGAGAGGTTTTTTTTGCAAGGGGTTTGTCCCCAGCACGGCACAGCTCCTGCACCCCGCAGCTGAGGGGGATTTTAAAAAGCAGCTTTAAAATGCTTTGGGGGAAATGGTTCTGGAGCTTTTGCACCTTCCCCTGTTCAGCTCCCAGGGGTGCTGGTGGCCTGAGAGGAGCACTGGGACCTGGCTGAGGTGCCTGGGGACATCTGGGAGGGCCCAGCTCACCTTTCCCACCTTGGAGGGGCATCTGTGAGTGCTCAGTTTGGGCTGTCCCTCTTTGGGAGACCTGCTGTCCCTGTTCCCTGTTGGAGAGGCCCCCACGAGTGCCCAGTTCTGTGTTCTCAAGTTTAAGGGGAATCTGTGAGTGCCCAGTTCAGTTTTCCCACCTTGGAGAGGCATCAATGAGTGCCCAGTTTGGTGTTCCCATCTTTGAGGGGCATTGATCAGTGCCCAGTTCAGTGTTTCCATGTTTAAGGGACATCCATGAGTGCCAGTTGGGTGTTCCCACCTTGGAGGGACATCTGTGAGTGCCCAGGTTGGTGTGTCCCTGTTTGGGGACCTGCTGTCCCTGTTCCCTGTTGGAGGGGCATCCATCAGTGCCCAGTTTGGTGTTCCCATATTTGAAGGATATCCCTGAGTTCCCAATTTTGTATTCTCATCTTGGAGGGGCATCCATCAGTGCCCAGTTTGGTGTTTCCATGTTTAAGGGGCCATCTGTGACTACCCAGTTCAGTTTTCCCACCTTGGAGGGGCATCTCTGAGTGCCTTATTCAGTGTGTCCCTATTTGGGGACCTGCTGTCCTTGTTCCCATCTTGGAGGGATATCCATGAGTGCCCAGTTTGGTGTTTCCATGTTTGAGGGGCATCTGGGAGTGCCCAGTTCAGTTTTCCCTTCTTAGAGAGGCATTGATCAGTGCCCAGTTCAGTTTTCCCATCTTAAAGAGGCATCTGGGAGTGCCCAGTTTGATGTCCCCATATTTAAGGGACATCCCTGAGTGCCCAGTTCTGTGCTCCCATGTTTCAGGGATATCCATGAGTTCCCAATTTGGTATTTCCATCTTGGAGGGGCGTCCATGAGTGCCCAGTTTGGTGTCCCCATGTTAGAGCTGATCAGTGCTCAGTTCAGTGTTTTCATGTTTGAGGAACATCCACGAGTTCCCAGTTTGGTGTTCCCACCTTGCAGGGACATCCATCAGTGCCCAGTCCTATTTTCCCACACTGAAGGGGTCTCCCCTCCATCCCAAACCATCCCAAACCCCCCTCCTCTTCCTCAGCCCCTCCAGAGTGGCACCCACGGTGTGAGCAGAGCAGAGCTGGGCCAAATCTGCCTCCCTCAGCCTCCTGTGCAGCGTGGGGAGGAGCAGGGGGTCCCCAATCCCATCCCTGCCCCTTCTCTGCCGCCTCTCTGGGTGATTTTGGTGAGGGATGAGCAGCCAGGCCCCTCCCTGAGTGTCCCTGTGACATCTGGGTGCAGGTCCCAGAGCCTGGGAATTCTCTCTCCATCCCCTCCCCGACTTCCACAATCCATACTGCTCATTAGGATGGGGAATAATCCGAGAAATTGCGGTGCCAGGGCGGTTTGGCCCAGCTCAGAGCAGCTGGGCAGCTCAGGTGGGGCGTGCTGCTGTGTCACGGAGCTTTTTCCTGGAGTTTGTTCCCTGGTGCCACCACAGCTCCTCCCACCCAGCAGGGACAGGACACGGCAAACCAAGCTCCTGAAATAGCCGCAGGTATTTGCAGAGAGAACAGCCCTCTGGCTGCCCTGGTGATTATTTTTCAGAGGAATTAGCAGAAAACAGGAGGAAAAAAACAAGAATTTTTCCCTCACTGAGAGGGAAGCAGGAGAGGATTTTTCCTCCCCCTCCAAGTGAAGATGAAATCCATCTCCAGCAGCAAAACCTCCCTGGGGTGGGCTCTGCCCCTTCCCACCTCCCTTTTCCCTTCCCAACAGGACATTTCCCACCCTCTATCACTTTTTTATCTTTTTTTTCTTCTTTGCCAGGGTCGGGATTAATATACAACAGAGACACAATTTTTTGTTTTGACTTAGATATTAATTTTTATTTATGTTACAAAATTTAATTAATAATCTAAAAAATGGAGTCGTGTTTTTCTTTTTATATTACTTTTAAGGATAAATGGTTCAATTGAGAAATGTTACTTCAATTATTTTTGCTTTTAATTTAATAACTGATTACTTGTGACTGCAGTGCTGAATTTTTATTTAATCATATAAAATTACTTAGGCTCATGAAGAAGAAGGTGAAAAAGACAAAACTTTTGCTTTAAAACTTTTATTTTGCTTTACATATATTTCTATATTTTAAAACCTTAAATTCTAAATTTTGACAGCACAGAAAGTTCAAAACTCCCAAAATCCGAGGTTTTAACACCCCTCCAGTCCTCAATCCTTGCCTGTGTCCCAGTTTGGCAGCTCCGAGTTTGGGACACACATTTTTCCTTAATTCTTTCTGCCTGTTCCCAAGGATTTTGCCTCGAGGTGTAAGAGGAGGAGGAGGAAAAATCTGTTTTGTGCTCAGCTCCAAACACGAAACATTCAGACCCAAAATATCCCCTGGGGGCTGGGAATTCTCACTCAGGAATTCTTTACTGGGACTGTCCTGCTCTGGGATAGGGGTAAGAACAAAGAAAAACCCCACCAAAAATCAAAACAAACCGATTTTTTCTTGTCTCAGCACAGATTTAAATGCAAAATTGCAGAGCTGCACGCAGCCATCCTCAGAGAACCCCTCCCAGAAAAAAAAAAAAAAACCGAAAGAAACAAAATTGTATTTTTTTTACCCCACAGCAAGATTTTTCTGCAGCATTTCTGTTTTTCTTTCCAAGTTTTTCTTGTCAGCTCCTGAAAACGCTTGGCTTATGGAGGGAAAGAGAAGAAAACCAAGCAAAAAAAAAAAATTAGAAGAAGGAGAATTCTGGCTTTTTTCAAAGTTTCTGGGTTTGAACAAAACAAAGCCAGGCCTTGGGGCTGTGTCGCCCCTGATTGAATTTCCTTGGAAAGCGCCTGCCTGGGTCTGCAGAAACCCAAACCCTCCTCGGGGATTTGCTGGAGTTCTGGAATTTTCCATGCCTGGCGTTGCCCCTCCTGTGGATGGGCACCAGCACCCCCAGCACGGCCCCAAAATCCCTTCCCACCTCCCAGATTGTGGGATTTGTGCTTGAGAGAGAAGCCCCAACCTACAGAGAGTGTGAGGAGCAGCACTGAGAATTTTGGGCTCTGTTTCCACAGGAGATTTCTTTGGGAAAATCCCATTTTTCTGCCTCAGTTTCCCCTGAACTGAGGCAGATTTTTTTTTAGGAAAATCCCTGGAGCTCAGGGAAGGTTGTTTCAATCTGTGCTGGGATGAAAGGGGCTGGAGAAATGCAAATTATTCTCCTGGTTAATAACAGTGCCCAGTAGCTCCCAATGATCTGCTCCTCAATTAACTTTTTTTTTAAGGATTTAGGTTGGGAAGACACAAATTTTCCCTGGCAGGACCTGTGCTGGTTTAACCTCCAAGGTTACCCAATTACCAGCCTGGCTTGGGCTTTAATTACTCCCTCCATAATTTCTCCCAGCTCTGTAATTCCCAGGATCTCCTTGGATCTGATATCCCAGCCTCCAGGGATAATTGCTTTTCCTTAAGGACACCCAGGATTTCCTCTGTGTCCTTCCTCCTCTGATTTCCCAGATTTTCCATCTTTTGAGGAGTTTTTCTGCCCCAGGCTGGGTCTTTTCCCTCTTGTTGTCCCATTGTTTCCCCCCATTCCCCATCCCCACAGCACTTTTGGGATTTTTTGTGTTGGTTTTGGGATGAGGCCTGGTGCTGGGAGATGAGGAAAGGAACCAGCTTTGTGTCCTGAGAAGTTTTGTTGTCCCTGTTTTCCAGTGCAGATTTAAAAATCCCTTCTTCCCACACTGAAATGGTGCCTCAATAACCACAAAATATAAATATATTTACATTAAATCCATTCTTGCTGCTTAAGGAATAATTCCTCCCAAACTGCTGCAATGCCAGAGGTGCTTCTTGCAGGGAATTTATGTTTTCTCTTCCCTGAAACCCCTTGCAGGAGCAATTCCTGCATGAATTTGGTTTGGCAGGAGCTGGTTGGAGGGATGGGATTTGTGGGGACACCGACCTGGAGTTGGGGTTTTGTCACCAAGGTCAAACTCCCAGCAGGGATGGACTGGAGGGACGCTGCTCCTGGCCTGTCTGGCCCCAAAATTCCTCCCTCCCTTCCCACCCAAATTCTATAAATAACAAATAACAACAACTTCCAGCCTGCTCAGCTATTTGGGGTTTTTGTGGGTTTTCTTTTTGCTTTGTTTTGCTTTTTGTGCATTTAGGAAGTCACTTCTCATAGAAACTGCTTTTTTTTTTTTTTAACTGGATTCCTCACTGTCCCAGCATTGTTTATCCAAAGCTTTGCCCAGGTGAGCAGAGAACCCAAAAGTTTTCCAGGTGGGAAGCAAAGCTGTGCTGGATCTGTCCTGGCCGTGCTTTGGGGATCTCCCCTTCCCTTCCCACCCTTCTTTCCCTTTCCCTCCTGTCCCAGAACCCAAGGGAGCCCTGGTGCTTTCATTTCAGACTGACTGGAAATGAAACATTGGGATTCTTCAAACTCTCAAACCAGGATTTTGCTTCCCTCTGCTCCCACCTAGCTCAGAGAAGGGGAAGGATTTGCTCCCGTGCTGTCTCTTCTGCACTGGAGACCTGGAATAGCCCTGGAATATCCCTGGAATATCCCTGGAATATCCCTGGAATATCCCTGGAATATTTCTGGAATAGCCCTGGAATATCCCTGGAGTATTTCTGGAATATCTCTGGAATATCCCTGGAATGTTTCTGGAATATTTCTGGAATATTTCTGGAATATCCCTGGAATATTTCTGGAATATCCCTGGAATATCCCTGGAATATCCCTGGAATATTTCTGGAATATCTCTGGAATATCCCTGGAATATCAGTGGAATATCTCTGGAATATCTCTGGAGTAGCCCTGGAATAGCCCTGGAATATATCTGGAATAGCCCTGGAATATTTCTGGAATATTTCTGGAATATTTCTGGAATATTTTGGGGGCATCTCAGGAATATCCCTGGAATATCCCTGGAATATTTCTGGAATATCCCTGGAATATCCCTGGAGTATTTCTGGAATATCTCTGGAATATCCCTGGAATGTTTCTGGAATATTTCTGGAATATTTCTGGAATATCCCTGGAATATTTCTGGAATATCCCTGGAATATCCCTGGAATATTTCTGGAATATCTCTGGAATATCCCTGGAATATCAGTGGAATATCTCTGGAATATCTCTGGAGTAGCCCTGGAATAGCCCTGGAATATCCCTGGAATAGCCCTGGAATATCCTTGGAATATTTCTGGAATATTTCTGGAATATTTTGGGGGCATCTCAGGAATATCCCTGGAATATCCCTGGAATATTTCTGGAATATTTCAGGGGCATCTCAGGAATATCCCTGGAATATCCCTGGAATACTTCTGGAATATCCCTGGAATAGCCCAGACAGGCACCTGGTTAGACCAGGAAAACCAGGAGAGATCTCAGGCTCGTTTTATCTGCACGAAAAAAGGATTAGAGAGCTCCCGGCCCAAGCAGAGCCGAGGTGCTGGGCTGGTGTCCATGGCCGGGTCTCCATCCAGCACTCCCTGCTCCCTGGGCAGCCGCTCCCAAGGGATCCAAGGCAGGGAGAAGGGGCTCTCCTGCGTGTCCCCACTCTGCCAGAGTTGCAGCCCCCTTGGCATTGGTTTTGGATGCTCCCCATGAGCTCAGATGAGGATCCAGATGTGCTGAGACCCCTTTCTCCATCCCCTTTGGTCAGCACCAAACATCTGTCTGCCACAGGGATGGGATTTGTTTCCCCATTCCCTAATCCAGATTCTCTTGAGCTCCTTGCTGGAGAATTTTCCTTCCCTTTCTGTCCCTCCCCAGGGCTGGGAATGGGGATGTGCCACCCTGGGGGTGTGCCCATCCCTCTCCTGCCACCAGATTCCTTCTCCAGATCCAAAGGAGCTCGGGAGGGAGAGGGACAGAGAGATGAGACCCCGGGAGCTGTGGGGATCGTCAGCCACAGCCCAGGAATGCTGAGCAGGGGCCATGGGATGCCCTGGCTGGGTCTGCCCCACACCACAGCTCCAGCTTTGCCTCCCCCGCACCCTCCGGGGCTCTGGGTGCCACACCCAGCCGGGGGAAGGGAACCCACAGGTTTTTGGGAGCTGTGGCTGTGCTGTGGCTCGTGTCTGTGCTCCCTCCAGGATGCTGCTCCTGCCTTTTGTTTGTCCAGCTCTTTGGGAATGCTGAGCTCAGCTCATCAGGAATTCCACGTGCTTCCCACCCGGAGCACAAAGCACTTTTCCCTGATCAGAGCCACGGGGGTGGCCCCAGAAGCTCCTGCATTCCCGGAGGGATGTTGGTACTTTGCACTTTGCAGGAATTTTTCGGGATCCATAAAACTTTCCAGCTTCTTTGCATCTTTCCTCTCTCCTCTCCTATTTTCCCACCCCTGATGGACTTTGGAGCTCCTGATCCATCCATGATGGATGGATTTGGACTTTGGGATTGGGGAGAAAAATTAGAAAACCTGCTCCATGTCCGTGTCCTGGGCTTGGCAGGAGAAAGTAGCACCACATCTATCACTTTCCTGATCTCTGGTTCCTCAGGGCACTGCTGTGCTTTATTGAAGCAGAAATAATTATTTTTGAATGCCTTGTTACCTCTGTTCCCAAAATCCAGAGTTCTGAGTTGCTCTCTGGCACCTCCACATCTCCCTTGTGCTGCTCCTTGGGGAGCAGAGCCTTGGATGCACCCCAGGCTCTGAGGAGGATTTGCCCTGGCCAGGGAAGGGTCTGGGGGTGCAGCAGTTCTGGGGAAAAGTGAGAAATGTCCCATCCCAAGAGCTGGCTCACCTCTGGGTTTTGCCTGGGCTCGTGGTTGGTTTTAAACCTGGTGGATTCAGGTCAGGTCTGGTCCCTGCTCTGCTGGCAGCAGGGAGAAAGGGATCCAGAGGGGCTCAGCTTGGCAGGGCACCCCTGGAGCAGGACTGGGGGGATTTAAAGGAGCTGGGAGCTGTGGGATGAGCCTGTGCCCGTGGTGGAAGGGTCTCTTCAGCCTTTCCTGCCAGCAGAGCTGCTGCCTCTTCTTGGAGGCTTTTGGGAGCTGCTGCTCGAGCGTTTCCTGGGGCATTGCCTCTGCACTTCCCTCTGCATTTCCCAGAATATTCCCCGGACATTTCCCTGTGCATTGCCCCTGCATTTCCCAGAATATCCCCCGGACATTTCCCTGTGCATTGCCCCTGCATTTCCCTGAATATTCCCTGGACATTTCCCTGTGCATTGCCCCTGCATTTCCCTGGATATTCCCTGGACATTTCCTTGGATATTCCCTCTGCATTTCCCTCTGCATTTCCCTGGATGTTTCCTTGGACATTTCCTCTTCATTTCCCTGTGCATTCCCTCTGCACTTCCCTGGACATTCCCAGTGCATTTCCCTGTGCATTCACTCTGCATTTCCCTGAGCATTCCCTGGACATTTCCTTGGACATTCCCTGGACATGTCCTGGACATTTCCTGGACATTTCCTTGGACATTCCCTCTGCACTTCCCTGGATATTCTCTCTGCATTTCCCTGGACATTCCTTCTGCATTTCCCAGAATATTCCCTGTGCATTTCCCAGAACATTCCCTCTGCACTTCCCTGATCATTCCCTCTTAATTTCCCTGGAAATTCCCTGGACATTCCCTGATCATTCCTTTTGCCTTTCCCTGTGCATTCCCTCTGCATTTCCCTGGACATTTCCTCTGCATTTCCCAGATCATTCCCTGGACATTTCCGTGAGCATTCCCTCTGCATTTCCTTCTCCCAGCCCCTGCCTGGGGTCGAGCTGTGACCCCAAGGGCAGCCAGAGCCTTTCCCACCCCATTCCAGGGGGAGCTGGGGGTCAGCACCATCCCCACATTCCCCACGAGGCTGGGAAGGATCAGCTCCCCCCAAACTTCATTCCTCTCTATTTTTGTCCCTCACCTGGCCAGATTGTTCCGGGGGGCAGTTAATTTAATTGCCACCTTCCTCTCTGCGTGGCTGTGGTTGAGTGTGAGCCCGTGTGCAGGGTAATTACAGGCGTGAAGTGGACACTGCAGGGACGAGCTGGGCTCTATCCGAATCGGGACAGGGACGAGCTGGGCTCCATCCCAGTCGGGACAGGGACGAGCTGGGCTCAATCCGAGTCGGGACAGGGATGAGCTGGGCTCTATCCCAGTCGGGACAGGGACGAGCTGGTCTCCATCCCAGTCGGGACAGGGACGAGCTGGGCTCTATCCGAATCGGGACAGGGACGAGCTGGTCTCCATCCCAGTCGGGACAGGGACGAGCTGGGCTCTATCCCAGTCGGGACAGGGACGAGCTGGGCTCTATCCCAGTCGGGACAGGGACGAGCTGGGCTCTATCCGTCGGGACAGGGACGAGCTGGGCTCCATCCCAGTCGGGACAGGGACGAACTGGGCTCCATCCCAGTCGGGACAGGGATGAGCTGGGCTCTATCCCAGTCGGGACAGGGACGAGCTGGGCTCCATCCCAGTCGGGACAGGGACGAGCTGGGCTCCATCCCAGTCGGGACAGGGACGTGCTGGGCTCTATCCCAGTCGGGACAGGGACGAGCTGGGCTCCATCCCAGTCGGGACAGGGACGAGCTGGGCTCTATCCCAGTCGGGACAGGGACGAGCTGGGCTCCATCCCAGTCGGGACAGGGACGAGCTGGGCTCCATCCCAGTCGGGACAGGGACGAGCTGGGCTCAATCCCAGTCGGGACAGGGACGAGCGGGCTCAATCCGAAGTCGGGACAGGGGACGAGCTGGGCTCCATCCCAGTCGGGACAGGGACGAGCTGGGCTCCATCCCAGTCGGGACAGGGACGAGCTGGGCTCTATCCCAGTCGGGACAGGGACGAACTGGGCTCCATCCCAGTCGGGACAGGGACGAACTGGGCTCCATCTCAGTCGGGACAGGGACGAGCTGGGCTCTATCCCAGTCGGGCAGGGACGAACTGGGCTCCATCCCAGTCGGGACAGGGACGAGCTGGGCTCTATCCCAGTCGGGACAGCGCCGAGCTGGGCTCAATCCGAGTCGGGACAGGGACGAACTGGGCTCCATCCCAGTCGGGACAGGGACGAGCTGGGCTCTATCCCAGTCGGGACAGGGACGAGCTGGGCTCCATCCCAGTCGGGACAGGGACGAGCTGGGCTCTATCCCAGTCGGGACAGGGACGAACTGGGCTCTATCCCAGTCGGGACAGGGACGAGCTGGGCTCTATCCCGAATCGGGACAGGGACGAGCTGGGCTCTATCCCAGTCGGGACAGGGACGAGCTGGGCTCTATCCCAGTCGGGACAGGGACGAACTGGGCTCTATCCCAGTCGGGGACAGGGACGAACTGGGCTCAATCCGAAGTCGGGACAGGGACGAGCTGGGCTCAATCCCAGTCGGGACAGGGACGAGCTGGGCTCAATCCGAGTCGGGACAGGGACGAGCTGGGCTCCATCCCAGTCGGGACAGGGACGAGCTGGGCTCAATCCCAGTCAGGACAGGGACGAGCTGGGCTCAATCCCAGTCGGGACAGGGACGAGCTGGGCTCAATCCGAGTCGGGACAGGGACGAGCTGGGCTCTATCCCAGTCGGGGCAGGGACGAGCTGGGCTCTATCCCAGTCGGGGCAGGGACGAGCTGGGCTCTATCCCAGTCGGGACAGGGACGAGCTGGGCTCTAATCCCAGTCCGGGGCAGCTCCCTGGATGTCCCTGCCAGGTCCCACAGAGCTCCAGCCCGTCCTTGTCCCCAGGAATGGGCACAGAGTGGTGAGGGATGCTCTGGAGGCAGCACAGAGGGACAGGGACAGGGACAGGGACAGGGACAGGGACAGGATCTGCTGGAGCTCTCCCTGTGCCAGCCCTTCTCCTGCTGCTGCACCTGATTTTCCAGCTCTTTTTCCCAAGCAGTGACCTGCAGGAAGGGGATCTGGGGGTGATGTGGCTGTTCTGGGGGTTTGAAGCCCTGAACACACTCTGGGATCTCGGAGCAGAACCCAGAGCTCTGGTTGCTTCCCAGGGACACCTCTGGCTCCACTCAGAGCTCCTCACCCCTCAGGATTTCATGTCTGGCTCTGCATCAGGGCTGGCTTGGGCCAGTCCAGGCTGGGACACGCTGTGGATTCAGCGGTGTGTGGATTGTTATTCACCCCCACTCCTCTACACCCATGAGGAGATGACAGCCGGCTCTCCTCACCTCTCCGCTTTGCCCCGGGCTGTCCATGGGAATGGCTTTTCTCTGTCTGGGGCTCACGTGCTCACACTGCACCGGGATTTGGAGCCAACGCTCTTGTGCAAAATTCAGCTGGAGCTGCTGGATTTCCCTTGGTTGAGCCCCAAAATCGCCTCACTGTGAGCAGGGGTCTGTGCTGGGATGAGTTTTCCTCCCCTGTCTCAGGAGCTGCAGCACCCTGGGGAGGGCAGAGAGGGGAACCTGAGGCACGTGGATGACTTTGGGGGTGTTGTGGAGCTGCATCACTCCAGACCGGCTGCAGCCCCTCTGCAGCATTTCCAGGCTCCTGCTGATCCCGGGGTGCTGCTGGAACCCCCCAACTTCCTTTATTATACTCCTTTTAATTATCCCTAATTGCCCTCCTTGCTCCTCAGCTCTGGTGTGTGGGATCCTGGTTTTATCGAGGATAATGAAGTGTCCCAGGTCCCTTGCCCAATTCCCCTGCCCTCCCTGGCAGGACTCCCTGTTGCAGCCAGGCCAATTATGGCTCTGCTCTCCCTCCCTCTGCCCAGCCTATAATTTAGTTTTATATAAAGTGCTCTCCAGCCCCTGTTGTGCAAGACATTGCTATTCCGGGGGATGGGCAGAGGGAGGGGCTGGGCACCACACCGAGCCCCCCTGGGCACCCCACATTCCCCTGGGATGGAACATGCACCCCACATTCCCCATAGGATGGAGCAGACACCCCACATTCCCCTGGGATGGAGCAGACACCCCACATTCCCTGTGGGATGGAACATGCACCCCACATTCCCCGTGGGATGGAGCAGACACCCCACATTCCCCTGTGGGATGGAGCAGGCACCCCACATTCCCCATGGGATGGAGCAGACACCCCACATTCCCTGTGGGATGGAGCAGACACCCCACATTCCCTGTGGGATGGAACATGGACCCCACATTCCCTATGGGATGGAGCAGACACCCCACATTCCCCATGTGGGATGGAACAGGGACCCCACATTCCCATGGGATGGAGCAGACACCCCACATTCCCTGTGGGATGCAACATGCACCCCACATTCCCCTGGGATGGAGCAGGCACCCCACATTCCCCGTGGGATGGAGCAGGCACCCCACATTCCCTATGGGATGGAACATGCACCCCACATTCCCCTGGGATGGAGCAGGCACCCCACATTCCCTATGGGATGGAGCAGGCACCCCACATTCCCCTGTGGGATGGAGCAGGGACCCCACATTCCCCGTGGGATGGAGCACGGACCCCACATTCCCCGTGGGATGGAACATGCACCCCACATTCCCCTGGGATGGAGCAGGCACCCCACATTCCCCGTGGGATGGAGCACGCACCCCACATTCCCCTGGGATGGAGCAGGCACCCCACATTCCCCTGGGATGGAGCAGGCACCCCACATTCCCCTGGGATGGAGCAGGCACCCCACATTCCCCTGTGGGATGGAGCAGGGACCCCACATTCCCATGGGATGGAGCAGACACCCCACATTCCCTGTGGGATGGAACAGGCACCCCACATTCCCATGGGATGGAGCACGGACCCCACATTCCCTGTGGGATGGAGCAGGCACCCCACATTCCCATGGGATGGAGCAGACACCCCACATTCCCCATGGGATGGAGCAGGGACCCCACATTCCCCTATGGGATGGAGCAGGGACCCCACATTCCCCATGGGATGGAGCACGGACCCCACATTCCCCGTGGGATGGAACATGCACCCCACATTCCCCTGGGATGGAGCAGGCACCCCACATTCCCTGTGGGATAGAGCACGGACCCCACATTCCCATGGGATGGAGCGGGCACCCCACATTCCCTATGGGATGCAACATGCACCCCACATTCCCCCTGGGATGGAACAGAGCACCCCACATTCCCCTGGGATGGAGCAGGGACCCCACATTCCCCCTGGGATGGAGCAGGCACCCCACATTCCCTATGGGATGGAGCAGGGACCCCACATTCCCCTGGGATGGAGCAGGCACCCCACATTCCCGTGGGATGGAGCAGGGACACCCACATTCCCCGTGGGATGGAGCAGGCACCCCACATTCCCCGTGGGATGGAGCACGGACCCCACATTCCCGTGGGATGGAGAGGGAAGGTGGCAGCCAGCTCCCGCTGGGAAGACAGTGGCCCTTTCATGGGAAGGGGGATGAAAAATCCAGCTTGAGCTGCTGAGTGTAACCAGATCCCTTGGCTTTTTGGAGAAGGAATGTGAGAGCTCGGGAGGGTTTTTGGGATGGAGCTGCAGCGGGGTGAGCAGCTGCAGAGCGATGCAGCCCAAATCCCCCGCGGTGCCCAGTGTGCCCCAGGGATGAGCTCGGGAATCAGAGCTCGGGAATCAGAGCCCTGACCGCAGCCCGGGGCGGTGTCTGGGGGTCTCGGTGAGTCTGGGGGCTCAGCTCTAAGCCCGTTTCTCTTGCAGGGGTGGCTGAGCCCTCGCTGCCTCCCCCGAGGCAAATCCCAGCGCTGCCACTCGCCCGCCCCGCGGTGCCCAAGAAGGAGAAACCCCTGGAAGATGAGAAATCCCCAGCGGCGCTGACCAAAGCCCCCCGGGCCGAGCTCTGCGGCGCTCCCGAAGCTGTGACATGTGAGTGTTCCCCTTGGTGGCACCGCCGGGACCCGAGCCCGGGGCTGCTGCCGCCTCAGCAAAAAGCCGGGCGGAGGTGGGAACCCGGCTCCTCCTCGCTTTGTTCCTCCCCACATCAGAGCTCGAAGCGAGCCTGAGTCACCTGGAGAGGCGAAAGTGAAGGGTGGTGGCGTCCAGGGCGGCTCCCGGTGCGCTCGGAGGCGGAGCGGGGGCAGCTGGAGCTGCCTTGGGAAGGGTTGGGGTCCTCGGGGTGAGGATGAGCCTGTCGGAGCATCCCTAAAACCCCTGGGGGGAGACTGGAGACCCACAAAGAAATTTTTTGTAGGCACAGCCTGGGGATGGCCCAGTGGGCACAGCAGTGGGGTATTTCTGTGGCACAGCCCCAGGATGTCCCCGTGGCACAGCTCTGGGATATTTCTATGGCACAGCCCCAGGATGTCCCCATGGCACAGAACTGGGGTATTTCCATGGGCACAGCTCTGGGGTATGTCTGTGGCACAGCCCCAGGATGTCCCCGTGGCACAGCTCTGGGATATTTCTGTGGCACAGCCCTGGGGTATGTCTGTGGCACAGTCCCAGGGTAGTTCCATGGCCACAGCCCTGTGATAGCCCTGTGGCACAGCTCTGGGGTATTTCTGTGGGCACAGATTTGGGATGTCCCCGTGGCACAACTGTGGGCTATTTCCATGGGCACAGTTCTGGGGTATTTCTGTGCCACAGTTCTGGGGTATTTCAGTGGCACAGCCCAGGATGTCCCCATGGCACAGTTCTGGGGTATTTCAGTGGCACAGCTCTGGGGTGTTTCCGTGGCACAGCTCTGGGGTATTTTGGCACAGCTCTGGGGTATTTCAGTGGGCACAGCTCTGGAGTATTTCAGTGGGCACAGCTCTGGGGTATTTCCGTGGCACAGCTCTGGGGTATTTCAGTGGCACAGCTCTGGAGTATTTCAGTGGCACAGCTCTGGGGTATTTTGGCACAGTTCTGGGGTGTTTCTGTGGGCACAGCTCTGGGGTATTTCAGTGGCACAGCTCTGGGGTATTTTGGCACAGTTCTGGGGTGTTTGTGGGCGCAGCTCTGGGGGTATTTCAGTGGGCACAGCTCTGGGGTATTTCAGTGGCACAGCTCTGGGGTATTTTGGCACAGTTCTGGGGTGTTTCTGTGGGCACAGCTCTGGGGTATTTCAGTGGCACAGCTCTGGGGTATTTTGGCACAGCTCTGGGGTATTTCAGTGGCCCCGCCCCGCGACAGGAGCTCAGCAGCCGCTTTCACAAGCGAAAGGAGACTGGTCCCATCCTGCCGGGCCAGCTCTTGCCTTGGCGAGTCCGGGGCAAGGGTGAGGCTGGTGCCGAGCCCGGCTGAGCCGGGCTGTCCGCACAGAGCTGCTTTTGCTGCAGGCGGTGGCGGGGCCGGCAGCACCTCCCCAAGTGTGTTCCGTGAGAAAGGCCGGGCTGGGCTGGGCCGGGCTGGGCCGGGCTGGGCTGGCACAGGGGTGCCCCAGCTCCGTTCCCCGGTGCAGGGCTGCGAGAGCAGAGCTGGCAGATGTGGGAGGCTCTCCTGGAGCCGTCCCGTCCATCCTCCCCTGGCCGCCAGCCCGCATCCCAGCGTTTCTGTCTCAGGCTGCCATTCCCTTTCTGCTGGATGCAGCTTCCCTTTCCAAGGATGAATGGAAGCTTCCCAGTGGGATGAGGGGCGGGTGGGAGCGGGGCTGTCCCTCCGGAGAGCGGCGAGGGGAGGGGAGAGGATGGAGAAATGCGGGAGTGCAGCGGGGAGAGCGCACGTTTCCTGCGGCAGCATCTGGGAGCTGGGCCGGCTGCCCACAGACATTCTGCACGCCTGAGTCACACCGCAGCCTCGGCACGGCCCCCTCCCCTGCCCAGCCCAGCCCCCCGGCCGCCCCCCCGGGCCCCGGGGCTGGGGGGGGACTTGGGCACCTTCCTCCTCCTCCTCCTCCTCCTCCTGGGTGAAGGGACCTTCCTCTCTCCTCGCTGGGAAATGAGCAGCGTCACCTCTGGTGTCCCCCACTCCTCACTGCGCTGCTCTTGGGGAGGTCACCTTTGATTTTTGGGGGTTATTCCACTTTTGGCAGAACCTGGGGACCACAATTAGGCTCTCCCATGGGATTCCCGTGCCCTGCAGGCTCAGGAGGGACTGGGCAGAAGGGGCTGCTGCATGCAGGACGTTGGGTTGCCAGGATTGGCCCCTCGAGAATCAGCACTGGTGCTCGAGTCCAGTTTTCCAGTGGTTTGGAGCATTGGGATTGTGGATCTGGGGCTCTGGGTGTTGAGTTTCAGGTGGCCACAATATTCCAAGCCCTGGCAGTGCCTCGGGGAGAGTCCCAGCAGGGCGACCCCAGTGATGCTGCCTGAGGGAATCCAGGAGCATCACCTCGTTGGGAACCCAGAGTGACCATCCAGGAGGTTTTTGGTTATTGAAGAGCTGTAGACAAGCAGTTTTCCCCAAAATCCTGCTTTTCCAGGCCCCACTCCTGCCCAGACTCCCACATACTGGGGAACTGAAGGTGCCTCTTTAGAAGAGCTTTGGCCTCATGTCTTCAAAGTTTGTCCTAAAAAAATTGAAGCTATTTTCCCTAACTTTGAGGGGGGGGATTCCTGGCTGCCCTTGGCTGCCCCTCGCTGGAGCCAGAGCGTGATTTTGATTTACAAACAATTTAATCTGAGGAATGCAGCGAAATGGGGAGTGCCAAGTGCATCCTGCTGCAATCCCAGAGAATCCAGCTGCTGTCTGGGGCTGCTGAGCTGCTGCTGGGTCACTCTGGACTTGGCTCCCTGCGGGCTCAGCCCCTTCCTGTCACAGCCCTGGGCTCTGTGGTCACCTCAGTGCCATCCCAGTGCACACACAAGGGCACACAGGGAGTGAACTTCACTCCACAAGGTTTTTAGGGAGGGGAGACAATTCCTGTTTTGTCCAAGACCTGTTTTCTGTCTCCCCAGCCTTCCATCTCTCCTGCTTTCAGCCCACTCTTCCCGCTCTGCTCTGCTTATTTTAAGTTCCCTTCCCAGCGGGTGTCCAAGACCAAGCTCCCAGTTTAACCCAGCCCAGCCTGGTAAAACCAAGCACTGGGACCGTCCACTTGTGTCTTTCACCTTCCATCTATTTTATTTTCACTTTCCACCCACTTTATTTTCACCTTCCATCTGTTTTGTTTTCATGGATGCAGGACAGGGGCCGCCTGTGCCCGCCCCACCCCCGTGTCCCCCCGTGCCCTGCACAGAAAGCAGCTCCTGTTCCCTGGTGCCAAGAGGTGCCTTTGCCCTCGAGCCTCTCCCCTGAATCATCCCTTGTTTACAGCCCTGGGAGAGGAAAAGCAAAGTTTGGCTGAAGCACCACCAGACCAGGGATTTGATTTTATTTGTGGCATTGCTGAGGAGGATGGGGGGGGCTGGTTCCCCATTCCCTGAGCTGGTTCCCAGCTCTGTCCCAGAGCACTGGGATGAGGAGGCAGGGTGGGGACAGGGCAGGAACAAGGGGCTGAGCCATCCCTGTGGCTCTGGCAGGACACGAGAGACTGGAGGGAGGCACAGACACAGCTCAGAGTTATTTTCCTCCTTCTGCAGAGAAGTTCAGCCAGAGGTTGGGGAGACCTTAAGGAAGTGGCTGCAGGGCCGGGGAGAGGAGCAGGCCGGCTCTGCAGTGCTGCTGTGTCTTTACAGAGGGCACTGGGGACATCTAGCAGCTCTGTCCGGCAGCCTCGGTGGCTTCATCTCCTCTTTCAGGTCCCCTGATGAGTTTTAGCACATGCTTCATGACAAATTTTCATTTCTTGGTGTTTTCTCATCCCTTCTGTCCTGGTGTGAAGGACAGGTGTCTGCCAATAAAGCTCCTCTTTGAAATGGAGAATGTAAACCCCCTCCCTACAAATTATTATCATTTTGAAATTAAGGGGCTCTCAGGCAAAGAGATGGGAATTAGGAATTACAGTTCTTTACTAGGAAAATTAAAATAGAAATGCAGTATCACAAAGAACAATCCCAAAACACTGCCAGAGTCAGAATCCAAGCTGACACCCGTCAGTCAGTCAGGGTGTTGGCAGCAGTCCCATTCAATGGTGGCTGCACCCTCCTGCAGTGGCAGATGTGGTTCAGCTGGAGCAGTGCTCCTGTAGAAGGTGCAGTTTCCTCTGAAGGTCCAGGGATGATGTGGAAAGGTCTGGCTTTCCTCTGGAATCCAGTGGAAAAGGCTGCTCTGGTGTTCCAAATCTCAGTTTTTGTCTGGGTAGGAAAGGTTTGGCTCCTCCCCTGGCTGGAGCATCTCCCAGTGGGATGATGTAATTTTATCAGTCATGCCCTGGGACTCAATGGCCATGAACAGGAGATATCTCCTGGAGGGAGGATGGGCTGTGGAAAGATAAAGATGATTGCCCAGCTGGTTTAAAGCTGGCCCATTAGCAGAGAATATGTGCCAGGAGATCAGGGTCACTGCCCCACCCGGCTGCAGCAGATGGGGACAGAATCCACATTTCTGGTCACATCAACCCAGCACAGCTTCCTCTCTCTGGAGCCTTCTCCTCCTTCCCTCCAGCCACCTTCCCATTCCATCTCCATCCTCTTGGACCATCAGCATCACCCCACACCCAGCTGGGGACCAGATTCCCATTTCTCCCCGGGGTCTGGGCACCCATTTCTCCCGGCAGAAAGGGCAGGGGGGTTAACACTCTGCTCTTCCCCCCAGGCCAGCCCCAGGTGCGGCCACCCCCGCAGCCCCCCGGGCCCTGCACCCTGCTGCTGCCCAACGGCGCCGGGCGGGGGCCGGAGCCGGGCGGTGCCCTCGGGGAGGCGGGGAACGGGAGCTGCCGAGCGCAGAAACCGCCCCGGAAGCTGCAGCCGCACCACTCCGTGCACAGCCAGAGCAGCAAGAAGAGCAAGGGCAGCTCCAAGTCGCCCTCTTCACACATCCCCATTGAGGCGCAGGAAGGTACTGGCTGTGCCCCGGGGGTCTCTTCACAAGCCCTTCTCCTCGGGGTCCTCATCCCTTGGGATGTCTTGGGTGGCATCCTCAGGTCCTTCATCCCTTGGGATGTCTTGGGTGGCATCCTCGGGCCCCTCATCCCTGGGATCTCTTGGGTGGAATCCTCTGAGTCCTCAAGCCCCTCATCCTCTGGGATCCCTTGGGTGGAATCCTCGGGATTCTCATCCCTTGGGATCTCTTGGGTGGCATCCTCGGGACCCTCATCCCTGAGATCCCTTGGGTGGAATCCTCGGGGTTCTCATCCCTTGGCATCTCTTGGATGGCATCCTCTGAGCCCTCAAGCTCGTCATTCTCTGGGATCTCTTGGGTGGCATCATCTGAGCCCTGGGACCCCTAACCCCTTGGGATCTCTTGGGTGGAATCCTCTGAGCCCTCAAGCCCCTCGTCCCTGGGATCTCTTGGGTGGCACTGTCAGGTCCCTCATCCCTGGGATCTCTTGGGTGGCACTGTCAGGTCCCTCATCCCTGGGATCTCTTGGGTGGCACTGTCAGGTCCCTCATCCCTGGGATCTCTTCGGGCATCTCCTGACCCCCCTGGACCCTCCTGGCAGCCTCTGCGGGGCGGGTGCTAAGCGAGGCCATCTCCTCTCCTCCAAAACTGGTCTCTCCTGAGGGCTGGGTGTTGAGGGAGATCCCTGGAGCAGTGGCTGCCTCCCGACCCCTTTTCCCCCTCCCTTCCATGAGTTCCCGGGGGAGGATTCCCACCCTTGTGCTCCCCCAGCTTCCCCCCACTCCGTGTCTCACCCGCGCGTTCCTCCCCAGACTGCTGCGTCCACTGCATCCTCTCCTGCCTCTTCTGCGAGTTCCTGACCCTCTGCAACATCGTGCTGGACTGTGCCACCTGCGGCTCCTGCACCTCCGAGGACTCCTGCATCTGCTGCTGCTGCTGCAACTCGGGCGAGTGCGCGGACTGCGACCTGCCCTGCGACATGGACTGCGGCATCATCGACGCCTGCTGCGAGTCCGCCGACTGCCTGGAGATCTGCATGGAGTGCTGCGGGCTCTGCTTCTCCTCCTGAGGGGCCGCTCTGGGTGGGGGAGCCGCGCTGGGAGCCCCCCGGCTCCGGCCGGTGCCCTGGAGCTCGTGGAGGAGGAGAGAGAATGCCCCGCTGGAATTGTCATCCTCGGAGAGGAGCCTGCCCGGGGAGTGAGGCCAGAGGGGCTCTGGCAGTGTCCTGTCCTGCTCTACCTCTGCCAGCACAGGGGGACAGAGCCGCCTGCCACCTGAGCCGAGAGCAGGAGTGTCCTGCAGAGCCACCCCAGAGCCCTGGCGCTGGGGACACTGGGGACAGCCCGTCCTGCAGAGCCACTCTGGATCCTGGCACTGGGGACACTGGGGACAGCCTGTCCTGCAGAGCCACACCAGAGCCTGGCGCTGGGGACACTGGGGACAGCCTGTCCTGCAGAGCCACACCAGAGCCTGGCTGGGGACATTGGGGACAGCCCGTCCTGCAGAGCCACACCAGAGCCTGGCTGGGGACATTGGGGACAGCCCGTCCTGCAGAGCCACCCTGGTCTGGCTGGGGACACTGGGGACAACCTGTCCTGCAGAGCCACACTGGGAGCCTGGCACTGGGGACACTGGGGACAGCCCGTCCTGCAGAGCCACCCTGGATCCTGGCACTGGGGACACTGGGGACAGCCCGTCCTGCAGAGCCACCCTGGATCCTGGCACTGGGGACACTGGGGACAGCCTGTCCTGCAGAGCCACACCAGAGCCTGGCGCTGGGGACACTGGGGACAGCCCGTCCTGCAGAGCCACACCAGAGCCTGGCGCTGGGGACACTGGGGACAGCCCGTCCTGCAGAGCCACACCAGAGCCAGCTGGGGACACTGGGGACAGCCCGTCCTGCAGAGCCACACCAGAGCCTGGCTGGGGACACTGGGGACAGCTCCATCATAGAGCCACCCTGGATCCTGGCACTGGGGACACTGGGACAGCCCGTCCTGCAGAGCCACCCTGGATCCTGGCACTGGGGACACTGGGGACAGCCTGTCCTGCATAGCCACCCTGGATCCTGGCACTGGGGACACTGGGGACAGCCTGTCCTGCAGAGCCACACCAGAGCCTGGCTGGGGACACTGGGGACAGCCCGTCCTGCAGAGCCACACCAGAGCCTGGCGCTGGGGACACTGGGGACAGCCTCATCCCTGCAGAGCCACCCCAGAATCCAGCTTTGGGGACACTGGGGACAGCCTGTCCTGCAGAGCCACACCAGAGCCTGGCGCTGGGGACACTGGGACAGATTCATCCCGCAGAGCCATCCCAGAATCCAGCTTTGGGGACACTGGGGACAGCCCCATCCTACAGAGCCACCCCAGTTCCTGGCACTGGAGACATTGGGGACAGCCCCATCCCGCAGAGCCACCCCAGAGCCTGGCACTGGGGACAGCCCCGTTCCACTGTCACGGCCCCAGGACAGCACTCCGGGGGGTTACCGGGGGTGGGCCAGAGCATCCCCCCTCCAGGGACATCACCAAGGACACCTCCGAGGCTGGGTGACCTCGGGCGATGCTGGAGCCTCCCCCCGTGCTGGGGGTCGTGTCCTGCCAGGCCCCCTGCCCTCGGTGCTCAGCCAAGTGCAATAAACACCCGGGAAGAAACCTTTCCTATAGGCGGAGCTGTGCCGAGCTGTCACCGGTGTGTCCCCCGGGTGTCCCCCGGGTGCCCCAGTGTGTCCCAGTGTGTCCCCCGGGTGTCCCAGCGTGTCCCCCGGGTGTCCCAGCGTGGCGGGGCTCGGTGGCTCGGTTGGTGCCACATGACCCCCTGCAGTTGTTGTCCCTGTGCCACCATCCCGGGGACAGGGCTGGTGGCTGGCTGGGGGTGGCAGACACCCCGCTGAGGGGCTGGGGAGACGGGAAGTGTCACAGTATTTTATGTATTTTTCGTTGTTGTTGTTCCTTTTTACTGTAAATAAAGGTCTCTCTTCATTTCTGGCTGGCGGCTGGCCCAGCACGTGCTCTGCAGGGCACTCCTTGGGGACACAGCTCCGTGTCCCCTGTCCCTGCAGCCTGTCCTGCTCCCAGCTGGCTTTGGGGACATGGGACAGGTCAGTGAAAGCCCCAGGGTGCTCCTGTTGGCTCCTTGTGCTGGGAAGGAAAACGCAAGAGGACTCTGTGTCCTCGGCTGCAGGGAACAGGTTGAGGTCCTGGAGTGTCCCTGGGACAAGCCCCGGCTCTGCTGTCCCACCATCCCTGCGATGTCACCAACCCCAGGACACAAATCCCCCAGAGGAGAAAATAAATCATGGGAATTCCTAGGGTGGTGAGGTCGCAGCCCTTGGAATTGGGGTGGCTTTGGTCACTCTGCTGCCACCCCCAGCCCTGGGGTGGGACCCCCAGCCGTGTCACCAGGCTCAGGGACCCCCACCCCACCCCGGGGTCCCGCTGGAAAAGCTGGGCTGGCCCTGCTCAGCTGCTGCCTGGGCTGAAGCTGAACGAGGAGGGAAAAACGCTTCAAACCCGAGGCCAAATGGGTCAGTTGGTCACGGCGACAAGGGCGGCTGTGGGATCTGGGCTCGCTGCCCTCCCGCTCAGCCCAGAATCCTATTTTTAGTGGTGAGCAAGAGCCCGGCACGGTGCAAGTGCACAGAGGATGGTGTGGGCAGCCTTCTCCACCCCACACACCGCAGGGAGGGCTGGGCGTGCTGGATTTGGGGTTTTCCCCCTCACTAAAGCTGATGGGATGCACATCCCTGCCCACCCCAGCACAAAGAGGGTCGGGGCCCCGCCCGGCGCCCGCTCGGAGCTGTTCCACAGGCTCTGCTCCAAACCCTTCGCATCCTTGGCACGGAGGCGCTGGCCTCCCCCTGCCTGGCCTCGCTTCTGCTGCTAATTAGGGAGGCTGGAGCTGCCAGGGCTGTCACTTAATGGGGAACAGATTCCCCTGCCTGGCTGCGTCCGGGGTGGGGTGGGGGTCACACACACCCCCAAGCCCCCCTCCTGCTCCTCCTCATTCCTCCAGCCCTTTTAATGCACCTCATCCAGAGCAGGAGGTGGGGAGCAGGGATGGGACCCTCACGTGTTTTCCTCCGTGGATGTGATGTTCACGCTTGTGAATGGACTTTAGTGACAGCTGCCTTCGAGAAAATGCAAATAAAAGAGTGCAGGGCTACCCAGATCTCGACCCTCTGCAAACCCTCTCTCAGAGAGTTGCTCCCACCTTCACCAGTGGCTCCTCAGAGCTCGATGTTGGAAGGAGCAAAGAGATTTATTTCAGCCCCAGCCCTAAACTTGAGGTGCATTCAGCACCCTGAGCAGCGCTGGCTGCTCTGCTCACGCCCCAGGGGCTCCTGAAAATCCCGGGAGTGGCTCTGTGAGGCGGGATTGATGGATCAGAGCAGGAATGGTGACCCAGAGCAGGGAATGATGACCCAGAGCAAACTCAAGTCACTTGAAAAGCCGACTTCAACCCTTGCTCTGGATGCAGGCTGGCACTGACCATCCAGGCTGTGAAACGCTGGGCAAGGCAAGGGTTAAACCCTCCTGCCTGGGAATTAATTAACAACAGATGTGCTCGGTTTTAACTAATTATTCTCCTGCCAGCACTTGGTTTTATGGTTTTTTCAGAGTTGTAGCACCATGCCCACGTCGATGTTGACCCTGCTGGGTTTTCCTGGGCTTCCCTGCCTGCCTTCCCCAGCTTGGCTGGCGCTGAATTTGATGTTTTAAGTGAAACAATTAATGAAATAGGCTAAAACCCATTACAACTCCAGCCACCTTCATGCATTGTTGGGTAATTTGGTGCAGGGTCCCCCCAGTGCTCCCTGGGGTGGGCCGTGCCTGATCCCAGCTGGCCACGGGGGTTTCCTTCTCCTACAATCCCTGCTGGGGATTGGTTATTCCTGGGACATTGGGGGTCTTAATGATGGGAGCTCATTATTTAATTGCTGATGGATTCCAGGGGCTGCTGAGTCTGTCCTGGGTGCAGCCAGAGCAGAGCAAGAGGGAAAATTCTCAAAAGGCGTCCCTGGGATCCAGCCCTGGCTCATCCCCACTGCCCTGGGATCTCTGGACCCCCCATTTTTCCACGGATGGAGCAGCTCAGGATGAGCTCCACATTTGGCTGCTCCTTCAGTGGGGAGGGCTGTCGGCAGCCCAGGCTATTTCTGTCCTCAATCACGATCAATAAAGCAGGAGAGGATTTTTATTTTCCACTCCAAATACTTTCTCCATCCTGTTTCCTCGCAGTTCACACGGCAGACTGGGGAGCGCTCCAGCAAGGAGGTCCACGGAGCTTTTCCCTCCTCCTCCTCCTCCTCCTCTTCACCCTCCTCCTCCTCATGCCAGCACACCCCCCTCCTGCTCTGTGCCACCCCAAAATTCCCAGCAATTCCCTGCGCTTCCCTGCGTGCGCACGCACTCGCACATAAAACAATCCCGGAGCCAAAGGGGGAAAAAAATTAATATAAAATAAAAATAAAATAAACCTTGGTTTTTGGAAGGCAGAACAGCTCATGTAATCCCAGGTTCTGGCAGGATGGGGACGGGGCCGAGGGGAGACGACTGCAGTCTATTAAACTTCCTTTGAGAACCTGCCAGACTGACAACAGCTGGAAGGAATTAACATTTCAGGTCCACCAGCTCCTCTCCTCGCTTTCACCCTTCCCCAAACCCCGCCTGAGGCCCGGCAGCATCACTTTTTCCCACTCCCTGCTGTCCCTGGAGCCGATTCCTTTCATCCCAAACCTGCCAGAAACGTGAGCATCCCCTGAATGAAAATTCCAGCGCCTGTGCTGGCACCAGCCTGGTCTGGGTCTGGCTGGGACCGAGCTGTGGTGACAGCAGTGCCAAGGGAGGGGAAAACACCCAGGGAGGGCAGGGAAGGGACAGGGAAGGGCTTGTTTGTTCACTTTGGGGTGAATTAATGCATCCCATTCCTTGATTGTGGGGCTTGTCCAAAAAAAATGGGAAAAACACCCAGAGAGGACAGGAAAGGGACAGGGAAGGGTTTGTTTGTTCACTTTGGGGGGAACCCATGCATCCCATTCCCTGACTGTGGGGCTTTGTCCCCAAAAACTGGGACAAACACCCAGGGAAGGGTTTGTTTGTTTTCACTTTGGGGTGAATTAATGCATCCCACTCCTTGATTGTGGGGCTTTGTCCCCAAAAAACTGGGAAAACCACCCAAGGAGGGCAGGAAAGGGGCAGGGAAAGGTTTGTTGGCTCCTGTTTGTTCACTTTGGGGTGAACTCATGCACCCCATTCCCTGATTGTGGGCTCATCCCCCAAAACTGGGACAAACACACAGGGAAGGGATTGTTGGCTCCTGTTTGTTTCTTTATTTTGGGGTGAACCCATGCACTCCATTCCTTGATTGTGTAGTTTGTCCCCAAAAACTGGGAAAAACATTCAGGGAAGGGTTTGTTTGTTTGTTTGTTCACTTTGGGGTGAGCCCATCCACCCCATTCCCTTGTGGTGGGGCTTGACCCCAAAAACTGGGACAAACACCCAGGGAAGGAGATAAAGGGCAGAGATCCCCCCAAAATTCCTGAGTTTTGAAGGGATGAGCTGAGATTCCCAAAAAAATTCCTGAGTTTCAAGAAGAGAGGCAGAGATCCCCCAAAATTCCTGAGTTTTGAGGGAAAAGGCAGAAATTCCCCAAAAACATTCCTGAGTTTCAAGAAGAGGGACAGAAATTCCCCCCAAAATTCCTGAGATTTGAGATGAAGGGCAGAGATCCCCCAAAAATTCCTGAGTTTTGAAGGGAGGGGCAGAAATTCCCCAAAAAATTCCTGAGTTTCAAGAAAGGGGCAGAAATTCCCCAAAATTCCTGAGTTCCAGGGGAAAGGGCAGAAATTCCCCCAAAAATTTCCTGAGTTTTGAGGGAAAAGGCAGAAATTCCCCAAAAATTCCTGAGTTTCAAGGAGAGGGGCAGAAATTCCCCAAAATTCCTGAGTTTCAAGAAAAGGGGCAGAAATTCCCCCCAAAATTTCTGAGTTTTGAGGGAAAAGGCAGAAATTCCCCAAAAATTCCTGAGTTTCAAGGAGAGGGGCAGAGATCTCCCAAAAATTCCTGAGTTTCAAGAACAGGGGCAGAAATTCCCCCCAAAATTCCTGAGATTTGAGATGAAGGGCGGAGATCCCCCCAAAATTCCTGAGTTTTGAAGGGATGAGCTGAGATTCCCAAAATTCCTGAGTTTTGAGATGAAGGGCAGAAATTCCCCCAAAATTCCTGAGTTTGGAGGGGAGGGGCAGAGATCCCCCAAAAACATTCCTGAGTTTCAAGAAGAGGGTCAGAAATTCCCCAAAATTCCTGAGTTTGGAGGGGAGGAGCAGAGATCCCCCAAAATGATGAAAGATGAAGGGGAAAAAAAATCCAGAAATTCCCACCCAGGGAATTCCCAATTTCTTGATTTATTATGGAATTTATTGATTATTAAGAAATTTCTTGTTTATTGAGGCATTTCTTGATTTATTAAGAAATTTTTTGTCATATTAAGAAATGTCTTGTTTTATTAAGAAACTTCTTGGTTTATTAGGGAGTTTCTTGATTTATAAAATAATTTCTAGTTTATTAAAGCATTTCTTGTTTATTAAAGAATTTCTTGTTCTATTATGGAATTTCTTGATTTATTAAGGAACTTCTTGTCCTATTTAGAAATTTATTGTTTTATTAAGGAATTTCTTCTTTTATTAAGAAATCCCTGGTTTTATACAGAAATTCTTGATTTATTAAGGAATTTCTTGATTAATAAAGGAATTTTTTTATTATTAAGAAATTTCTTGATTTATTGTGAAATGTCTTGATTTATTATGAAATGTCTTGATTTATTAAGAGTTTTCTTGTTTATTAAGGAATTTCTTGTTTTATTGAGGCCTTTTTTGTTTATAAAGTGAATTTGTTTATTAAGAAATTTCTTGATTTATTAAGGAATTTCTTGTTTTATTATGTGGAATTTCTAATTTATTGAGGCATTTCTTGTTTATTGAGAATTTTCTTGATTTACAAAATCATTTCTCGGTTATTAAAGCATTTCTTGTTTATTAAGGAATGTTTTGATTTATTAAGAAATTTCTTGCTTTATCATGGAATTCCCTGATTAATTCAGGAATTTCTCATTCTATTAAGCCATTTTTTTATTTTATTAAAGAGTTTATTGTCCCAGAACTTTCTCCAGTTTTTCCAGAGCCTTTTCCAGGCAGCCCCTGAGGAAGAGGAGCCTCCCAAACCCGAGGGTGATTTCCTGCCACGTTTGTTTTCTTTAGGAAGTGGGAGAGGGGCTGGAATTTGGGAATATCTGGGAGCAGGCAGTGCCAACATTCCAGAGGAATTCAGGGGAATATTTTAGGGGGGGAGGAAAAATCAACCCTGATTTTAGCTCTAAACTGAGTTATGGGGTGAAAAAGGAAGAAATGTTAAAAATAAAATATTATATTTTTAAATTATTGCATTTAAACATTGTATTTAAATATTATATTTAAATATTGCACTTAAATATTACACTTAAATATTACATTTAATTACAATATTTAAATATATTTAAATGTTATATTTAAATTATATTAAAACATGATATCAAAATGTGATATTGAAACGTCATAAATTTCAAAATAAAACACTTTTTAATGTATTTTATACTCTATTTATATCCCATAAATTGTCCTTAGGGAATCCCTAAGGGGGATTTGGGATGTGTTTTTTCCCACCTCGGTGCTCCCACTCCAGATGACGGCCCCGATTTGGGGTTTTGCTGAGGATTTTGAGGGAATTTTTGGGAATTTTCACCGTGCCGGGTGTGCAGCCTCCCAGATTTCCTGGTTGTGCTTTTCCCATCCCTCTTTGGAGCTTCCCAAACCTTCCAAAATCGGATTTTGGGAACAAGTAGCTCCTGCTGGAGCCATTCCCCAAAATCTCCCCCAAAATCCCAAATTTGGGAATGCGCGGATCTCAACCCCGTCACCCTTCGAGGTGCCAAGTCCTTGGGATGCTCGGACCTGGCTGATCCCAAATTCCCGAAATTCCAGGAATTCATTCCAGGCTGGATGCTGCCCTCTAGTGAAGCCGCCACCAGTCCCACCAGTCCGCCCGAGAGCTCGGACTGGGAGCAGCTGGGTGAAGGAAAAATCGAGGGGAAAAAAAAATAAAGAAAAAAGCAAAGGGACAAATCAAGGGGAAAAAAAATCAAGGGGGAATCAAGGGAAAACCAAGAAAAAAAATCAAGGGGGGAATCAAGGGAAGATCGAGAAAAAAATCAAGGCAAAATCGAGAGGGGAAATCAAGGAAAAATCAAGGAAAAAAATAAAAGAAAAAGCAAAAGGAAAGATCAAGGGAAAGATCGGGGGAAAAATCAGGGGGAAATTAAGGGGGAAACAAGGAGGAAAAAATCAAGGGGAAAAATCAAGGAGAAAAAAATCAAGAGGAAAAATCAAGGGGAAATATCAATGGAAATATCAAGGGAAAATCATAGGGAAAATCAAAAAGAAAATCAAGGGAAAATCGAGGGGAAAAAAAATAAAGAGAAAAGCAAAGGGAAAGATCAAGGGGGAAAAAAATCAAGGGGGAATCAAGGGAAAGATCGGGGCGGAAAAAATAAAGGGAAAAATCAAGGGAAAGATCGGGGGAAAAATCAGGGGGGAAATTCAAGGGGAAAACAAGGAGGAAAAATCAAGGAGAAAAAATCAAGGGGAAATATCAAGGGAAAATCATAGGGAAAATTAAAAGGAAAATCAAGGGAAAAATTGAGGGGAAAGTCGAGGGGGAAATTGAGGGGAAAATCAAAGGGAAAAATCAAAGGAAAATCAAGGGGGGGAATCAAGGGGGAAAATCAAGGGGAAAGATCAAGGCAAAAAAATCAAAGGGTAATCAAGGGGGGAAATCAAGAAAAAAAAATCAAGGAAAAATCAAAGCGGGGGAATCAAGGGAAAATCAAGGGATAAAGAAGGGGGAAAATCAAGGGGAAAACCAAGGGAAAGAATCAAGGGAAAGAATCAAGGGAAAGAATTGAGGGAAATGAAGACACCAGGGTCACATTTTCATCCCAGAAGTGCTGAGTGGCTGCGCCTCCTCTGGAGACACCCCTGGCACGAGCAAAGATTTCACCCAGCTCGATTTAAAGCAGTTTTTTAGCTTTAAAGACCCCCCAAAAAATGATTTTAAGAGGGTTGAAGGAGGCTGACATGGGGGCGGTGAGACGCCCCAAATTGAGATTCTCTGGGGTTTGAAATGGCTGGAGCAGCCTTGCAGCTCTGAAACTATTTAAAAGTTATTTTTAAGTTACTCTTTTAATTAAATCAGTTAAACTTAATTATCTGGACACTCCCTGTGCCAGCTGGGGAGGGTGGAGGACATGGGGGGCTGAGTTTGTGGTGCCCACATTGTCCAGGTGGGCAGAAAACCCCAAAATCCCCTGAAACTCCCCAAAATTCCTAATCCTGCACCTGGATTTTGGCTGATTCCTTCTGCTTTTAGCCCAAACCAGGTGGGCAGGTTCACAGAGCTGAGCTGGCACCTCAAATATTCCAGAAATCCTGAGGCTTTTAGGGAAAAAGATAAATAAAAGTTGGCTGTTAATTGGTACCAGTGTTGCTGTAGTGGAATGTGGAGGAATGAATAAAAGTAGTGAGAAATTGAAAAAAAAAAAATTAAAAAAAAAAAACTATCAGGTTTTATTTTGCCACCAGCCCCAAGTACAAAAGAAAAATAAAAGTCTCTTTATCCCCTCACTTGTTCTCTACAGATGCAAAAAAATCTAATCAAAATTTAGCAGGAGAGAAGGACGATTTTTAAAAAAATTAAAAAATTAACATTTAGCAGGAGTGAAGGGCCATTAAAAAAAAATTTAAAAATTAAAAATAAAAAGACACGAGGTTTTTAGCTTTAAAAAAAAAAAAAAAAAAACCAAGAAGATCCTTAACAAAGGCCATAATATTACCAGGGCTGACTCGTCAGCTGCTACCTGATAATCTCGAGTTGAGCGAGCTTTATTAACGTTGGAAGCCTCGGCTCTTTGTTAATTACGGGCTTTGCTAATGATTTGGAATATTGGCCGGTTCTGGGGGATGTTGATGAATAGAGACCTCGCCAAGATTTATTCCTAATTATCTCATTTGTCTCCCTCCATTACTTTTTATGGCTGAAATTTATGGAGCTATTATCGGGGACCTCGCCTCGGCTCCGAGATGATTTGGGAGAAGAGAGATGTTTAATAATAATAACAATAATAATAATAATAAAAGCTGGATTAATAGGAAAGCGATTACAGAGAGGTGGGGGCTGCTCCTGGGGCGACCCCAGGGATGGGTCCTGGTAGGGAGAAATGTCCTTGCCCAGCAGCCTAGGGGGGTCTGGGGTGCTGAAAAGTTGGGAAATTCTTCCTGGCACCTGTAAGAGTTGGGAACTCCTTCAGAGGGAGAAATCCAGCAGGGTTTTTCCAGTGGTTTTTCCCGTCCCAGTCTCCTTCCTCCCCTGCTGATGCTCTGGCTCCTGATACACCCCAAAAACTGAAATTTGTAATCCTAAGGGGGCCCCAGAGTCACCCCTTTAACCCCAGTGCTGCCATTTCCACACTCATCCCAATAAAATAATCCAGTGGTTGAATATCTGACACCTCTGGATGTACAGATCAAAAGTTTTCTCCTAAATTTGCCCTAAACCATGACAGCATCACAGAATTTCTTGTGGGATTTTCAGAGATTTTGGTGGCAAAGTCCCATCCACCACATCCAGCCCCAAAAATCCAAGGGTTTTCCCAGAAGTTTTTCCCATCTTGGTCTTCTCCCTCCCGTGCAAACGATGTTCTTGATCTTCTGGGATGCTCTGGCTCCTGACCCACCCCAAAGCTGAAGTTTGTGACCCCAAAAGCTGAAATTCATGACCCCAAGAGCTGAAGTTTGTGACCCCAAAAGCGCCCCAGAGTAACCCCTTTAACTCCAGTGCTGCCATTTCCACACTCATCCCAATGAAATAATCCAGTGGTTGAATATCTGACACCTCTGGATGCACATCACAGATTTCCTGTGGGATTTTCAGGGATTTTGGTGGCAAAGTCCCATCCACCACATCCAGCCCCAAAAATCCAAGGGGTTTCCCAGAGGTTCCCCCATCCAGGTCTTCTCCCTCCCATAGAAAAGATGCTCTTGAGCTTTTGGGATGCTCTGGCTCCTGATCCACCCCAAAGCTGAAGTTTGTGACCCCAAAGCTGAAGTTTGTGACCCCAAAAGTTGAAATTCATTACCCTAAAAGTTGAAATTCATTACCCTAAAAGCTGAAATTTGAGACTCCAAAAGTGCCCCAGAGAAACCCCTTTAACTCCAGTGCTGCCATTTCCACACTCATCCCAATAAAATAATCCAGTGGTTTAATATCTGACACCTCTGGATGCACATCACGGAATTTCCCGTGGGATTTTCAGGGATTTTGGTGGCACCCACCCCATCGCGGGGCTGAACCCCCCACCCTTTAATTACCCTGCAAAAAGCAATTATCACTTTTCCTCTCAGCTGCACTGGGGACTCGTTCTCTCCCAGATTCTCCCAGTAAACATTTTCCAGTCCTATCGAATTTGCCTCACAAAGGAGAGCCGGGGCTGCAGCTTATCTCCGTGGAGTATTATTCCTGTATCTTCCAGTGTGTAAACCTACTCTCGTCCCGATAAGAGCCCTCACACAAAAGATCAAAGGCAGCCAGACTCTCATGGAGAGGAGGGTTTTGCTGCTTTTTTTTCTTTTAATTATTCTTTCCCCTTTTTTTTTTTTTTTTTTTTTTTTTTAAATTCTAAATTTACAGATTCAGAAGGAGAAACTGCATTCCCGCCCAGGAATGCAGATTAAAATAATTATCCTCAGCTGCTTTCGTTAGTCAAGAGGGGAGAAATAAAAATAAAAATGAGCATTAGGGATTTGGGGAACCCCAAATTGTAGAGTTGTTCGTGGGGGGAATGGGGATGGGAGTGTCCAAACACATCCCAGGGATGGGACAAACACAGTGATGAGAAATTCTGAGGAAGATGAAGGAGCTGTTCCTTCCTCCAGGTCCCTGGGACTGGAATTGGGATTGATGGCGATGGATGGGGCAGGGATGGATCGGGGGGCATCCAACCCTGCAGAATCCCGGGAATCTCCGCCTAAACGCAGTGTCCAGCACTCTGAGGACACGGCAAAGCTGGGAGCAGGCTCACATCCCATATCCCCGCTTTTCCCTCCTGCTCCTGGTGATGCCAACGGCACCGGCTGAGGATCGGGGTCGGGATGAGGAAAAGGATCAGGACGAGCATGAGGATCAGGATCGGGATCAGGATCAGGATTGGGATCAGGACAAATATTGGGACAAGGATCAGGATAATGATCAGAATCAGGACAAGGATCGGGATCAGCATGAGGACAAGGATCAAGATTGGGATCAGGATGAGGATCAGAAACAGGATCAGGACAAGGATGAGGATTGGGATGAGGATCAGAATCAGGATCAGGACAAGGACTGGGACAATGATGAAGATCAGGATCAGGAAGGTGACTAGGATGAGGATCGGGATCAGGACAAGGATCGGAATCAGGATTGGGATAAGGATCAGGACAAGGATTTGGATGAGGATTGGGATCAGGATCAAGATCAGAACAAGGATCGTGACGAGGATGAGGATCAGGATTGGAATCAGGATGAGGATTGGGACCAAGATCAGGATTGGGATCAGGATGAGAATTGGGACCAGGATCAAGATCAGGATGAGGATCAGGAGCAGGATGAGGATCAGGATCAGGACAAGGATTGGGACGAGGACCAGGATTGGGATCAGGATCAGGACAAGGACCAGGATGACGATCAGGATTGGGATCAGGATCAGGACAAGGACCAGGATGAAGATCAGGATTGGGATCAGGATGAAGATCAGGATCAGGATGAGGACTGGGATGAGGATTGGTACAAGGATGAGGATCAGGATTGGGATCAGGATGAGTATTGGGACCAAGATCAGGATCAGGATGAGGATGAGAATTGGGACCAGGATCAAGATCAGGAAGAGGATCAGGAGCAGGGCAAGGATCAGGATCAGGACAAGGATTGGGATGAGGACCAGGACGAGGATCAGGATTGGGATCAGGATCAAAATGAGAATTGGGACGAGATCAAGATCAGGACAAGGACCAGGATGACGATCAGGATGAAGATCAGGATCAGGACAAGGACCAGGATGAAGATTGGTACAAGGATGAGGATCAGGATTGGGATCAGGATCAGGACGAGATCAGGATCAGGACAAGGACCAGGATGACGATCAGGACTGGGATCAGGATGAAGATCAGGATCAGGACGAGGACTGGGATGAGGATTGGTACAAGGATGAGGATGAGGATTGGGATCAGGACGAGGATCAGGATCAGGCTCAGCCTGGGAGTGAAGCACCCCCTTCCCACCCGAGCTGCAGCCCCATCAACACAGATGGCAAAATCTAAATGTTATGATAAGGTATTTCTCCCAAATTTCCATCTTAATAGAATTACGAGCCTGTAATTACCCTACAAGCCTGAAAACCTGCCGGAATCCCAATTAGGAATCTGAGGACATAATTGGCCCCTAATTAGAAAGATTTGTCAAATGAGCACAATTTTCTCACCTTTTTAGCTTTTCCTCCCCCTTTTCTTTTCCTCCTCTTTTCCTCCTGGTGAAAATACAGATATTTTCTTTCCCCCTCCACCTCTTTCCCCATAAACATGGGGCTGCAATCCCAGCTGCACATCCCATTCCTCCAGGCTCTTGGAAAAGGCAGGCTCTGCAGCAGGTGTTGGGCCACTTTTATTATTTTTTTTTATTTCCTGGGAAACTGCACAATTAAAAAATGATAAAAAATATGTAAAGAAGAAACAGAGAGGGAGAGACTTGGAAAACTTCAGGCTTGTTCCCCTGTGAGGATGGGCACTGTGGGCTGGCTGGGGTGGGGTGGGAGATGCTGGAGCAGATTTTGGGGATGAGGGATGCAGAGATGGTGAAAAAGAGAGCATCACCCCATGGCTGCTATTCCCAGTGGGTTTTGGGAAGCAGGACCGGGGATGGAGCAGCCCTGGTCCCTCGTGGCAGGATCTGGGTAATTCCTCTCCCAAAATCCAGCTTTTGGGGTTAAGCACGGACGCTGATCCTGGAATCCTGCTGTGCCCACGGAGGGTGAAATCCACCCCGGGAGCAAAGCCAGGATGCCCAGGCAGGCAAGAGCCCCCAGTGACCCCAGTGTGCCCATTTTGGGGTGGGATCAACCCTCACCCCTGCCAAGAAGCGGCCACATGAAAGCCTGAGAGAGTTTGGGGCTCATCCTGAAGGAGCTGGAATGGGGATGACTCCAGAAGAGGATTTTGCATCACCAACAACCCCAAGGAGTGCTCCCATCCCCGCCACAGGTGTTCCTGCACCCCACCCCTGTCCCAAAGCCCACCTGGAGCCCCACACCAGCCACGTGCCGGCAGCACAGCCCCCCCTCATCTTCCTCATCCTCCTCCCACCGGAGCCTCTCCAGTTAAAAGCGACAACAGGAGGGGAAGGATGGGGGGGGGCATAGGGGGAAGCCTGGTTTTCCTAATTAACAATTAGCACAGAGTGTGCTGCTAATTATGTGGTTCCATGTAATTAAGAAGCTAATTAGTGCAGTGTCAATTAAGATTTAATTAGTACCCTTGTCAAAAATACTTGAAAGCGCCGTTTATATGCGAGTACTTCAATATTTCAATGGTCGCGATCCCGGCGGCGCGGGGAGCGCCCGCTGCCGAGCCTGGGAACAGCAAACCCGACTTTATTGAAATCGTCCTTTTAAAGCTGCCACGTGTGTCCTGTCACACACCTGGATCGCTTCCACGGGCAGCTGGGGACGTGGCTTTGGGAACTGGCGTCCCCCGGGATGTCCCAGGTGGGTGCGGGTGGGAGGAGCAGAAACCCTGACAGGGCCTCCCTGGAAAATCATCCCTTAGGCAAGAAATCGCTTCCTTAGAATGATTAATGCTGGAAATACTTTACCCCCTCTAGCAGACCCTGCATTCTCATTTTGTGAGTTAATTGGTCCTTTGGGTGATTGGTCACTTTTTACCTCAAACCTTTAAGTAGTTGCTGTCTTGGGTTGCAATACAGGATGTGACCAGAAATGTGGATTGTGTCCCCACCTGCTGCAGCCGGGTGGGGCAGTGACCCTGATCTCCTGGCACATATTCTCTGCTAATGGGCCAGCTTTAAACCTGCTGGGCAATCATCTTTATCTTTCCACAGCCCATCCTCCCTCCAGGAGATATCTCCTGTTCATGGCCATTGAGTCCCAGTGCATGACTGATAAAATTACATCATCCCACTGGGAGATGCTCCAGCCAGGGGAGGAGCCAAGCCTTTCCTACCCAGATAAAAACTGAGATTTGGAACATCAAGTTACCTTCTTAGAGCTCATACTAGCACTTACTGACTCACTTACTTATCCTAAAACTTGAACTTATACTAAAACTTAAACTTCTACTTTATGTGTGAGTGGCTTAATATACTTCAATCCATCCAAAGGCTTTAATTCAATCACTGCACTCTGATTCCTCCCTGAAGGATTCCGAGAATCCTCCGACTCATTGACTCCAACACTTGATATTATTGGTTCATTTTCTAAGGCACCCTAACCCTATAAAAGCCCTTTAGTACCTCATGTATTTGGTCTGCTGCCTGGACCCCTTTGTGGATGAAATAAAGTCTCTGCAGAACCTCTGTGCAGCTTTCTCATTCTCTTTCTCTCTGCTGGCTAAGAAGGAACTTTGTAAGCAAAGATCACAAAAAGAGCTGATGGCCTCGATTTTAGGCTTGCTTACATCCCAGTACCTTGTGGCTGAAACCTGCCTGAAGCACCAGGAAAAGCTGTTCCTTATAAAACTTCTTATCTGGGCTTGTTGTGGCACCATCACAGGTGTGGAGCATCCCTTACCTGTGGAAGCAGCACCTGCAGGGTGCTTGGGGCACGGGGCTGGAAGGGATTTCTCCACCTCTCAGCAGCTCTGGAAAAAGTCAAGGTCATCCCCAGGGAGCTTCCTTGATTCCCAAAGATGCAATACAAACGAGGGGATTTGTACATCCAAGTGCTTTTATCCTTAAAATCATTCCTGGTGTGACAGCAGCAAATCTGTGTTGTTGAAATGAGTGGAGCAGCTGGATCCCAGCACGTGTCCCCAAAGGGCACCTCGGGGGTGGCTCCATGGGGCTGTGCCCAAACTCCAAGGTGCGACAAGAAAATTCCCAAAAATCATCAGGAACCACAGGCAGAGCAAGGAGGAGGTGGGAAGGGAGGATGGGAATAAAAACCCCGCAGCAGTGCAGGGAAAAGCCTCCCCTGGTCTCTGCCTCGCCCTGCCCCTGCTCCAGGATCACCCTGGAACTCCTCACGTCGGGAATGGTGCGGGCTGAGGCACGAGGAGGGAAGGGAGAAATTTGTGGAGGGCTCAGGGGGAGTCAGGGAAGCACAGAGGGTACCCAGGAGGGGCTGGGATTTTTTTTTTTTTTTTTCCTCCCTGCCTTGGAAGGAGCAGCTCATCTTCAAACAGGCACAGCCATCACACCTGGAGCCAAACCTGGCAAAGCCAGAGTCACACAGACAGGGAGACAAGGAGTGGGGGAGCACTGAGGATACCCAGGAAGGGCTGGGATTTCTTCTCCCTTTTCCCTTCTCTCTCTCCCCTATCTTGGAAGGAGCAGCTCATCCTCAAACAGCCACAACCATCACACCTGGAACCAAACCTGGCAAAGCCACTGCTCTGGAGTCACACAGGAGGGCATGAGGAGTCAGGAGAACACAGAGGATGCCCAGGAGGGGCTGGGATTTTTTTTCCTTTTCCTTTTTTCCTCCCTGCCTTGGAAAGAGCAGCTCATCCTCAACCATCACCCATCCTAGAGCCAAACCTGGCAAAGCCACCTCTCCAGAGTCACACAAGAAGGGACTAGGAGAACACAGAGGATGCCCAGGAGGGGTTGGAAATTTTTTTCCTTTTCCTCTTTTTCCCCCCTGCCTTGGAAGGAGCAGCTCATCCTCAAACAGGCACAGCCATCACACCTGGAGCCAAACCTGGCAAAGCCACTGCTCTGGAGTCACACAGGAGGGGACAAGGAGAGCACAGAGGATACCCAGGAGGGGCTGGGGTTTTTTCTTTTTCTTTTTTTCCTTTTTCCTCTCTGCCTTGGAAGGAGCAGCTCATCCTCAAACAGCCACAACCATCACACCTGGAGCCAAACCTGGCAAAGCCACTGCTCTGGAGTCACACAGGAAGGGATGAGGAGTTAGGGGAGCACACAGGATGCCCAGGAGGGGCTGGGATTTTTTTCCCTTTTCCCTTTTTCCCTCCCCCCTGCCTTGGCCGCGGCTGAGGCGCTGCTCTCCCACAACGGCTGCCAAAATACAGCGAGACAGGGTATAATTACAGACACTTACTGTGGCCATTACACCACCAGCACGGGCTGCGCAAAGTGACACACGACCCGTCAACTCCTTATTCAGGCCATTAAGGGGACTCATTAGCATCTTCGCTCAGAAGCAAAATTACCCTCACTGCTCATTTCAAGATGTCATAAATTTTAATTTAGGACCCAAAGATAGCACAATGGGAGCGGAGCTGGCTCTCTCCCCGCAGTCGCTGGCTGGCTGAGGTGGTGGGAGGGAGGAGGGAGGGGGTGCTGGGGTGGGAGGGGGAGGGATGAGGAATGAAAGGGTTGGTTTGATGAAAGATGGTGGGGTTTTTGAGGAGAGATGGGGAAGGAGGGAAGAGATGTGCCCAGAGGTCTGGGAAGTTCTCCCCATCCTCCTGGAAGCAGAGGAGGAGGAGGAGGGATGAGCACTGGGGGATGAACATTTCCTGGGATGAGCACAGAGGCAGTTTTGAGCCATCAGCACAAAATCTTCCAAATCCCCTTCCTTGGGATCTCCTCCATCCCTGGAAGTGTCCCAAGGCCACGCTGGGGCTGTGGAGGGTGTCAGCAGGTGGGACGGGGTGAGGTCCCTTCAAACCCAAACAACCCAACGGTTCCAGACCCAGCAGCATCACCCAGGGCTGGAATTCTGGGGGCAAAATCTCCAAAACCCCCTCAGAGGGAGATCAGGAAGGTGGATCCCAGAGGGACAGAATCCTGGGGCTGTGATGATGCTGCAGCAACACAGAACAAATCCCTGCAAGAAGAGGCTCTTGGTGCTTCCAACATTTTGGTTTCCCAAATCCCAATCCCATCACACTGCTCTGGGTGTTCCCATTCCTCTGTGGGAGCAGCACCAGCAGCCCCAGGGCCTGGGGCACCCCCAAGCCCTCCAGTTTTGGATCCATTCCCCTTGTTGGACTGGGATCTGTGCAGCCTGGAGCTCAGCAGTAGGGTGGGGATGTGCTGTAATTCAGAAAAAAAAAAAAAAGAGAGAGAGAGAGAAAAAAGAGTTGCTTTTATTTCAGAGTAAAAGTAGCTCCTGGAATAACAGAGCAACTTTTCCAGCCCATGTCTCCTCCAGCCAAGCCCTGGTGAGTTTTGGGGGGGCCCAGCCCATCCCAGCCCACCCCAGCCCGTGGGTGCTGCTTTAAACCCCCCCAAGGAAGGAGAGAGGAGACCCCCTGATCTCCCCCTTCCCTGCAAACTCTGCCAGCAGCAGAGGCAATTACAAACCCCTTAAACTTTACCAGCTACCAGGCTGGTGATTAATGAGTTCAAATGTCCACATCTCTAAAAAACAGGGCGGGGGGGAAAGAATTAGAAGCAAAGCAGCTCCAATTACAGGCAGCCGAGGGACTCTGGCCCACTCCTGCTCCATAAGAACATATATCCAGAAAGGTTATGTTAATTTTTAATGTACAAGGCCGTAATTAATTTCTGGGGCTGGCTGGATTAGCAGAGAGTGTAAATTCCAGCCTCTGCTTGGGCTGCAGATAAACCAACACCGCTGAGGGCTGGGCCCTCAGGGCTCCCCAGGCTGGAGCAGAGCCAAGGCCACAGATTTTGGTGGCTCCTGGGGACTTTGTGACCTCCCAGCTGGCCACAGCCCCCTCTGCCACGCCCCTGGTGGCACCAGGGATGGATGCTGGAGCATCCAGAGCTGCCTTGGAAAGGTGAAAATTCAGAATAACCCCTCCAGAATGCTTTGGAGAGGCTGGAAGGGAGGGGTGTGCACCCAGCAGGGATCATGTGGCCTGGAAATACAGTAAGTTTTTAAAGGAAAGAAAAGGCTCCATTATTCTCCCATTAAAGTCTCCCCCTCTCTCCATTCCCTCTGTCAGTCTCTCCCTCTCTCCCTGACTCCCCCCAGCCTCTCCGAAGACAGATCGTTCCCTTAATCATTCTGGAAAAGAACCCCAAGCTGATATAATATTATAATTAATTAATTCACTAAAAAGGTATTAAATTTCTTTTCCCCCCTGTGGATATTATCTGAATTCATTGACCTTTAGAAAAATCACCCTCTAATTGTAACCAGGTTCAAGTGCATTTCCAGCCTGTCCCTTTTACATTAATAATATCTTCCAGGACTCCACTATGCTGCTTAAATATTGTATAAATTTCACTGCCCCCTCAAAAAAAGGAGAGAGAGAAAGGCATGAAATGAAAACTCGGGGCTGATTAAAGCAGCTCCAGAGTGTTGGGGGGAAGAGGGGAAAAGAACTCCAGGGTGGCACAGGAGGTGGAGAAATGCACAGCAGGGCCCTGGAGGAATCCCACATTCCCAGCTGGGGGGAAAAATTCCTGGATTTGGGATTTAGAGTGGCTCAGGGTGAGGAATCCCACATTCCCAGCAGGAAAATTCCTGGATTTGGGATTTAGAGTGGCTCCCACCCAGCCTGAAGGGGCTCAGGGTGATGAATCTCACATTCCCAGCAGGAATATTCGTGGATTTGGGATTAAGGGTGGCTTCCACTCAGCCTGAAGGGGTTTGGGGTGAGGAATCCCACATTCCCAGCTGGGGGGGAAAATTCCTGGATTTGGGATTTAGAGTGGCTCTCACCTAGCCCAAACGGGCTCAGGGTGATGAATCCCACATTCCCAGCAGGAAAATTCCTGGATTTGGGATTTAGAGTGGCTCCCACCTAGCCCAAACGGGCTCAGGGTGATGAATCCCACATTCCCAGCAGGAAAATTCCTGGATTTGGGATTTAGAGTGGCTCCCACCCAGCCTGAAGGGGTTTGGGGTGAGGGATCTCACATTCCCAGCTGGGAGGAAAATTCCTGGATTTGGGATTTAGAGTGGCTCCCACTCAGCCTGAAGGGGCTCAGGGTGAGGAATCTCACATTCCCAGCAGGAAAATTCCTGGATTTGGGATTTAGAGTGGCTCCCACTCAGCCTGAAGGGCTCAGGGTAAGGAATCTCACATTGCCAGCAGGAAAATTCCTGGATTTGGGATTTAGAGTGGCTCAGGGTGAGGAATCCCACATTGCCAGCAGGAAAATTCCTGGATTTGGGATTTAGAGTGGCTTCCACCCAGCCTGAAGGGCTCAGGGTGAGGAATCCCACATTGCCAGCAGGCAAATTCCTGGATTTGGGATTTAGAGTGGCTCCCACCCAGCCTGAAAGGCTCAGGGTGAGGAATCCCACATTCCCTGGGGGAAAATCCCACAAATGGGATTCAGGGGGGCTCCCGGGCAGAGAGAGCAGATTGCCAGGATTTGGGGTGCAGCCTGAAGGAGTTTGGGGTGAGGAATCCCACATTGGCAGCTGGGAGGAAAATTCCTGGATTTGGGATTCAGGGTGGATCCCAGGCAAAAGGAGAGATTGCCAGGATTTGAGGTGCAGCCTGAAGGAGTTTGGGGTGAGGAATCCCACATTCCCAGCAGGAAAATTCCTAGATTTGGGATTTAGAGTGGCTCCCACCCAGCCTGAAGAGGTTTGGGGTGAGGAATCCCACATGCCCAGCAGGAAAATTCCTGGATTCTGGATTCAGGGCGGCTCCCAGGCAGAGGGAGCAGATTGCCAGGATTTGGGGAGCAGGGGAGAAGGGGTCTCTGTGTGTCCATAAAATCCTCTTTGGGGTGTCCCCGTGGCACGGTGAGTGTGAGAGAAGTGAATTCCCACCGGGATTTGCAAACACCAGGACAGCTGAGGCACTGCTCCCTCAGCCTGGCCCTCTTTGGGGTCCCTGCTGTGCTCTGGGATCCTGCTGCTGCTCAGCCATCCCAGCTCCCCTCTCCTGCTGGCAGGGACAGCTCTGAGCTCTGTGACTGCTCAAACATCCAGCCAGGGCTGTAAACCCACGGAAAATCCAGCCCTCCCCTGGGTGCTGAGGAAACAGAGGCAGGAACTTCCCACTGCACCTCAATTCCCTCTCCCAGCACTTTTTTTTTCCATCACCCTCTTCCCAGCTCCACCATCCTTCACCCCACAGTCCTTTGGTTTGCAGCAGAACCAAAATTCCAAACGAGGAATAGACATCCTTCCAGCCATTACACCCCAAAAAATCCCAAAGGTTCCCCAATTCCACAGCCTTAAAAAGCTGCTGGTGGAAAAGCAGCAGGCCAAACACACCCAGAGACTCACCCAGCGAGCCCCTTCTCTTTGGAATAAATTCCTGGCCAGGCATCAGAGGTTTTCCAGTCTCTCCTTCTTTATTAGGAAGATTTCCTTGCAAGGAGCTGCTCTGTTTTTTGGGAGCTAATGCAGCTGTGTGGCTGGAAAAGCCATCCCTTCCTCCTGCCCTCACCCCACAGCAGCCCCAGGGCTGAGGGTTTGGGCTCAGCTGGGGAAGGAGCAGCAGGAGCAGCTGGAGGGCTCAGAAAGGAAATGAAGGGAGAAGGGAAACTGAGGCAGAGCCCAGCACTGGGGCAGGGAACGGCTCCAGAGCACAGGGCTGGGCTGGCCCGTGCCAGGGATGCCACGGGGCCACTGGGGGGGAGTTCAGAGAGCCCAAATCTGGGGGTGAAGCCCCTTGATTTTCCCTCTGCTCTGCCATCCAGGGCCTGGCACACATCTCCAGGGGTGCTGAGGCTCCTGCTCATTCCTTCTCCCTTCAGAGTCAAACCCATCCTCTGTCATATTAAAGACTTTTTTTCCCCTCCCCATGAGAAGTTTCTGCAGAAAATGCTCTGGGGTTTGAGAAACAGCTGGAAATGAGGATTTGTGAGTGGTCTGGAGAAACAACTTGCCACCAGCACCTGTGAGGGGGCTGGAGACACACCCAAAAGCTGGGAAGTGCCAGCTCTCTTTGCACAGATCTGTTTTCAGACCAGTCCAGTCTGAGCATGGAATGACAGAACTAAACCCAGACCTTAAACCTGGAGCAGCACAGGGGGTGTGGCTGCAGCCTGGAGCATCAAATCCTCTGCTTGGGCAGAGTGTCAGCCCCAAAATGGGCAAATTCCAGAACATTCCCACAAAATTCCAGAAAATTCCAAGCAAATTCTCAGCAAATTCACAACAAATTCCAGCAAATTTCCAGAAAATTCCCAGAAAATTCCCAGCAAATTCCAGTATCATCTGCCAGGCAGAGCTGGGGTTTGTGTGCTGCAGTTCCCACACAGAGCCCTAAGTGGTTTGGGTTGGAAGTGACCCCAAAGCCCCCCAGTGCCACCCTTGCCATGGCAGGGACACCTCCCACTGTCCCAGGTGTCCCAGCCTGGCCTTGGGCACTGCCAGGGATCCAGGGGCACCCTGTGCCACCCTCCAGGGAACAATTCCTGCCCAAAATGCCGTCTAACCCTGAAGCCATTCCCTGTCCTGTCCCTCCATCCCTTGTCCCCAGTCCCTCGCAGCTCTCCTGGAGCCCTTCAGTGCTGCCAGGGGCTCTGAGCTCTGCCGGGAGCTTCTCCTCTCCAGGTGAGGAATATCCCGGGGAATTTCCCGCTGCCTCCTCTGCATTCGCTCCAGCAGCTCCCGGTGCTGGAGGCGGCTCTCTCCTGAGAAGCCAGGATGGATTTGGGGGCTGAGAGCCCAAATCCCGGCGCTGGAGCCCCCCGGAGCGGTGGGGAGCGCGGCTTTTGGCGTCCCCAGCCCCGGGAGCGGCGGGGCTCGCTCAGAGCATCCCGCGCATCCCCGGCTGCTCCGCAACCTTCGGGCTCTCTCTGGTGGCTGCTCGGCCCCGCTGCAGCCTCGCGCTGCCGGCCCGACCCTCCCGGCCCGTGTCCCCTCCCCCGTGTGCCCCCCGCCCTGTCCCGGTGTCCCCATCCTCCCTCCTTCCCACGGGAACAGCCCCGAAACTGGGAACAGCGCCAGGGGCAGCGCGGGGAGCAGCGGCCGGGAGCCCCCGCTGCGGCGGCTGCTGTGCTGCCCCAGCCCGGCACTCGTCCGTCCGTCCCAGTCCCGTCCCAGTCCGTCCCACTCCATCCCGGCACTCTGTCCGTCCGTCCCAGTCCGTCCCAGTCCGTCCCAGTCCGTCCCAGTCCATCCCGGCACTCTGTCCGTCCATCCCAGTCCGTCCCAGTACGTCCCAGTCCGTCCCAGTCGTCCCAGTCCGTCCCAATCTCCCAGTCCCGTCCCAGTCCATCCCAGTCCGTCCCAGTCTGTCCCAGTCCATCCCAGTCCGTCCCAGTCCGTCCCAGTACGTCCCAGTCCGTCCCAGTCCGTCCCAGTCCGTCCCAGTGCGTCCCAGTCCGTCCCAGTCCGTCCCAGTTCATCCCAGTCCGTCCCAGTCTGTCCCAGTCTGTCTCAGTCCGTCCCAGTCCATCCCAGTCTGTCCCAGTCTGTCCCAGTCCGTCCCAGTCCGTCCCAGTCCATCCCAGTCCGTCCCAGTCCATCCCAGTCTGTCCCAGTCTGTCCCAGTCCGTCCCAGTCTGTCTCAGTCTGTCCCAGTCCATCCCAGTCCGTCCCAGTCCGTCCCAGTCCGTCCCAGTCCATCCCAGTCCATTCCAGTCTGTCCCAGTCTGTCCCAGTCCGTCCCAGTCTGTCTCAGTCTGTCCCAGTCCATCCCAGTCCATCCCAGTCCGTCCCAGTCCGTCCCAGTCCATCCCAGTCCATTCCAGTCTGTCCCAGTCTGTCTCAGTCTGTCCCAGTCCGTCCCAGTCCGTCCCAGTCTGTCCCAGTCCATCCCAGTCCATTCCAGTCCCTCTCAGTCCGTCTCAATCCATCCCAGCACTCTGTCCGTCCATCCCAGTCCATCCCAGTCCGTCCCAGTCCATCCCAGTCCATCTCGGCACTCTATCCATCCATCCCAGTCCCTCCCCGTTCATCCCAGTCCATCTCAGTCTGTCCCAGTCCATCCCAATCCCTCCCAGTCCATCCATCCATCCATCCATCCATCCATCCATCCATCCATCCATCCATCCATCCATCCATCCATCCATCCATCCATCCATCCATCCATCCATCCATCCATCCATCCATCCATCCCAGTCCATCCCAGTCCGTGTCAGTCCCTCCCAGTCCATCCCAGTCCATCCCAGCCCACACACCCCAGCTCCTCACCCAGCCCAGCCGCTCTCTCCCCCCTCAGCCTCCCCCATTTTTCCCATTTCCCTGCCTCTCCCGCTGTAATTAAGAGCCTCCTCTCCCGTCCCCGCGCTGCTGTGGCAGCTGAGGAAAGCCCCTTTCTCCTCTCCCCCTCTCCCCTTTATAATTTCATTTCTCCCCTCCCTGCAGCACATAAAGCTCCGAGCCGGGCTCTTTTGCATTTCTGAGTTGGTTCTGTTAATTGGAAGGAGGGTTAAGAATCTGCAAGGTCGTTTCAATCTCCATCTGACCTTCAGAGTAATCCTCTCTGCCAACACCAGAGCATGTCATTAAAATGAGGCCCCTCTTCCACATCCCGCCATCCCTTTATTCTCTCCTTGTGCACATTAATTGCTCATAAGTTGATTTGATCTCCCTATTCTGCAAGAAGTAAATTGCCCTCTTATTTCGCCATTTTCATCCTGTTTTCTTAATTAGGCCCTTCAAAATCTCCAGGGCCTCAGCCAGGGCCGCAGGCCTCATCCTGGGAATAAATTTTGATCTCAGCCTGATAAAGAGTGAGCAAAGCCCGAGCTGGAGGATGTCATTGGCTGCCCTCCCTCCCTGCCTGCTATTCTCCTGACATGAAAAGGCTATCAGTTTTTCTCTGTGTTAATATAGGAAATAATTCACACTTCAGGCGTTGTTCTCTATTTAGTGTTCACACTCCCTTGATAAATCAAATCAGAGATTTTTTTTTTTAATTTTTTTTTCCCTCTAAAGTGTCTGGAACCACTCGCTCCTTCCCCCCCTTCACCAGCACCTTCAGCCTCTTCTCACTCTTTTTTTCCCTCCTTCTCCTTTTAATAAAGTTTCCAAGATAAGCCCCTGTGATTTTCCAGCCTGGGAAGTCTAATTTAAGGTGGATTTTCTTGCTTTTTTTCTCCTCCTGTGTGTGTTTAACACCAGCACAGAGGGGAGTGGGAACCTGCCACGTGGCTTGGGATAAGTTTTGACAGGCACACTTTAAAAGTAGATTTTTTTTTTCCCCTTGCACTGGGTAGGAGTGTCCCTAAAACCTGCCAAAAACACCCAGAGGGGTTTTGCAGAATCCCTGAGGTGATGCTGATCCAGCCTCCAGAACAAAGAAGAAGCTGCCACGCTCCAGGATGTTGTAAATAAATATATTTTTAATGATTCTTCTTCCATTCCAGTTCATTCTTTTATACATTTATTTATAAAACAGTAGTAAAATTTTTTAATCAGAGCACAGTGCATTAAAAAAAAAAAAAAAAAAAAAAAGAAAAACAAACAAAACTCCCAAAAAGATTTAAAAAAAAATAGTAATTATAATCCACAACTGTTTACTCACAGCCAGGGGAGACATCTCGTGCTGGGCAGTGGCCAGGGCACCCTAAAGCCACAAGAATCCAAATTTCCCGTGGGATTTCCTGCCCTGGAGCACCCACACCCTCTCTGGAGGGCACAGATCTGTGGCTCTCCCACACCCCGGGTCCCCAGCACGGCCAGGGGTGACCCTGGTGGGGACAATTCTCCTTGCAGGCACTGATGGCAGCACACAAAGGGTGCCAAGGCCTCCTGTGAGCATCCCCAGAGCTGCAGCTCAGAGCCCCTGCAGGTCCTGGAAGGGGCTCAGAGGGCTCCTGGATCCTTCTCTTCTCCAGGTGAGCACCTGGAGCCCCTCTGATCACCTGGAGCCCCTCTGGTCACCTGGAGCCCCTCTGGTCACCTGGAGCCCCTCTCTGATCACCTGGAGCCCCTCTGGTCACCTGGAGCCCCCTCTGGTCACCTGGAGCCCCTCTCTGGTCACCTGGAGCCCCTCTCTGGTCACCTGGAGCCCCTTTCAGGACACCTGGAGCCCCTCTGGTCACCTGGAGTTCTTCTCTCTGGTCACCTGGAGCCCCCTCTCTGGTCACCTGGAGCCCCTCTGGTCACCTGGAGCCCCCTCTGATCACCTGGAGCCCCTCTCTGATCACCTGGAGCCCCCTCTCTGGTCACCTGGAGCCCCTCTCTGGTCACCTGGAGCCCCTCTCTGGTCACCTGGAGCCCCTCTGATCACCTGGAGCCCCTCTGATCACCTGGAGCCCCTTTCAGGTCACCTGGAGCCCGTCCTGGTCACCTGGAGCCCCTCTGATCACCTGGAGCCCCTCTCTCTGGTCACCTGGAGCCCCTCTGGTCACCTGGAGCCCCTTTCAGGTCACCTGGAGCCCCTCTGATCACCTGGAGCCCCTCTCTGGTCACCTGGAGCCCCTCTGGTCACCTGGAGCCCCTCTTGTCACCTGGACTCCTCTCTGGTCACCTGGAGCCCTTCCCTGGTCACCTGGAGCCCCTCTGGTCACCTGGAGCCCCTCTGGTCACCTGGAGCTCCCTCTCTGGTCACCTGGAGCCCGTCTGGTCACCTGGAGCCCCTCTGGTCACCTGGAGACTCCCTCTCTGGTCACCTGGAGCCCCTTCCCTGGTCACCTGGAGCCCCTCTGGTCACCTGGAGACCTTCCCTGGTCACCTGGAGCCCCTCTGATCACCTGGAGCCCCTCTGATCACCTGGAGCCCCTCTGGTCACCTGGAGCCCCTCTGTGATCACCTGGACTCCTCTCTGGTCACCTGGAGCCCTTCCCTGGTCACCTGGAGCCCCTCTCTGGTCACCTGGAGCCCCTCTCTGGTCACCTGGAGCCCCCTCTGGTCACCTGGAGCCCCTCTCTGGTCACCTGGAGCCCCTCTGGTCACCTGGAGCCCCTCTCTGGTCACCTGGAGCCCCTCTGGTCACCTGGAGCCCCCTTTCAGGTCACCTGGAGCCCCCTCTGGTCACCTGGAGCCCCTTTCTGGTCACCTGGAGCCCCTCTGGTCACCTGGAGCCCCTTTCAGGTCACCTGGAGCCCCTCTGGTCACCTGGAGCCCCTCTCTGGTCACCTGGAGCCCCTTTCAGGTCACCTGGAGCCCCTCTCTGGTCACCCAGAGTCCCCTCAGGTCCCTCCCTGCTCCCTGCCCTGCTCCAGGGCTGCTCCAACTCCTCCTCCTCCCTCTTCCTCCCCACCTTCTGCACTTCCCCACACCCTCACATCCCACAGGCCCCTCTCCAGGGCTGTCCCCCTCCTCCAATCCCAAATTCTGGCATCTCTGTCCCCTCCAGGACACCCAGGTGCAGGATGGGGGGCACAGAGGGACCCCCAGCCCCACAGGGACAGCAGGGGGGACAATGGCCAAGGGCTCTCCTCTCCTGTCCCTTAATAACCCCAGGGAGGATTTGGATTTTCCCTGTGCTCCCCTGCCCTTCCCAGCTCCCTCCAGCCGGACTGGGAGGTCAGGTGTGAGGCAGAGCCCAGCACAGAGCTGCAGAACAAACTGGTGACACCGGGAAGAGGAACAGCCCCCAAATTCCAAGCTGGGAGCAGCAGCTCAGGTTTGGCAGGTGGCACAAACCTTTCCCTGGTCACAGCCTGGACCTTCACAGCCACGTGGGGCAGGATTTTCAAGAAGTATCCCCCAAAAACAGAAGTGTAAAACCCTTTTATCCTGGCAGGAGGAGCTGGGGCTCGGTGCCACGGGGCAGAGACACTGCAGGGACACCTCGAGGAGGCTCAGGGTCACCTGGCAGCCTTGCCCTGAGGTTTTGGGGTGGTGGGGGTGACAGCAGGGGGGTGGTGGAGCATCAAACGCCCCATCCCAGGAGTTCTGGGTACCTTCAACACCCACCTGAGCCAGCACCCCGATGGTGCTGTACTAATGAACACTAATTAACCCTCCTGTGACCAGAGGCAGCGGGTGCTCCCAGGAAGGAGGAACTGGATGGACTGGGAAGCATCCAGGGGGGCTGGGGAAGACTCAGAGGGGATGGAGGATCCCAGAGCAAGGCAAGGAGACACCAAACTGCACACAGAGCTCCCTCTGCTCCCGGGGGCTCCGAGGCACCACCCTGGGGAAGGGGGTGAGGCCAGCAGGGCCCTGCTGGAAGGCAAAGCAGCCGAGATCTCGGTGCCAGGCTGTGGAATCTGCAAAGCCAGGAAGGTCCATCCCCGCTCTGGCAAAAACAAGCTGCGAAAGACACGGTGGCACCCAAGCCCAGCCCCCATTGCATAGAGAAAGGTGCTCCTGGGAAGGTTCAAGTGCAGGGCAGGATGGGCTCCTCCTGCCAGGAGCGTCCTGGGACTGGCCCAGCCCGAGCTGGCGCTGCCCCATCACAGCATGTCCGTGTCCTCCATGCTGAAGCTGCTCCGGCGACTGCTGGCCTTGGAGGCCTCGGGGGACATGGCTGAGAACAAGGGGTCAGAGGCCAGGGGCAGCATGGTGTCCTGCATCAGCATCAAGTCCAGCTCCTTCTTGGATAGGGAGGGGAAGGAGGAGCTGTGCCCGGGCTCCAGGCTGTCGGGGAAGCCCTGGGAGCCGTCGTCGAAGCTGAGGCTGTGGCTGAAGTCCAGCTGGTGGTAGGGAGACTGGGGGGGCGCGGGCAGCGCCGGCTGAGCCTGTGACTCGGGGTCCGGGGGGGGCAGCAGCGGCTCCAGGCTCCCCTCGTCCCCGCTGGCCTCCTGCTTGACCACCTGCTGGGCCAGCTCGGCCACGCTGACGCCCGAGGGAGAGGAGGTGGGCAGCCCATGGACGCGTGCCTGCATCTCCAGCTCCTGCCAAGGGGACACAGAGGGGCTTGGTGGGGCTGGGACACCCGGGGCACGGCACAGGGACAGCCATGGAGGGGGCAGGGACTGAGAAGCTGTGCTGGGTTGATGTGGCCAGAAATGTGGATTCTGTCCCCATCTGCTGCAGCCGGGTGGGGCAGTGACCCTGATCTCCTGGCACATATTCTCTGCTAATGGGCCAGCTTTAAACCAGCTGGGGCAATCATCTTTATCTTTCCACAGCCCATCCTCCCTCCAGCAGATATCTCCTGTTCATGGCCATTGAGTCCCAGGGCATGACTGATAAAATTACATCATCCCACTGGGAGATGCTCCAGCCAGGGGAGGAGCCAAGCCTTTCCTACCCAGATAAAAACTGAGATTTGGAACACCAGAGCAGCCTTTTCCACTGGATTCCAGAGGAAAGCCAGACCTTTCCACATCATCCCTGGACCTTCAGAGGAAACTGCACCTTCTACAGGAGCACTGCTCCAGCTGAACCACATCTGCCACTGCAGGAGGATGCAGCCACCATTGAATGGGACTGCTGCCAACACCCTGACTGACTGAGGGGTGTCAGCTTGGATTCTGACTCTGGCAGTGTTTGGGATTGTTCTTTGTAATACTGTATTTCTATTTTAATTTTCCTAGTAAAGAACTGTGATTCCTAATTCCCATCTCTTTGCCTGAGAGCCCCTTAATTTCAAAATTATAATAATCATTTGGAGGGAGGGGGTTTACATTGTCCATTTCAAAGAGAAGCTCCTGCCTTTCTTGGCAGACACCTGTCCTCCAAACCAGGACAGAAGCCCCCAGGGAAGATCCATGGTGCTCCATGTGAAGCAGCAGTGAGCCTCAGACACCAGGTTTGTCTCAAGGCTTTGCTCCTGGTGATTTCCCAGCCATTAACAAAAGGCAGGAGACGCCCTGGGCACACGCCCCCAGGGGTGGAGCAGAGGCGGGAGGGAGCCCAGGGCAGCTCACCTGGATGCGGAGCAGCAGCTGCTTGTTGGTCATCTCCAGGCGCCTCGAGTGATTCTCCAGGTCCCGGGACCTCTGCAGGTCCTTCTGCATCCTCTTGATGTAATCCACCGACGCCTTCAGGATCGTCCCTTTGTTCCAGCGCACGTCCCTGGCACCCAGGATGGGAAAGGAGATGGAGCTGGGTGCCAGTGTGGGCCACCAAAATCTCCCAGTGATCCCAGTAATCCCAGTGACCCCAGTGTTCCCAGTGTTCCAATGACCCCAGTGATCCCAGTGACCCCAGTGTTTCCAGTGACCCCAGTGATCCCAGTGTTCCCAGTGCTCCCAGTAACCCCAGTGCTCCCAGTGTTCCCAGTGAAACCAGCGACCCCAGTGACCAGTGATTCCAGTGACCCCAGTGTTCCCACTGCTCCCAGTGTTCCCAGTGACCCCAGTGAAACCAGTAGCCCCAGTGACCCGTGATTCCAGTGACCCCAGTGTTCCCAGTGACCCCAGTGACCCCAGTGTTCCCAGTGAAACCAGTGACCCCAGTGATCCCAGTGTCCCCAGTGTTCCCAGTGCTCCCAGTGTTCCCAGTGAAACCAGTGATCCCAGTGACCCCAGTGACCCCAGTGATCCCAGTGTCCCCAGTGACCCCAGTGTTCCCAGTGCTCCCAGTGTTCCCCAGTGCCCCCAGTGCTCCCAGTGCCCCCAGTGTCCCCAGTGCTCCCAGTGACCCCGCCCTGCAGGAGCCTGGACACACACAGGTCGTTGGCTTTGGGGATCAGCATTCCCAGCTCCTTGATGCGGTCGTTGATGTTGAACCTTCGCCGCCTCTCGACTGCGGGTGAGAGCAGAGGGTGGAAGTGAGGAGGCAGCAGGAGGGAAGGCTCTGTGTCCCTCCCACATGTCCCTCATGTCCCTCAGGCCCCAGCCAGACCCTCTGGAATTGGGGAGCTCAGGATGAAGCTCAGGAGCCAGCCCTGCTCCACCCCTGGCCCCAGGAGGACAGTGGGGTGTCTCCTGTACCCCAACCAGGAAGGAGGGGCTCTTTCCTGAGGGTCAGCTGGGATGGGAAGGGGGACCCAGCTCACCAGTGAGGATGAAAGGCTGATGATGGGGATGATGGGGAAAGGCTGTGGGGTCAGGAGAGGCAGAGCTGCACTCACTCAGGTTGTGATTGTCTTTCTTCTGGCGCTCCTTGGCCAGCGCTCGGCTCTCGGCGTCTGCAAGAGACCCACGGTGTCACCAGAGGGGACAAGAGCACCCCCAGGCTGGCACTGGAGCCCCTGCACCCCCATGGGGACAGGGCAGCCCATTTCTGTCACTCTCTCTGGGGCCAGGACGTACCTGTGAGTTCTCTCTTCTGGGTGAGCTCGGCGGGGCAGGAGCTGCTGGTGACACCGACAAGTGACGCCGTCACCTGCGGGTCCCCACTGTAGACGTTCATGTGGCTGCTGGACATGGGCAGCTGCAAGGCAGAGGGGACAGCTGGGTGAGCTCCAGGCAGGGCTGGGCACAGGGATCACACCCAGCTAGGATGGGAGTGCACAGCCTGGGCAGGTGAATTCTCCTCCCAGGTGCTTAAAGCAGCTTTCAGCACAGTAGAAAATCAAAACAGGACTTCAAAGGGCACAGCTGATCCCCTCCCATGGCCAACATCTAAAACAGGGCAGATGAATCCCATCTGGGCAGGGTGAATCCCACTGGGAGGCACGAGCTGCCCCGTGGATCTGACTGGGACACGCTGCTGCTCTGGGGGAGCTCCTGGCAGGGAAACCCCTCCTGGCTCTCCCTTCTCCCCACCCCTGCTCCCCTCTTAAAAGTGTTCCCAACTGTCCTCAAGGGGGAAAACAGCTGCAGAACTGATCCTTGTGTTGCTGTCTCCAGGGACGAGGCTGGCTTGGGCTGCCACCATGGCACCGCTGTGGGGACGTGGCAGAATGTCCCCTCTGTGCCACCTGCATGCACAAGGCTGACCCCTTGCTGCCACCCCCCGCTCACCGTGTTGGGCATGTGCACTTCGGGGTTCATGTAGCCCAAAACATCATCCAGCCGCATGATGTCATCGATGACCTCATCGAACTGAAAGGGAAAAGGACAAGCGCTCGTGGGCTCCTGTGCCCCTGGCAGCACCAGCGTGTCCCCAGCAGGGGTGACAGCTCTGGCAGCACCAGCGTGTCAGCTGGTGTCAGTGACAGCTCCCCACCTCGCGCTCGGGGTTGGAGCCGATGTTGAGCATGGCCATGGGGCTGTTGGGAGCGCTGTTGCCCGCGGAGGAGGACAGGACGTGGCCGGGCCGGACGCCGGGGGACGCGGCCGGGGGCGGCTTGGGGGAGTGGCTGGCGGGGCTGACGTGGGCAGCGAACTTGTTCCCGTAGGTTTCCGACAGGTACGCCTGCACCTTCTTGTCCCGAGACTTCTGCAGGTGGTAGGTGGTGGGGTTCTCCAGGTAGGACTGGACCTGTGGGGACAGAAGCCATCAGGGTTGGGCCAGAGCGGGGTACGGGGGTGTCCTGGGGGGTAATAGAGGATGTGACCAGAAATGTGGATTCTGTCACAGTGACCCTGATCTCCTGGCACATATTCTCTGCTAATGGGCCAGCTTTAAACCAGCTGGGGCAATCATCTTTATCTTTCCACAGCCCATCCTCCCTCCAGGAGATATCTCCTGTTCATGGCCATTGAGTCCCAGGGCATGACTGATAAAATTCCATCATCCCACTGGGAGATGCTCCAGCCAGGGGAGGAGCCAAGCCTTTCCTACCCAGATAAAAACTGAGATTTTAGACAGCAACTTATCCATCTTTCCACTGGATTCCAGAGGAAAGCCAGACCTTTCCACATCATCCCTGGGCCTTCAGAGGAAAACTGCACCTTTTACAGGAGCACTGCTCCAGCTGAACCACATCTGCCACTGCAGGAGGGTGCAGCCACCATTGAATGGGACTGCTGCCAACACCCTGACTGACTGACGGGTGTCAGCTTGGATTCTGACTCTGGCAGTGTTTTTGGGATTGTTCTTTGTAATACTGTATTTCTATTTTAATTTTCCTAGTAAAGAACTGTTATTCCTAATTCCCATATCTTTGCCTGAGAGCCCCTTAATTTCCAAATTATAATAATTCGGAGGGAGGGGGTTTACATCCTCCATTTCAAAGAGAAGCTCCTGCCTTTCTTGGCAGACACCTGTCCTCCAAACCAGCACAAGGGGACACCACGGTACCTTGAGCACCTCTCCGGGCACAGGCGGCGGGGACTGGAAGTGGACGGGGGTGTTGATGGCGGGGCTGGAGGCCACGGGCATGCGCTGCTGCTGCATGTAGCTCATCATCATCTGCTGCTGCACCCGCTCCCGCTCCGCTTCCTGCTGCGCCTGCTGCTTCATCAGCTCCATGCGCAGCCCGATGCGGGACGCCATGGTGGCACACGGGGCACACAGGGCACCCTGGCAGGAGGACACGGCAGGTCACAGCCAGCCTTGGACAGCGGGAAACTGAGGCACAGAGACTGCCAGGGCACCCATGCTGGTTTGTGACTGATCCAGGATGTTCACGGAGCTGGTCCCACCACCCAGCCTGGCTGTGAGACCCTCCCCAGCTCCCTCCGTACAGAAAACAGCGGTGAAAAAGTCAAAATCAGCCCCAGAAACTCCAGAAAAGGGGAACTGCTGAGGATGAGGATGGAGAAGAGCAAGGAGAGGGGTGAAATGAGGGTCTGGCAGGAAGGGAACCACGCACTCACCGGGAGCCACTTCCCAAACAGCGCAGCGCCGGCAGAACCCAGAGCGAGCCCGGCAGCGAAAGGGAAAGAGCAAGCGAGGAGGAACAGCAGGAAGAAAAGGCCGGCGGGTGCCAGGGGCCGGGGGAAGGTGGAACCCCCCAGGCCGGCCGTGCCCGGGCCCGGCTCCCCGAACAAGGCGCGCTCTGTGCGGGGCCGGCACGCGAGCGCGGGGACGGGGGGGACCCAGCGGCCCCAGCCCGGCACAGAGCGCCCCTTGTTCCCCCGGACAAAGGGGACGGAGGGTGGAGGGTGCCGGGGCTCCGGGAGCCGCCCCGAGGCTTCCCACGGGGCTGGGGTGCGGGAGGTGCCGGAGGCTCCGGAGCGCAGCATCGCGGGCAGGCAAAGGAAGAAGGAAGGCGGGGAAAAGCAGACAAATCTGCGGGGTTTTGGTGTTGAAATGCAAGTGCAGAGGCGGAGGGGACACGGCCACAGCCACCCGGAGCCGGTGCCATGCGCTACCCGGAGGGGAAATTAAATCAAGGCAGCGCGCACGGCAGCGCGATTACACAGCTCAAGAGCGGCTATTGAGCGGCCAGGGGAAGGGAATTAATTAGCCAGGGTGGCCTGGCCCGAGGGGGATGGGAGCCCAGAGCTGGGGACAGCGATCCACCGGAGTTTCCTTAAGGGGGATGTGTGAACAGCCTTGGAGGGGGCACGGGGTGGGGCGGGGGCACTGGGATGAGAAACAGCAGAACCCTGAAAAGACCCCAGTGAGAGGATGGAACAAGGCTGAATGCAGGGGGGAAACCCAAAGCTGATGCTCACAGGGGAGGTAGAACCCCAAAGCAAGGCTGGATTAAGGGGGAAACCCAAAGCTGATGCTCATGGGGAACACAGAACCCCAAAGCAAGGCTGAATTAATGGGGAAACCCAAAGCTGATGCTCATGGGGAACACAGAACCCCAAAGCAAGGCTGAATTAAGGGGGAAACCCAAAGCTGATGCTCACAGGGGTGCAGAAGCCCAAAGCAAGGCTAAATTAACGGGGAAACCCACAGCTGATGTTCACAGGGGATGTACAACCCCAAACATGAAGGGCAAGAGGCTTTTCTCAGGAAGGGCTGGCACCCATGGGTGTCACAGCAAAGCCACCCACAGCCCAGCACCCACTGAGCCCTGCTGGCCCATTGCCACCACCCAGCCTGGCTGCAGGACCCCCCTTACAGAAAATAGGGGTGGGAGAGCCAAAAGCTCCTGAGAAGAGCTGCAGAAGATGAGGATGAGGATGGGGAAGGGTGGCCAGGGCTTGGCTTGGTGAGGAGAGGGGGGTGGAAATTAGGTCAGGTTTAAAATAACCCCTTTGGTTCTGCTTGGCTTCTCCCCCACCCCTCAAAACGCCGAGCAGCTTCTGCTTTCGCTCTGAGTCAGCGCCGGCAGGAGGGCGGCAGGGGGACAGGATGGGGACAGGATGGGGACAGGATGGGGACAGGATGGGGACAGGGGGCCCACGTCCCACCCTGGGGACACATCCCACCCTCCCCTGACCCACAGGGACAGCCATGGAAGGGCTGGAACATGGAATATGGAACGGCAGCTCCATCCTGTTATTCCTGCAAGGTTCTCCCACTGAGCCACAGCCATCCCAGCACCAGTGGGAGCCCCAGACTGGTCCCTACTGGGAGAACCCAACCCTGGAGGCTGCAGCACCCACAGGAATCAGTTCTCCAGCTTTTTTCCCCCCCTCGAGGACAGTTAGGAATCCTTTTAAAAAGCTGGAGAGGCAGGAGAGAGGCATGGGGAGGGGAGACAGAAAAATCAGGAGAGGTTTGCCAGGCTCATCCTGGTGAACAGGGAGGCACAACAGTGGTGGGAGGCCTGGAGTTTGGGAAGGGGATGGAAGGGTGGAAAGGGAAGAAAAATGTAATTTTCCTGATTTTGAGGGTTGATTTTCTGTGTCTCCAAGCCCAACTCTGCTTTCCCCGAGCAGAGGAACGCAGGGCACGGTGCTGTCCAGGCTCCAGCCCTGCTCCTGCAGCTCCCCCAGCCCCACGGCAGGACCAGAGCCAGGGAATGCATCTCCCTCCCAAACATCTCTGCTGCTGCTCAGCAGCACGGTTATTTCTGGGTATTTCTGGCCCTGCCTGGCTTTCCCTCTGCGGGTGTTATTTCAGCAAGAAGACAACGTCCCGGGATGGCACTCGGGGGTGGCTCCAGCTGGAGGATCCCCAGCGCTGTCCCCACCCTCGGCAGCCCGCCCAGCACTCCACACAAGGCTGAGCTGTCCCTCTGTCCCTCAGCCCCGCGGTGACAGCCGGTGGTGACACGGGGGTGGCTGCTCAGCAACGTGCTGGAGGGACATCGGGCGCTGCCCCGCAACCGGGCAGGTGACAGAGGTGACAGAGCCACCGCCCCAGCTGGCACCAGCGCCACCTGAAGGGACACAACACCTGGGACAGCCACAGCAGCGTCCCCAGGCTCAGGTGTGGGGGAGAAATCCAAGCTGCCAGCAGGCGTTTTCCAGATTTAGCCCCTGGGATTGAGTTACCCTCCCAGGGGAGGCGGCACTGAGCGCCGCCAGGCACGGGCACAGCGAGGGGCACACACCTCCTGGCACCCCTGCCACTCCCTGCCCAGCTGAGAACCCCCACAGCCACTGCACCAGCCCCCACCTCCCTCCTGTGCTTCATTTTCTGGTCGATTGTGGCCGTTTACGAGCGGAAAAATCAATCAGCAGCTCCGGGAAAGGAGGGGAGACCCCCGGGGAAAGGAGGGGGGACAGGGCAGGGACTGTGCACCCACCCCAAACCCTGCAGAGACCCCCAGGGAAAGGAGGGGGGACAGGGCAGGGATTGTGCACCCACCCAAAATCTCACAGAGACCCCCAGGGAAAGGAGGGAGAGATGGAGCAGGGATTGTGCACCCACCCCAAACCCTGCAAGAGACCCCCATGGAAAGGAGGGGGGACAGGGCAGGGACTGTGCACCCACCCAAAATCTCACAGGGACCCCCAGGAACAGGAGGGGGACAGAGCAGGGACTGTGAACCCACCCAAAATCCCACACTGATCTGGGAACTGAGGGGCAGCCAAAGGGAAAAGGAGAAGAAAGAAGTGAAAACAGCCTCAGTGCTCGCCACCAGCCAGCCCAGCCTTCCCTTCCTTCCTTCCTTCCTTCCTTGTTTTTCATTTTCAAACACCAGGGGTGGGGAGGGAGCACAAGGGACCCCAGGCCAGGCAGGCACAGCTGGGCCCAGGCACCCCAAAAAATGGATTTGTACCGATGTCACCGAGCTGTCACCTCACCCCACAGCCACAAAGCCACCCCCATGTGTGCCCCAGCCTGGGGATGGGCTCTGCTGTCACCCTGCTGTGTGGGGACAGGGGACAATGAGGCTGGTACAGAACAGAGGGGCTGGGGGACCCTGAAGGTGCCAGCAGGGTCACAGAGGGCTTTGGGGACCTGCAGGTGCCACCAGGTCACAGCTCCCCCTCCCTCCAGGCCAGCCCCATGTTCCTCATTTTCAGCAGCCACGTGGGGTGCAGAGGGTGGGGGGAAGTTGCAAATAAAATAAAAAAACCAACAAACCAAAAACTCCTCCAAACCTGCTTGTTTTTGTCACTGCAGCACAGGAGTGAGCAGCAGGGCTGAGAAAAAGTGTGGAAAAATGGATGCAGCCCCAGGGACAGGAGACAGGGCTGGTGTGTCCCCTGGGACACTTCTGTAAATGCACAGAGGCAAAAGCTGTCCCTTGTGTCCCTTGTCACTGCAGGGATGTGGCACACAGGGGTCCCTCACCCTCCCTGTGCCCAGGGTGGGTGCAGAGCCACTTCCAGAAAAGAGGTGGAAAAGACCAAGTTTAGGGAGATGACAAGAAAGATGGAGAGAGAAAAGGGTCTGGAGTGCCCGAGTTTGAGTGGCTGCAGACTGCCAGAGGGGAGGGGTAGGTGGATATTGGGATGGAATTGCTCCCTGTCAGCGTGTGGGAGCAGGGATGGAATTCCCAGAGACCCCTGGCAGTGCCCAAGGCCAGGCTGGAGCCCCTGGGACAGTGGGAAGGTGTCCCTGCCATGGGATGAGATTTAAGGTCCCCAAGCACTCTGTGACCACACAGCTCAGTGTCCCTCCAGCTGCTCCCCGAGGTGGCAATGCCATCACACCCGTGTGGCAGTGCTGGGACAGCCCAGGCTGCTCTGCAGCACTCCCTGTGCTCCCTCCAGGCCAGGAGGGCAGCTGGACCCCGCCAGGTGCCCCTGGGGCACTCACCCACCACGGGGAGGATTTATGCCCTGCCAGGGCTCAGTGAGAATCCTTCATCTCCCAGGGAATGCCTGGGGTGGGCAGCTCCAGGAGGGGTCTGCAGGGACCTTTCCTTTCTCTGGAAAGGATTCCTCCCCACAAACAGGGAAAGCTGCAGCAGGGCCATGCCTGGAAACCCTGAGCCAACACCAACACTGGCCATGAGGCTGGAGCAGAGCTCTAGAGATCCCATCCAGCCTCTGGGATGAGGATGGGAGGGAAAACAGGAGGATAACCCCATTTCCAACCCCAGGGAGCAGCAACATCCTCCCATCACCCACCCAGGAGGGTGGCAGAGATCCTGGGATCCCTGGGAACCATCCCAGAGGCTCCTTCCCACCCAGGAGTGTGTGGGGCAGAATTCAGAACCATCCCAGCCCCATCCAGAAGCTCCTTCCACCCAGGAGTGGGGCAGAGATCCTGAGAACCATCCCAGCCCTATCCAGAGGCTCCTTCCACCCACGACTGGGGCAAAATTCAGAACCATCCCAGCCCCAGCCTGAGGATCTTTCCCACCCAGGACTGGGGCAGAATTCAGAAACATCCCAGCCCTACCCAGAGGATCCTTCCCATCCAGAAATGGGGCAGAGATCCTGAGAACTATCTCAGCCCCATCCAGAAGCTCCTTCCGACCCAGGAATGGATGAGAGATCCTGGGATCCCTAAGAACCATCCCAGAGGCTCTTTCCCACCCAGGAGCTGTTTGGGGCAGAATTCCTGGGATCCCTGTGAGCCATCCCAGCCCCATCCAGAGACCCCTTTCCATCCAGGAATGGGGCAGAGATCCTGGGATCCCTGTGAGCCATCCCAGCCCCACCCAGAGGTTCTTTCCCACCCAGGACTGGGGCAGAATTCCTGTGAGCCATCCCAGCCCCATCCAGAGGCTCCTTCCACCAAAGACTAGGGCAGAATTCAGAACCACCCCAGCCCCATGCAGAGGTTCTTTCCCATCCAGGAGTGGGGCAGAGAGCCTGTGAGCCATCCCAGCCCCATGCAGAGGCTCCTTCCCCGCAGCCTGAGAGGCATTAGGAGCACAGGAGGGGTTTGGCAGAGCCAGGCCGGGGTCAGTTGACAGCACACAGGGGCTGAGTCACCAGCACTGTTTTTAGCCCCGGCATCTCAGCAACGTGCAGCAGGACGCTGTTAACAGGCGCTGGGTCAGAGGCCAAATGTTTTCCCTGCCCCGCGTTAAACACCGAGCCTGGAAAAGGCTGAGGGAAAAAAAAACATTTCCAGGGCTGGCCCCAAACAGCCAGGTAAGCCTGGCCCACCCAGGAGGGGTCAGGGAAAAGCAGCAGGGCCTGATGGCACACAGGGCTGTGTGTCCTTTGTCGCATGTCACTGAATTTACAGGGGTCATAAAAACCCCCGTGGTGATGCCAGGAGAGCCCAGCTGGGCGTGGCAGACATTAAGGGGTTAATTACACACACATTGCCTTGCTCAGGTGTCTCTCCAGCCCAAAAAAATCTCTTTTTCACCCCCAAAATACCCCCCCAGCTGAGGGATGGCTGCCAAAAATCACGGCAAGGGGAAGGTTTGGGTACAGGGTGAGACAGAGGGACCCCCGGGACCCCCCAATTTTGGGGCGTGACGCTCCAAAACTGGGCAGGAGCTGCAGAGCCCTGATTGAAACATCACTGTCCGACTGCCCGGGCTGGGAATTCACAGCCCCTGCCCCCTCTCAGCAATTAAAAATAAAAGTGTGAACAGGCAGGAGGATGGGCTGAGCCACCAGCCCATTAATCAGGACACAGGAGGGGACCGCGGTGACCTTGGAGGGGACAGGCAGGCTCCAGGTCCTGCTCCACATCCCGGGAAAAGGGAAGAGCAGCCCTGAAGGAAAAGCCCGGCTCGGGGTCACTGCGGGAGATTTGGGTGTTGGCTTTTTGAAATACCCGCATAAATGAGCAATCAGGGGAACTGGCAGGACGGCACATCCCGGCTCGAGCTGGGATCCAGCCGGGCAGACACCGCTCCAGGGGGCTGGGACTGCACTGCCACCCGCTCCAAAATCCTAGAAAGCATCCCAGAAAAGGGGGAGAAAGCATCCCAGAAACTGGGGAGAAACCAGCCCAGAAACTGGGGAGAAAGCATCTCAGAAACTGGGGAGAAAACGTCTCAGAAATTGGGGAGAAAGCATCTCCCAGAAACTGGGGAGAAAACATCTCCAAAAGTGAGAAGAAATCATCCCAAAAAGTGGGAAGAAAGCATCCCAGAAATTGGGGAGAAAGCATCCCAGAAACTGGGGAGAAAGCATCCCAGAAAGGGGGGAGAAACCAGCTCAGAAATTGAGGAGAAATCATCCCAGAAAGTGGGAAAAAGAATCCCAGAAAGTGGGAAAAGAATCCTAGAAAGTGGGGAGAAAACATCCCAGAAAAGCAGGGAGAAAGCATCCCAGAAAGGGAGGATAAAGAATCCCAGAAATTGGGGAGGAAGCATCCCAGAAAGTAGGGAGAAACCAGCCCAGAAAGTGGAAAGCATCCCAGAAAGGGGAGAGAAAACATCTCAGAAATTGGGGAGAAATCATCCCAGAAAGTGGGAGAAAGAACCCTGGAAAGTGGGGAGAAAACATCCTAGAAAGGGGGAAAAGCACCCCAGAAATGGGGGAGAAAACATCTCAGAAAGTGGGGAGGAACCATCCCAGGCAGTGAGGGTAAACCATCCCAGAAAACGGCTTTTTTTGGCAAACCCTGCCCGGATCTCCCCGATCCCCAAGCTGACGGTGCCACCAGCACAAGGTGACAGCGGCCACCCGCTGTCCCCTCCCAGCGCCGCCTCCCTCCCTCGCTGCGAGCCCCATGCTGCTGCAGGGAGATCATATTTATAAATACTGCGTGTCCAGCCCCCAGCAGCCAGCCCGGGGGCTCGGTGCAGGCACGAGCTCGTGGAACCAGCACCGGCAAAGCCAGCACTAACCAAACCGGGGCCAGTCCCCTGCCTTGCCTCCCAAAGCACCTCCCGTGCCTCTTACCCGCTCTCAGCGGAGGTTTGAGCTGTGCCCTCCTTCCTGCCAGGCTCAGCCCGGCTCTTTCCTGCTCCCTGAAGGTCAAACTGGTCCCTGGGAGCCCCCGCTGCCAGCCCAGCCCCTGGCACGGTGCCACCCCTCCTGGGCACGTTGTGCTGCTTGGACCCGTCCAGGTTTTCCTGGACTTTTTTTTTCTTTTTTCTTTTCGTTATGATATTTTTAATTTTTTTTTTCCCCACCAGGCTAGGATTTTTCCTTTGCCCATCCCCGTTTTTTCCCCCCAAAACGCTCAGCCAAGCTGGCAGGCAGCTCCCTCCTCCCCTTGGCACACCTGCGTGTGCAAAGTGGATGCAGCCCCCTCCTCATTTTCTCCAGAATATTCCCACCCTTGTGCGGCTGCCCCAAAATCCCGAGGGCACAGCCTGGGCAGGAGCCAGAGCTGCTGCCCTCGCTTGTCCCTGAGGCTCCCAGAAGTTTCAGGTTTATCCGGAATTTGCACCCATTTAACCAAAGGAGGCAGAGCTCAGGGTGTGGGGAGTTTGTTTGGAGCCAAAAGCGCTCCGAGGAAAGGTGGCAAAACCCCCGGGGGCAATTCCTAGAAGAGGCTTTAAAGGGAAGGTGGCACTGGGAGACCTTGAACCCACCCAGTCACCCCACGGTGCCCATCCCAGCGCTCCTGCTCTGGCTCGGCAGCACACACCTCCCCAAAAACAGCCCAAAAACCGCCCCTGGGCCTCCGGAGATGGAGCATCCCCCATTCCTGGTTTTCTCAGCCTCCTGGGAAGGTGAGGAGCAGCACCCGGAGCTCATCCTGGAGCACAGGACTCCTGCATTCCTGGGAATTCCATCTCAGGGAACTGGGTGAATCCACACGGAAAACCTGCTCCAAGCACGAGCCAAGTGCCAGGAGGAGGGACACGAACTTGGAATGGGATAGGGAAGAACCATCAGGGCTCTTCCTGGATTTGCCAGCGAGAGGGAAAAAAAGTGAGCACACAATCCTCGTGTGGTCAGGGAGAGATCACCCCTTCCAACCTTCCAAACACCACAGCACCGGCGACAACGAGCAGGGAACCACACCGGGATCACACAGCTTGGGAAAGCTCACGGAGGTGGTGCCACCACCAGAAGGGAGGTGACAGCACACCTGGCACCTCCGAGCATCCTCTGCTCCTTCATGGGGCGTCAGACACCCAGCGCTGGCTCCCCGGGATGCCCCCGGGATCCCTCACAGCAAAGAGGGGAAGTTTTCATGGGACGGGCACCAGCAGCACGGCTGCCACAGGGACATGTGGTGGCACTGCCACAGGGATGTGAGGTGACACTGCCACAGGGATGTGAGGTGACACTGCCACAGGGACGTGAGGTGGCACTGCCACAGGGATGTGTGGTGGCAGTGCCACAGGGATGTGAGGTGGCACTGCCATAGCAATGTGAGGTGGCACTGCCACAGGGATGCGTGGTGACACTGCCATAGCAATGTGAGGTGGCACTGCCACAGGGACATGTGGTGGCACTGCCATAGCAATGTGTGGTGGCACTGCCATAGCAATGTGTGGTGGCACTGCCACAGGGACATGTGGTGGCACTGCCATAGCAATGTGAGTGGCACTGCCATAGCAATGTGGTGGCACTGCCACAGGGACATGTGGTGGCACTGCCATAGCAATGTGGTGGCACTGCCACAGGGATGTGAGGTGGCACTGCCACAGGGACATGTGGTGGCACTGCCATAACAATGTGTGGTGGCACTGCCATAGCAATGTGTGGTGGCACTGCCACAGGGACATGTGGTGGCACTGCCATAGCAATGTGAGGTGGCACTGCCATAGCAATGTGTGGTGGCACTGCCACAGGGACATGTGGTGGCACTGCCATAGCAATGTGAGGTGGCACTGCCACAGGGACATGTGGTGGCACTGCCATAGCAATGTGTGGTGGCACTGCCACAGGGACATGTGGTGGCACTGCCACAGGGATATGAGGTGGCACTGCCACAGGGAAGTGAGATGGCACTGCCACAGGGATGTGAGGTGGCACTGCCACAGGGATGTGAGGTGACACTGCCACAGGGATGTGAGGTGACACTGCCACAGGGATGTGAGGTGACACTGCCACAGGGATGTGAGGTGACACTGCCACAGAATGTGAGGTGGCACTGCCACAGGGACATGTGGTGACACTGCCATAGCAATGTGAGGTGGCATTGCCACAAGGACGTGTGGTGGCACTGCCACAGGGATATGAGGTGGCACTGCCATAGCAATGTGTGGTGGCAGCTTCTGCTGCCTGCCTGTGGCCGTGGGGAGGGAATTGCTTTGGGAACTGTGCCAGAATTGGTTTGTTCCCCCCAGAATGATGGGATTTCTCCATCCCAATGGGAATTTGCAGTTCCAGTAGAAAATCAGAATTTTTTTTCCAACAACTCATTTCCCAAAGCTTCTGCTGCCTGCCTGTGGCCTTGGGGAGGGAATTGCTTTGGGAACTGTGCTGGAATTGGGTTTTTTCCCCCAGATCGATAGGATTTGCCCATCCCAACAGGAATTTGCAGTTCCAAAATCAGAGTTTCTTTCCAATATCCCATTTCTTGGAGCTTCTGCTGCCTGCCTGTGGTCGTGGGGAGGGAATTGCTTTGGGGGGGGACGTGTGGTGGCACTGCCACAGGGACGTGTGGTGGCACTGCCACACGGATGTGAGGTGGCACTGCCATAGCAATGTGTGGTGGCACTGCCACAGGGACGTGTGGTGGCACTGCCCCACGCCCAGGACACCGCTGCTTCCCCTGGCCACTTCCTCTTTGTCGGGGAGATGGATAACCCCACACAGGGCACTTACAAAACAGCAAGCCCTGCTTGAGGTGCCCTCTAAAACCACCCCAAAAAATTCCAGATGGGAGTTTTTGTCCCCACAGAGGGGACAGGGAATGTGGCAGCTCCATCCTTGCACCCCAGGGATGAGATCCCATCACAGCAGCTCCCCGTTCCAACACTCCACAAACTGGGAGGAGCCAGAGGATGTTTTTACCTCCAGCACTGTGGATTTTTGGAGGGGGACACCCCTCCCCAGCCCCATTTCCCTGTTTGTTGTGCTGCTCCACCCTGCCCCCCGGGAGTGTCCCCCCTGCTCTGGTGACACACCACACCATCCCAGGGGGCTCTTCCAGGAAAACAGGGAGCCCAGGGCAGGGCAGGGGGGACCAGGAACACACACGTGCCGCACACCCAGCGCTGTGAAGCGTGGAAAAAGCAATAAAACCCCTGGCTGGAATCGCAGCTCCATCCCAAACACCCGGATGCTGGATGGCCCCGCTGCAGCCAGCTCCACCCCGGAGCAGTTTCCTCCCGATAAGGGCGGGCAGGCAAGGCCGGCATCCCTCGGAAAACATCCTCGGAAAACACGCGGGGCCAGCATCCCTCGGAAAACATCCTCGGAAAACACGCGGGGCCAGCATCCCTCGGGAAGAGACCCCAGAATCCCTCTGCATCCCTCCAAAAACACCCGGCTCCCCTCCACGTGCTGCCCCGACCCACCACCACCACCATCCCCACCCCAAAATGGGTGATCCCCAACTCCAGCCGCCCCAATCCCAAATTCCCAGTGCTCTCCCAGTATGGCTTTCCACCTCCTGCAGCAGGTGAGCGAGAGCAGGCTGGGAGAAACCAGCTCCATTCCGGAGCAGCCGTGCATGAAGCCAGGCAAACATGGCAGGGAAGTACAGAGAAAGGGGGGGGAAGAAAAAATAACCCCCCCAAAGGCTCCCTCCGCTGCCGGCCGGACTGTGTTATATAAAAAACACCAACTCCCCCCGTGCCCCAAGCGCTGGGAACACGCCGGGATTCCTGGAAACGGGCCCTGCTTTCCTCGGACTCGCACCGGCTTATTTATTTATCTTACAAGAGCACAATAACCACTAGATTTTCTTCGTGTTTCTGCTTCTTTTTTTTTTTTTTTTTTTTTTTTAAGGAAATTTCCCCCATCATCTGACTGCCCGAAGCTCTGGGGGCTGCGTAATCCTTTCCTGCCTCGCAATTAATTCATGAATATAATTAATCGGCGGATGGAGGCTTAGGGCAACCCCTCTGTGCCCCCCCAAAAATCCCCCGCGGCGGGGGGGACACGCTGTGTGTTCTCTTGGTGACCCCCTACAAGCCGTGTGACACGAGGTATCCCAACTTTTCCCATCTTCTCAGACCCCAAAAGGGGTCCCACTTTGTATCCCCCAAGCCGGGGGTGCCCGGGTGTCCTGGAGCATCCGTGCCTCAGTTTCCCCACGCGTGTTCGGGGGGGTTCCCCATGGGAAAGGCGACCCGGGCAGGTTCACCCCGAGCTGCCGGGGGCCTGGAGCGCCGGATTTTGGGGGGAGGGGCACCGGGATGAGCTGCTGGAGACCCCCAGAACCCCCGCAGCACCAGGGCTGGAGCCTCCCCGGGGCCGCTGCCGGGGGCGAGGGGAGCCACGGGGGGGCATATTATTTACAGCAAAATAAGGGGGAAAAACAGCAACTACGAGTTCAGAGCGGCCCGGGATGGCGCAGGACAGGGGGGAGCACCCCAATACCCCCACAGCACCCCTCACAAGGTGGGCTCCGCGCGGATCCCCCCCTCCCCGGGACCCTTCGCCCCCGAACTCACCCCTGGGGAACAGCGAGGACACGAAGTGGTTCGGCTGCGCTCGGCCTCCCTCGCCTGCCCTCGGCCCGGCTCGGTTCGGCTGCTCGGCTCGGTTCGGCTGCGCTCGGCCTCGTTCGGTTGCGCTCGGCCCGTCTCACTTCGGCTCCTCGGCTCGGTTCGGCTGCTCGGCTCGGTTCGGCTGCGCTCGGCCCGTCTCACTTCGGCTGCTCGGCTCGGTTCGGCTCAGTTCGGCCTCGCTCCGCTGCGCTCGGCCCGGCTCGGTTCGTCTCCTCGGCTCAGTCCAGCTCAGTTCGGCCCCGCTCGGCTCGGTTCGGCTGCGCTCGGTTCCTCTCCTCGGCTCAGTTCGGCGCTGCTCGTCCCGGCTCCGTTCGGCCCGGCTCGGCTGGGCTGCTCGGCTGTTCTGGGCGCAGTCCGGCCCGGCTGGGCTCGGCTCGGCCCCGGCTCGGCCCCGTGCCGAGGGAGGGCAGCAGCAGCGCCCGCCCGGCCCGGCGCGGCCCGTTCCGCTGCCCTCGCTCCGCTCCGCCGGCCCCGGGCACGCCGGGAGCTGCAGTCCGCGCCTGCCGGGACTTGTAGTCCCCGCCCGGCCACGGCAGGCGCTGGGGCTTGGTGCCTTCCTTCCTTGAAACGGGGGGTTCCTCCCCAAAAATGCTTTTTTTTTCCCCCTAAAGTGGGTATTCCAGCTCAAAAACGGCTCGGGAGGGGAGGGATGGGGTGGGAGGTGAAGGCAGCGCTGTGTTTGGATGGTGCAGTCCTGTGAACCAGGATCGTGCTTTGCTTTTTATCAGGAAAACAGGGGGATCATGGAGCTCCTTGCACCAGGAAACTGCAGCCCTTTGGACCGGGATCACAGGGGGATCCTGCATCCCTTTGGACTGAGATCAAAGGGGGATCCTGCATCCTTTTGCACCGGGATCACAGAGGGATCCTGCATCCCTTTGGACCAGGATTATACATCCCTTTGGACCAGGATCCTGCAACCCTTTGGACTGAGATCACAGGGGATTCCTGCATCCCTTTGGACCAGAATCCTGCATCCACTTGGACTGGGATCACAGGGGGATCCTGCAGCTCCTTGGACCGGGATCCTGCATCCTCTTGCACCACAATTACACGAGGATCCTTCATCCCTTTGGACCCGGATCATGCAGGGATCCTACAGCTCCTTGGACCGGGATCCTGCATCCCTTTGCACTGGGATCACAGGGGGTTCCTGCATCCCTTTGCACCAGGATCCTGCAGCTCCTTGCACCAGGGCTTTACCACTCCTTGCACCAGGATCCTGCTGCTGGTTGTGGCCATGGAGGGGGAGCAATGACCTCGAGGCATGGGGGGCTTTGTCCCCTCCCTATGGGACACTCGGGGTCTGGGCTGTGCCAGGGAAGCTGTGCCAGGAGATTTGGGGTGAGATGAATTTGGCACAGGGGGCTGCAGCAGGAGGGGCAGTGGGGACCCTGCCCAGCTGCAGCCAGGACACCCCATGGCTCTTCAAGTCCCCAGGTGACACTGTCACCTCCCTGCCCGAGGCCACAGGATGGGGTGGCCAGGATCATCCTGCTGGCAGATTTGGCTGGAAACAGCAGATTTTTGGGGTGGTCACGTGCCACAGGCAATGTCCTGCATCCCCTGAGCATCACCTCAAGGACAGGCTCAGGTCATTCCTGGGCACCCTGCACCATCCCAATCCTCCTGACCCTGCATCCAGCAGCTCCTCTGGGGGCCATCCACACATCCCAAACCTCAAGCACCTCAAATCCCTCCTCCCCGCCCTCCTTGGAGGCTGCAGCCATGAGTTTTACCTCTGGAGAACAAACCCAGGGTGTTTTCCTCAGCCTGAGCATCTTTGCATGACACTTGATTTAACCCCTCATTTATTTGCAAATACACGTGGGCAAGTCCCTCTTCGGGAAAACAAACAAACAAACAAAAAAACCCCAAAAACCAAAAAAACAAAACAAACAAAAAAACCCAAAAAAAACCCCCAAAAAAACCCCAAACAAACAAACAAACAAAAAAAAACAACCCCAAGGAACCTGGAGCTGTTCACACACAGCTCCTCCTGCTCCAAACTGAAGCCTCCAGTCAGGGCTCAGCCTTAAATTCTCCCACTCATCGCAGTCTCTCCAACAGGGATCTGTGTCCCATGAAAAAGAATTTTAAAAAGACCCCAAATTTGTCATTTCCTCAATCCCAAAGCTGAGGAAGTGCCTGGAAACCTGGAGCACGAGTTGGATTCACAGTCCTTTATTCACAGCTCATCACCACACCCGGATCCAAGGGAGGAGAAGGTTATTCCAGGGATGGAATCCCCCATGGATGCTGCTCAGCATCCCTAGGATGCCGTGGCAAAGCCCACCCTGTTGTTGGCCAGGTCGAAGATGGAATAAAACTGCTGGAGGAGGAGTTTCCCGAGGATCCAGAGGGGCTGGCCACTGGCAGAGGACACACCCACAGTGTAAATCCCATCAATGTGGGCGAAAAAAGCCCAATTCCAGCAGTTCCCAAAGCAATTCCCTCCCCAAAGCCACAGGCAGGCAGCAGAAACTCCAGGAAAGGGGATATTGGAAAGAAACTCTGATTTTGGAACTGCAAATTTCCATTGGGATGGGGAAATCCCATCAATCTGGGGGGAAAAAAAATTCCAGCACAATTCCCAAAGCAATTCCCTCCCCAAGGCCACAGGCAGGCAGCAGAAGCTTTGGGAAATGGGGTGTTGGGGGGAAAAAATAAAAAAACCCTCTGATTTTCTACTGGAATTGCAAATTCCCATTGGGATGGGGAAATCTCATCAATCTGGGGGGAAAAAACCCAATTCCAGCACAGTTCCCAAAGCAATTCCCTCCCCACGGCCACAGGCAGGCAGCAGAAACTCCGGGAAAGGGGATATTGGAAAGAAACTCTGATTTTGGGACTGCAAATTTCCATTGGGATGGGGAAATCCCATCAATCTGGGGGGAAAAAAAAAATTCCAGCACAGTTCCCAAAGCAATTCCCTCCCCAAGGCCACAGGCAGGCAGCAGAAGCTTTGGGAAATGGGGGATATTGGAAAAAATAAAAAACCCTCTGATTTTCTACTGGAACTGCAAATTTCCATTGGGATGGGGAAATCCTATCAATCTGGGGGGAAAAAACCCAATTCCAGCACAGTTCCCAAAGCAATTCCCTCCCCAAGGCCACAGGCAGGCAGCAGAAACTCCAGGAAAGGGGATATTGGAAAAAAAACAACTCTGATTTTCTATTGGAACTGCAAATTCCCTTTGGGATGGGGCAATCCCAAGTACCTGCAGGACACAGAGGGAGGCAGCAGTAACCAAACCCCTCATCACCTGACACCGAGACCAAATATGGGACATCTGATAAAAAACAAAACGCTGTCGTTATCACCGAATTAAAGGGTTTTTTTCTCCCGACTTCAGGCCCCAGCTCCGGCTTTCGGGAAAACAAAGGCAAAACCACACACACCCTTTCCAGCAAGGGGAAATTCCTGCTGCTGGTCTTCTGGGAATGGGCAGGAGCAGCCGCGTTTCAGGTGCCTGCAGACCTGCTGCCAGCCAAGTTTTTGGGCATGGAATGATGCTTGGAATCCTCAGAAGATCGGGAAACCAAACCTCCCCCTTCCCCCCAAATTTTCTTTGCTCCTCCATCGCATCCTGATGGGTCTGTCTTGGCCTTGGCAAAAGGGACAGCAAAGACCAGCAGGGACCAGGACAGGCTTTGCTTGTCCCCTCCTGCCACCACCACCCTGTTTCCAGCAGAAAATTCCCATTCTGCTGGAATTCCCCAGAGGGAAGAGGAGGAGGAAGGAGGAGGAAGAGGAGGAGGAGGAATGCCCTTCCTCGCTAAATCTCGGTCTCAGCGCGCTCAGCCTGTGTCAATATTTTGGCACAAAGCTCGGGGCACTTTGTGTCCTTCCCTCGGGAAGTGACAGAGCTGTGAACATCTGACAACGAGCTCTGGTGATAAAGAACTAAAAAACCACTCTGGATCCTGGCAGAGAGCGGGGTCACAACCTCGTCCATCCCCTTCAGCCACACCCTCCAAATTCCCGATATTCCCAGTGCGGTTTTCCCAGGCTGAACAGCCCCAGTTCAGCGCTCAGGGGTCATTTGGGTGTCATGACTCAGCCCTGGTGACAAAGGATTTCTAAGAAACTCTGGGAAAGAGCGAGGTCACCCAAGTTCCCTCCTCCCTGGGTTTCTCCCCATCCCCTTCGGTCACACCCTCCAAATTCCCGATATTCCCAGGGCGGTTTTCCCACTCTGAACAGCCCCACTCCGGGGTTTTGGGGTCATTTGGATGTCGTGACTCAGCTCTGGTGACAAAGAACTTCTAAGAAACTCTGGGAAAGAGCAGGGTCACCCAATCTCCCCCTGCTCAGGGTGCTCCCCATCCCCTTCAGTCACCAAATTCCCAATATTCCCAGTGAGGTTTTCCCACTCTGAACAGCACTCCGGGGTTTTGGGGTCATTTGGATGTCGTGACTCACCTCACAGCCTCAGATTCCCACTTGGATGAACCAAAGGGCTTTGGCAAACCTTATTCAGCTGCAGGAACGTCAGGGGCTTCCCCCCTGAGGTTTCCCGAGGGTTGGAGATGGGGATCACCCATCCCTGGAGCTTCATCCCAGGACCTGGAGTTTATCCCAGTGTCCAGACTTTATTCCAGGGCCTGGAGCTTCATCCCAGTGTCCAGAGTTTTATCCCACAGCCTGGAGCTTTATTCCAGGGCCTGGAGTTTATCCCAGTGTCTGGAGTTTATCCCAGAGCCTGGAGCTTCATCCCAGTGTCTGGAGCTTTATCCCACAGCCTGGAGCTTTATCCCAGGGCCTGGAGTTTATCCCAGTGTCTGGAGCTTTATCCCACAGCCTGGAGCTTTATTCCAGGGCCTGGAGTTTATCCCAGTGTCTGGAGTTTATCCCAGAGCCTGGAGCTTCATCCCAGTGTCTAGAGCTTTATCCCACAGCCTGGAGCTTTATTCCAGGGCCTGGAGTTTATCCCAGTGTCTGGAGTTTATCCCAGAGCCTGGAGCTTCATCCCAGTGTCTGGAGCTTTATCCCACAGCCTGGAGCTTTATTCCAGGGCCTGGAGTTTATCCCAGTGTCTGGAGTTTTATCCCACAGCCTGGAGTTTTATTCCAGGGCCTGGAGTTTATCCCAGTGTCTGGAGTTTATCCCAGAGCCTGGAGCTTCATCCCAGTGTCTGGAATTTTATCCCACAGCCTGGAGCTTTATTCCAGGGCCTGGAGTTTATCCCAGTGTCTGGAGCTTTATCCCACAGCCTGGAGCTTTATTCCAGGGCCTGGAGTTTATCCCAGTGTCTGGAGTTTTATCCCACAGCCTGGAGTTTTATTCCAGGGCCTGGAGTTTATCCCAGGTTCTGGAGTTTATCCCAGGGTCTGGAGCTTTATCTCTATGTCTGGAGTTTACCCAGTGTCTGGAGTTTATCCCAGAGCCTGGAGCTTCATCCCAGTGTCTGGAGTTTTATCCCAGCATTTACCTCGCTGGAGAAAGGGATTGTGAGGCACAGAACCCCTCAGGCTGCTCCTGACAAACCCAGGAGCTCAGAGACATTTTGGGATGTGAGGGTTTATTTTCTTACAGGACACAGTGACACAAATCCCGAGGGATGGGGACGGACAGGAGCAGAGGTGGGAATGCTGTGGCACTCCATGGGCTGGGAAAAGGGCAGGAATTTCCTTCCTCTAGACAGACAGGGCAAAGCCCACACGGTTGTTGGCCATGTCGAAGATGGTGTAATATTCCTTCAGGAAAACATCTCCCAGGATCCAGAGGGGCTGCCCGTCCTCGGAGGGCAGGTAGGTGACCTCGATGCCCAGGGTGCAGTAACCATTGCTCTGCCAGAGGGGATAACAGGGAGTCAGCACCTCCAAAAGGCACATGGATCCCACACGGATCCCACACAGATCCCACATGAATCCCTGTGTTGGGTTGATGTGGCCAGAAATGTGAATTCTGTCCCCATCTGCTGCAGGGCAGTGACCCTGATCTCCTGGCACATATTCTCTGCTCATGGGCCAGCTTTAAACCAGCTGGGCAATCATCTTTATCTTTCCACAGCCCATCCCTCCCTCCAGGAGATATCTCCTGTTCATGGCCATTGAGTCCCAGTGCACGAGTGATAAAATTACATCATCCCACTGGGAGATGCTCCAGCCAGGGGAGGAGCCAAGCCTTTCCTACCCAGATAAAAACTGAGATTTGGAACACCAGAGCAGCCTTTTCCACTGGATTCCAGAGGAAAGCCAGACCTTTCCACATCATCCCTGGACCTTCAGAGGAAACTGCACCTTCTACAGGAGCACTGCTCCAGCTGAACCACATCTGCCACTGCAGGAGGATGCAGCCACCATTGAATGGGACTGCTGCCAACAGCCTGCCTGACTGACGGGTGTCAGCTTGGATTCTGACTCTGGCAGTGTTTGGGATTGTTCTTTGTAATACTGTATTTCTATTTTAATTTTCCTAGTAAAGAACTGTGATTCCTAATTCCCATCTCTTTGCCTGAGAGCCCCTTAATTTCAAAATTGTAATAATTCGGAGGGAGGGGGTTTACATTCTCCATTTCAAAGAGAAACTTCTGCCTTTATTGGCAGACACCTGTCCTTCACACCAGGACAATCCCACACGAATCCCACATGGATCCCACACAGATCCCACACAGATCCCACACGGATCCCACACAGATCCCACACAGATCCCACACAAATCCCACACGTACATTCAGGACGTAGGTGGAGGGGGACAGCGGGAGCTGGGCGCCGCCGATGCTGAAGGTGATGGGGGGCAGGCTCTGGGTGTCATTGCAGTCCACGGCGTACTGGGGGGACACAGACACGGGGGTGGTGGCACATGTCACACTGCAAGCTGGCTTTTACTGGGAAATTGATCCACCACACATGGGAGAAGCAGCCTGGTCTGACACACAGACCTGTGGCAATGTATCTGAGCAGCCTAGGCCATCATCTGCATCAAGTGCACCAGCCATATTATATTTATATATTTTTAAATATATTTTATATTTTTAATATATTTATATTTATATTTATATTTATATTTATATTTATATTTATATTTATATATATATTTATATTTATATTTCTATTTCTATTTATATTCACATTTACATTTATATTTATATTTACATTTATATTTATATTCACATATTTACATTGATTTGATATTTGTATTTTATATTTATATTTATATTTATATTTATATTTATATTTATATTTATATTTATATTTATATTTATATTTATTTCTCTACAGATTTAGCTGCTTTCCTACATATTTTGCTGTTTTTCTACGTATTTCTTAGTTTAAACCATTGTTTATAACAAGTACGCTGAAAGAGCCATTTTTACCTGTTTTTCTGCAGTCTGTCAAACTTTCTGGAACTCTTTAAAACTACTAAAATAAAATATAAATTGTACTAAATTGGGAAAAAAAGAAGCTAAAAAACAAAATACCAAAATTAACAGACCCAAAGATAAAGGTGAGTGGTGATGCTCTGGGTTGCAACCAGTCATTTTACCTACAAGGGTCGTGCAGAGGGCATGAACAAAATAAAAACAACAATCAAAAAATGCATGATCATGTAAACATGAATGTATAAACAAGATTAAAAAGTAAACAATAAATCTGCTTCTGCATAATCATATTGATTTGCTGTTCAAAAGTGCTTAGTTCCTGCACAGACCTCTAGGGAACGATGATAGGACAAGTTCAAAACTGGGGGTTTGACCCAATGAGTTCCAGCCTAAGATGTTGGTCAGCCTAAACTTTCAACCAATCATAAGTGTTTGCCCAGAAACATTAAGATGGGGATTTAAGGTGAAGTTGAGAACAATAAAGTGCTTTTTTTGTCACATGATCATGGATGCTGTGTCTCTGTCTCTGACTCGGCACCAGTTGATGCTACAATAGGTGGTAAAGCCTTGGAGGATCATTCTAAAATTGATAAAGCAGATAAAATCCCTGTCTGGTTGTGAATCTGTGCTGCAGGTCTGTCTGTCAGACCAGGCTGTGCCACACTGTGGAATCATGGAATGCTTGGGGTGGGAAGGGAATTTAAAGATCACCCAGTGCCACCCCTGCCACCTTCCACCATCCCAGGCTGCTCCAACCTGGCCTTGGACACTCCCAGGGATCTGGGAAATCCATTCCAGGGCGTCCCCACCCTCCCAGGGAGGAATTTCTTTCCTTGTGGCAAACCTGAATTTCCTCTCTCTCAATCTGAACCCATCCCTCCTCGTCCCAAGTCCCTCTCTGGCTTCCCTGTGGATCCTGGAACAGGCTGTGAGGTTTCCACACACTGTTCTCTTCTCCACGCTGAGCATCCCCACCCTTTCTCAGCCTGGTGTCCCCTCATCCTCCTGTCACACCTGCAGTCCCTTGTCCTGGGTTCTGTGGGACCTGGTCAAGCTCAGGGCTCTGATTCCCATGCAGGACCCCCCAGATCCCCACACTCACCCCATAGCTGGTCTCCTGGGCTCCCACAGCCTGCAGGATGCTCTCTATGTACTCCTGGGGCACAGTCAGCAGGAATGTCCCCGTGTCCACGATGGCCTGGCAGCCCTGGCTGCACCAGCTGGTCACTGACTGCCCGATGGCAAACCTGCGAGGAGAGCGGTGACAAGGACGTGGCTTTGGGCACTGCTGGCCCCTAAACCCAAAAACATCAAGCCTCAAACCCTGCAGAGCTGCAGCTGAACCAGGGGGTGATGGCCAGAGGGACAAACACACTCACTCCTCAAGTGCCACCTGCCAGTAGAGCTTCTGTGCCACCGGTGCCCAGGTGATGTCACCCTGGAAGAGCTGAGGGTCAATGCCCCCGAGGATGAGCTCTCCCCCGTACTCATAGGTGGGCTGGCTGCAAAAAAACAGAGTCACAGCAGCAGAGATCAGGAAATGTCTGGTAAATGTGAGCTGGAGAGGGATAAATCCCCCAGGAACTCCTGTGGGGACAGGCCGGGCACAGCAGGATGTGCAGGCAGGGCACAGCAGGATGTGCAGAGCGCCCTGAATGGTTTTTACCGTGAGAAGTAAAAGCTGAAGATGGGCTCAGCGAGCTGGTCCTGCTCCAGCATCCCCTCCAGAGCTGTGGCCATCCCTCCCACTGCCAGAGAGGGGTAGGCCATGCCCAGGATCCCATCGAAATCAGCAAAGTAGAAAGGCTGGGTGGGCTCGTCCTGGCTGAGCCCAAACTCCTGGTTTGTGACTGTGATGCTCTGGATCTGCAGGGGAAGGGGATCCCAGGTCAGCCAGGCAAACCTGAGGGGTGGCTGCTGCTCCAAATCCACTGCAGGGTCACAGCTGGTGCCAGAGGGGAAAACTGGGAAAAAACCCCAGGAATTGGGTTAAAACCCAGCCAAAGGGTGGCTGGGTGACTGAGGGTGGAGGAGAACATTTTATATCAGTTTACATCAGTTCTGCTCAGGACATGAGAGCAGCCCTTAGGCTGCTCCTGGGCTCATTCCATGGGCGCACAGCTCATTCCAGCCAGGACACAGCAGCAGGAGGGCAGGGGTGGCACGGGCAGCACTCACCCTGAGCGTGTCGTAGGGCAGGGGTGGCACCCTGGGTGGCCCTGGCTCCCCCTGAGTGACACCCTGGTTCACCCTGAGTGACACCCTGGGTGACCCTGGCTCCCCCTGAGTGGCACCCTGGGTGACCCTGGCTCCCTCTGAGTGGCCCTGGCTCCCCTGGCTCACCCTGAGCGTGTCATAGGGCAGGGGTGGCACCCTGAGTGACACCCTGGCTCCCCCTGAGTGACACCCTCGGGTGGCCCTGGCTCCCCCTGGGTGGCCCTGGCTCCCCCTGGGTGTGGCACCCTGGGGCTGCCCCCTGAGTGACACCCTGCCTCCCCCTGAGTGGCCCTGGCTGTCCCCCTGAGTGGCACCCTGGCTCCCCCTGAGTGACACCCTGAGCGTGGCCCTGGCGTGGCACCCTGAGTGGCCCTGGCTCACCCCTGAGTGGCACCCTGGCTCCCCCTGAGTGACACCCTGGGTGGCCCTGGCTCCCCCTGGGTGGCCTTGGCTCCCCCTGGGTGTGTCATAGGGCAGGGGTGGCACCCTGACTGACACCCTGGCTCCCCCTGAGTGGCACCCTGAGTGGCACCCTGGTGGCCCTGGCTCCCCCTGGCTCACCCTGAGCGTGTCGTAGCCCAGCGCGATGGTGACGGCGCCGCTGCCGTAGGACACGGTGTGGGACTGGTCACTGGGGCTGAAGGTGACTGAGTCATTGGGCTGGAACTTGGCGTGGTTGACTGGAGGAGAGAGAAGAGGGAAAAGCCCTGGGTATGGGCTGCAGTGGGATTTCAGTGCTGCATGCTCCACTGGGATAATTCCCAAGGATTGGGATAATCCCCAGGGAACAGGTCCTGTGCTGCAGTGGGATTTCACTGCACTCCTTTGGGATAATTCCCAAGGATTAGGGATCATTCCCAAGGATTGGGATAGTTCCCAAGAACAGGTCCTGTGCTGCACTGGGATTTCACTGCACTCCTTTGGGATAATTCCCAAGGATTAGGGATCATTCCCAAGGATTGGGATAGTTCCCAAGAACAGGTCCTGTGCTGCACTGGGATTTCACTGCACTCCTTTGGGATGATTCCCAAGGATTAAGGGATCATTCCCAAGGATTGGGATAGTTCCCAAGAACAGGTCCTGTGCTGCACTGGGATTTCACTGCTGGATGTTCCATTGGGATAATCCCCATGGAGCAGCTCCTGTGCTGCAGTGGGATTTCACTGCTGGATGTAGTTGGGATAATTCCCAGGGAACAAGTCCTGAGGATTGGGACAGGCTGCTCCTCTGTCCCATTGTTCTCTTTTAGCTCTGGGGTTTCCATCCCAGCTTTGCCCAGATCCCTCTCCAGGTGATCCCTTAGTATTTTAGCTTTTCTATTTTTCATATATTTGTAATCCTGCAATTCTTTGGTATATGACCCTAAACTCCATAAAGTGTTTGCTCCTCTTTAATCAAATTTATCTTCCCATTTTCCTCACAGGGGTCACAAGCACAGGGGCAGAGCCCTCACAGTGAAATCCCCACCACTCCTGGCGTGAGGGACGAGCTCTGCTGGGACATCAACTCTGAAATTCCCAGTTTTCCTCTTCCCTCTGCCTGGCTGCAGATGGCCAGGGAGCTCCCCTGGGATGGCTGTGGGGATTTGGCCATCTCCCTTAGGCCCTGAGCTCTCCCAGATCAGCATCCCGGGGTCATTTCTGGCATCCTGATGTCCCCAACACGACAAGGAAGGACAGGGGCAAGGGCGTGGCTTTGGGCACCTAAACCCGTCCTGGCCAGTCTGGGATGTTCTGAAACGCATCGAACCTCCAGCCCTGCAGTGCTGGGACAGTTGGCACTAATTAGTGAGTGCTAATTACTCCTAGGAGCAGTAACAGCCCTGCTCACAGCATCCCGGGGGTACTCACAGCAAGCAGGACTCTTGCAGTCCATGGAGGGCACCCACAAGTTGGAGGAGCCAGTGTCGAAGAGCACCAAAAATTTTTGGGGGGGTTCCCCGATGCTGATCTCCCCAAAGTAGGAGGACTGGGAAAAACAGGGAATCTCCATTGGCCACGGGCTCAGGGACAGACCAGGATTCCCCCTGGCATCCCCCATTTTACACCCAACCAGAGGAGCAGACTGAGCTCTCATCCTGCTCTTACACCCCCAAAAAATGAAATAATAAATAATTATTGTATAACTATATATTGCATAATATATAGTATATATGGCATATTGTATAAATAATTATTGTATAATATTAATAATTATTATTATGAAATATTTATTTTATACAGAAAAGCTTTGCTCTTTGTCACTGGGGATAAACTTCCTTGAGGATTAAAACAGCTTAAAAGAGTGGGGGAAAAAAGCAATTTAAGAGTGGGGGGAAAGCAATTTGTCACTCCTGGAGGCTCAGGGGTGTCCAGATTGCTGTTGGGAAGGAGGGGGGACAGGCAGGGAGGGGAGCTGGGCACTCACATCCAGGTGGTTGGTTATGGGCTGCCTCACCACAGAGCCCTGGCTGGGCTGGTATTTCTTCACTGGGTCGTATTTAATGTGCTTCAGGAAATCATCCAGCACCCCAGCTGTCCTCATCTTGTCCCTGATGGACAGGCCTTTCTTCAGACTGATCCTGCACAGAGAGAGGCAAAACACAACAGCACACAGCAGGGAATAAGAATATTTGGGCATTTTCAAAGGCTCAGTTCTCTGGGCTCCTTTGAGCCATGACAGGAGCTCTCCTCATCCCAAGAGCTGCTCTCTGTGCCCCAGGATCTGCTCTCCTGACCCAGAAGCTGCTCCCCATGCCCCAGGAGCTCTCCATGTCCCCAAGAACTCTCTCCCATGTCCCAGGAGCTGCTCTCCACATCCCAGGATGTGCTCTCCATGTCCCCAGGAGCTCTCCAGGTCCCCAGGAGCTGCTCTCTATGCACCAGGAGCTGTTTTCCATGTTCAGGAGCTCCCCATGCCCAGGATCTGCTCTCTATGTCCCCAAGAACTGCTCCCCATGTTCAGCAGCTGCTCTCCACATCCCAGGAGCTGCTCTCCATGCCCCAAAAGCTGTTTTCCATGTTCAGGAGCCCTCCTTGCCCCAGGAGCTCTCCAGGTCCCTAGGATTTGCTCTCCTTGCCCCCAGGATCTGCTCTCCGTGTTCAGGAGCTGTTTTCCATGTTCAGGAGCTCTCCATGCCCCAGGATCTGCTCTCTTTGCCCCAGGATCTGCTCCCCACGTCCTGAAGAACTGCTCCACTTGTTCAAGAGCTGCTCTCCACATCCCAGGAGCTGCTGTCCTTGTCCCCAGGATCCGCTGCCCATGTTCAGGAGCTTTCCTTTCCCAGGATGTCTCCATGCCCCAGGATCTCCCCAGCTGTCCCGCAGCTGCCCTGTGCTGTGCCCTCCCCGCGGAGCTGCAGCTCCGCATCCCCGCCTCCTCCCGCACCTCACCGCCCCTTCCACCAGCTGCAGCCACGCCAGGACCACCGGGAGCCACTTCATGGTGCCCGCCAGGACCACCGGGAGCCGCTCCTTGGTGCCGAGCAGTGCGCGCCGAGCGCTGGGGAGGCGGCAGCGGGCCAGCCAGGGCTCAGGGCTCCCGCTTTTATCCCGGCTTCTCTTATCTGCCGACCTCCGCTTTCCATTAGCACCTCTGGCAGCCTCAAGGGCCGCTTTGTGCTTCGGGCCACGAGGATTCCGCGGAATCGGCGCCCTCGGGGGGAGATCAAAGGGGAGCGATGCGATAAAGGGGCAGCGCTTATCGGGGACGAGGGACCCGACGTCACCGCGCTGGCCCGGGGCTGCGCTCGCCAAAAGCCGCGCCAGCCTTGCCCCGGGACAAAGGGACTCGCGGCTCCTGGCGAGGGACCGAAAGGCTTTGGTCTGCCCTGCTTCCGCCGCTGGAGAGAGCGGCAGGGAGGCGGCGCGCCCGGCCCGGCGCGGGGCGAGGAGATGGAGCCCGTCGGGTCCTTGCTTTTTCCAGGAGTCCCCAGTTCCTTCTCTTGGTGTTTCCAGGATGTCCCCAGTTCCTTCTCTTGGTGTTTCCAGGATGTCCCCAGGTTCCTTCTCTTGGTGTTTCCAGGATGTCCCCAGTTCCTTCTCTTGGTGTTTCCAGGATGTCCCCAGGTTCCTTCTCTTGGTGTTTCCAGGATGTCCCCAGGTTCCTTCTCTTGGTGTTTCCAGGATGTCCCCAGGTTCCTTCTCTTGGTGTTTCCAGGATGTCCCCAGTTCCTTCTCTTGGTGTTTCCAGGATGTCCCCAGTTCCTTCTCTTGGTGTTTCCAGGATGGTCTCATGTTCCTTCTTTCATTTCCTCCAAGGTGATCCCCACGTTCATTCTCTCTTTCCCTCCAGGGTGATCCCCAGGTTCCTTCTCTTGCTTTTTCCAGGATGGTCCCCAGGTTCCTTCTTTCATTTTCTCCAAGGTGATTCCCAGGTTCCTTCTCTCTTTCCCACCAGGGTGATCCCCAGTTTCCTTCTGTGGGTTTTTCCAGGATGGTCTCAGGTTCCTTCTCTCCTTCACTCCAGGGTGATTCCAGGTTCCTTCTCTCTTTTCCTCCAAGGTGATTCCCAGGTTCCTTCTCTCAATTTTTCCAGGATGGTCACCACATTTCTTCTTTCGTTTCCACCAGGGTGATTCCCAGTTTCCTTCTGTGAGTTTTTCCAGGATGGTCTCAGGTTCCTTCTCTCTTTTCCTCCAAGCTGGTTCCCAGATTCCTTCTCTCAGTTTTTCCAGGATGTTCCCATGTTCCTTCTCTCTTTCCCTCCACGGTGATTCCCAGGTTCCTTCTCTTGCTTTTTCCAGGATGGTCCCCACATTCCTTCTTTTATTTCATCCAAGGTGATTCCCAGGTTCTTTCTCTCAGTTTTTCCAGGATGGTCTCAGGTTCCTTCTCTCAGTTTTTCCAGGATGGTCCCAGGTTCCTTCTCTGATTTGCTCTGATGTGGTCTCCATGCTGCCCTTCCTTCTCCTCTTCATCACCATCCCAGACTTCACTCCAGGACGTGAGCTCAATTTATTTAGAAAACATAATATTCATAACAGGGGGATTTAAAACAGAATTATTTAAACGTATATTTTCCTTTATCTAGGTCCGTGCCTCACTTAAGTATTCCGGTTTATACAAAGCCCGAAAACTTCTGTGATTAACACGAATCTTTTATCCATTATCACAGGGAGGATCGCCTGCCCAGGACTCCCCTCGGGGCCAGGCTCTGGGCATTCCCTCTGCTCTGCTTTCACTTTCTCTTCTCTTGGTTTGGTGGCCCAGCTCCAGCTCAGGGAGTTCCATCTCCCCACTGCCTTTCCCGGGATTCTGCAGTGGGTGAGCCCGTGGAACCTGGAGCAGGTTCTGTGGAGACCTCACAGCCCCTTCCAGGACCTGGAGGGGCTGCAGGGAGCTGGGGAGGGGCTGTTCATCAGGAACTGGAGTGAGGGACGAGGGGCAAAGGTTCAGGCTGAAAGAGAGGAAATTTAGGTTTGATATTGGGAAGGAATTCCTCCCTGTGAGGATGGGGAGGGGCTGGGATGGAATTTCCAGAGAAGCTGCCCCAGCCCTGGAAGTGTCCCAGGCCAGCTTGGATGGGGCTTGGAGCAATCTGGGATAGTGGGAGGTGTCCCTGCCCACGGCAGGGGTGGAGTGAGATGGTTTCTAAGTTCCTTCCACCCCAAACCAGTCTGGGATTCCATGGCTCTCTGCCCCCAGAGCAGCTGTGTTATAAACCCACACAAGCCCTCACATCCTACACAAGCTGCTTTTAGTGTTTTATTTCCAAAACAGGGGTCACAGTACACAGGAACAGCTTCCATCACACCAAAATAAAGATTCCTCTTTTTCCTGTGAGCAAAATAAACTATAAATGGTCAGGTATTTAAATTCCCAAACCAGGTGAGGATCAGCCACCTCTTGCTGATCAAAACCTAAAGGGGATCTAAGGGAGCTGGAGAGGGATTTTGGACAATGGGGTGGAGAGACAGGAAATGGCTTCAAACTGACCCAAAGAGGGAAAGCAGCACCAGGAATTGTCTTGTAAAGGTCTCCAGCCAGGACAACCATCCCATTCCATTTATTCTGCTCAGTTCCACACTCCAAGGCAAACCAGGAGCTGTTCCAGGGCACAGAGCTGCTCTCCAGAGAGGCCCTGCCTGGATTTCCGTGGGAATAACCCCAAGGAACAACTGCACAGCAGCCCCTGGCTCAGAGCACTGAGTGCCCAGAGCCCCTTTGCTTCTCTGCCACAGCAGAAATGTTCCGTGTCCGAGGTGACAAGGAGAGGTGACAAGGACAGGAGTGGCACAGGAGGAGCTTGGGGTGACACTGAGGCATGTGGGCCTTTCAGCTGGAAAAATCCCATTCACTTAGGGAAGGAAAACAAATCAGATCCTGTCTTTACAATGAGCCTTTTCCATCCCCTGGCCTGTAATTGCCAACTTCAAAGCTGCCAGGGCTCTCACTAATGAATTCAGCTCCAGCAACAGGAACCCAAACCTGTTCTGCTGCCTCTGAGCAGCATTTCCAGACCAGCCAAGTTTGGGGAAAAGACAAAATTCCCAGAAAGACTGAGGACAGCTCTCCCAGAGGCTGGAATTAGGAAATGGGTTCATTAATGATAGTTAATTAATGATCCTCCACCTGAGAGGGCTGAGCAGCATCACACAGAGAGACAATGAGAAATCAGGGAGCTGGAAGTGCCACCCCTGGTTTGGGTTTTCTCCCAGTAAACAGCACAGCTGAGCTAATAAAACAAGAATTCCTCAGAAATAACAAACACATTTGAGTGTTCCTGCAGAAATATTGATCCTTTCACCTTCACCACCTCCCCTTTCCCCTCCCTGTAAGGCAGGGATTCCTCCCCTGAGGGACCTGAAATGGGTTAAAAGAGAAAAAAAACCCTCCCACATGAGACAATGGAGCCCTGGGAGAAGCTCTGCTCCTATCAATGGGGTTTTGGGAAGATCTATTTGTTCATTCACCAGGGAGGAAATACTGGGGAAGAAATCTGAAGGATGAACTCAGACTCAAACAAGAATCACTCAGAAATGTCAAGGCAGGGATATTCCCTCTGCTCAGCTCACAGACATCCCAAAATTACAATTCCAAGTGCAGGAAGGAGCCCAGCAAGGACAGTTCAGTGGGGCCACACAAGAACCTCCAGCCCAGCTCTCACCCCACCACCCAAATTCACCTCATTTTGCTGCCTGAATCCTTTTTGAGAGCCAAAATCTCAGCAAATTTCACTGAAGCAGCTCCCTTCCTCAATTATCCAGTTCCCAATACACCGAGCAGAACCACCTGAGCTTGGGACAGAGAGGTCAGAGCATCCCCTGAGCTCCAGGACAAACTCCAGAGCAGGCTTGGGATGGTTTTTCCTTCCCAGCCCGGGATGGATCCCCAGAACCCAAGGGCAGATTTATGGATGCATCCACCAAGGGTGAGGATCCTGCTGTGGAGTGGGAGGATATTGCAAACCTGGAGGGATCACAGGATCCCAGTCCAGCTTCCCATCCAAACCTGCAGCACCTGCTGCTGTGAATCCATGGGGGAAACCCAGCAGGAAATGTCAGACCCAAAGGAAAATTAAAAAAAAATCCATAAAATCCACCTTGACAAGGTTCCATAAGGACACAACAGATTGGGGAATGCTCCCAACCCAAACAGCCCCAGGGAAAAAACCCGAAAAGACCCAAACCACGGAACTGAAGGGCTGGGACTCGGATTCCCTCAATTCCCAATCCAAACCCGGATCCTCCTCTGGAACCTTTCCCCCATGGCCACTAGAGGAAGCTGCGACACTGAGGCAGCAGAATCCCAAAAATGTCACCTGGAGCTGCGGGGACAGGAGCTCACCCCACTCGTGCAGGAACCCTGAGAGTTTTAAACTTTCTGTGCTTCCTGACCCTGCCCTGCTTTTCACTTGGAAAAGGCTTCCAAAGTCTTTTCCTAATTTCTAACTCCAAATTATTTCCTAATTTCTAATTCCAAAGTAGTGGAATTAGAATCACTATAGTTCGAGTAGGAGTGTGTGTTATCACAGAGGGAAAGGTTTAAAATCTGGAGTTTTAAAAGATAATAAAATATACAAATATAATAAAATATAATAAATATATACAATATTTATAATATAATAAATATAAAATATTTAAAATATAATAAATATAATAAATGTTAAAATATTTATAATATAATAAATATAATAAAATATTTAAAATATAATAAAATAAATGGAGTTTTAAAATATAATAATAGGTATAGAACAAAATGGATGTTTTCTTCCTTCTTGCACCTCCTTTTTAGTCTGAAGTTGTTTGAAGAAGAGCCTCCTTGGACTTTTGCTTTGTCCATGCCAAATTCCCTCCATCTCTGACCCAGAGCCAGCCAGAAGAAAGGCTGGAGAGCAGGGGGAATCACATCATCCCCGGAATTTTCCACCTGGAAAGAGCCCTCACCTCCTCCTGGAAAACATTTCATCCTCCTTTCCCTTGCTGGGAAAAAGGGAAAAGGGATTTTGTATTTCTCAGCTCCAGCAGGTTCCTACAGAGGCTCCAGAGGGAGTTGTGCTGTCCCAGAGGGTGACACTGACAGCTTAGAAACTCTTTATTTAAATACTTTATTTAAAGCTTAATGCAGTTAACTTTTATATATATATATAGATAGATAGATACATAGATATAAACAATTTCTTCTCTCACTTCCCTAAATGAAAGCTGGATTTAGGGGGATACATTACTTGGGCTGGGGGTTGTTTTGTTTGGGTTTTTTTTCCTTCAAATAAAGTCATTTGTTATACATATAAAAATATATTACTTGGGTTTCCTTTCAGTTACAGGTGACACAAAGGGACAGGGAGGACAAAAGAATGGAAGACCAGCACAAGGACTTCAAAACAAAGAGAAGAACCAGTGGATTGAAGTGGGGCACACTTGGGGTTTATAGTGCAACAGCAAAGCCAAGAACTCTGCGACACAAACATGGCACCACTCAGACTTGGGACACGTGGCCTTGCTCCCAACAGGCTCCACACGACATGACAGCACCAAAAAACAAAAAAAGGAACTTCCAGAATCTGGAGCTCGAGCTCCTGGCCCTCAGCAGCAGCGTGGAGCTGGGGGATGGGCTCTCCTCTCCTCTCCCGGGGGTGGAACAGTGGGAACACCGAAGGACAGGGGGGAGACGAGGCTTGGCACTGGATCCTGCTCCTGTCCCAGGGCAACAGGGACACAGCCAGCAGGAGGTGGGGTCCAGAGCACCCCAGAGCACCCCAGGACATCCCAGAGCATCCCAGAGCATCCCAGGGCAACAGGGACACAGCCAGCAGGAGGTGGGGTCCAGAGCACCCCAGAGCACCCCAGGACATCCCAGGGCACCCCAGGACATCCCAGGGCACCCCAGAGCACCCCAGGACATCCCAGAGCTCCCCAGAGCATCCCAGAGCACCCCAGAGCATCCCAGGGCACCCCAGGGCACTCCAGAGCATCCCAAAACACCCCAGAGCACCCCAGGACATCCCAGGGCACCCCAGGACATCCCAGGGCACCCCAGAGCATCCCAGCGCACTCCAGAGCATCCCAGAACACCCCAGAGCATTCCAGAGCATCCCAGGGAATCCCAGTGCACCCCAGGGAATCCCAGAGCTCCCCAGGGAATCCCAGAGCTCCCCAGGGCACTCCAGAGCATCCCAAAACACCCCAGAGCACCCCAGGACATCCCAGGGCACCCCAGGACATCCCAGGGCACCCCAGAGCATCCCAGCGCACTCCAGAGCATCCCAGAACACCCCAGAGCATTCCAGAGCATCCCAGGGAATCCCAGTGCACCCCAGGGAATCCCAGAGCTCCCCAGGGAATCCCAGAGCTCCCCAGGGAATCCCAGAGCATCCCAGAGCACCCCAGAGCACCCCAGGGAATCCCAGAGCTCCCCAGAGAATCCCAGAACACCCCAGAGCACCCAGAGCTCCCCCAGAGCCCAGCTCTCCATGGGAACAGGCACAGAGAAATCCAGGGAAAGGCCACGGGGAGGGGCCAGGGAACATCCCGGGGCGGCTCAGCACAGCCCCGGCACCGAGACCAAAACAATCCACAGCAAAAGGCCACGAAAGCACCCGGAATTTTAGCCCTTCCAGGTGTGTAGCTGAGGGAACAAGCTGCACGCTGGCTGCTGGCAGTGGGCCGAGGCTGCTCCCAGCCCCAGCCGGGCCCGGGGCTCTGCTCCCACTCCCACGGCTCCCATTCCATTTCCCACCCACCCCGGGACAGCCCCCACGTCAGAAACCCTTCATTCTCCCAGCTGCTCTCCTCCACAGTGTTTTTCCCCCTCAGCAAAGCCACCAAGCTCTTTTGGGCCCTGCCCTCCCTCCCCAAGGCAGGAGAGGGCCCCAGACTGGCACCAGTTTGGCAACGAACTGGGATGCAAAGGAGCAGTTCATCAATAAATAAGTAAACAAATAGATAAACCCACAACACTTCTCAGCAGCTGCCAAAAAGAACCCTCTAAAAAAAAAAAACCAACAAAGCAGGGTATGGCACAAGTGAAATTCTCCAGACCAAACTTCCAATCTCCCTCATGGTTGTGGCCTTTCCCTCCTCCTCTAAAGCAGGGAAGGGAATTTTAAGGATTTAGGCAATTTCTGTGATCACAGTGTGTGCCCATGGCTCTGTGTCCTCCTCGTTTAATTGCAGCTGCCCAATTGAAATTGAATCTGAGACAGGGACAGAAGGACAAAAAGCTTCAGGAACAAACAGAGGGGGGAAAGGCCATGGCGTGAGCTCCCTCATGTCCAGGCACATCTGGAACCACCAGGCAAAGCCCAGCTCTGCAGTGGCCTCAGTGCAGATGTGAAATCCAGGGGGAATGGGCTGGATCTGCACAGAGCTCCTAAAGCAGCTCATTTTTGGGAGCACGTGCCCAGCTCTGCAGTGGCCTCACTGCAGAGCTCTCCTGGAGATGTGAAATCCAGGGGGAATGGGCTGGATCTGCTCAGAGCTCCTAAAGCAGCTCATTTTTGGCTCTGCCCACGCCACTGCTGGCACCTCCCGCCCGGAATTCAACCCTCAGAGTCAACCAAACATCCCACAAGGCTTGGAAAAGGAGCAACACAGAGAGGGGAGGACGGACAGACAGACAGAGGAGCCTCAAGCCACAGGAGCCTCGCCGGGCCCCCGGGGAATGGCGAGTGGGAGCCACACGGGGCAGGACACAGCGGGGGACGAAGCCAGGACAGGGGTGGCACTTGGGGCCCTCAGAGGGGCAGGTCAGTGCTGTTGTGCCGCGTTTTCCTCGAGGTGCCATCGTCCCTGGGCAGGGCCCGCTGCAGGCTGGACATGGCCGCCGTCTTCTTGAGGTCGATGACGGCGTAGGAGTCGGTGCGGCGAGCGCCGGGGCTGCCCGGAGCTGCCACCAGCCCTGGCTCCTGCTGGCCCCTGCAGGGCTCGGCCTCCAGCTCCACCTGGATGTAGTTGAGCTGCCGGGGGGGCTCGGGGCAGGGCCGGGGGAAGTCGAAGCTGAAGACGTTGGGCAGGCGGCTGCGCCGGGCTCGGGGCAGGAAGGCTCGGCGCGGCTGCAGGGCTGAGCTCTCCGAATTCTGCATGGAATTCTGCAGGGGTTCTTCCTCTCCAGCCTCAGAGAAACCATTGGGGGATGGCGTGGGTGCTGTCCCAGCATCCCCATCCCCGGGCCGGGCCGGCTGCAGCTCCCACACCGGCGGCAGCGCCGGGAGGTTCTCGTAGTGCAGCAGCGCCGAGCGCCGATGGCAGCAGCTCCCGTCCTCCTGGCACACCTTGGAGCGGCCAGCCCGGCACAGCGACGAGCTGCTGGGGGCCACCAGCCCGTTGAGGTTCTCATAGACACACTGTGGGGACGAACAGCCCTCCTGACACTCGTTGTTGTTGTTGTTGGGGGGGCAGAGGTGAGCCCGGCATTCCCGGGGGTGCCGGCACAGCCGGCGGTAGCCGGAGCTGGGAGCCAGCACGAATTTCACCTCCCCTGGCTGCAGGAAGACCTGGGGGTTTCGGTCTTCCAGGGAGCAGCTGTGGTTCCTAGGGGGGAAAGGAGGGTGGGCTTCAGGCAAGGAGTGCATACAGTGCCGGCCCCTCGGCTCCCGCTGCCCGGTGGCCGTGTTGACGTAGGTGTGGGACTGCAAGGAGAGAAGCAGAGGGACAGTGAAAGGAGGAGACAGCAGAGACCAGAGCAAAGCAGCTGAGAAACCACCAGGAGAGAGGAATTCATCAGTGGCTGATGAGGGAAAAAAAGGATTTTGGAAGTTGGGAAGGTTTTGGGAGAGAAAATGTAAAAGTCGGTTTGGGTTTTGTGGGCTGGGAGAGAGACAGAGTCCAGCTGCAGATACACAATGTGTGTCCACATGGATGGAGATCTGCAGGAATTTCCTGCTCAAAGCAGATGAGAAACCACCAGGAGAGAGGAATTCATCAGTGGCTGATGAGGGAAAAAAGGGATTTTGGAAGTTGGGAAGGTTTTGGAAGAGAAAATGTAAAAGTCGGTTTTGGGTTTTGTGGGCTGGGAGAGAGACAGAGTCCAGCTGCAGATACACAATGTGTGTCCACATGGATGGAATCTGCAGGAATTTCCTCGTGGAAAGGGTGCTCAGGCTTTGGAAGGGGCTGCCCAGGGAGGTTTGGAGTCCCCATCCCTGCAGGTGTCACCTGGACGTGGCACTGAGTGCTCTGGGATCAGGCACAGGCTGGATTTGATCTTTTCCAGCCTCAGTGATTCTGTGTCATGCTCCATGCACATCTCACAAACTCTCCTCAAGTGGCTCACAGGTGATCCCACAACCCTCACACCTGCCAAGATCCCTGGGGGTGGCTCAGACCAGCAGGGTTTTGTAGGAAAAACCTTAAAATTCTACAACTGCGAGCCAAGAGCTGAACCTCAAAAATAAAAAGGGCCTGAATTTAGGGGCTGTGTGACAGCTGGCAGGTAACTGCCACTCAAACCCCAGTGAGTTGAGGACAAAACTCAGATTTTTGTGACAGAGCATCAGTTCTAGTCAAGTATCAAAGAGCAGGAACTTCCAGGAGCAAAATGAAAGAATAAAAATAGTGACAGGGTGTGAGGATGCCCTGAGCTCTGAGTGAGGGAAACCCAGAATTGCACCCAGCAGAGTTTAGGGTGGCTTTACCTGCTCCTCAGGCCCCAGGAGGGGGTGGGTGGAGTCTTCCCCCACAGAGGAGTGTCTCAGGCTGCTCACTGAGGGGTGCCGGGCTGCAGAGTAGGACAGGGATTCTCCAGGGAAGCTGTGAAATCCATTGGGAAGTCCAGTGTAACCCAGACCTGTGAGGGAATCAAGGCAGGGAAAGCATGAAATTGGTACAAAATAGAATTATTGCACTTTCAGAGTGAGCTGGGCTCTTCTGGAATGTAAAACCAGCCTGTCCAGTGCCATCCCAGTGCTGCAGCACACACACACAAGGGCCAGACCCTCCTTTAAACCTAAGGAATTCCTCATGGAGACAGGAATGGAGCCATTCCAGATGTGGCTTCCTGCAGAAACCACCCAACCCTCCCAAGGGCTGCTCAGGAGAGGCCACCTGGCAGTAGTGTCTGGAGAGACCCAGCTGAGAGCTGACAGCTCTGACAGCTTGGAAGGGATTTTTGTGTCTGTCTTGGGTTGCAGTAAGGACATGGCCAGAAATGTGGATTCTGTCCCCACCTGCTGCAGCCGGGTGGGGCAGTGACCCTGATCTCCTGGCACATATTCTCTGCTAATGGGCCAGCTTTAAACCAGCTGGGCAATCATCTTTATCTTTCCCACAGCCCATCCTCCCTCCAGGAGATATCTCCTGTTCATGGCCATTGAGTCCCAGGGCATGACTGATAAAATTACATCATCCCACTGGGAGATGCTCCAGCCAGGGGAGGAGCCAAGCCTTTCCTACCCAGATCAAAACTGAGATTTGGAACACCAGAGCAGCCTTTTCCACTGCATTCCAGAGGAAAGCCAGACCTTTCCACATCATCCCTGGACCTTCAGAGGAAAACTACACCTTCTCCAGGAGCACTGCTCCAGCTGAACCACATCTGCCACTGCAGGAGGATGCAGCCACCATGGAATGGGACTGCTGCCAACACCCTGACTGACTGACGGGTGTCAGCTTGGATTCTGACTCTGGCAGTGTTTTGGGATGGTTCTATGTAATACTGTATTTCTATTTTAATTTTCCTAGTAAAGAACTGTAATTCCTAATTCCCATATCTTTGCCTGAGAGCCCTTTAATTTCCAAATTATAATAATAATTTGGAGGGAGGGGGTTTACATTCTCCATTTCTGCCTTTCTTAGCAGACACCTGTCCTTCAAACCAGGACACTCTGTTTCCTCAGAAACCAAATTCCACACGGGGACCTTGAAAAGGGGCACACACAGATGATGGGAGCACTGCAGGTGTCCCCCCCAGCCCTGTGTCCCCTGTCCTGTCCCCAAATCCTGGCTCTTACTGCTGGGGCCCTGGGGGCTCCTGGCCAGCTCCCTCTCTGAGGGGTGGCTGCTCCTGGTGACCACCATGGGCTCCTCCACCACGTTGATGCTGTTGCACTGCATCAGATCCTGCAGCAGGTTGAAGATCTCCTCTGCTCGGGAGCACTTGAAGGCAAAAATCCCTGCCAGGGGTAGAGAGGAGGGTTAGAACAGCAAGGAAGTGATCCTGCTTTAAAAAGATGTGTTATTCCCACTTCTGAATGAATTCTGATTTCTTCTGCTGTTGTATTAACACTGTCAAGCCACAGAAAAAAAAAGAAGGAAAAAAAAAACAAACCAACCCTGTGGATTTTTCAGAAAATAACACCAGAAATCACAGAACACAGAATCACAGAATAACCAGGTTGGAAGAGACCTCCAAGATCATCAAGTCAAATCCATGCCCTCACACCCCAACTAGACCATGGCACAATAAAAATGGTTTGGGTTGGAAGAGAAAAGACCATCCAGTTCTACTCCCAACCTGCCACAAGCCCAGGCTGCCCAGAGCTCCATCCAGGCTGGCTTTGAGGAATCTCTCAGCACACAGGCTGGAGGGCAGCTGAACTGCTCACCTCTCCTGTCTGACCTCACCCTTTCCCAGGGGAAAATCCAGGCAGGGACTCCTCAAAGCTGCACGGGAGGGAGGGATGGGAAAGTCAGGTTTTTAAAAATCTCTGTGATTGAAGAGTCTCTCCCCAGAGGAGCAGCCCAGCCCAGGAGCCAATCCCAGGCTGGCACTCACACACCAAAGCCATGGCAACAGCAACAGCCTGGCAACAAGGGCTGCTCCCAAACAGCCACGTTTGCCACGTTCTGGCCAAAAAAAATCAGCTGGGTCTGCCTTGCATCAGGTGGGGAGCAGCATCAGCAAGGAGGGCTCCAGGTGAAATGAATAAGCAGGATAAAATCCTACAGGGAAGGGAGAAGACCCAACCAAACATCATCCCTCTCATTTCTGCTGAAAGATAAAAATCCAGGATGTGAGAGCTCTGCTTCATCCCCTCTGCCTGCACCTGAACAGAACCAAACCAGGCAGGGGGCACAATTTTTATCCCTGGATTAAATTTTCACCCTGCAAAGGCAAAGCAGGAAAGGATAAATTCCCTGATAGGAGAGGAAAACCCCACTGAAATAAATATTAAAGAGCAGCAGATGCCACTGTGGATTCACACAGACCCTGAGCACTCACAGGAGTCTTTTTGGAGTTTACAAACACATTAACAGAATGAGAAAACAACTTTTTTTTTTTTATCTCCCAGGGGATGCAGATGCCAAGGAAATGTTCAGCTCTTTTTAAAAGCAGCAGAGACAGACTGGAAGGAACCAAGAGGCACCACTGTAAAACTGTAATTCCTCTATTCCCACACTACTCCCAGTGCTGCTGGTGACTTGGCATCAGCTCCTGGGTGAGTCACTTCCCTCTCCATGCTCACAACATCAGGGAAACGTGGAATTCCTTTTTCTCTGTCACAAAGTGCTGCCAGACCCAAAATCAGAGCTCTGAGTAGAACCAGTGCTGACCAATTTAGGGGAAAAGCGCTGAGGAAAACAAAACTCAAAACAAAACTCCCCCAGGAGCCCCCCAGGCACTGACCCTGTCTCCAGGACCCCCCCCCCAGGACCCCCCAGGACGCCCCAGGACTCCCCAGGACTCCCCAGGCACTGACCCTGTCTCCAGGACCCCCCAGGACACCTCCAGGACCCCCCCAGGCACTGCCCCTGTCCCCCAGAACCCCCCAGGACACCTCCAGGACCCCCCAGGATCCCCAGGCACTGCTCCTGTACCCCAGAACCCCCCCAGAACCCCTCAGGATCCCTGTACCCCAGGCACTGCCCTTGCCCCCAGGCACTGTCCCTGTCCCCAGCCCCCGCCAGGGATTGTCCCTGTCCCCAGCCCCCCGGAACTGTCCCTGTCCCCAGCCCCCCGGCACTGTCCCTGTCCCCAGCCCCCCGAACTGTCCCTGTCCCCCTAAGCCCCCCAGGGCATTGTCCGTGTCCCCAGCCCCCCGGCACTGTCCGTGTCCCCAGCCCCCCCGGCACTGTCCGTGTCCCCCTAAGCCCCGGGCATTGTCCCTGTCCCCAGCCCCCCCAGCACTGTCCCTGTCCCCAGGACCCCCAGCACTGTCCCTGTCCCCAGCCCCCCCGGCACTGTCCCTGTCCCCCTAAGCCCCGGGCACTGTCCCTGTCCCCCTAAGCCCCCCCCCCAGGCACTGTCCGTGTCCCCAGGACCCCGAGGCACTGTCCCTGCCCCCAGGACCCCTCAGGCACTGTCCCTGTCCCCAGCCCCCCAGGCACTGTCCCTGTCCCCAGCCCCCCAGCACTGTCCCTGTCCCCCTAACCCCCCGGCACTGTCCCTGTCCCCCAGCCCCCCCCGGCACTGTCCCTATCCCCAGCCCCCCCCCCAGGCACTGTCCCTGTCCCCCAGCACTGTCCCTGTCCCCAGCCCCCCAGGCACTGTCCCTGTCCCAGCCCCCCCGGCACTGTCCTCGTGTCCCCAGCCCCCCGGCACTGTCCCTGTCCCCAGCCCCCCCCCGGCACTGTCCCTGTCCCCAGCCCCCCCTCGGCACTGTCCCTGTCCCCTGTCCCCATTCCCCCAGCCCCCCAGCCCCCCAGCCCCGCCCCTCAAGACGGACCCTGGCCGGTGTGGCAGCCGGCCGCTCTCGAAGGAGAAGAGGTTGGAGTCGAAGCCGTGGCCGCAGGCTCAGGTAGGGCCAGCACGACGGCGCCGCGCCCCGGCGTGTGCAGCACCAGCTCCCCCGGCAGTAGCTCCATCACCCCCGAGCCCAGCTCCCGGCCCTCGTCATCCACGTTGGTCACCTGGGGGGACAGGGGGGGACACAGGGGGACACAGAGGACACAGAGGGGATATAGGAGGGCACAGGGGACACACAGGGGATATAGGAGGGGCACAGGGGACACAGGGGACACACAGGGGGACACAGAGGGACACAGAGGGTATATAGGAGGGACACAGGGGGACACAGAGGGATATAGGAGGGACACAGGGGGACACACAGAGGGACACAGAGGGGATATAGGAGGGACACAGAGGGACACACAGGGGGACACAGAGGGGATATAGGAGGGGCACAGGGGACACAGAGGGGACACAGAGGGGATACAGAGGGGACACAGGGGACACAGAGGGACACAGAGGGGATATAGGAGGGCACAGGGGACACAGAGGGACACAGAGGGGATATAGGAGGGCACAGGGGACACAGAGGGGATACAGAGGGGACACACAGGGGACACAGAGGGGATATAGGAGGGGCACAGGGGACACAGAGGGATACAGAGGGGACACACAGGGGACACAGAGGGGATATAGGAGGGCACAGGGGACACAGAGGGGATACAGAGGGGACACAGGGGACACAGAGGGACACAGAGGGGATACAGAGGGAGGACACAGAGGGACACAGAGGGACACAGAGGGGATATAGGAGGGACACAGAGGGAACACAGAGGGGACACAGGGGGGACACAGCCTGGCTGAGGCTGGGGAACAGCTCTGGGGTCAGAGAGTGCAGCTCTCTGCTCCCTCTCGCAGCTCCAAGGGCTGACTGAGCTCCCCGTGAGGAAACTCCTGCTCAATTCCAGCCTAAAGCTCCCCTGGTGCAGCTTGAGGTGATTCCTCACCCTGTGCCTTGAGGCTGATTCCTCAAACGACTCAAACTGCCTGTGCCCTCCTCCAGAGCCACAAGGTCCCCACTGAGCCTCCTTTTCTCCAGTCTGAGACCCTTCCCCTTCCCCTCAGGATCCTCCAAACCCCTCCCCAGCTCCTCCAAACCCTTCTCAGCTCCTCAGGACTCTCCAAACCCTTCCCCACCTCCCTCAGGATCCTCCAAACCTTCCCCAGCTCCTCCAAACCCTTCCCAGCTCCTTCCTTCAGGATCCTCCAAACCCTTCCCCAGCTCCTCAGGATTCTCCAAACTCTTCTCCAATTCCTCCAAACCCTTCCCCAGCTCCTCAGGATTCTCCAAACTCTTCTCCAATTCCTCCAAACCCTTCCCCAGCTCCTCAGGATTCTCCAAACTCTTCTCCAATTCCTCCAAACCCTTCCCCAGCTCCTCAGGATTCTCCAAACTCTTCTCCAATTCCTCCAAACCCTTCCCCAGCTCCTCCAAACCCTTCCCAGCTCTGTCAGGATTCTCCAAACCCTTCTCCAATTCCTCCAAACCCTTCCCAGCTCCTTCAGGATTCTCCAAACCCTTCCCCAATTCCTCCAAACCTTTCCCCAATTCCTCCAAACCCTTCTCCAATTCCTCCAAACCCTTCTCCAATTCCTCCAAACCCTTCCCAGCTCCTCAGGATCCTCCAAACCCTTCCCCAATTCCTCCAAACCCTTCCCAGCTCCTTCAGGATTCTCCAAACCCTTCCCAGCTCCCCCAGGAGAGCAGGGATCCATGGCTGGCAGGAGCTTTGGCAGCTCAGCTGCTGTGGCTGAGCCCAAACTCTGGAACACAGCCCTGAGCAATAAACAGTTTTTCTCTCCATTCCCCCATTTCCTTGAATTTCCCAAGCAGAGGTAATTTAGCAGCAAATGCAAACATATTTGCAGCAGGAGTTTCTTAAGGAAAGGATGAAAAAAAAAATTAAAAAAAAACAAAACCAGAAGTGATGAATTTGCAAATCCTCTGAAGGGGCAGAGATTTGCTCTCCCCTGTTGCAGCCAGAGCTGTCCCAGACCCTCTGATGGGGTTGAAGGGCAACAATTTACCTTGAATTTGGTGGGATGGTTGTCTGGGATGCTGTCTGTGCACAGACAGCTGCAGCAGCTCCCCATGGCGCCAGGCAGAGAGGCAATCCCTGGGGACAGCACACAAATTTTGGCACAATCACATTCCCAACATCTCCAGCTGTGCCCTCCCCCACCCCAGTGTGCAGCTCCAACTCTCTGCTCCTTGATTAATGAGTGCTGTAAGTTTAACATTAATTAAAACCAACAGGTTTCTTACCATTAGGCATTTGTTGGATTTGTTGTGGAGGAATGAGAAGGAATTCCCACTGCAGTCCCTCGACCTCCCTCAGGATTTCATGGCAAGCAGGTTTCACCTAAAACATGAGGGGAACACTCCCATCTTCCACCTGGCAAGGAGAACAAAATTAAACAATGATAAAAGCAGAGAAAATTCAAAAAGCAAGAGTGGGAGAGTGACTGAACTTCCCTTCAGACATCCCAAGGAAAGTGTTTTGTGTCTAATTAATTCCATTTATATCAATACAGAAAGCTCTGCACAGCAATGAAAAATACACAGCTAAAAAAATGAAATAAGAGGTATTTTATTTCCTGTGTTTGGGATTTACCAGGGTGAAGAAAATAAAACTGAGCAGCCAGGGGTGGTGAGGCAGCTGCTGCTGAGGAATGTGAAGGTGCCTTCACTGCAGGGAAGGTCCTTCAGGGTCACAGAACCAGCAGCTGCCCTGCTCTGGAGCAGGAGAAGCAAAAAAACAAAGGGCCAGAAAACACAAAAACTCTGACATGTGACCCAGAAAACACAAAAATTCTGCTTTCTGACCCAGTGAGAGGGTCAGGCAGGCAGGAGCTGCACACAGTAGGAGTGAGGAACACCCCTGGGTACACCAGAAATACTCCTGGGTTGTTGGGGTTTTTTTAATTGTAGTGAGAAATGTGAAATTCTGTCCCTGGTGGAAACTCGGGCAGGTGCCAAGGGATGGTGCCAGGTGTGCCCTGAGAGCAGCTCAGTGTCCCCACCTGATCCACCAGGATCCCAGCCTGGCACAGGGCAGGAAATGGCAATTTGGGAACCTCTTCCCATTGGGAATTCTTTCCTTTGGGAACCTCTTCCCATTGGGAATTCTTTCCTTTGGGAGCTTCCTTCCATTGGGAACCTCCTTCCATTAGGAATTCCTGCCTTTGGGACACTCTTCCTATTGGAAAACTCTTCCCACCAGGGATCTCTTCCCACTGGAAACTTCCTTCCCTTGGGAACCTCTTCCCTCTGGGAATTCTTTCATTTGGGATCCTCTCTCCATATGAAACCTCTTTCTTTTGGGAACCTCCTTCCATTGGGAAACTCTTTCCATTAGGGACCACTTCCTACTGGGAATTCTTTCCTTTGGGAGCCTCTTTCCTTTGGGAATTCCTTCCTTTGGAACCCTCCTTCCTTTGGGAGCCTCTTCCCATTGGAAACCTCTTTCCATTGTGAAGCCTCTTCCCATTAGGAATTCTTCCCACTGGAAACCCCTTTCATTTGGGAGCCTCTTTCCACTTGGAGCCTCTCCCTCTGCCGTACCAAATCTGCCTCCCCCCTCCTCCAAACGAACCCAGGGATTGTGGAGTGGCAGAGCTGCCCCGGGCCCCTTTCCAGAGTGGAGGGAGGGGGAAGAGCCACACTTGAGCTGCCCGAGGGTCCCATTCCATTTTCACATCAAAACAAACTCAAAAATCACCTCCCACTGCTCCTCTGCAGCCCTTGCAGAACTTCCCCAGCCCTGCCAAGTGCCCAGAAGAGGAAAGTTCCCTTCTGTGCAAGCTGAGAACAAACAGAGGCGGTGCCAGCTGCCCTCCTGCACACAGCTGCCAGCCCTGCAGCACCAGCACACCTTCCTGTGCCAGCCCCCCCCCCACCCCTGGCAGCCTGTTTGTGCTCCTGGGCTCCCCAAGGGTTTATCCCCCCACAGGCTTTGGCCAGTAGCACAGATCCTGCTCCATCAGACCAGGGCGCTGGGGGCTGTGTCCCCTCTGGCTGTGCCCTTCCTCTCCCACCTCAGCAAATCCCTCAGGGAGCAAACATTCTGCTTTTACCCCCTCTCTCTTTACTCCTCTCCCTCCAGCCCCATCTGAGGGCTCAGCCTGAAGTGCTGTGGTATATCAAGGACAGTTTTTACAGTGAGAACTGAACAAATGAGCTAAAAAATCACCAGGAGCTCCCTGAATGCTCCCTCAGTGCTTCCCACTGCTCCTCACTGGTCAACATTTCAGCAGCATCCCCCTTTCACACAGACAGAGATTCCCAAGTCTCCAGGCTCCTGTTCTGCACTTCCAACTCACCTTCCCACACCTGTTTGCCAGTTCAGAGCCCAGCCAGCCACTAAACACACCCCAAGAGCCCAGCAGGGCTCCCCACAGCAGGACTGGGTCCCTCCTGATGCCACCAGCCCCATCCAGGCTCCCAGGATCCCAACCTAAATCCTGCTTGGACCAGGCTCTCCCGAATTCCCATCCTCCCAAACCTGCAGAAGCCCCTGATGCCTTCACCCTTCTCTTAACCCCAGACTGGAGAAGGAGAACCCCCCTAATCCCAAAGGATTGGGAGCACCCTGACACCCCCTGCCCAGGGACACACCAGGAAAAGCAGCAGGTCCCACATCAACCCCTCCAGGACACCAGGGACAGACCCAGCACCTCCCCCAGGAAAAGGAGGGAGCAGCTCTGGGGGCAGGAGGGGCAAGGAGAAGGGGCTGGAGGAAAGAGGGAAGGGATGGGGGATTGAGGAGGGGGATGCAGGGAGGAAAAAGGGAATGGAGAGAGGAGGAAAGGGATGGAGGGATGGGGAAGAGGATGCAGGGATGAGGGGAAGGGGATGCAGGGATGGGGAAGGGGATTTAGGGATGGGGAAGGGGATGTAGGGATGAGGGAAGGGGATGCAGGGATGGGGAAGGGGATTTAGGGATGGGGAAGGGGATGTAGGGATGGGGAAGGGGATGCAGGGATGGGGAAGGGGATGCAGGGATGGGGAAGGGGATGCAGACATGAGGAATGGGGATTTAGGGATGAGGGAAGGGGGATGCAGGGATGAGGAAGGGGATGGAGGGATGGGGAAGGGGATGCAGGGAGGGGGAAGGGGATGCAGGGATGGGGAAGGGGATGCAGGGATGGGGAAGGGGATGCAGGGATGGGGAAGGGGATGCAGAGACGGGGAAGGGGATGCAGGGATGGGGAAGGGGATGCAGGGATGGGGAAGGGGATGCAGGGATGGGGGAAGGGGATGGAGGAAGCCGGCAGGAGTTGCAGGGACGAGGAGGATGGAGCTGCAGGGACCTGGAAGGGGATGCAGGGATATGGAAGGGATGGGGGGATATGGGAGGATGGAGGGATGAGGAAGGGACGGAGGGATGAGGAAGAGGATGGAGGGATGGGGAAGGGGACGGAGGGATGGGGACAGGCCTGCAGAGCCCGTGGGAACGAGGGGCCTGAGGAAGGGGCGAGTCCCGGGGGTACCGAGGGCCCGAGGGGAGGGGGATGGGGGCGACGCCGCGGCCCCGCTCTCGGTTCGGTACCCGAGGTGCTCCCGGTTCGGTACCTCAGCCGCTCTCGGTTCGGTACCGGAGGTGCTCCCGGTTCGGTACCTCAGGCGCTCCCGGTTCGGTACCGGAGGCGCTCTCGGTTCGGTACCGGAGGCGTTCCCGGTTCGGTACCGGAGGCGCTCCCGGTTCGGTACCTCAGCCGCTCCCGGTTCGGTACCGGAGGTGCTCCCGGTTCGGTACCGGAGGCGTTCCCGGTTCGGTACCGGAGGCGCTCCCGGTTCGGTACCTCAGCCGCTCCCGGTTCGGTACCGGAGCTGCTCCCGGTTCGGTACCGGAGGTGCTCCCGGTTCGGTACCTCAGGCGCTCCCGGTTCGGTACCAGAGGTGCTCCCTGGTTCGGTACCCGAGGAGCTCCCGGTTCGGTACCGGAGGCGCTCCCGGTTCGGTACCGGAGGCGCTCTCGGTTCGGTACCGGAGGCGCTCCCGGTTCGGTACCTCAGCCGCTCCCGGTTCGGTACCTCAGGCGCTCCCGGCTCCGCCGTCCGGGAGCTGCGGCCCGGGCCCTCCCCCGGCCCGGCCCGGCCTTTCCCGGACCCGGAGCGTGTCGGGGCCCCCGGCCCGGCCCTGGCCCTGCCCGGCCCGGCGGGTCCGGGGGTCCCGGTCGGGCCCGGTCGATGCGGGCCGGGCCGGGCCCGGAGCAGCCGCAGCGCCAGCCACGCGCGGCCGCCAGGGGGGCGCCAGCGGCGCGGGGGCGGGGCCGGGGCCGGGGGCGGGGCTTGGGGGTTTGGGGCGGGGTTTGGGGGTGGGGGGCGGGGTTTGGGAGAGCGGGGCTTGGGGAAAGGGGGGAACGAGAGGGGGTTTGGGGGGTTCAGTGAGGGAGGAGTTTCGAGGGGAGATTGGGGGTCTGAGGGAGGAGAAAACGCTGGAGAGGTCAGCGCAGGGAGATTTGGGGAGTCTCGGTTCGGGGGATGCTCGAGGGGGATCAGTGGAGGGGGTTTTGGGGGAGGGGTTTGGGGGATCGGTGGAAGGAGATTTGGTGTTGGGGGATGGTGCTCCAGGGGGGATCAGTGCAGGGGGGATTTGGAGGGGGTCTGGGGAAGGAGAGGGACTGGAGGGTCAATAGAAGGGGATTTAGGGTTGGGGGATGCTCGGGGGATGAGTGGAGGGGATTTAGGGAGGGGTGGGGGAAGGAGAGGGGCTGGGGGGATCAGTGGAGGGAATTTGGGGTGTGGGCTGGAGGGTTGCTCGAGGAAGGGTCAGTGCAGGGGGATTCTGCAGGGTTTGGGATGGCAGGATGCCCTCGGGGGGTCAGTGCAGGGGGGATTTGGGGGGTCTGGAGCGGCGTTGGGGCTCTGGGGGAAGGAGGGGGCTCTGAATCAGCCCCAGCACAGCCCAGTCCCGCCAGTCCCAGAGACAAAACCAGTGCAGGCAGTGCTGGGGCGGCACTGGGGTCCCCCACACCCCCAGAGCCCCTCGGGGGGCTCCTGCAGGACCCTGACCCATGCGAGCCGGGCTGGGGCACAGCTGCCGCCCTGGAGCACTCGGGGAGCCCCAGCACACACCCAGAGCGTTTATCCAATCCACAATTCCCAATTTCCCTCCCACAGTCCCAGGTTTTACAGTTCCAGCCCCACCCACGGCCATGGGTTTGGAGTGTCACCCAGCCGTGTCCTGCCTCCCTGGGGACACCGCGGTGCCACCGGGCTGCTGCCACCTCGGCAAAGCCCCGAGCGACCCCTGTGTCCCCAGGGAGGACTTTGCCCATCAATCCTTCCGCCCTGGGGAGGGATGGAGCAGCGAGGGGGGAGCAGGGGACGAGGGGGGCCTGTCACCGCCCGAGGGGACAAAGTCCAAAGCAGCAGCAGGGGAAGATAAAGCTGCAGGGACCAAGCTCCCGGAGAAATAACAGCGTGGGGACACTGGGGACGTCAGAGGGACCCTGGGCAGTGACAACCTGTGCAGGGAGGGAGGAAAGCAAAGCCTGGAGGTGCTCACTCTTCTTCGTCCTCCTCTTCCTCTTCTTCTCCTACTCAGGGGATTTTGCAGAGGATCCTCACATGGTTTGGGTTCGAAGGGGCTTTAAAAATCCCATTTCTGCCATGGACAGGGACAATTTCCACTATGCCAAGTTTGCTCCAAGTGATGCCTTTTGGGTCTGCCTAAAACCAGACAAAATGAAGAGAATAAAAAGGTGTTGTATTTATTGAAGGGCCTCCAGGTTTCATCAAAGCCCCCCAGGGCTGCACCCAAAATAGACAACGGATCACAGGTTTTCACACTTTTATAAATTTGGTCTATTTGCATATTGGGGGTTAATTTTTCAATTACAGCTTCAGGTAATGAAATTATTTACCCTCAGTTTGCTCCCCCAACTCAGTTTTGTTTACATTTCCCAAGGCCTGAGGCACTGAGGTGTCCTTGATTCCCAGGGCTGGAGAGGAATTGTTGTGTCTGACCAAAATGGGAAGAATCAGCTCGTACTGTGTCTGGAGTTCAGAGTTACAGGATTACAAACATGAAAAATAGAAAAGCTAAAAACCTGTGGCATCACAAACTGGCCTTGGACACTTCCAGGGATGGGGCAACCACTTCCATACAGCAGCACCATAACCTGTGCCCCAGCACCGCCCTGCACAGCCTCACCACGGGCTTGTCACGGAGCCTGGCACCTCCTCTGCCAAATCATTTTGTACATTTTGTACATCCCTGTACATTTTGGCTGCAGTCCCGACCCTGATCCCAGAACCTACACGAGCCATCTGCACCCCTGGGGGCTCCCAAAAGCAGCCACAGCTCCTGGGACCACACAGGTGGCAGAGACCCAGCCTGGTCCCCGCACACCTGAGGGATTTTGGGGATGCTGCGTCCCTTCTCATCCCCAAATTGGGCATTCTCCTGCAGGAAAATCTTACAGCACGGTGAGGAATCCACAGGAACACAACCAGGACGCTGTGGCTCGCGTCAGGCTCTGATAAATTTTCCCCTGACTCCCGCCCGGGTGGAATTGCTGCAGCCGGAGCCGGTCTGGAATGGCTTGGAGGAGCCTCGTCAGGTGTTCAGGGCTTGTGGAAACTAGGACATCCTGACTTGCCGCTGGCTAACTCCTTTGTGAGAGCCCAGCCAAAGTTTCTCCACCTCTAAATTGGGGTGTAATGACACTTCCCCCTCTTTCATGAAGCTTCAACTCTTTCTGATCTCGGCAGGGAAATAAATCACCGCGCGGGATCATAAAAGTCATCAAACGGCAACCTGGGGTGAACCGAGCCGCAGATGGAGGGAAGGGCGCGGGCGCTCGGAAAATGAGAGGTAGGAGCGAGCCAGATGTCATCGGCAGCTCTTTCCCCTGTAGGGTTAATGTTCCTAATGTTCCCCCCCCTTCCCCTCCCTGCCTGCCCTGGAATTCCAGCCATTGGCTGGCTCCCGAGGTTTAGGCTAAAAAGCCTCTAATTAGGACCCCGGCTGCCGCGGAGCCAGTGCCTGGGCAAGCAGAGGGGAAAAAAAAAGAAAGAGAGAGAGAGGAAAGCAAAAAAAAAAAGTGTTTCCCTGACTGAGCTTGGATGTTTTCCTTTCGCTTTGCAAAGTTTTCCCAGCGCAGGCTCCATTCTCCATTCCCTGGCGTCCTCCGCAGCAGGAGCAGGGCGGGACGGCGGAGCCCGGAGCGGGGCTGGAGCCCGGAGCGGCGGAGAGCGGGGCCCGGAGCGCCGGGAAAGGACAGGTACGGGCGGCTGGGAGCGAGCCCCGGGCTGGGCTCTGCTCCGAGCGGGGATGGAGCTGGGGGAGAGGGACATGGAGAGGAGCGGAGCAGGGGGGGTTTGGCTGTTAGGAGATTTTTGGGGGGGATTTTGGCTGTTTGAGATTTTTTTGGGGGATTTTGGCTGTTTGAGATTTTTTTGGGGGAGGTGATATTGTTGTCCCCGCGGTCTTTGTTCTGGGGAAATGCCCGCTGAGAGCAGGAGCTGACCCCGCTCCATCGTGCCAGGCTCTGCCAGCCCGGAGCGGGCAGGTGCGCGGGCAGCGGGGCTCCGGGAAGGGGGGCAGCTCCCTCCATCCCTGCTCCACACGGGACTGGCCGGGAATGGGATGTTTCGGGATCGGGGATGGAGCTGGGCCCCTTCAGAAAATGCCGGGCTGAAATCCGGTGGCCACAGGGAAGAGTGGGGGGCTTCATCCCGGGAGGGGAGGGGTGGGGGATCTTCATCCCGGTGGTCACTGGGAGGGGAGGGGTCGCAAGTCTTCATCCCAGTGGCTGCAGGGAGAGGAGGGGTCGCAGATTTTTATGCCGGTGGTCACCGGGAGGGGAGGGGTCGTGAATCTTTATCCCGGTGGTCACCGGGAGAGGAGGGGTAGGAGTCTGGGTCTGTACCTGCGGATGTACGGCCGGCTGAGCCCGGGTGGGTTAATGGGTTACTGCTCCCTGCCGTGCCCGCGGGATTGAGGGAAAACACCGCAGGAAAAGCTTTTTTTGCAGCACTGGCACATCCCCTGGTGAGCCAGGCCACGGTCCCCTCTGGTGCCACAGTGCTGTGCGGCAGAGCAGGACGCTGAGACCCTCCCCATCATTTGGGGGGGGCTGCAAAGGCGTTTTTAAAAGCGAGGGCCACCACACTGCTGTGCCCAGCGGTGGCACCAAGGGCTGCCCCAGCTGATGCCACCCCAGGTCCAAAAGGCACCGTGGGCTCCTCGGTGAGACCGGCTCCAGGTCAGGGCAGGACTCGCTGCTCCGGCTCTCCTTGCCAGACCTCAGCTTATCTCGCCCCAAAAAGCTGCATCTTTATTGCTCTGCATCTTTATTGCTCTGCATCTTTATTGCTCTGCATCTTTATTCCACGCTCCTCCGGTGCAGCTGTGTTGACGGGAGCTCAAGCAAAAACAGGTTATGCCGTGGGTGAGGCCAGCGTGGAGCTGCCAATGCTGCTGGGTGCTTTGAGGGGCTTTTTGGAGATGTTGTGTTTCCTGGGGACTCTGCAAAAGCCGGGTTGAGGCAGGGATGCACTGCTGGGAGCACAGGCTGTGCTGAACTCTGAGAGGGTTGCTCCAGGTTAATGTGTGACCTTGGCAGCAGAGGGCTGGGAGCCCACACAGGCTCCCACAGCCAGCTGGAGACGGGGGCTGCTCCCGGGGAGCCAAATCAGATTAGTACCGCCAGGAATTCCAGCCTCTGGTGCCCAGGGAGCTGCGACAGCTTCCGATGCTCTGGAGGAGAGCAAGAGGAGCTTGGGCAAACGCATCCGGAGGAGCTGCCACAGGCGCGACAGGAGGATTTACAGCCGAGGCAAATGACAGCCAGTGCCACCCAGCCTGCCCGACTGGTCTGTCACACGTCCCTGAGACGCAGGCAGGGAGAAGCAGCTCTCCCAAAGTGCCACCATGGTGCCACCTCCGGTTTGAGGCATGCCCGGAGCATCCCTGCATCCCTCGGCAGGGCAGCAGGGAGGGGCAGCAGCGGGAGCGCCCGCAGGCAGCGAGGGAGGGCAGGAAGGAAGCGGGGACAGCGCCGGGGAGCAGAGGAGCCAGACCTGTTGGGGCTGCCTGCCTCTTTAGCATGGGAGGCGCGTTCCTCTGTCACCGTCTGGGGCTAATTACAGGGACTTGTTTACAGCCCAGACGGCTGCCAGCCGGCGTAATCACATAGACTGGGCTGGGCTGGGCTCTCGGGCACATCCCCGTGTGCTCACAGCACACAGCCGTCCCCCAGTGCCACCCCACCGTGCTGGTGGCCCTTGGATGGGGTCCCTGTGCCCCACGGGGCTGGCACCACCAGCCCCGCTGAGTCCCCAGAGCATCAGAGAGGTCTAATTAACAGCAGAGTTCCAGGAGATTACACAAATGCAGCTTGGAGGATTAATGAGGCAAGCACATTGGGAATGCCCCCCACTTTGCAGGGGGAGGGAGAATTGGGGGCACGTTCCCCAAACCAGGCAGCAGCAGAGCTGGGCTGGACACGAGGGTCCCCACTCAGCGTCCCCAGGGTCTCACACAACCCTGCTCCTCCTGCAGGGCCAAGAATGTTTCTTGGCCCACCAAGCCAGCAAGGCCTGGGCTCTTTTTGGGCAGCAAACACTCAGCCAAACCAGATTATTTCATCCCTATCCCAAAATATAACTTTGAACGACACCCTACAACCAGCCCTGCATCCCCCCAGGCTGCCCCAGGGTTCCAGACCCCAAACAGCAGGAAAAAGCCAGCAGCCCTTTTGTTTTATCTCTGATTAGCCGATCTGCAGCGTTAATGATTGACCCAGCAGCGGGGCAGGGAAACCTGAGCTGATCCCTCCTGCTCCCAGCACCCTGAAGGGGCACACGGGGAGCAGGGGCTGAGCTGGGGGTGCTGGCTGGGAGCAGTGGGGACACTGGGGTGTCCCTGACACGGGGGACCCACCAGCACCATCCCAGTGTGGAGCAGGGAACGGGTCCTGGTGGTGGCAGAGGTGTAGGAGAACCAAAATTTTGTGGCCTGGGGGTTCTCACCCCTCATCCCTGAGAGCATTTGATGCATGGAACATTTTCATTTTCCAGAGGGGTTGATCCATCCACGGTGGGCGTTGCAGGGGCGAATCCCTGCGGGTGTTTGGTCACAGCCCCGTGATTTCCCCTCCCTGGGGAGCAGCAGTTCGGCCCCATCCCACCCTGGCTCGCCGTGCCAGGGCAGGAAATGCGGGCTGAGGGCGGCAGGCTCTGGGCTGGCATCCAGGGAACCCCAGGAGCCACCACATCAGCATCTCGCCTTTGTTTTGGGAAGCAGGGCAGGAAGGAAGCGCTGCTGGGGAGGAGGGGACGGCACCGGATGGGTTTGCTCCGTGTAACCCCGAGCCAGGCGCGCGGCGTGGGCTGGGCAGGAACAGCCATGGGCACAACAATGGCAGCCCCAGGGAAAGGAATTGTTTTCCACTGAATTGGGTTCAGCCTCGGTGTGTTCCCACTCAGGGGTGGGCCACTAAACCTGGGTTAGCTGTGCCAGCAAAGGGCTGGTGGCAGCTGGGGGAAAGCTCCTGCTGTGGGCGTTGCTGTTTTCCAAAACCTGTTCCTGCTTGAGCTTGAACATTTGGGGTCTTCCCTGCCTGGCTTCATCCCTATCCCATGGATCCCATCCCATCCCATCCCATCCCATCCCATCCCATCCCATCCCATCCCATCCCATCCCATCCCATCCCATCCCATCCCATCCCATCCCATCCCATCCCATCCCATCCCATCCCATCCCATCCCATCCCATCCCATCCCATCCCATCCCATCCCATCCCATCCCATCCCATCCCATCCCATCCACTTTCATATCCTCATTATGGCTTTGCTGTAACCTCAAAGACAAAGGATTCCCCCCAGAAATCCCCCAGGCTCCTGCAATGGTTCAGCCAAAGGCCTCGAGATTTGGAGCCTCACCCCAGCCAGACATGCCCCAGGGTCCCTCACTGCCAGTTCTGCTGCCACGTGGGCACAGGACACATGTCCGGGTGGCTTCTGCTCCCTGCCCTGTGTCTGACCAGCCCTGGCTCTGTGTCCCCAGCTCATGTCCCTGTCCAGCACAGGACACATGTCCAGGGCTGGCTCCTGCTCCCTGCCCCGTGTCTGACCAGCCCTGGCTCTGTGTCCCCAGCTCATGTCCCTGCCCAGCACAGGACACATGTCCAGGGCTGGCTCCTGCTCCCTGCCCCGTGTCTGACCAGCCCTGGCTCTGTGTCCCCAGCTCATGTCCCTGCCCAGCCCTGCATGGCCCCAGCGGGACCAGCCCTCCCCGTGTGGCACCAGCACTGCTCTGCCCCCAGCCTCGTCCGACAGCGACTCGGGCTGTGCCCTGGAAGAGTATCCAGAGCCTCCCACGGACCCCGAGGTGAGCAGCACCCCAGCCCTGGTGGTTCCCACACAGAGCACCCTGCTTCCCGGGGTTAAACACACATTTTAGCAGCTCGGAGCTAAACACAGCTTAACCCCCTGTCCTGGTTTGGAAGACAGGTGTCTGCCAATAAAGGCAGAAGCTTCTCTTTGAAATGGAGAATGTAAACCCCCTCCCTACAAATTATTATTTGGAAATTAAGGGGCTCTCAGGCAAAGATATGGGAATTAGGAATAACAGCTCTTTACTAGGAAAATTAAAATAGAAATACAGTATTACATAGAACCATCCCAAAACACTGCCAGAGTCAGAATCCAAGCTGACACCCGTCAGTCAGTCAGGGTGTTGGCAGCAGTCCCATTCAATGGTGGCTGCATCCTCCTGCAGTGGCAGATGTGGTTCAGCTGGAGCAGTGCTCCTGTAGAAGGTGCAGTTTCCTCTGAAGGTCCAGGGATGATGTGGAAAGGTCTGGCTTTCCTCTGGAATCCAGTGGAAAAGGCTGCTCTGGTGTTCCAAATCTCAGTTTTTATCTGGGTAGGAAAGGTTTGGCTCCTCCCCTGGGTGGAGCATCTCCCAGTGGGATGATGTAATTTTATCAGTCATGCCCTGGGACTCAATGGCCATGAACAGGAGATATCTCCTGGAGGGAGGATGGGCTGTGGGAAAGATAAAGATGATTGCCCAGCTGGTTTAAAGCTGGCCCATTAGCAGAGAATATGTGCCAGGAGATCAGGGTCACTGCCCCACCCGGTTTTAACCATTTGTGATAGAATCCACATTTCTGGCCACATCAACCCGACACACCCCCCTAAATTTCCACCTGTTTGTCCCCAGGTCCTGCCGTGCTTCGGGCCCCGCTCGCCTCAGCCTGGCTCTGCCCCTGACAGGACCCGGCTCCGCACCAGAGCCCTGCTGCAGCAGCTGCCTCCTCAGGACTGCGATGTAAGGCTCCTCTTTTTTGGGTGCTGCTACCCTCCCCAGGCACACCTGATGCCTTTGTAGGGCTACCTAAAACCAGACAAAACTAAGGGAATAAAAACCAGCTTTTTTTACTGAAGGGGCTCCAGACGCATTTCAGGCAGAAAAAGCCCCCATGGCTACACCCATAAACAGGTGATGGGTCACAGGTTTTCACTCTTTGATAAGTTTGGTCCATTTGCATATTGGGGGTTAATTTTTCAACTAATGAAAGTCATTTACCCCAAGTTTGCTCCCTTCCAACTCACTTTTGTTTACCTTTCTCGGTCCCTGAGGCAGCAAGGTGTCCTTGATTCCCAGGCCTGGGAAAGAATTGTTTTGTCAAAATATGAAAACAGCAGCAGTGCATGGACTTAAGTGTTATACTCTAAAGAATTTCAGGATTATAAATGCATGAAAAATAAGAAAAGCTAAAGCCCTGAAGCCCCCTGTGCCCCACAGGAGCGGTACTGCCCCGAGCTCGCCGAGGAGGAGCGGCGGCAGCTCCGAGCCTTCAGCGCCCGCCGCAGGCAGGAGGCTCTGGGACAGGGCCTGGCCTGTCCCGTGCCAGGTCCCTGCCACGGCTGTCCCTGCAGGAAGGTGAGGTGTCCCCTCCAGCACCCACTCTCCCCCAGGGACCCATCCCCAAAAACCAACCTGGCCCCAAACCTCGTGTCCCTCACAGTGCGGCCGGAGGCTGAACAAAGGGGACCCGGGGATTTCAGCGTCTCGCCTGGGGGACCAGTTCTGGCACCCGTCCTGCTTCTCCTGCCACTTGTGCCAGCAGCAGCTGGTGGATCTCATCTACTTCCAGCAGGATGGAAGGATCTACTGTGGCCGGCACCATGCCGAGCTCTTCCGACCCCGCTGCGCCTCCTGCGACCAGGTGGGCGCCGGGCAGGGGGAGCCTTTCACCTCCCTCTGGCCTTAAATTGCCCCTGACCTCGGCTGGGGGCTCCAAATGCATCACAACCGCTGGTGGGCTGGAGGAATGTTCCTTCCTGAGCTTTGCAGAGAGCTCCACGGGTTGGGGGCTGCAAATCTGTCACAACCACTGAAGGGCTGGAGGAATGTTCCTTCCTGAGCTTTGCAGGGAGTCCCACGGGTTGGGGGCTGCAAATCCGTCACAACCACTGATGGGCTGGAGGAATGTTCCTTTCTGAGCCTTGCAGAGAATTCTACAGGTTGGGTGTTGCATTCCTCAGCCCAGCAAAGCACCACAGGTTTTCCAGTGGGTGCTGAGAGGATGAGGGTGGTTTCCCCATTCCACTGGGGTGCTGAGAGGATGAGGGGCTGTTTCCCCCACTCCAGTGGGTGCTGAGAGGATGGGGGACTGTTTCCCCACTCCAGTGGGTGCTGAGAGGATGAGGGGTGCTTTCCCCATTCCAACGTGCTGCTGAGAGGATGAGGGGTGGTTTCCCCACTCCAATGTGCTGCTGAGAGGATGTCTGGCAGTTTATCCCACTCCAGTGGCTGCTGAGAGGATGAGGGGTGCTTTTCCCCACTCCAACGTGCTGCTGAGAGGATGCCTGTCTGTTTTCCCCCTCAGCTGATCTTCATGGAGGAGTGCATCGAGGCCGAGGGGCGGCGCTGGCACCTGGAGCACTTCTGCTGCCTGGAGTGCGAGGAGCCGCTGCGGGGGCAGCGCTACGTGATGCGGAGCGGCCGGCCCTGCTGCCGCCGCTGCTTCGAGAGCCTCTTCGCCGAGCCCTGCCAGGCCTGCGGGGACCCCATCGGTACAGTGACCCCCCCGGGCTGGGGAACCTTTGGGAGGAGGGATTTTGGCACAGGGGAAAGGGAGAGCCTTTGCCTCAGCCCTGGCTGCCACGCTGCTTGTAGGAGAGTGTTCAATGCCGTGGTCAGGACGGTTGTGACAGATGGAGAGATCTCTATAAGCCAGGTCTTGAAACTTGTGGTTTATTGCACTGGGTGTGGGTAAAAAGGGCCCTGCAGCAGCTTGGAGCAGGGCAGAAAGAGAGAGGGGGTAGTAGGAGTCTAAGAAATAAGAGAGGGAGATAAGAGAGTGAAGAAAGGGAGCGAAGTAAGAGAAGTAAGAGAGAAAAGTAAGAGAGTGATTTCCTCATTTACAATACAATAAATTTTATTCTATGTTAAATATTCTAATTTCCACTAATCAATTTAATACAAGATACCAATCCTATAGCATTCACATACAGCCTATAAGAATCATTACATTACCATAATGTGTTATACTTTAAACCCTAAAAACTGCTCTTTGGACCCCTTCTGCCAAGCTAGCAGGGTCTTCTCTGACCTTTGGACCTGCTCTCCAGCAGAAGGCATTGTTCTATCCAGAGGGGATTACTTTTGGCCGGCCATCCTATTGTCTTCTAATTATTTAGTAACTAAGGTTTGGTATCTCAAAGATGACTTGTGGATTATACAATGTGCCTGAAAAAGGCCCTTGGAATTCTGTGCCCTGAGACAACGAAATCTTTCATGAGAGATGCCCCCCCCCCACCAAATCCCCTGTTATAATTTAGGATTTCTATTGGTCTTTAACTTTACTAGATGATCGGCCTTTTCTCACCTAGAATCTTAAAGTAATTGGATAGTTCTCAATTTATAATTTTACTGGTTAGAAACTCAATCCCCCTAAAACCTATACGGATCCCTTGCTGTGCTACGCATCCGGATTTTGCTGAGTAGAACCCTTCAAAGAAATAAAGCTACTTTTGGAACGTCTAGGGCACTTCCTGAAGTCTCTCCTGGCTAGCTGAGTAGCTGATCCTCTGCCTCAGGAGCCCTCAGAGCTGCCTGAACCCCGTAGCAGCCCGAAGCTAGAACCACGCTAGCCCCAGCAGCTACAATGGCTTTCATTTCAACCTCGCTTATGGTCCCCATATTCTCAAAACCTTTTGCTACAAGGTTTTAAATCTTTTGTTGTAAGTTTTTCCCGGTTCATCCTTCCCTGCAGGCGCTGACAGCGAGCAGGTCACACACCAGGGGCTGCACTGGCACGCCCGAGCCTCCTGCTTGTGCTGCAGCCGCTGCCGCCGGGCGCTGCGGGACCAGCCGCTCACCTGCCGCCGCGGCCGCCTCTTCTGCTCCGACACCTGCGGCCAGGACGCCGCTTCCTCCGCCTCCTCCGCCTCCTCCGACTCCTCCGACTCGGCTTTCGCCTCTGCTCCATCCCCCGACTCCACGCCGCTGTCCCCAGCCAGCAGGGGCTCGGGGACTGGGGGCTGCAGGCAGCGCGGGGAGGGGGCTGGTACGATCCTGCTGTGGGATGGGAGGGGAGCAAATCCAGCCCCTGGGGCTTTATTGGGGATGTCACACTGCGGGAAGAGGTGATAAACCCTCAGGTCAATGTGGGAATCTTTGTCGGTGCCCTGGTTTGAAGGACAGTTATCTGCCAATAAAGGCAGAAGCTTCTCTTTGAAATGGAGAATGTAAACCCCCTCCCCCCAAATTATTATCATTTGGAAATTAAGGGGCTCTCAGGCAAAGATATGGGAATTAGGAATAACAGTTCTTTACTGGGAAAATTAAAATAGAAATGCAATATTACAAAAAAACCGATCCCAACCCTGATAGAGTCAGAATCCAAGCTGACACCCGTCAGTCAGTCAGGGTGTTGGCAGCAGTCCCATTCAATGGTGGCTGCATCCTCCTGCAGTGGCAGATGTGGTTCAGCTGGAGCAGTGCTCCTGGAGAAGGTGCAGTTTCCTCTGAAGCTCCAGGGATGATGTGGAAAGGTCTGGCTTTCCTCTGGAATCCAGTGGAAAAGGCTGCTCTGGTGTTCCAAATCTCAGTTTTTATCTGGGTAGGAAAGGCTTGGCTCCTCCCCTGGCTGGAGCATCTCCCAGTGGGATGATGTAATTTTATCAGTCATGCACTGGGACTCACTGGCCATGAACAGGAGATATCTCCTGGAGGGAGGATGGGCTGTGGAAAGATAAAGATGATTGCCCCAGCTGGTTTAAAGCTGGCCCATTAGCAGAGAATATGTGCCAGGAGATCAGGGTCACTGCCCCACCCGGCTGCAGCAGATGGGGACAGAATCCACATTTCTGGGCACATCAACCCAACACAGTTGGGAACGGTGGTCAGGTCAAACTCAGGCACTCTCTACATTCTGCTCTTGCAGTTTGCAGTTTATTGTAAAGGGTGTGGGTGTACAGGGCCCTGCTGGGAGCTGCCAGCTGCAGCTCAGAGCAGGGCAGAGAGTGGGGGGTTAGGAGTTCTAAGAGATAAGAGAGGGGAAAGAGAGTGGTGTGAGAGGTAAGGGAGGTAAGAGATTTTCCTGTTTACAACACAAAAAATCTTCTTCTATGTTGAATATTCTAATTTCCACTAACCAATCTAACACAAGATACAAATTCTCTAACATTTGCATGCAACCTATAGGAATAACTATATTATCAAGTTTTACTGCTTTCTTATCTCTAAACCTTATCTCTGATCCTTCCCATCATACTTGGAGAGGGTCTCTGCTGCTTCTTTGGTATTTGTGGCATTTGGCATTATCTCAACAAAGGGAAAAGGCCTTCAAGCATTCCCATTGTGGCTCTCAGCCACACAGTGGAAAACTGCTATCATTTCTGTCTCAATTCTGTTTCAAAATCTTTTGCTAAGCACTCATATTTATAAGGTTTTCCTGATTCATCCTTCCCAACAGCCCACATCCCATGGTGGTAGCTGGGGTGGGTGGGTGCCATCCTCAGTGTCCCAAGTGTCCTTCCTCCCTTACACCCACTTCTCCTCTTCCAGAGGCGTTTTTGGAGCAGCCCTCAGTGCACCCTGCCTTCAGGAGCCCCGAGGATCTCGGAGCAGCCGCACGGGAGAGGAGCAGCGACGCTGCCAAGGAGCACCCAGGGGTGCTGGGACCCCCAGCCTCAGCCCCCCAACCCAGCCCAGAGCACCCCAACCAGCCTGGAGCCTCGGGACACCTGCTTTTGGGGGGCCCTGACCCCCGAACAGGCAATGGAAACCCACAGCTGGGCACCTCCCCTCCCCGACACAGCCCCCGGGCAGAGGATGGCACGGAGGAGGACGACTCCTGGTGTCCCACCTGCTCCTCATCTTCGGACTCAGGATCAGAGGAGGAGGGTTTCTTTTTTGGGAAGCCCATCCCCAAGCCTGGGATGAATTCCCTGGGCAGGGAGCCCCAAGGGAGGGGCAGGGGCAGGACGGCCAAGCACTGCAGTGTGTCCTAACAGCAGGGCTGAGTGGCACTGCCAGGTCCTGCCAGGTCCTGCCAGGGCCTCAACACGTCCCAAGTGCGTCCTGGGCACGGCCCAAGGCGGGTGGGAGAAGCTGCTGGGATCCCTCCCCCCCGGCAGAGCAGAGCCTGCAATTCCTGCCAGCCTCTGCTGCAATTAGGAACAGGTAAAGCAGGAAGGGAGCCTGGGCCTCCAGCACCTCCAACAAGGCAGGGGGAGCAGCCAGAGCTCCAGACAAGGGCAGCTGCCTGCACCACCCCTCTGGGATCCTTCCCTGGGCTCCTCTGTGCCCCACTGCCACCTGCTCTCATCCCTGGTGGCACCATGTCCTGCTGCCACCACGGGGAGGGGACCAGGGGTGCAGCGCTGCTGCTGATGATGACGAAGCTCCAATAAATTTTGGCTGAAATCTGAATGCAGGGTCTGTCCCACTCCTTCCCAGCCCATTGTGACACTGACAATATCACCAGGGCAGGGAGATGCCGGGGTGACCTCTGCCCTCTGCCAGAGCTGGGGTTCACTGTGGGACCCCTCCCTGTCAGCCCCAGGAACAGAACAATGGCAGAGCAAGGGCTGCAGAGTGAACGCAGTTTATTTGTAGATTTAAACCCAAAAACTCTCACTGGGTTTGGGGAAACGTCCCAGGCAATCAGGAATGGAGAAGGATTGCTGCCCTCCCTCCCACTGCCCTCCAGTAGAAACAATAAAACTTTTGCCGCCCTCAGGGGTTTGGGCAGGGCTAAAACCAAACACACCCTGCTCACCCTCCAAGAGACAGAGCGGGGCTGCCAACATCTCTGACCTCGTCCTGCAGGCTGAGCACCCAGGGCGCCGTCACAGCCCTGTCACAGCCCCAGGGGGCAGGAAGGGGGCTGCCATCAGAGGCTGGCAGTGGCCGAGTCGATGGTGTCGATGAAGTCCTGCAGCTGCTGCAGGTGGTGGAGGCGGCGCTGGCGCAGGTTGGCCCTGAGCGCCAGCCCCAGCGCCGCCTCCAGCGAGGGCTCCTTCTGCAGCAGCATCGTGGCCACCACGGCTATGGTCAGGCTGAACTGCTGGTACGACTGCAGGGGAGGGCCACGGGGTCAGCACCCCGAAACCAGCCCCAAAACCCCGCAGTTTTTAGTGCACAAACCCTCAAAAATCATCGGAGCCCCTGCAAGCCCCTTATTGCCCACAGCACCTCCCCTGCAAGCACTGCCAAATTCACACCTCCCAGCACCCAGCACAGCTCCCAAAGCTCCTCAGGTGAGACCCCCCCATCCTGCAGCCACCCCCAGACCCCCAGGTGCCCACCCAGGGCTGCCAGCACTCACCAGCTCGATCTCTGCCTTCTTGGCCAGGACGGCGGCGGAGCGGAGGTCGATGCCGGCTGGGAATGGTGTGGGGAGCAGGGAGCAGAGCTGGAGCAGAGCCTGGGAGGTGCCAGAGGCAAGGAAGGGTCAGAGGGGAAAGGACTGAGCCAAACTGGGGCTGCCAGTGCTGGTCATTAGTCCAGGATGGTCACCAGTCCAGGACTGGTCACCCTGTGAAAGGAGTTTGGTTTGTCACCTTTCCTCGGGTGCCAGTGCTGCCCCCACTCCCCCCTCTCTGCCCCAATCTCTCCCTCATTAGGCAGTAATTAAGCTGCTCCGGAGGGCTCTCCTCAGCTTCCAGGGCTGTTCATGCTCCAGCACTCCCTCCAGTTACTCCCCTGGCTTCTGTCCCAGCCGTGTCCCGTTTATCAGCGGGGCCGACACGGGCTCTGCCTCCAGACAAAGCTGCCCTTTAACCCCAGCCAGGGATCCTGCAGCACAGGGATCCCCCTCTGGGATGGCAGTGTCCCCAAGCCCAGGACAGTGTCCCCAAGCCCAGGACCCCAGGGATCTGGGGGTGCCAGGACCCCGTACCGGATTTGTCTCAGCAGACCCAGGCTGGGAGGTCTCTGGGGGGCTGCAGGCACCAGCAGGAGCCTGGCTGGGCTGGGCCTTGGGTTCTGCTGCACATCCTGGAGGCACCTGAGGGTTTTCAGGGGGCTGAAGGCTCTGCAGAGGCTGAGGGCAGAGAGGGGGAGGTGGCTGTGCTGGGACAGGGGGACAGTGCCACCATGGAGTGGGGACACATCCCGAACCCACATCCCAAACTCACCCCATCCTGAGCAGCCTCTGCCTCGGCTTCTCCAGCTCCACGTGGTGGCTGCTCCCAGGAATGTGGGCTGAGCTCAGCCCTTGCCTCCCCAGAGGAGCTGGGTTGCTGAATCTCCCTCCTGGCAGGGTCTGGAGGGGCTGCTGGGCTCTGGGGATGTGACCCATGACTGGTGCCAGCCTTGGGGACAGCTGGGCTGCACGGCTCTACCTGTGCAAACGTCACAGGGGCGTTGCAGAGCCCACAGTGAGGGGACAAAGGGTTTGGGAAGGGGGCTGTACCTCCCTCCAGACTCTGCTTTGGGGTGGGAATAAAAAGCACCCCCAGGGGAAGCTGTGAGCTGCTGGTGGGGAGGATTTGGGGAGCCTGGAGCTGATCCTGTGCCACTTCCCAGCAGTCCCATACCTCAGGCTGCTCCTGGATCTCAGGACACCTGGGTGTCTCCTCCAGAGGGGCTGGATCTCTTCCCAAAGCACAGGGATCCTGCCCCTGGCTGCCCACAGGGGTCTGCCCAGCTTCCAGCTCAACCTGGGGACAGGCAATGGCGTGAGGACACGTGAGGATGGGACAGCCAGGTGCTAAAACCCCAAGGAAATCACAGAGAAGAGCCTGGAAAAATTCCATGCCTGGCAAAGAGACAGCGAGGCAGAGAGGAGAAGGGCTGGGGGAGAGAGGAGAGAGAAGTTCCAGCAGCTGAGACCCCCAAACCAGGTGGGAGCAGCCCCGGGAGGACCCCTGGGAGCGGGGCAGTCTCCCAGCAGCAGCTCCACGGCAGCAGGACGTGCAGCTGGGCTCTGCAGGGGCTCCCCGCAGCACTGGGGGGCTCCAGGGCGCGCCCACTCCCCACGGGCACGGCCTGGAGGGAAGCAGCACACGCTGTCAGGCGGGGGGAGAGGGGACAGCTCAAACCCCACCACCTGCGGCTGCTCCGGGCTCTCTGCAGCAGCTGGGAGGGCAGCAGGGGGCTGGGGGGGCTGCAGCTCCTGGCTCCTCTTGGAGGGGGCAGGACAGGGCTTGCAGTGAGGCTTGTGAGCTGCAAGGAGGGGGAAAAAAACCGGGAGAGACTCCTCAGCGTGCGCTGGGAATGGCGCAGGGCAGGGAGGGGCGGCACGGGGTCAGCAGGCACCTCGGGGCGGGCGGGGGCACCAGAGCAGCGGCACCGGGGTCAGCTGGCGGAGGTGGCTCCTGCGCCTCCCGGGCGGGCGGGGGCCGCGGAGAAATCCGAGATTCCTGCAGGAACACAGCCCCAGGGAAGGGGGGCGGGTTGGCAGTGTGGTAACTGATAAAAGATTCCTGCTCATCATAGAAGTATTTGTATAAAATACTTAGGTCTGAAATGAAGCGTGGCACTAAAGAAAGGAAAATATATGATTAAATCGTTTTGTTTTAAATCCTCCTGTTATGAATATTATGTTTTCTAAATAAGTTGTATCTACTGACAGCTTGCAAAACAAGGCTTTCACACAGCCCAACAGATCCTGCAAAATCAGGTTTCCTGCCTTCGTGTGATCAATTGCAGCCTATCCCTGAGACCAGACTTCCTGACTTCTGCCATTTCCTTATCTACCAAGAGCAGATGGTTATCTGTGCGACTTGACAAACTGACTAGAGACTTCACCTCGTTCACTGATCCACTAGCAAAATTATAACAACAACAAAAATTATTGATGACCACAAGGAAACCACGCTATAAAAGGGAGCTGCAAACCAAAGTTTGGGCTGTGACCCCTCTGCCTCCCCAGTGCTGCTTGCTCTGTCTGTATAAAACAAAGCAATCTACATTTTGCTAAACATCGAGGCTTTTGTTCCTCATCTGTAACAGGAGGGGTCTCTGTGCAACCCCAGCCCGGGCAGGGACAGCTGCCAGCGCTGCTGGGTCCCTCACTGTCCCCCTCAGGCACACGGAGCCCCCGAGCACGGCACCCACCGCGGAGGGCAGGAGGGGGGCCAGGCTGGGGGCGGCCCCTCCTCGGGGAATTCACACCAGGGACCAGGCAGCAGCTCCTGCAGGGATGAACAGGGTGGGCTCAGACGGGGGATGGGACCGTGTGACCCCACACACTGTCCTTGTCACCAGGGCAGTGCCCCACTTCAGCCACTCCGTCCTGCGGCTGCCACACCCCTCACCGGGTACCAGCCGTCTCCAAATCCATCCTCAAATCCTTGGAAATCCTCTCTGTCATCCCAGGGGGGCTGTGGGGGACAGTCCCATCTCCCATCCTCCTCCTCCTCCTTCCACAGGACATCAGCAGGGCCAGGGAAGGGTCTGGGGGCTCTGGGACTGGGCTGCAACGAGGAATCACTGTCCATGAGGATGGGGACACCCTGGGGACACCCCCACAGCTGCCACCCCCCAGCCCATCGCCCCTCACCGGGTGCCAGGCGTCTCCAAAGCCGTTCTCAGCTCCTTGGAATTCTCTGTCATCCCAGGGGGGCTGTGGGGGACAGTCCTGGGGGGCCCATCCCTCCTCCTCCTTCCACGGGACCTCAGCAGGGCCAGGGAAGGGTCTGGGGTCCCTGGGCTGCAATGGGAAATGGGCACTGGTGGTCTTCTGCTTTTCCACAATCCCACTGGGATCTTCTGCTTTTCCACAATCCCACTGGGATTTTCTCCTTTTCCACAATCCCACTGGGATTTTCTGCTTTTCCAGAATCCCACTGGTGATTTTCTCCTTTTCCGCAATCCCACTGGGATTTTCTGCTTTTCCACAATCCCACTGGGATTTTCTGCTTTTCCAGAATCCCACTGGGATTTTCTGTTTTTTCTTGCTGTTCCCTCTCCCTGCTGTGACCTCAGCTCTTTCCCCTGCTTTGGGCTGCCCTGGATTTGTTGGTGAAACCCAATTTGCAATTAAAATCAGCTCTGGCTTCACCTCACTGTGAAAATCAGCAGCAGTGGAGGGGGGATCAGGCTGCCAGAGGTGCTGGAGAACACTGAGAGCAGCGTGACTCCAACATCCCAAAATGAATCCCCACGAGGATGTGAAACCCAGCACTGGCAGGAAACCGGGGCAGATGTTTCCTGGGAGGAACCAGAGGGCAGCAATTCACTTTTTTAACAACAAATGCTCCACAAAACCCCCAACATCTGTCACCCCACGCTGTAAAAACTCAACTGCACTTCTGAACAGCAGAACTTCCAGCACAGCCCTCCCAGGAGTGAGTGTGGATTCCTTTCTGGAGCCCTTCAGGGTCATTCCCAGAGGCTGAGCCAAAGAGATTTCTGTGTGTCTGGGTGAGCAACATCAACCTAAACTTCCTAACTGTTAATTAACTTTGAAACTATTGATTTAACAAGCAGTGCCCTGGTTATAACCATCCACACTGCACTGGCTGAGATCCTTTAGTCCATCACAGAAATAGATAAATGTATTTCACCTATGTAAATATATTTGTTTTGCCATTCTTAATCCTCGGGGGAGAAGCTGTGGAATCCTTCAGACACAAACCACTGGCCAGCTCCAGATGTTTCCAGACTCCTTTTGGGAATTTAGAAAGCCAGGGGCTGCTTTCTATGCCTGGAGGTCCAAGACTGGTCCAGACTCGTTTTGGGGAATGAATTTTTGTGCCTGGGGGTTCCTGGGGGGTCTCCAAGGATCCCACCGTGCCTGGCACATCTCAGACATCTCCCCCAGTTCTAGGGCACACCTGGGACATCTCCCCCCATCCCTGGGGCACACCTGGGACATCTCCCCCCATCCCTGGGGCACATCTGGGACATCTCCCCCCATCCCTGGGGCACACCTGGGACATCTCCCCCATCCCTGGGGGCACACCTGGGACATCTCCCCCCATCCCTGGGGCACACCTGGGACATCTCCCCCCATCCCTGGGGCACACCTGGGACATCTCCCCCCCCCCATCCCTGGGGGCACATCTGGGACATCTCCCCCCAGTTCTGAGGCACATCTGGGACATCTCCCCCCATCCCTGGGGCACACCTGGGACATCTCCCCCCATCCCTGGGGCACATCTGGGACATCTCCCCCTATCCCTGGGGCACATCTGGGACATGTCCCCCTATCCCTGGGGCACATCTGGGACATCTCCCCCCATCCCTGGGGCACATCTCTGGGGACATCTGGGACATCTCCCCCCATCCCTGGGGCACATCTGGGACATCTCCCCCATCCCTGGGGCACATCTGGGACATCTCCCCCCATCCCTGGGGCACATCTGGGACATCTCCCCCATCCCTGGGGCACATCTGGGACATCTCCCCCCATCCCTGGGGCACATCTGGGACATCTCCCCCATCCCTGGGGCACATCTGGGACATCTCCCCTGCATCGGGACATCTGCCCCCATCCCTGGGGCACATCTGGGACATCTCCCCCCATCCCTGGGGGCACACCTGGGACATCTCCCCCCATCCCTGGGGCACACCTGGGACATCTCCCCCATCCCTGGGGCACATCTGGGACATCTCCCCCAGTTCTGGGGCACATCTGGGACATCTCCCCCCATCCCTGGGGCACATCTGGGACACCTCCCCCTATCCCTGGGGCACATCTGGGACATCTGCCCCCATCCCTGGGGCACACCTGGGACATCTCCCCCAGTTCTGGGGCACACCTGGGACACCTCCCCCCATCCCTGGGGCACACCTGGGACACCTGCCCCACCCAGGTCCTCACCTCGTGCCACCCGCGCTGGCGTTTCCTGCGCTGCTGCTCCTGGGGTGGCTCGTGCCAGGCTGGCTCATGCCAGGGGGGCTCCCCCCAGGCGTCCCCGGGCCCAGCAGGGGGACACAGCCATGGCCCATCCCACCACGGGCCGGGCTGTGGAGAGATCAGACGGGATGGGGAGGAAGGAGCCCCAGACCGGATTATAGAAATTCCTCCCCGCAGTGCAGCCGTGCCCTCGTGGTGCCCCGGATGGAGCAGAGGCACCCGTGGCACCCCCAGCCCCACGTACCTGCCGGGGGCAGCCCCTCCTGGGGCCCCGCGGGGGGAACATCCTGCCCGGGAGGGGCGCTCGGAGCCGCGGGATCCGCTGTAGGGACAGAACAGGGACAGGACAGGGACAGAACAGGGACAGGACAGGGACAGGGACAGGACAGGGACAGGGACAGAACAGGGACAGGGACAGGGACAGAGATGGGACAGGGACAGGGACAGGACAGGGACAGGGACAGGGGGCTGGGTCAGCTCGTCCCGCAGCACGTCACTGCCGGCTTGGGGACGCTGCCAACCAGGTGCCACCAGTGGGGCTGCCAGCCCCGTGTCCGGGGAGATGGGACAGCCCCAGGGTCACCGGGACAGATCCAGAGGCATCGGGACACCTCCAGAGCCACTGGGACACCCCCAGAGCCACTGGGACACTCCCAGAGTAACTGGGACACCCCCAGAGTCATAGAGAGACCCCCAGAGTCACTGGGACACCCCCAGAGTTACTGGGACAGATCCAGAGGCATGGGGACACCTCCAGAGCCACTGGGACACCCCCAGAGTCACTGGGACACCCCCAGAGTTACTGGGACAGATCCAGAGTCACTGGGACACCCTCAGAGTCACTCGTACACCCCAACCCTGTATTCCTGCACCCCAGGTCACTGCGACACCCCCGAATCCCTACTGGGACAGATCCAGAGTCACTCTGCACCCCTGAATCCCAACCCTGCACCTCTGCACCCCAACCCTGTACTCCCTGCACCCCAACTCCTGCCTTTCCTGAATCCCAACCCTGCGCCCCTGCACCCCAGTTCTGCCCCTGCACCCCAACCCTGCACCCTGCACCCTCAATCCCTGCACCCTGCCCCCAACCCTGCATTCCCTGCACTCCCAGCCCTGCCCCTCTGCACCCCAATCCTGCATTCCCTGCACCCCAACCCTGCTACCCCTGCACCCCAACCCTGCATTCCCTGCACCCCAACCCTGCCCCTCTGCACCCCAATTCTGCCCTCTGCACCCCCAACCCTGCATTCCCTGCACCCCCAATCCCTGCATTCCCTGCACCCCAACCCTGCCCCTCTGCACCCCAGCCCTGCTCCCTCTGCACCCCAACCCTGCATTCCCTGCACCCCAACGTCCTGCATACTCCTGCACCCCAACCCTGCTACCCTCTGCACCCCAAATCCTGCATTCCCTGCACCCCCAACCCTGCTACCCCTGCACCCCAACCCTGCTATTCCCTGCACCCCAACCCTGCTATCCCTGCACCCCAATCCCCCCGCACCCGGCGGGAGCGGCTCCCTGCCGAGGATCTCACCAGGATCTCACCCGCAGCTCTCCCGTCCCTCCCCCCGGAGTTTCCCTTCCTCTTCCCTTCCCTCTCCCGGCCCCGATTCCGCCCCCGAGAGCGCCGGGAGCGCGCACACGCCGGGAGCGCGCACAGCCCGGATCCCCGGGGAGCGGCCAAATTCCTGCGGGGATCTGGGGTCCGCCAGCGGCGTGCTGTGAAAAGGGGGGGCTCTGCACCCCCAGAGCGTCCGGGGGAGAGAGGATACTGCGATCCTGCACCCCCAGCGTGTGGAATATCCATGGAAAATGGAATTGGGGATCCTGCACCCCCAGAGTTTGGAATATCCATGGAAAATGGAATTGGGGATCCTGCACCCCCAGGGTTTGGAATATCCATGGCAGAGGGGATCCTTCACCCCCAGAGTTTGGAATATCCATGGAAAAGGCGCTCCTGTACCCCCGAATTTGGAATATTCCGAATATGGAATATGGAAATTGGGATCCTGGGATCCTGCACCCCGAGAGTTTGGAATATCCACGGAAGAGGAGATCCCCAGGATTCTGCACCCCCAGGGTTTGGAATATCCATGGAAAAGGGGATCCTGCACCCCCAGAGTTTGGAATATCCACGGAAGAGAAGATCCCCAGGATCCTGCACCCCCAGGGTTTGGAATATCCATGGAAAAGGGGATCCCCAAGATCCTGCACCCCCACAGTATGGAATAACCATGAAATTGGGGATCCTGGGGATTCTGCACCCCCAGAGTGTGGAATACCCATGGAATTGGGGATCCTGGGGATTCTGCACCCCCAGAGTGTGGAATATCCATGGTAAAGGGGATCAAGCACTCCCAGGGTGTGGAATATCCATGGGAGAAGAGATCCTGCACCCCTAGAATTTGGAAAATCAATGGAAAGGGGATCCCCAGGATCCTGCACCCCCAGATTGTGGAGTATCCATGGAATTGGGGACCCTGGGATCCTGCACCCCAAAACCACGAACCTCCCAGCTCCTGCCCCATCCAGCTCGGGCACCTCGTTCCCCGGGGCGCTCCCAGCCTTGTGCCGGGACATTTCGGGGAGCAGGACCCCCATTCCCGGGGCTCCATCGCACGCACCTCTGCTGCCATGGCTGTCACCTCCCGGCTGTCCGGCTGTCACCTCCTGGTGTCCCACACCCTGTGCCATCCCCTCCCGGCCCGCCCGGCGCCTCCAGCCTCTCCTCCCCCTTTTCCCGCTGCATTCCCGCTGGGAACGGCGCTGCTGGTTCAAGGCACCGCCACCCCGCCCTGCCCCCGGTGCGTTTATCACCTTCCCCGCCCCGGGAACATCTCTTGTTCTGTTTGCCCAATTTATCAAACAGCAGGATGAAATTTAGCACCTTTTTTTTTTTTTTTTTATAGCAGCAATTGTATGTAAATGAATACAATCAAAGTATATTAGATATATATATTTGAGTATATACAAAATTTGGCAGTGACTGATTTAGTATAATTGAGGTTCGTTTAGCAGCAATTTTTTTTTGATAGCAACAATTGTATGTAAATTAATGCAATCAGAGTGTATTAGCTACATATATTTGAGTGTATATAAAAATTGGCAGTGAGTAATTTACTATAATTGAGGTTGGTATAAAGCATAAGCAAAACTTGACCGGAGAGGACCCTTCCTCCTGAATCAAACAATCAAGCCAAAAATCCCACTTTTTATATACTATATATTATATACTATACACTTTATACTGTATACTATATACTATGTATACTACACTATATATGTTATATATATATACACTATATGCTAATGCATATATATGTACTATATACTATATATATGCTAATACATATTAAAACATGATTTTTTGGAAAGCTCCTCCTAGTTTCTATTCCCAAAATCTACATCACTATGTTGTGTTGCACATGCTCTGCCAGTAGTTAGAGGTTTCTCATCTTTTTGGGAGTCTTTATTTCTGATGAATGCTCAGTGTCTTCATCAGTGTCTGCTGTGTGACCTTGGAGCACTAAATTTGGGGTTATATAACTAAGAATATGTTCCCAAATAAAACTCTATTTAAATTCTCTGCCTGGAATCATCCCAATTTGGCCCATTCCAAGGTCAAAACTTTTTATTTCTAGATGCTGCTTATCAAACCTACATCCTTCCATTACTCCCACCGAACATCTGAAGGATTCCATCTTGCTTTGTCTCACTATTTCCTTTTTTTTCTTTTTTTTTTTTTTTTTGCTTTGTCACAACTATTTTTTATTGATATGAGTGCAATTTTGTAATTATAGGTAGAATTGAGTTAGCACAAATCACGTTGATCACAGCTGGCATGCTCTGAAAACCAACTGGTCTGAACTGGTGCATATTCCTGCATCCTGTGAAGGTGAGGGACAAAGTGTGACCTTCCAGGAACGTGGGAGGGATGAGGGAGGAAAGGGAGGCTCCAGCTCAACTTGCTGATACCCAAAGATTAATAAAGGAAAAAAGAAACTTTGCTGACCCCAAATGCCAACAAAGGAAGAGGGTGAACGGGAAAACCCAAATCCAAGTGGAGTAAAACCCTCCCAAAACTCCACCCAGGGATGTGTGGGTTCTCCCCAATGCAGATAACACCAGCTGGGCTCTTAATGAGAGTCCCTAATTGCCATAAATCAATTAACTGGCTGGGATTTGGGGACAGAATCCAGCAGCAGGGACAGAGGAGGCTGCAGGATGGATGGATGGATGGATGGATGGATGGATGGATGGATGGATGGATGATGGATGGATGGATGATGGATGGATGGATGATGGATGGATGATGGATGGATGGATGGATGATGGATGGATGGACGGATGATGGATGATGGATGGATGGATGGATGATGGATGGATGGATGGATGGATGGATGGATGGATGGATGGATGGATGGATGGATGATGGATGGATGATGGATGGATGGATGATGGATGGATGATGGATGGATGATGGATGATGGATGGATGATGGATGATGGATGAATGGATAATAGATGGATGGATGGATGGACAGTTGACAAATTTTCAGGGTCCACACCACATGCAGAGCCCTGACAGGTTCTTTTAGGGATCTCAAAGCACAAAAGACAGAGCAGGGGACAAAACCAGTTTACTTTTGCAAAAATGCAGCTTTATTTAGTGCCAACCAAATGTGATAGAGGGACAGGAAATAAAAGAGCGAGAGAGGGGGATTGGGATTACAGCTACCAAGGGCAGACGATCCTCTTGGAACCAGCCAATAGATGTTCGCTGCCATCCGGGGAGATCTCGGGGTCTTTGTTTGAGGGTGTCTTTTATAGTCTTTTCCAAAGCGAGTGGCTTCTGCCCAAAAGGTGGGAAGTTTTATGGACATTTTCTGTGGAGATCGTTGCTCCAAGAAACAGGTAGAATCAGGGCGCTACAGCCAGTGCCCTGCTCGAGAGCAGCGCAAGCTCCAGGCACACCAACAGCGCTTGTGAGCAGCTCATTGTTCTCACCTGTGGGAGCATTAACTAGCTGTAAACCAGCCCGAGAAACCTGATTGAAATGGGCACCACCTGAGAACAATCACCTGGCGTTCCTCCCATCCCTGGCCAGCGCCTTTAAACTGCAGTTCGAGGGGTTTTCTTCAAGCCTCAGGCGAGGGTCGTTGGGCAGAACAAACGAGAGGCTTTAGATGGACTCTTACACAAATCCAGGTTTTACCCAAGCCTGGCTTAGTGACCCCAGAGGAGGGAAATGGGAATAACAGAAAATCTGCAAATTCCAGAAATTCTGTGCAAGAATAAATTACTTTTATTGGTAAAGCTTTAAATAATAATACTAATGACCCTCACTATAACCACAGTCCCCATCCCAACAAAGGATCCTCATTCCCATGGACACCTGACATGCTGAGCACCCCAAAAATGTGCAGCTCTTGGGTTTGGGGCTCCACCTGAATCTCTTCCCTCAGCTCTGTCCCATGAGCTGCTTTTCCCAGGCACGGGAGCTCGGGAAAATACAAAACGCATCTGCTCTCAGTGTTATAAATATTCTGATAATCGATTTAATCATATAAAAGAGTGAGTTATAGAGAGAAAATTGTGGAGTATAAGGTGTAGGAATGTCAGCAGAGCTGTGTTTAAAACATGCAACCATAGAAGTGTCAGGAGAATTAACCCACAAACACCAGAGGTTTTATGTCCAAAAAGGAGACAGAGTTCTGTAACTTTATTGGAATAAAGGGGCAATTTCCCCTGGGATCTCTCAGATTTTTAGGTGACACAGCCTCCTTTTTATCCTGATTTCCCGTCTGCATTTCCCTCTCTCTTTCCCCATGGGCTGAGGCATTTGAGAGGTACAGACTCCCCAAAACCCGAATTCCTAAGACCCTGTGAAAAACGAAGTTTATCCTCCAGGTAAAATCTTAAAAGTTTAATAAAGGACAACCGGAGACAAAGATAATAAATCAAACTTTTAGTGCAGGGTGCACACTGCTATTCCCTTTACACACCTTTTCTATTGCATCAGCCTCCTGCATATTCATAAACAATTCTGCGTATTTAAACTTTTCCCCAAACAAGTTCCAAGGGCTGTTTAGCACGGCTCCTCCTCGGGTTTGCCTTTTTAGAGCCGGCACATTTTTGGCTGTGGTTTTAGTCCTCTTCCCGGTCCCGATCCCGGCGCCAAGCCCGATCCCAGTCCCAATCCCAATCCTAATCCCGATCCCAGTCCCCATCCTGGTTCCAGTCCTGATCCCAATCCCAGCCCCGGTCCCGATCCTGGTTCCAGTCCCGATCCCGGTTCCAGTCCTGATCCCAACCCCAATCCCGATCCCAATCCCAAATCCTCTCTCGATCCCGTTCCCAGCCCCAGTCCCGATCCCGATCCCAATTCCAACCCTAGTCCTGGTGCCGATCCCGATTCCAATTCCGGTCCCGACCCCGACCCCAATCCCAATTCCAATCCTGATCCCGATCCCAATCCCAATTGCAATCCTGACCCCGATCCCGATCCCAATTCCAATCCTAGTCCTGGTGCCGATCCCGATTCCAGTTCCGGTCCCGATCCCGACCCCAATCCCAATTCCAATCCTGACCCCGATCCCGATCCCAATCCCAATTGCAATCCTGACCCCGATCCCGATCCCAATCCCAATTCCAATCCTGACCCCGATCCCAATCCCAATCCCAATTCCAATCCCAATTGCAATCCTGACCCCGATCCCGATCTCGATCCCGATCCCAATTCCAATCCTAGTCCTGGTGCCGATCCCGATCCCAATTCCGGTCCCGATCCCGATTCCGATCCCAATCCCAATCCCAATCCCAACCCCGATCCCGATCCAAATTCCAGTCCCGGTCCCGCTCCCCTCCCGCTCGCGCCGTCCCGCGCGCCGGTGGCGACGTCGCGCTGCGCCAGTGCCGTTACGCGGCGTGGTGACGTCATCGCGCGGCGCGGGCAGGCGGCAGCAATGGCGGCGGCGGCAGCGGGAGCAGGGGGAGCGGGAGCGGTGGCGGCCCCGCCGCGGGGCGTGCGCGCCTGGCTGCGGAGCGCCTTCCGCTTCGCCACCGACCGCAACGACTTCCGCAGGTCGGGACCCGGACCGGGACCGGGACCGGGAGCGGGGTCAGGGTCAGGCCGGGGTCGAGGTGACGGTGGGGATCGAGGCCTGGAGCGGGGTCAGGACGGGGACCGGGATCGGGGCAGGGGGTGCGATGAGGATCGGGATCGGGATTGGGGCAGGGATCGGGATCAGGATCGGGATTCAGGGCAGGGATCGGGATCAGGCGAGGATCAGGGGCAGGGGTCGCGATCAGGATCGGGGATCGGGGGCAGGGATCGGGATCGGGATGGGATCGGAATCAGAGCAGGGATCAGGATCGGGGTCGGGGATCAGGGCAGGGATCGGGATCGGGATTGGGATCGGAATCAGAGCAGGGATCAGGATCGGGGTCGGGATCAGGGCGGGGATTGGGATCAAGGCAGGGATCGGGGCAGGGATCGGGATCAGGGCAGGGATCGGGATCAGGGATTGGGATCAGCATCCGGATTGGGATCGGAATCAGGGTAGGGATTAGGATCGGGGCAGGGATCGGGATCAGGGATCGGGATCGGAATCAGGGCAGGGATTAGGATCGGGGCAGGGATCGGGATCGGGGTCCCCGTGTCCGTCCCCCGCCCGTACCAGCAGCAGCGCGCCCGGCAGGAGCGGCCGGGGATTGTCCCTCAGTGCTGGGAGGGACCTCGGGCCCCGTGTCCGGTTCTGGCCCCTCAGGTCAGGGAGGACATTTTGGGGCTGGAGCCAAATTTTGGGGATTTGGGATCTCACCCCAGGGAACAGGGACAGGAGGAGAGGGAACAGCTCAGGCTGCGCCAGGGGGGAGGCTCAGGGTGGGATTTCCTCATGGAAAGGGTTGGCAGGGGCTGCCCAGGGGGTTTGGAGTGCCCAGCCTGGGGGTGGCACCGAGTGCTCCGGGTGGGGATTGGGCACAGCTGGGGCTCAGATGAACTCTCCCGAAGCTTTTGCAGCCTCAGAGCCGCTGGGATTCTGTGCTTGCAGGAACCTGCTGGTGAACCTGGGGCTGTTTGCTGCCGGGGTGTGGGTGGCCCGGAACCTGACAGACATCGACCTGATGGCCCCACAGCCCGTCCCGTAGGTCAGTGCTGGGGGAGGGAGGGGCTGGGGGGCTCCATGGGCTGGGATCAGGGAATATCCTGAGCTGGAAGGATCCACAGATCAAATCCTGCACAAACACCCCAAAATCCCACCCTGGGCATCCCTGGCAGTGCTGGCCAAACCCTCCTGGAGCTCTGGCAGCCTCAGTGCCCATTCCCTGAGGAGCCTGGGAGAAACCCAAACCCTGTGGGGGAAGAACCTTTCCCAGTATGCATCCTAAATCTCTGAAATCCAGCCTTTCCTTGGGTGCTGGCCCTGTTCCCCAGAGTTTGGAGCTGCAGCCCCTCGAGGCTGAACAAACCCCCCAAACTCACCCTGACCCCTCAGGACATGTGAGGTGACACAAATCAGGGCTGAGCCCACCCCAAACCCCCAGAGCCCCCTCTTTACCCAGCCTTAAAGCAGAACCACCTCCCCTGACTGTGCTGAACCCCTGTCCTAGGAAGGAGCTGGAGCTGCTGGGAGCAGAGCTCAGATTCCCACCAGGACTGGAGCTGTGGAGCTGCTCTGATCCCATCTGGAGCTGCTCTGATCCCACCTGGAGCTGCTCTGATCCCATCTGGAGCTGCTCTGATCCCACCTGGAGCAGCTCTGATCCCACTTGGAGCTGCTCTGATCCCACCTGGAGCAGCTCTGATTCCTCTGGAGCTGCTCTGATTCCTCTCTAGCTGCCCTGATCCCACCTGGAGCTGCTCTGATCCCTCTGGAGCTGCTCTGATCCCACCTGGAGCTGCTCTGATCCCACTTGGAGCTGCTCTGATCCCACCTGGAGCAGCTCTGATCCCACTTGGAGCTGCTCTGATCCCACCTGGAGCTGCTCTGATTCCCCTGGAGCTGCTCTGATTCTCTCAGCTGCCCTGATCCCACCTGGAGCTGCTCTGATCCCTCTGGAGCTGCTCTGATCCCACCTGGAGCTGCTCTGATCCCACCTGGAGCTGCTCTGATCCCACCTGGAGCTGCTCTGATTCCCCTGGAGCTGCTCTGATCTCACCTGGAGCTGCTCTGATCCCCCTGGAGCTGCTCTGATCCCACCTGGAGCTGCTCTGATCCCACCTGGAGCTGCTCTGATCCCCCTGGAGCTGCTCTGATCCCACCTGGAGCTGCTCTGATCCCACCTGGAGCTGCTCTGATCCCACCTGGAGCTGCTCTGATCCCCTGGAGCTGCTCTGATCCCACCTGGAGCTGCTCTGATCCCCCCTGGAGCTGCTCTGATCCCACCTGGAGCTGCTCTGATCCCTCTGGAGCTGCTCTGATCCCACCTGGAGCTGCTCTGATCCCACCTGGAGCAGCTCTGATCCCACTTGGAGCTGCTCTGATCCCCACCTGGAGCAGCTCTGATTCCTCTGGAGCTGCTCTGATCCCCCCTGGAGCTGCTCTGATCTCACCTGGAGCTGCTCTGATCCCACCTGGAGCTGCTCTGATCCCACCTGGAGCTGCTCTGATCCCACCTGGAGCAGCTCTGATTCCTCTGGAGCTGCTCTGATCCCCCTGGAGCTGCTCTGATCTCACCTGGAGCAGCTCTGATCCCTCTGGAGCTGCTCTGATCCCACCTGGAGCTGCTCTGATCCCTCTGGAGCTGCTCTGATCCCACCTGGAGCTGCTCTGATCCCACCTGGAGCTGCTCTGATCCCCACCTGGAGCTGCTCTGATCCCCCCTGGAGCAGCTCTGATCCCACCTGGAGCTGCTCTGATCCCCCACCTGGAGCTGCTCTGATCCCACCTGGAGCTGCTCTGATCCCACCTGGAGCTGCTCTGATCCCCCTGGAGCTGCTCTGATCCCACCTGGAGCTGCTCTGATCCCCCTGGAGCTGCTCTGATCCCACCTGGAGCTGCTCTGATCCCACCTGGAGCTGCTCTGATCCCACCTGGAGCTGCTCTGATCCCCACCTGGAGCAGCTCTGATCCCACTTGGAGCTGCTCTGATCCCACCTGGAGCTGCTCTGATCCCCCTGGAGCTGCTCTGATCTCACCTGGAGCTGCTCTGATCCCCCACCTGGAGCTGCTCTGATCCCCCCTGGAGCTGCTCTGATCCCACCTGGAGCTGCTCTGATTCCCCTGGAGCAGCTCTGATCCCACCTGGAGCTGCTCTGACCCCCACCTGGAGCTGCTCTGATCCCCTGGAGCTGCTCTGATCCCCCTGGAGCTGCTCTGATCTCACCTGGAGCTGCTCTGGATCCTTCCTGTCCTGCCTGGAGCAGTGACAAGGACAAAAGGTTTCATGCTGAGAGGGAGAATTGGTTTCCCATTGATTCATTTCTTTGGGATTTTTTTTCCTTGAGGATGTGCACAGAATTTCCTCCTGTACCCCCCAGATGTTTATTAAAGTTTATGGAGTAACAACACAACCCACTGGAATTTCTTCCTTTTTTCCTCTTTGTTTTTTTTTGTGGTTTTTTGTTTTTTGGTTTTTTTTAATAAGAAACTTCAGCTTACAAAAACAAGGTGTAAAAAGAGTAAAGATTTACAAAAAAAAATCATAAAAAGATGATTTGCATTTCACACCCAAGGGATGAGCCCAGCCCTGGGAGCCATCAGCTGCTTCTGGCAGGGGAAATGCGGGCTGGGATGGAACTGGGATCCAAACTGGGATGGACTGGGGGAAACTGGGACAGGAGCAGGAATGGGGCTGGGGGAGGGGAAACCTCTGGGTGCTGCAGAGCACTGAGAGCCTGGGCTGCACACACTGGGAGCTCCAGCTGGGAGCTACTCACAGTTTGCACAGTGTTGTGTGATTTTAGATTTACTCATTTCACAGTGGCTGCTGTGATTTACTCACAGGTTGTGATTTACTCACAGGTTCCACAGTGGCTGCTGTGGTTTTAAATTCACTCACAGGTTCCAAAGTGGCTGCTGTGATTTTAAATTTACTCTGAATTTGCACAGTGGCTGCTGTAATTTTAGATTCACTCACAGGTTGCACAATGGCTGCTGTGATTTTAAATTCACTCACAATCTGCACAGTGGCTGCTGTGATTTACTCTGTGATTTACTCCCAGGTTGTAATTTACTCCCAGGTTCCACAGTGGCTGCTGTGATTTTAGATTTACTCGGAGATTTCAGAGTGGCTTCTGTGATTTCCTCCCAGGTTGTGATTTCCTCCCAGGTTCCTCAGTGGCTCTGATTTGCTCCCAGGTTTCTCAGTGGCTCTGTGATTTATTTACTCCCAGGTTCCTCAGTGGCTCTGAGTTACTCCCAGCTGTCCCAATGGCTTCTCGTTCTGTGGATGTTTTCCCAGTCTGGAGTTTGTCCCCAGGTGTGGGGACAGCAGTGCCCTGTGCCCCCCTCCCCCAAAAACCCTCACCCTATTCCCATAAAAAAACCCAAAATAATACCGTGGGAAAAATCTGATTTACAACTGCTGAAAAATCAAGAAAAAATCTGATTTTAAACCACTGGAAAAATCCTGAAAAATCTGATTGAGAACCACGGGGAAAATCTGAGCTCCAGGAGGTTTTCCAAATATCTTGCCCTGATCCCATCCCTGCCCTGATCCCATCCCTGCCCTGATCCCATCCCTGCTCTGATCCCATCCCTGCCCTGATCCCATCCCTGCCCTGATCCCATCCCTGCCCTGATCCCATCCCTGCCCTGATCCCATCCCTGCTCTGATCCCATCCCTGCTCCAATCCCATCCCTGCCCTGATCCCATCCCTGCTCTGATCCCATCCCTGCCCTGATCCCATTCCCTGCCCTGATGCCATCCCTGCTCTGATCCCATCCCTGCTCTGATCCCATCCCTGCTCCCGATCCCATCCCTGCTCTGATCCCATCCCTGCTCTGATCCCATCCCTGCCCTGATCCCATTCCTGCCCTGATCCCATCCCTGCCCTGATCCCATCCCTGCCCTGATCCCATCCCTGCTCTGATCCCATCCCTGCCCTGATCCCATCCCTGCCCTGATCCCATCCCCTGCCCTGGTGCCATCCCTGCCCTGATCCCATCCCTGCCCTGATCCCATCCCTGTTCTGATCCCATCCCTGCCCTGATCCCATCCCTGCCCTGATCCCATCCCTGCCCTGATCCCATCCCTGCTCTGATCCCATCCCTGCCCTGATCCCATCCCTGCCCTGATCCCATCCCTGCTCTGATCCCATCCCTGCCCTGATCCCATCCCCTGCTCTGATCCCATCCCTGCCCTGATCCCATTCCTGCCCTGATCCCATCCCTGCCCTGATCCCATCCCTGCTCCTGATCCCATCCCTGCCCTGATCCCATCCCTGCCCTGATCCCATCCCTGCTCCAATCCCATCCCTGCCCTGATCCCATCCCTGCCCTGATCCCATCCCTGCCCCAATCCCATCCCTGCCCTGATCCCAATCCCTGCCCTGATCCCATCCCTGCCCTGATCCCATCCCTGCCCTGATCCCATCCCTGCTCTGATCCCATCCCTGCCCTGATTCCTATCCCTGCCCTGATCCCATCCCTGCCCTGATCCCATCCCTGCCCTGATCCCATTCCTGCCCTGGTGCCATCCCTGTTCTGATCCCATCCCTGCTCCAATCCCATTCCTGCAGTTTTCCCCACAAAGAAGGGGAAGATGAACAGCAAAAGTTCCCAGAAGCAGCTGGGAGTGTTTTCCCCTGATGGGAATGTCAGTCTTGTGTCCTTGTCACTGGTTTTGGGTGGCAAAAACCTGAGCTTGGAGTTGTTTTTCTGGGATTCCTGCTTTGTCCTGCAGCGTTCTCTGAGTGTAGAAGAGGATGTAGGCCTGGGTCTTGCACACCTCCTCCACACTACATACATTCAGCTTGGAGTCATTGCAGTGCACCCAAAAACCTGGGAAAAAAAGGGGAAAAAAAAGCTCTTAGCTGAGGCAGCATCCTTTTGGATTTTGGAACTGCTCACAGGAAATATCCACAGGAGAAAAGGTTTTTTCCTCTAACCTGGAAAATGGTTTTAGTATCAATTTTATTTTTTTTTGTGCTTTAGAAATATCAATCTTCATTTAATCAGCCCAAAAGCTCAATTAGGCAGCCAAAAATTCCCTGGGGCCAGGCAGTTTGTGCAGGCAGGAAGGCAGAGCCCATCCTGATCCAGCTGCTGGGATCTCCCAGCCCCCTGCGGATGTTATTCATGAATAGTTCCTGTTTTCCCAGCCTCAAAACACTTTCTGTTCATCTCCTCAAGCCCGAGGATCCTGAGCAAACCCAGCTGCAGCAGCTCCTTGGAGCAGCTCTGAAATGCAGAATGAGAAATTCACACCATTCCCAGGAAAAGGCTCCCTGACAAAAAACCCAAAAACCAAAAACCCAAAAATAAACGACAAAAACAATTAGGACTACAAGGGGAATACAAGGAATTCCACATCCTCCCTAAACTTTCAAAGGAAAACTGCACCTTCTACAGGAGCACTGCTCCAGCTGAACCACATCTGCCCCTGCAGGAGGATGCAGCCACCATTGAATGGGACTGCTGCCAACAGCCCTGCCTGACTGACGGGTGTCAGCTTGGATTCTGACTCTGGCAGTGTTTTGGGATTGTTCTTTGTAATACTGTATTTCTATTTTAAGTTTTCCTAGTAAAGAGCTGTTATTCCTAATTCCCATATCTTTGCCTGAGAGCCTCTTAATTTCAAAATTATAATAATAAGAATTTGGAAGAAGGAGGTTTACATTCTCCATTTCAAAGAAAAGCTTCTGCCTTTAGTAGCAAACACCTGTCCTTCAAACCAGGACATGCACTGTAACCAGAATTAGAAGAACCTTTCAGACGAACCCAAAGCCGTGGGCTGGGCTCTTGGTGAATTGCTGCATCATTAAAATACAATCAACAGCATTTTAAAGAGCCTGCCTGGAGTTCTGCATCCCTCTAACAGCATCTTTTATCAATTATCACAAGTTTGAGGCTGACAAATCCTGAGGAGGGATTGCAAAGGGAGGGAAAGCCAAGGGATGCTGAGTAGGGGTGCAAGAGTTGATGTGAAGTTTCTCTGATCTGCCTCATGACCATCACCAGAGACTGACCCTGAACCCCATCCTCACTCTGACCTGAGTTCTGGCCTGGCCCAGGTGGAGGCTTGCCCAGGGCTGTCTGTGCCTGTGCTGGTGCTGCCCAGGACTGTCTGTGCCTGTGCTGGTGCTGCCCAGGACTGTCTGTGCCTGTGCTGGTGCTGCCCAGGACTGTCTGTGCCTGTGCTGGTGCTGCCATGGCACTGCTCTCAGCAGGGTGCTGGTGCTGCCCAGGGACTGTCTGTGCCCGTGCCTGGTGCTGCCCAGGACTGTCTGTGCCTGTGCTGGTGCTGCCCAGGGCTGTCTGTGCCTGTGCTGGTGCTGCCCAGGGACTGTCTGTGCCTGTGCTGGTGCTGCCCAGGGCTGTCTGTGCCTGTGCTGGTGCTGCCCAGGACTGTCTGTGCCTGTGCTGGTGCTGCCCAGGACTGTCTGTGCCTGTGCTGGTGCTGCCCAGGACTGTCTGTGCCTGGTGCTGCCCAGGACTGTCTGTGGCTGTGCTGGTGCTGCCCAGGACTGTCTGTGCCTGTGCTGGTGCTGCCATGGTGCTGCTCTCAGCAGGGTGCTGGTTATAGTGCCCTGTTCCAGCACCTGTTACCTGGAGCAATGATCTCCATGTACAACAGTCCATAAATCTCCCCACCTCTTGGCCAGAGGCCACTGGCTTTGGAAAAGGACTATAAAAAGTGATCTTGCTAAAGAGACTCTCAGATCTCTTTCTCCCCAATGGATTGAAGAGGTGTGGGGACAACCATCGGGATGCATCCTGTCTGTTGGAAGCTACATCCCATCTTTTTTCTCTCTCTCTCTCTCTCCTTTTCTCCTTTTACTTTATGTCCTTTATCTCTTTCCCTCTCGCTCTCTCTCTCTCTCGCTCTCCCAAAACTGAATTGTTCCAAACTGCATTGCTGCTTTCTGCTGAACAAAACCTGAGTCTCTCGCTTTTGTCTTTTGCACCCTGGGGCCGAACGAACCATCACGACTCCGCTGGGGCTGGGGGGATGGTGACAAGGGGCAGTGGCGGGGCTGGCTGTGCACGCACCTCCCTCGGTGTTGTAGCAGTAGGCAGTGTAGTGCCCCGAGCCGAAGCCCTTGCCATGGTGCATCACCACGGCCGACAGGTCGTACACGAAGCTCCCAGCAGCTCCCAGCGAGGGCAGGCAGTCCCTGCAGCAGTAGGGCTCCATGTCCAGCACCTGCTCGAACAGCACGTGCACCCCGATCTTCTCGCGGTGGTTGCGCTCAGACCACCTGCGGCACAGAGGGGACACTCAGGGAGGCACAAATCCTGGGCTGGCACCCCAAAACTGACTGCAGACACACAGGGGACACTCAGGGTGGCACAAATCCTGGGCTGGCACCCCAAAACCCCCTGCAGACACACAGGGGACACTCAGGGTGGCACCAAATCCTGGGCTGGCACCCCAAAACCCCCTGCAGACACACAGGGGACACTCAGGGTGGCACCAAATCCTGGGCTGGCACCCCAAAACCCCTGCAGACACAGAGGGACACTCAGGGAGGCACCAAATCCTGGGCTGGCACCCCAAAACCCCTGCAGACACAGAGGGACACTCAGGGTGGCACCAAATCCTGGGCTGGCACCCCAAAACTGACTGCAGACACACAGGGGACACTCAGGGTGGCACAAATCCTGGGCTGGCACCCCAAAACTGACTGCAGACACACAGGGACACTCAGGGAGGCACCAAATCCTGGGCTGGCACCCCAAAACCCCCTGCAGACACACAGGGACACTCAGGGCACCAAATCCTGGGCTGGCACCCCAAAAACTGACTGCAGACACACAGGGGACACTCAGGGAGGCACAGATCCTGGGCTGGCACCCCAAAACCCCCTGCAGACACAGAGGGAACACTCAGGGAGGCACAAATCCTGGGCTGGCACCCCAAAACTGACTGCAGACACACAGGGGACACTCAGGGAGGCACCAAATCCTGGGCTGGCACCCCAAAACCCCTGCAGACACAGAGGGACACTCAGGGAGGCACAAATCCTGGGCTGGCACCCCAAAACTGACTGCAGACACACAGGGGACACTCAGGGCACCAAATCCTGGGCTGGCACCCCAAAACCCCCTGCAGACACACAGGGGACACTCAGGGTGGCACCAAATCCTGGGCTGGCACCCCAAAACTGACTGCAGACACACAGGGGACACTCAGGGCACCAAATCCTGGGCTGGCACCCCAAAACCCCTGCAGACACACAGGGACACTCAGGGTGGCTCATGGCACCAAAGCCTGAGCTGGCACCCCAAAACCCCCTGCAGACACAGAGGGGACACTCAGGGGTGGCTCATGGCACCAAAGCCTGGGCTGGCACCCCCAAAACCCCTGCAGACACCCCCACACTGCTGCTGATAGCTGGGCTCTCCTGACATTGAAGGGTTTGGCTTCAGGTGAAGGATGCTCCCTCCTACCATTGATGGTTTTTATCTTAGGTGGGGTCTCCCCCTGCCACTGAAGATTTTTATTTGAGGTGGGGTCTCCCTTTGCCATTGAAGGATTTTATTTTAGCTGAGGTCTCCCCCTGCCACTGAGGGTTTTTGTTATAGGTGGGGTCTCCCTTTGCCATTGAAGATTTTTATTTTAGGTAGGGTCTCCTACTATCAGTGATTTTTATTTTATGTGGGGTGTACCTTTGCCTTTGAAAGTTTTTATTTTAGGTGAGGTCTCTCCTTGCCATTGATGGTTTTTATTTTAGCTGAAGTCTCCCTTTTCTGTTTAAGGTTTTTATTTTAGGTGGGCTCTCCCTTTGCCATTATCAATTTTTATTTAAGTGAGATCTCCCCCTGCCACTGAAGGTTTTTATTTTAAGTGAGGTCTCCTCCTACCATCAGTGATTTTTATTTCATGTAGGGTGTACCTTTGCATTGAAGGTTTTTGTTTCAGGTGGGGTCTCCCTTTGCCATTAAGAATTTTTATCTTAGGTGAGGTGTCCCTCACTGCTATTGAAGGTTTTTATTTTAGGTGGGGTCTCCCTTTGCCATTGAAGGTTTTTATTTGAGGTGGGGTCTCCCTTTGCTATTGAAGTTTTTTGTTACAGGTGGGGTCTCCTGACATTGATGGGTTTTATCTTAGGTGGGGTCTCCCTTTGCCATTAATAACTTTTATTTTAGGTGGGGTTTCCTTCTACCACTGATGAGTTTTACTTTAGATGGGGTCTCCTGATGTTGAAGTTTTTTATTTTAGAAGGGGTTTCCTTCTACCACTGAAGGTTTGTTTCATGTGGGGTCTCCCCCTACCATTGTTATTTTTTCTTTTAGGTGATATTTTTGAGCCAGATTTCTCCTCTGACCACCTTTAAAATCCTCAGTTCTACCAACACCCCTCACACCCACCCTGACCACTTGAAAAACTTCTCCTAATATTTTGAGCTTTTTCTGCTTTCTATTCAACAACAAGGAAATGAAGAATTAATATTCACAAACATTCACCTGTGGCAGAAAACCCCCTGCAAACAGGCAAGGTGAGGAACTTTCACCAATCTGCTGGCTCAGAATTTCCACAGCTGCTTTTAGCAGGAATTGAGGGAAGTTAAAGGCTCCAATTTTGGTCATTTTTCCCCAAAAATTCAGGGTTCAGTCCTCACCTGAAGCGTTTAAGGTGCAGCCGGAGGACCTGAGGTAGTCTGTAGATCAGCAACTGCTTTTTAGCTTCACTCAGAACAAGAGGTTTGGGAGAAGATTTTCGCCTTTTACCTGCCCAAAAAAACCCCAAAAACCCCCAAGGCAAAGATTATTAACATCCTATTAATTCCCAAACAACCACCACAGGGTGAACTTTTTTGTTTTTTTTCCCCCAGCCACAGGAATAAACATTTCTGAATTCCTCCAGAACTTCTGTGGGGATCTAAACTCTCCTTTCTTCTCATCACCTCTGAAAACATTAAGAGCCAAAGATATCCTGGGCTGCAGCAGCTCCAGCAGGTGAATTCCAGCTCACAAATATCCAGTGTTTTATTCTCTCTGCTGCTTTAAGCCTCTCATAGAAGCTCAAGAGCATTAAAAAAATGCTCTTTTTACATCATCACAGGTAAAAATGTGACAGGTAAGAGCTCAAAAATGACATGCAGGGTCAAAAAATGGCATGGCAGAGGTAAAAATGGCCTGTGAGAGCCCAAAAATTACGTGCAGAGCCAAAAAATGACATGGCAGGGCTGAAAATGGCACATTAGAGGCAAAAAATGACCTGTGAGAGTCCAAAAATGGCACATTAGAGGCAAAAAATGGCACAGCAGGGCCAAAAACTGATATGACACAGGCACAAATTGGAATGATCTGCCCAGGCAGGTGGTGGAGTCACCATCCCTGGATGAGTTCAAAACAAACTGGATGTGGCACTCAGTGCCATGGGTTAGTTGAGGTATTGGGGCATGGGTTGGATTCAATCTTGGAGGTCTCTTTCAACCCAAAATTCTATGAATTCTGTGAATTCTGTGAAAAATTGGCCTGTGAGAGCCCAAAAATGACAAAGCCAAGAAACAGGAGCAGGCAGGGAAAGGAGATTTGTCACCCCAATGCACAATGCAGGTGTTCCTGGCAGGGACAGGGACAAGGATGGGACAGGGACAGAGACAGGGACAGGGAATGGAAGAGGGACAGGGACAAGGACAGGGATGGGAGAGGGATAGGGAGAGGGACAGGGAATGGAAGGAGGACAGGGACAAGGATGGGACAGGGACAATGACAAGGACAAGGATGGGGACGGGGACAGGGACAAGCACAAGGAAAAGGACAGGGATGGGGACAGGGTGAAGGACAGGGATAGGGACAAGGATGGGACAGGGACAGGGATGGGGGCGGGGACAGGGACAAGGGCAAGGAAGGGACAGGGACAAGGACAAGGACAGGGATGGGGACAGGGTGAAGGACAGGGATAGGGACAAGGATGGGACAGAGATTGGACAGGGACAGGGTGAAGGACAGGGATAGGGACAAGGATGGGACAAGGATTGGACAGGGACAGGGTCAAGGACAGGGACAGGGACAGGGCCAAGGATGGGCCAGGGCCGGGGCCAGGGGCACTCACTGTTGCACTGGTCACAGGCGTAGATCCTCCCCTCCAGGGCCTCTGTCTCGGTGAACTTGGCCAGCATCTCGGTCAGCAGGCACTCAGCCGGGCCCAGGGGCAGCAGGCCCCGCTCCAGGGAGTGGTAACGCTCGGGGAACTCCAGGGACAGGTCCCAGAAAGGCTCCACCGTGTTGGATTTGTAGTTGCACGTCCTGCAGGTGACCTGCAGGGGACACAGGGAGGGACACCCAGCTGCGTTTCCCAGCTCCTCAGCATCCTCCAAACCCTTCCCAGCTCCTCAGGATCCTCCAAACCCTTCCCAGCTCCTTCAGTTCCTCCAAACCCTTCCCAGCTCCTCAGGATCCTCCAAACTCTTCCCAGCTCCTCAGGATCCTCCAAACCCTTCCATCTCCCTCAGGATTTTCCAAACCCTTCCCAGCTCCTCAGGATCCTCCAAACCCTTCCCAGCTCCTTCAGTTCCTCCAAACCCTTCCCATCTCCCTCAGGATTTTCCAAACCCTTCTCAGCTCCTTCAGTTCCTCCAAACCCTTCCCAGCTCCTCAGGATTCTCCAAACCCTTCCCATCTCCCTCAGCTCTTCCAAACCCTTCCCCAACTCCCTCAGAATTCTCCAAATCCTTCCCCAGCTCCTTGAGGATTTCTTCAGATCCTCCCCCAGGGTGGGAATTGCACTGGGTGGGATTTTGGGGTGTCTGTGCAGATCCAGGGGTTGGATTTGATCCCTGTGGGTCCCTTCCAGCTCAGAATATTCTATAATTCCACAGAACTCTATATTATATAATTCTATAATTCTGAACCCACAACTTCAGGCATCTCTTTCCTGCAAGCCAAAAGCTTTAACTAGAAAAATCCACCTTTTAATCTCTGACATGCACAAAGTCCTAAAAATTGCTGAGCTCAGTGGCTGGGGGCAGGGTGACAGAAATTTTCCTGACAACAAACAGAGAACACATTTTGTGTGTGATCTTGCAAACCACCAGTTCTGCTCCTGTTTCATTTCTCCTGGAAAGTACTTTGCTTTGTTTTTTTTTGGAGCTGGGACTTCCAAAATGCCTGGGGATTTTGGGGTCTTGCCTCATGGGGAATGAAATATTTCCAGCAGAGGAAAAAGGGACCAAACAGCACCACAGGCACTTTCACCTCCTACAGGAACCTTTGTTCAGTGTTTCTTGTGCTGGCAAAATAAAAATTGTCACAAAGATCTTGTCCAGAGGTTTATCATGTTCTTCCCAAGCACAGAAACAACACCAAAAAGGGGCAAAAAAATTGCAAAGTCACCTTAAAAACACATTGAAATCCTAAAAGCAGGGAAGGGCTTTGTGTTTGTGCAGGTGATACATGGAAAGGACTCTATAAACGAGAAATGAGTTATAAAGTAGGTATGCATTTATTTAGTCTTGAGGTGCACGGGGAGAGCTTTTTTTAAAGCAAGCACATTGAAATTTTAGAATATTAATTTATTTATTTTCTAAAATTGAGGCATTCCTCAATTCCTCATCTCCCAGGCTTCATCCAGAAGTGGTATTTTCAGCTAAAGTTGTGAATTTGTGCTGAATGTGACAAGGATGGAAATGGTGCACCTGCACAGAAACCCAAGGGATTTTTTCCTCAGTTCCTGAGACTCCTAAATGGGATCCTCAACATGCAGAGCTCCAAGGAAAAACAATTCCATACCTGACTGAGCAGCTGCCCGTGGAAAATGGTGTTGACCACCTTGAGGACCTGCTTGGTGAGTTTCCTCTGCGAGAAGGGGATGAGGATCCTGCGCTTGGTGCCCTCGGACTCGAGCTCCTGCTGCACCTTGTCCAGCAGCTCGCACAGGAACTCCTGCGCGTCCTGCTGGTCGTAGCCGCGGAACGCGGGGATCAGGCTCCACACCGAGTGCAGCATGGCAAAGGGGGACACCAGGGCCCACCTGCCTGACCACATCACCCTGAACAGGGTGTGCAGCTCGTGGCACAGGGAGATGTGCTTGGAGCTGGGCTCCTTGGGCTGGATCAGCTCCAGACTGCGGCTGATGGAGGAGCCCCCCCCGTTCAAGCCGGCTGGAGACGATCCCACCCTGTCAGGCTTCCCTGGCTCGTTAGCAGCAGCCCCGTTTGCCAGTTTGCCAGGCATCCTAGCCCTGCCATTCACAGTTTTAGCTAAAAGTTCTTCTGTTTCACAGAGATCAAGAGTCAAGAAACATTCTCGGAACTTCTGGAGGTGGCTGAGCACCTGCAGGATGGAGTTCATGTAGCAGGTGTTGCCCAGGTTCCTCAGCCCCGTCACCCCGGGCGTCATCAGGGGCTGGCGCCGGACGGAGTAGAACTGCTTCAACCTGCTGCTCTGCACCTGCCTTGAGGTAGGGGAAGCTGTGGCCACCTCCCTGAATTTCCTTGGGATCAAGCTCTCCCTGTGCACGTGGGACAGCAGCCTGGCGCTTTTCCTCGGGGGAGTGTTGGCCAACTCCTCCAGGAGCTGCCTCTTCATCTCCCGCCGCCGCTGCCGAGCCGCCTCCTTCTTCTTCTCCAGCTCCTCCAGCTGCTGCTTCTCCCTCAATTTCAGCTGTCCCCGGGAGCTCCTGTGGAACCAGGTGCGCAGAGCCCTCGCCAGCAGGGCCTGGCGCCGGTGCCACAGCGCTGTCAGCATCTGGGACTGGCCCTGAGGGCTCCTCCTCCTCCAGCCGTCCTCGCCCAGCGCCGTGGAGCGCAGCGTCCTCCCGCCGTGCTGCCCCTTGATGGCCGAGAGCGAGCTCCTGAGCAGCTTCAGGTCCCCCTCAGGGTTGTCATTCAGCACATAATCCTGGCACAGGTAGCAGAAGACGTAGAGCTCGTGCACCTCCATGGCCAGGGGGTGGCGGCTCTCCTGGAAGTGCCTCAGCGCGTGCTCCTCGATGTAGCGGCCGCAGGCCACGTGCGAGCACTTGAGGCAGGCCCAGAGCGACTCGGTGGTGTGGCAGTCCACGCAGTGCCACTTCTGAGGGTTCAGGATCGAGTGGTCCTGGGCCAGTCGGAGCCGCCCCACATGTTTGCATCGATCCATGGCTCACAGGAGGCAGCACTGCTCCCACCTCGGGGGGAAGACACAAGGAAAAGGGTTTTAGAGATGTGACATGCATGTGAAACCTTGTTGTAGGGTCATGGGATATCCTGAGCTGGAGTTATTAAATCTGACTCCTAATCCTGCACAGGTCACCCCAAATTTCCCACATTTGCATCTATCCATGGCTCACAGGAGGCAGCACTGCTCCCACCTCGCGGGGGAAGACACAAGGAAAACAGTTTCAGAGCTGTGACATGCATGTGAAACCTAGCTGTAGGGTCGTGCGATATTCTGAGTTGGAGTTATCAAATCTGACTCCTAATCCTGCACAGCACACCCCAAACTCCTCACATTTGCATCGATCTATGGCTCACAGGAGGCAGCACTGCTCCCACCTCGGGGGGGAAGACACAAGGAAAAGGGTTTTAGAGATGTGACATGCACTTAAAACCTTGTTGTAGGGTCGTGGGATATCCTGAGTTGGAGTTATCAAATCTGACTCCTAATCCTGCACAGGTCACCCCAAACTCCTCACATTTGCATCTATCCTCACAGGAGGAGGCAGCGCTGCTCCCACCTCGGGGGGCAGGACACAAGGAAAAGGGTTTTAGAGATGTGACATGTGTCACAAGGGTTATTGGAAGTGGGCCTGATTGTAAGGGGGCCAAAACAATCATCAGATCAGACTCTAGTCCTGCACAGGTCACCCTAAATTCCCCACACTTGCATCTATCCATGTTTCACAGGAGGTGTCGCTGCTCCCACCTCGGGGGGGGAAGAACACAAGGAAAAGGGTTTTACAGATGTGACATGTGTTTGAAATCTTGTTGTAGGGTCACTGGAAATGGGCCTGATTGGAAGGGTTAGGATCATCAAATCAAACCCTAGTCCTGCACAGGACACCCCAAATTCCCCACACTTGTATCTATCCATGTTTCACAGGAGGTGTCGCTGCTCTGACCTCAGGGGTAAAGAACACAAGGAAAAGGGTTTTAAAGTTGTGACATGTGTTTGAAACCTTGTTCTAGGGTCATGGGATATCCAGAGTCAGAGTTATAAAATCTGACTCCCAGTCCTGCACAGGACACCCCAAATTCCTCACATTTGTATCTATCCATGTCTCACAAGAGGTGTCGCTGTTCTGACCTTGGGGGGAAGAGCACAAGGAAAAGGGTTTTAGAGATGTGATATGTGTTTGAAATGTCATTGTAGGGTCACTGGATATCGTGATTGGAAGGGTTAGGATCATCAAATCTGACTCCTGGCCCTGCACAGCACACCCCAAATTTTTCACATTTGCATCTATCCATGTCTCACAGGAGGTGGTGCTGCTCCGACCTTGGGAGCAAAGAACACAAGGAAAAGGGTTTCAGAGATGTGACATGTGTTTGAAATCTTGCTGTAGGGTCATTGGAAGTGGGCCTGATTGGAAGGGTTAGGATCATCAAATCAAACCCTAGTCCTGCACAGAACACCCCAAATTCCTCACATTTGTATCTGTCCATGTCTCACAAGAGGTGTCGCTGTTCTGACCTTGGGGGGGAATAGCACAAGGAAAAGGGTTTTAGAGATGTGATATGTGTTTGAAATGTCATTGTAGGGTCACTGGAAGTGGGCCTGATTGGAAGGGTTAGGATCATCAGATCAGACTCTAGTCCTGCACAGATCACCCCGAATTCCCCACACTTTTATCTATCCATGTTTCACAGGAGGTGGCGCTGCTCTGACCTCAGGGGAAAAAATCCCAAGGAAAAGGGTTTTAGAGCTGTGACGTGTTTGAAATGTCACTGTAGGGTCATGGGATATCCTGAGCTGGAGTTATCAAATCTGACTCCTAATCCTGCACAGCACACCCCAAATTCCTCCTGTTTGCATCTATCCATATCCCACAGGAGGTGTCACTGCTCTACAGAGGCAAAGAACACAAGGAAAAGGATTTTAGTGCTGTGACACATTTGAAATGTCACTGTTGGGTCATGGGATATCCTCAGTTGGAGTCATCAAATCTGACTCCTGGCCCTGCACAGCACACCCCAAATTCCCCACATTTGCATCTATCCATATCCCACAGGAGGTGTCACTGCTCTACAGAGGCAAAGAACAAAGGGGAAAAAAGGATTTTAGTGCTGTGACACATATTTGAAATCTTTCTGTGAGTTCATGGGATATCCTGATTAAAAGTGGCCAAAAGGATCATCAGATCTGACTCCTGGCCCTGCACAGCACACCCCAAATTCCCCACATTTGCATCCACATCTTCCAGTTACAGCTTCAGCTAATGAAGTCCCCAAATTTGCTGTCCCCAACTCACTTTTTGTTTAAATCTCTCAGGGCCTGAGGCAGTGAGCTGTCCTTGATTGCCAGGCCTGAAGAGGAATTGTTTTGTCAAAATGGGAAACTGTGCATGGAGTTTAGAGTTATACCCTGAAGAATTCCAGGGTTATAAATGTATAAAAAATAGAAGAGCTGAAATCCCAAGGGATCAGTTTGATACAAATTCCCAGTGAATCAGAGCTCCCAGGTTACTCACACACATCCCTTCCTCCTCCAGGCCACGTCCCGGGCCCCCAGCAGCCCCATCTCCCACAAATCCTGCAGAACTGAATTCCTGGGAACTCCTCACTGCCAGGCAGCTTCAAAGCCCTGCAGAGAGAGAGGAAAAATATCCTGGTGATGCACAGAAACCAACAGTGAAAGGCTGGCAGGAGCATCATTAACCCCTGAGTGAAGAACTCATTTATTCCAGAAATAATTCTCTGGAATTACCCCCAGGATCCCCAAATTTTCAGATATTGAGAAACATCACACACAAAATTCCATTCCTTTTCATTCTTTTTCATTTATTTATTATGTTTTTTAGCAGGCTGTAAAAATCTGATCACATGGATTCATGGTGAGGTTTTTGTAGTGGATGACCCAACATATGGCAGAGGGGAAAAATGGGAGTGAAAAAAAACAAAACAGGAGGAAAAATGTGCCCCATCCTGTGATCACTTGGATTTTTGGCTGCTTTGGTTGCTTTTGGTGAGAGACAGGGGGAGGAGAAAGGGAAAGATTAAAAAAAAAAAAAAAAAAAAAAAGCTGTGCTGAGTTAAATTTCATTTCTAGGTGGTTTTTCAAACAATAAAAAGGAAGCAATGAGGAGCTGGCAGGTGCAAACTGCAACAAAATAAGAATCACAGAAGAGAAAAAAATGGAGAAAACGAGAAAAAAACAGAGGGAGAAAGTGGGAAACCGGATCTGAATTAAGTTTGTTACACTTGGAGCTGGCACACAGAATATGTGGTTAAAACATCATTCTATGAGGTGCAAAGTTTAACACTTGCCAAAGCTTTGAGGGTGAAGGAAATGCATTTTTTGTGGCCCCAAATGATGCAAATTTGCTTTAATCACCACCCTTTATCAGAGCTATTGCTGTTGAGGATGGAATCTCTTGCAGAAAAATGAAAGCTCTTCAGTTCTTTCTCCTGAACTCCACTGAAAGCTCAAGTGGCCACTTCAGCACCCAAAGAACCTTTGAGTTTTTTATTTAAACCAGCTCAGAAATTCCCACATTTCCCTTGGGCTGGGCTCATTCCCTCCCAAATCCCAGGAAAGGATTTTGGAAATCCTCACTTAAACAAAGGATTGATTTGATCTTTTTTTATATATATATTTTTTTTATTAATCCAAGTTGGAAAAATCCCTTCCCCACCTTTTTTCCTCTCTGAGTTTTTTTCTCTTTCCTCTTAATTTTCCTCCTCAGGTGTGGATATACAAATTGTGGAATTCTCTTTAGAATCCTGGGCAGAAATTCCAGTTTGCAGGAGTGCAGACACTGTGGTAACACTGACAGCCTTCATTTACATAAAAGAATACTAATTATGTTGTATCATCAACATCTGTGATTCTGCTCACTGCCATATGCGACAGTGAGGGGAATTTAACCCTTCAGCCTCCCCAGCACACCAGATTTGTACTTTGGAACAAAAAATGACCCTGAACGACACAATTTTTTAGGGATTCATCAAACAGCTGGATGCTCACAAGCTCTGTGAAGTCTCAGCATGAGAAATTTTCCAAAAATTGCTGAATTTCTCCCCAATTCCCGAGGAGGAAGAATTGCTGGGTATCAGGAAATCACTCCCACAGCAGATCCAGGGAATTATTTAAAAAAAACACGAACAAACAGATTAAGGAATCCTGTTTGACAATGCAGCAGATAAATCATCAGCCTTTTGTCAACTGCTGCAGATAAATCATCAGCCTTTTGTCAACTGCTTTGGATTTTCCTGGGCAGGACCAGGAGACTTCCTGCTTGGAAAAGGGAAGAGATTCCAAGCACCTCAGCTGACAAAGCAGCTTTGTTATGTGGAAATTCAGGAATTCTCAGCACAAAAGCACCTCTGATGCTGCATTTGGTGTCCCCCATCTGCTTCTCTTTAGGTACTCACAGGTAATTCCTGTAAAAATCCAAGCCAGAATTCCATGTGCACCAAAGTCAGGAAGAAATGGTGTTTATTTAACCCCAAAGCACTTGAATGAGAGGATTTTCCTGGAAAGTGAAGCTTCTCCACCCAAGTGAATCCTTCACATTCAGGATTTCTCTTGCTGACTCATATTTTTGACTCTTTCCATTAAAAAAAAAAAAAAAAGGAATCAACTCTCACGTGTTCCAAATGCAGCTGGAGCAGCTGCAGGTCCAGAGTGAAATAAATTTCACAGAGTGAAACAAATCCCTGGAAATGCTGGCACAGGACTAAGGAGAGAAGTTTTCCTCTCTTAAACACTTTTGCCACAATCTGCAGCTCTCAACGGGAATTCCAAGGCTGGGGTTAAAGGAGAGCAGGATTTGTGAGTCAGGAGCTGTAAATACAGGCACGAGGTGAGGGGAAAACAAACCTGGCAGAGATCACAGGGCTGGAGCTGCCCCAGAAATCCCAAATTGCTGCTCTGGATGATGAGCAACACCAGGATTTAAGGATGGGCAGGAAACACCTTGGAAAAAACCACTCAGAGCTCTGCTCTTTGTAATTATCAGGTTTGAACTCCTGGGTTTGCATTTTTTTTTTTTTTTTCATAAGGAATCTCTATAAAAATCTTCCTTTTCTCACCAACTTAGATCTCTTCCAGAGAAGGGTTAGGGAAGGAAAAGAGGGAATCACTTGGAGCACTGCAATCCACTAAAAATGAGTCAAACTGAAATAAAATAGCAGGGAATAAAACCAAAATAGAGCTGTTAGTTCAGCTAAATCACATTTTCAAGCCTATTTGAAAACTTTTCACCTTGTAAATCACTTTAACACTGGGGCAAACCCCACTTTGTTGCTTTGCATGGCTGAGAATTCTGGAAAAAAAAATCCACAGTGAGATCCTCTAAGAGCTCCCAGTACCAAATGCAGCAGGAATAATTTGGCTGCTGCCCCTAAAAATGGTCACAAGAAACCAGCCGAGCTCATTCTGCTCCTTTGTGCCATTGTTGGACGTTTGGAACCTGATTAAAGCCATCTGCAGGCATCTGGTGACAGCAGCTACTTTCTTTTTCTAAATAAATCTGTAAAAAGCCAAAAAAAAACCCAAAAAAACAATTCAAGGGCCAGGAGAGGTGCTGGATGTTCAACCCTGGAATGCTGCTGCTTTTATTTGTCCAAAAGGTGATTCCAGAATAAATAAAAGAGCACAAAGTCCTGGGAATCATCTGCCAGGACAGGTGGGAAGCTCAGATTGAAGGATTTTTTTTCACTCATTCCTTCCCCCTCTCCTGGGAATGGCAGAAGTGAAGCACAGAACCACTGGGAATTGGTGCCACATTAAATAAAGCACATTTGCCTTTTTTTTTTTTTTTTAACCATTTTTTTGCAGCACTTTGGGAAAAATATCCTTGGATATTTTTGGTTTCAATCAAAATTTTGTGAGGAATAGATAGAATTTGATCAAATTATAGAGACAGGACTGAAAGAGTGAAGGTTTAGGTTGGATATTGGGAAGGAATTGTGCCCTGGGAGGGGCTGGGATGGAATTCCCAGAGAAGCTGTGGCTGCTCCATCCCTGGAAGTGTCCAAGGCCAGGCTGGAACAACCTGGGACAGGAGAAAATGTCCCTGCCCTGGATGAGCTTTAAGATCCCTTCCCCAAACCATTCTGGGATTTTATGGAATAGGATTCAAAATCCTATTCCAAGCACTTCCCATCCAAATAAATCACTTTTGATGTGGAACTCTCCAATTTCTGCTGCAAACACTCCAAAATGGAAAGCTGGGGATATCAGAGAGATCTCCAAGAATTCTATTTTTAAAAAAACAACAAAACCAACACTTTTTTCCCCTGATTGTTTTCACCTCCCAGTTTGTCAGGCAGCAATTATTGAACCAGATGTGCAAATGCAAACTTGTAATGTGAGCTGCTGTTCTGGGGAATTGGTGGAGCTGCACTCCCCAAAATCACCTCCCTCTGCTTTTCCTGGTGAATTCCAAGCAGTCAGAGAAGGAATCAAATTCTTTTTGGCTTGGTTGGGTGACAAATTTATGACTCCACCAAAATCCTCTTCCAAGAGCTGGAATTCCAGCTCCACACAAAGGGCTGCACATGTGTCTTCTATTCACATTCCTTCTCCATGAAGATCCTTGGGAATGGAGCAGGGTTTGCAAATAATCATGGAAAAGGCAAAGAGGAGGTGAAATCCTTCAGTCCACAAAAGAAAGAGTGGTTGTGTGTTTGCACTGCCATGTGAGTTGAAAGTTTTTAAAATTTCAAGTGTTTTTAAAGATGAAATTTGAATATTCTGATTGAGCCAAACTCAGTTTCTCATTGGAGAAATGAATAAAAGTAACTAAAACCTCAATTAGCTCTATTTTTAATTTTCAGCTCTTGATTTCAGCTTTAAAACTCCATTTGCAGGTGAAATATTAGCAATACATTCCTTAGACTCACTGAAAACAAACAAAATCCACATCCTACAGATCCCTGAAAATGTGGGAATTTCTATTTAATGACCCCAGATGTTAAAAAGCATTGTTAAAATGCTATTTATGTCATAGTTCAAAGCTTTCTAAAGGTTAATTTCTCTATTTGCTGCCCTTACTTTCCATCCAGGTTTTATTTTTTATTTTTGGGATGGCATTAGGAAAAGGTCAATTTGGGAAATGGAGATCTGGGCATTAAAACAATTCCCAGTGTTCCTTAATAACTCCAGTCCTCCTGGAAGTCTAAAGGGAAGGAATTCCTTGCAATCCCTGCAGGAAACTCACAGCAATTCCCTGCTGCAACTCACAGCAATTCCCTGCTGCAACTCACAGCAATTCCCTGAAGGAACTCACAGCAATTCCCTGCTGGAACTCACAGCAATTCCCTGCTGCAACTCACAGCAATTCCCTGCTGCAACTCACAGCAATTCCCTGCTGCAACTCACAGCAATTCCCTGCTGCAACTCACAGCAATTCCCTGCTGCAACTCACAGCAATTCCCTGCTGCAACTCACTGCAATTCCCTGCTGGAACTCACTGCAATTCCCTGCTGCAACTCACAGCAATTCCCTGCTGCAACTCACAGCAATTCCCTGCTGCAACTCACAGCAATTCCCTGCTGCAACTCACAGCAATTCCCTGCTGGAACTCACAGCAATTCCCTGCTGCAACTCACAGCAACTCCCTGCTGGAACTCACAGCAATCCCCTGCTGGAACTCACTGCAATTCCCTGCTGGAACTCACAGCAATTCCCTGCTGCAACTCACAGCAATTCCCTGCTGCAACTCACAGCAACTCCCTGCTGCAACTCACAGCAACTCCCTGCTGGAACTCACAGCAATTCCCTGCTGGAACTCACTGCAATTCCCTGCTGGAACTCACTGCAATCCCTGCAGGAACTCACAGCAATTCCCTGCTGCAACTCACAGCAACTCCCTGCTGGAACTCACAGCAACTCCCTGCTGGAACTCACTGCAATTCCCTGCTGGAACTCACTGCAATCCCCTGCTGGAACTCACTGCAATCCCTGCAGGAACTCACAGCAATCCCCTGCTGGAACTTACTGCAATCCCTGCTGGAACTCACAGCAATTCCCTGCTGGAACTCACAGCAATTCCCCTGCTGGAACTCACAGCAATTCCCCTGCTGGAACTCACTGCAATCCCTGCTGGAACTCACAGCAATCCCTGCTGGAACTCACAGCAATTCCCTGCTGGAACTCACAGCAATTCCCTGCTGGAACTCACAGCAATCCCCTGCAGGAACTCACAGCAATCCCCTGCTGGAACTCACAGCAATTCCCTGCTGGAACTCACAGCAATTCCCTGCTGGAACTCACAGCAATTCCCTGCTGGAACTCACAGCAATTCCCTGCAGGGAACTCACAGCAATCCCCTGCAGGAACTCACAGCAATCCCTGCTGGAACTCACAGCAATCCCTGCTGGAACTCACAGCAATCCCCTGCTGGAACTCACAGCAATTCCCTGCTGGAACTCACAGCAATTCCCTGCTGGAACTCACAGCAATTCCCTGCTGGAACTCACAGCAATTCCCTGCTGGAACTCACAGCAATCCCCTGCAGGAACTCACTGCAATCCCTGCTGGAACTCACTGCAATCCCTGCTGGAACTCACTGCAATCCCCTGCTGGAACTCACTGCAATCCCCTGCTGGAACTCACTGCAATCCCCTGCTGGAACTCACTGCAATCCCTGCTGGAACTCACAGCAATCCCCTGCTGGAACTCACAGCAATCCCCTGCTGGAACTCACAGCAATCCCTGCAGTAACTCACAGCAATCCCCTGCAGGAACTCACTGCAATCCCTGCAGGAACTCACAGCAATTCCCTGCTGGAACTCACAGCAATCCCTGCTGGAACTCACAGCAATCCCCTGCAGGAACTCACAGCAATCCCTGCAGGAACTCACAGCAATCCCTGCAGGAACTCACAGCAATCCCCTGCTGGAACTCACAGCAATTCCCTGCTGGAACTCACAGCAATCCCTGCTGGAACTCACAGCAATCCCTGCTGGAACTCACAGCAATTCCCTGCTGGAACTCACAGCAATCCCTGCGGTAACTCACAGCAATCCCCTGCAGGAACTCACTGCAATCCCCTGCTGGAACTCACAGCAATCCCCTGCTGGAACTCACTGCAATCCCCTGCTGGAACTCACAGCAATCCCCTGCTGGAACTCACAGCAATTCCCTCCTGGAACTCCCAGTAATTCCTAGTGAACTCACAGCAATCCCTGCTGGAACTCACAGCAATTCCCTGCAGGAACTCACAGCAATTCCCTGCAGGAACTCACAGCAATTCCTGCAGAAACTTACTGCAATCCCTGCTGAAATTCCCAGCAATTCCCTTCCTCTTCTGTCTGGAGAAGCCTGAAGCAATTACAGCAAAACCACACAATTGGAATTATCAGCCCTGAGCAGGAAAAAAAAAAATAAAGCAGAATTAAGAACAGGCTGAGAGCTGATTTTGACTGACAAAATGTTCTAATTTCACTTTACAACCAGCTTGGCACAACCCAGGAATTCCCAAAGAATTCTGTGTCAACAGCAGAGGGTGTTGTCCCAAATCCTGAAGTTTTCCACCCAAACCTCCCTCCTGGAACAGCTCAGTTAGAGCAGGCAGGAGAGCAGCTTTAAGGGCACAAAATCAGAAGCACCAACTCCAAATCTGTTGGAAATTCACTTTTTTTGTGCCCCTCATGCCCAAACTGTGGGGATTCACACCAAACTCAGGGATCCTGCTCCAGGGACAGGTTAAACCCAATCACCCCAAGGTGATAAAGCAGGGCAGAGATCAGCAGCCTTCCCTCACATTCCCACGTTCCCTGTTTTATCATTCCTTTAAATCACAGCCAGCCACACAAATCCTGACATTTTCCAGCCTGCAGGAAGCATTTCTGCTTTTCCACACACTCTTTAACCATTGTGATCCTGCTCAGAACATCCCATTTATCACCAATCAGCAGGAAAACAACACATCCAGAGCTGAGGTTCACAGCAACAGTTCACAGATTATGGATTAAAACCATCAAAAATCAGGAAATTGGAGTAGCAAAATGCTACTCGAATCCCATCCAGCTTCTCAATAACAAAATCCATCATTTTGGACTTGATCACTTTAAAGGTCTTTTCCAGTTTTAACAATTCCATGATTGCAAAGGTTACATTGTGAGCACCTTCAGCATTCCCAAAGCTGATGAATTTTGTCTCAAAACCCCGGGAATTTCAATTAAATAACCCCAAACCTCTCTGTGGCAGGGGGATGAGGTGAAGTTTGGCAGCTCCAGCTCCTGTGGCTGCAGCAGGGATGCAGGAGCAGAGGAATCCCAGGCTCTGGCAGCATCTCTTTGTGCCAGACACAAAGAGGGATTACAGCACTTGCTGAGTTCTGGCAGCTCCTCTGCTGCTCTTTTGGGAATAAAATTCAGATCTATCCTGGTGAAATCTCTGCTGGATTAGGGAAAAAACCACGCCAGGAGCAGATCCTGGTGTCAGAGCCATCCCTGAGGCAATAAAATCCAGACTCTGTCCCCAGGCACAAGGAACAGAGCATCAAAAAGGAGAATACAATTCCACAGGCTGGAATTCCCACTCCTTCAGGATCCCCAGACAAAAATAAGATGGATTTTGACAGCCCTCTCCATCATCTGCTTTGCTTTCACTTGCCAATCAATTATTTGGGGGGTTTAACCCCAAAGGAGTGAAGGTTGAAGAGAAGAAAATTTTCAGTGGGTTTTACAATAGCAGAAAATTTTCTCTGGGTTTTGTGACAGCAGAAAATTTTTGTAACAGGAGAGATTTTTCTCTGGGTTTTGTAACAACAGAAAATTTTCTCTGGGTTTTACTACAGCAGAAAATTTTCTCTGGGTTTTATGACAGCAGAATATTTTCTCTGTGTTTTATAAATGCTGTCAATTGGTAAAAATGAGTAAATCACTGTTTATCCAATTGATCCAAGCACAGTGAGGATTTTGGGGTTTTTGATTTGTCTGCCCAGCAAACCCTCAATGGGATTTCTGCCCAGGATCCATAGAAACTCCCACATTCCCATATGGAGAGTGCTGCTGTGTGCCAGATCTGGGAACAGAAAAATCTCTGAGCCCTCCACTGCGACCCTGGGGCTCCACCAAGGGCTTCTGTGTTTTCTTGCCAACAAAGAATTAAGGGATTTACACATCCTCTTCCCCTGCTCAGCTGCTGGGCCTGGCTTGTGCTGGGAGAAGCCAATCCCAGCAATAAATCCCTGCTCCTCCTCAGTGGCCAAACAGAGCTGAAGTGGCAGAAATAAAACTAAAATTTGTGTTTTCAGCCCCAACCTGCTCAAGGTTTGTGCCACTGTTTTTTGGTACAAAATGAAGAATTTAATTTGATCAAATCTACCTTTCCCTGCCATTTCAGAATTATTCCTGATTTGCATATTAGGAATCCTGCTCTGGCTGAAATCCTTTTTTTTTCCTGAATTGCAGGATGTGAGTGGTGCCTTTGTGCTGCCCACAAGCTGAGGTCAGGAGCAGGACCCCGATTTGTGAACTCTCAGGTTGTTAATCTTCCTTAAGAACTGCAGATCAGGCCAAGCCCCATTCTGCAGCATCTGTTATTTTAATAAATTATCCTCCTAAGAGGTTAAAGTTCATCCCTTCAATTTGTCCTGAGATAAAACAACAACAGGACAAGGAGAGTAAAAAAGGGAGAGGTGAATTTGGGTTTGATGCCACAAAAAGCTGCTCCTAAACCCTCCCAATTTTGGGATAAATAAAATATTTCCTTCCTTATTCTTACTCATTTCCACATCACCCAAACCAGCATCTCCAACCATCCTGGGAAGTGAAGAAAAAGAGCAGAACAAATTCCAAAGGAGATTTTTTTTCCCCCCTTATTGAAAGCCACTTGCTGTTTCCACTCTCCACCATGAATATTTTATTTCCTCCAAATAACTCTGCTGAGCAGGATCTTCATCCCTGCTCTGATTCAGGTGAATTAACTATTCTTAGTTAAATAGATTTGCTTCTAGTCTTAGTCTGATGAGAGATTAACTCCTGACTGGTGGGATTATGGATTTACCTCTGGAACTAAATCACTTTTGAATCTGAGTTACAGCTATTAGTTCTTCCCAGCTCAGCTGAACAGCTTTTGTGTTTTTGAAATAATGATTAAACATCATTAAATCCAAGCTCAGGGCTCTTTCTAACAACTCCAAGGAATAAACAGCTCATTTCAGGTTTTTTCTAAGAATAGCAGAGTTTCACATGGATTTTTTTTTCCCACCATAATTAATGCCATTTTAAATCTAGAATGTTTGTCCTTAAAATTAAAACATGTTTTTTTGTGCTTGTGAGGTTTGAAAGGACATAACCCCCACTTATCAACCTCCTCTTCCCACATGATATTGCCATTATTTTTCTGCAGCTGCAGAAGACACAAAAAATTCACAGAATCACAGAAGATCCTCAAAAAATCATGGAAATCCAAATCCTTACTTCTATAAAGCAACAATCAGACATTTAAACACTGCTCTTAAAGGAAACATGAAATATTCCAAACGTGACACCTGAAGAAGCCACTGAGAGGAATCTCATGAACAAAAATAAAAATAACCTGTAAATGCCATGGGAGGTCACTGGATACTGAAATCCAGGATTGAAACCCCCTCATCCTCAATTAAGTTTTTTTTAATAACCCAAATTTCAGTTAATTCATCTTCAAGCAGCCCTTTGAGCCAGCCACTACATCTGAATTATTTAATTTCTCACTGTTAATGACTTGAAAACCCTTAAACATCCAGAACCAGACTGTGCTGTTCAGTTCTACCAACACACACAAATATATATTAAAAAAATAAAATATATATATTAAAATATATCCCTGGATTTGTCTAACTCAATCCTTATACCCAGAACCCTGATAAATCCCCACAGTGACTACAAATGCAAACAAAATGAATCAATAAAACTCCTCATTCCATAGAGTTACATCTTCAGGGGGAAGGGAGGTTTCCATGCCCAATTTTATTTTTTGAAGTTCAGTGGATGAAGAAATGATTTGGCTCTGGAGGATCCCAACACAGAATTTATCAATAAAAATGTAATAATAAGATAATGCTCGAGGTAGGAGCCAACAACAAAAAGAATATTTTCTACATACACACAGCACTTGTTATTTAACCTGCAGCACAAGGTGCAGTTCTAAATTCCTGAATAATTCTGAAATTCCTGAATAATTCCAGAGCTGGAATGGTTCCAGCACATCCAAAGAAAGGATTTATGGGAATGACAGGATGAGGGGGATGGATTTAAACTGTCAAGGAACAGGTTTAGATTGAATATTTGGGAAAAATTCTTCAATGTGGAAGTGGGGAGACCTTGGCACAGGGAAATTGTGGCTGCCCCATATCTGGAAGTGTCCAAGGGCAGCTGGGACGGGATTGGGGATGCTGGAAATTGTCCCAGCCCATTCATGAGCTTTAAGGTCCTCCCAATCCCAACCATTCTGGGATTTTGAGATTTAATACCAAAAAAAACCCACAGAAACCAAAAAAAACCAAACAAAAAACTACTTTTCACTGGGAATAAGGGATGGGATGGATTTGATTTTCACTGGGAATAAGGGATGGGATGGATTTGATTTTCACTGGGAATAAGGGATGGTATGGGATGGGATGGGATGGGATGGATTTGATTTGCTTTTCACTGGGAAGAGGGATGGGATGGGTTTGATTTTCACTGGGAATAAGGGATGGGATGGATTTGATTTGCTTTTCACTGGGAAAGAGGGATGGGATGGATTTGCTTTTCACTGGGAAAAGAGATGGATTTGATGCTCATTGGGAATAAGGGATAGGATGGATTTGTCTCTCACAGGCAAGTAAGGGATGGGATGGGTTTGATTTTCACTGGGAATAAAGGATGGGATGGGTTTGATTTTCACAGGGAATGAGGGATGGGATGCATTTGCTTTTCACAGGGAATAAGGGATGGGAGCCATGCTCACTGTGCCTTACTGAGCTCAGCTGATCCCCTACAGAACACCTCAATGCAGAGCCACCTCTGTGGCCCATAACTCTTGGTTTGATCTTCCATGGTTTGCCTGGAAAGTGAAGAAATGCACTAAAGCTTTGCTGTAGTAAATTGGTCTTTTGAAAGAAAAAACCAAACCCCATCTCTGGCTGTGCCCAGAGGGGGAACACCAGGTTTGTTTCCCTGTAAAATCCAAGTTATTTAGCAATTCCAACCTTCTGGGGGGATTCCTGTGCTTTTTCCTTTGGCATTTCAGTGCCAAACTCCTCAAAACTGCTGCTAAAACACCTCCTTAGTCAGAATTTTTCTTTAAATAATCCATTTGTCACGACTGCCACGTTCCACAAGACACACTTCAGAGCAACTTGGAGCTGTCACATCCCTGGATTCCAGCTCTCTGTCTCCATTTGGAAAAGCAGCTGAAAGCTGAATTAGAGAGACTGAGCAAAGTGGGAGCACCAGGAAAGCTCCTGGTTTTCTGATATTTTTTTTTTATTTCCTCACAAAGCCAGACTTCTGAGTGAATTACAGCATAATTAGCTAATTAAAGGAACTCACCCAGTGAGTGTTCTTTCAAAAATCTCAAGGTATGTCCCAACAATTTGCTGTTTTCTGAGGGATTTCAGCTGATTTGTCACCAGCTGGAGGTGTAACAGCTCACGTGCTCCTCATTATCATCTTGCAAGCTAAAAGCTCATTAACAACAATTAGGAAAAAAAATATAAACTTGGCAGCTTTGTGTTATTTTCTGCCTCCTACAGACACTCCTTAATGCTGCTGCAAAAATGGATTTTCTTCCTTTCACGCCCAGCAGAACAGTGGGGTTTAATCTGAATTTTCCTCAGTGCACTAGGATATCAATTACAGCAAATAAACAAATAATCAGCTTCAGTTCAGCTAAAATTCCATCCCAAAGACACCAGCAAAGGGCAGAATCTCACCTCCAGCTTTACCTCCTCTCCCTTTTAATCTGTTCTGTTTTCCTGGGGTGTTCTGGCTGCTCTGTGCTGGAATTCCCTGGCACACCTGATCCATGTTTGAGCTAAAATCTCCTAAAACCCCAAAGTGAAGAGCATTTGTGGGCACACAGGGAAACATCAACCAACAACTGAGATATTCTCAGCTCTGAATGGGATTTTAAAATCATTTCTGTTCAACGATCTGGATTTACTCAGCACCCTTAGGAGCAAAGACTCATTAATGGTTTCACACTAATGAGGATCCTCTTTCTTTCTCTGGAATTCAAGGGGGGCTTTTTTCTAGACAAGAGCTTGGGGTGAAGGTTTGGGAAAGGAGAAGGGATTGAGAAAAGTGAAGAGGGTTTGGGAAAGGTGAAAGGGGATTGGGAAAAGTGAAAGGATTGGGAAAAGTGAAGGGGTTTTGGGAAGGGTGAAAGATTTTGGAAAAGGTGAAAGGGGTTTTGGGAAAGGAAAAGACGTTTTGGGAAAGGTGAAAGGGGTTTGGAAAGGCTTAAAGATTTTGGGAAAGGTGAAAAGGTTTCGGGAAAAGTGAAGGGGTTTGGGAAAAGTGAAGGGGTTTGGGAAAAGTGAATGGGTTTTGGAAGGGTGAAGGGGTTTTGGGAAAGGTGAAAGGGTTTGGGAAGGGTCAAAGATTTTGGGAAAAGTGAAGGGGTTTTGGGAAAGGAAAAGGGGTTTGGGAAAGGTGAAAGGGGTTTGGGAAAAGGGGTTGGGAACGGAGAAGGGATTGGGAAGACTTAAGGGGTTTTGGAAGGGTGAAAGATTTTGGGAAGGGTGAAAGATTTTGGGAAAAGTGAAAGGGTTTGGGAAGGGTCAAAGATTTTGGGAAAAGTGAAAGGGTTTGGGAAGGGTCAAAGATTTTGGGAAAAGTGAAAGGGTTTGGGAAGGGTCAAAAATTTTGGGAAAAGTGAAAGGGTTTGGGAAGGGTCAAAGATTTTGGGAAAGGTGAAAGGGTTTGGGAAGGGTCAAAGATTTTGGGAAAAGTGAAAGGGGTTTGGGAAGGGTCAAAAATTTTGGGAAAGGTGAAAGGGTTTGGGAAGGGTCAAAGATTTTGGGAAAGGTGAAGGGTTTTGGGAAGGGTGAAAGGGTTTATGAATATCAGGCTGCTGACATAAAAGCATCTTCCAAGGTTTCATTCCCCACAGGGAAAAAGAAAAAGCCCCAGCAACAAACCCAACCCTTGATGAAATATTCAAGCTGAAAACCACAAAGGTTGTTAAACAAAGTGAGAAAACTTCTCATTCTCACCAGAGAGGATTCCTGCAGCAAATACAGGAACAACCCCATCTTCCCATTCCTCCTGCCCTCAACCACTGCCCCCAGTTACAGGCAAAGTTCTCAGACAACTTATTTATTATTTCTCTGTTTATTTATAACAGTTTTAAACCAACCCCTCAGTTTTGTTTTGCCTCAGAGCTGGAAAACTTCAGAGAACCTTTCAGGCTTCCCCAAAGCTAAAAACACTCAGGAAGGAATCCACTCTTATACACCAGCAGCTGAGTTTTGTGGTATTTTTTAGCATTTTGTAGTATTTTGAAGTATTTCCATTTGTTAATTGTTCTAAATCAATCCATTAACATCTTCTGAGGGCTGAGAAAACACTGAATTTCACTTTATGAGTCCCAGCAGAAACCCTGTGACATTTCAGTATAAAAACAGTTAATGAAGGGAAAAAAAAGGCCAAGAAAAATAGAAGCTAAAAGACATTTTCAGTCCTTTATACTGAATAAACCACTTTTGGTGCTGAGAAAGTGCTTCTTGTCATGTGTTTGGAGGTGCTGAGACAACACAGGGCTGCTTAAAAATAATAATTAACAAGTGAGTGTGTTTTAGCACTGAGGAAAAACAACCTGCAGCGTGTGATGTGGGCAGAGCTGCAGCAGCCACGAGAAATCCTCTGGAAAAAAAAAAGACACCAGAACCTGAATGTGCCTTTTTCTGTCCCCATTCTCTTCCCAACCCCAGCACACAAGGCTGATCCCAAATTTCTCCATCCTCACAAGCCTTGGACCACATGGACTGGAATCTCGGCAGGAATTGCAGCAAGAGATTCCTTCCTAACAATCCTTGGACACACAACAGCCAAACAAATCCCCAGCTTGGGCTTTTTGCCTCTTTTCTAGCCCCTAACCCGTTGCATGTGTGACTATTGTCCAAGCCCTGCTCCTGAGCAAGCAAAATTCTCTTGTAACAAACCCAAACTTGCACAAAACCCAGAATTATTCCATGCTGGAAAAAAATCTGCCAACTTCAAAACACTCTTTTCCACTTGGAGTCAGCTCGTATTCATGGGGAGAATGATCAGGGGAGGAATAAATGCACATTTATGGTTTGCTGAAAGCTCAGAGACATCAAATGCTGCTCACACTTGGCACATCACTCCCAAATATTTGCACCCAGCCTGCTCTCAAGGCAATTAAAAACACCAAATAAAACCCCAAACGCTTTTGTTGCCTTCTCTTTTTTGGGTTTTTAAACATCACCCAACCTCTCTGACCCTGGATAAACCACTAAGTGCAGCTGCCCAAGGCAGAGCAGCCAAATTTTGGTGAAAATTCCACAGGGCAGCTCCCAACACTTTACAGCAACACTCATTTAATCCACGCTGCTTGCATCCACATGGAGCTTTAAAGTCATAATTCCACTGGTTTATCTCCAGCTCTTTTTCTCATCCTCATTCCCACATCCCATCCACATTTCCTCAGCTCCAGCAGCAGCTCAGCTCTCAGCCCCCTCCCCAACCCCTTATTTTTCCTTCCACCCCCTAAATCATCCCTTTTAATCCGCTGCTTTCTGCCTTTCCTCCTCACAAGAACAACTGGCTACAGCAGGAAAAATTCCCGCTGAAATCCATCGGTTTTCCCTGGAATCCCCACCTCTTTCCCTGTCCTCCAGCAGCATCTTCCCCGAGGCAGCAGAGCGTGAAAGGACCAAATTTTGCATCGTTTCACACCAGGCGACTCCAGGCATCTCTCCCTGACTAAAAAAGTAAAGCAAAGAACTCCGCCAAGTAAAGACAACTTTCCAGTCTCCCAGCTCCAGGATTTTGGGATAACGGGATGCTTTCCCCGACCCGCAGCTGTTTTGACACACGAGGATCAGGCTCCTTCCCTACCTAAAGCGATTACCGGGCGCTTTTCCCTAAAATTAGCAGCTTTTCCAGCGCTGGGTTCCCGTTTGTAGGGGCTGGCTTATCCCTGAGCCGTGATTCCCGTGGTTCTCGTGGCATTGGGACCCCGTTTGGAGGTTTAAAAAAGGGGATTTTGGAGCAGTTTTTCTGACCTCAAGCCTCCCTCCCCGGCTCAAGTTCAGCTCTTTCCCCCTTTTGAGGACACGGCTTTTTGGGGGTGGCTTTTTTTTCCTAAATAAACACAAACCCGCAGCGATTCTCCCCCTTTTCGTGCCCTCTCCCCGCACGGAGGTTTAAGGGGAGTTTTTAAAGATTTTTTTTTTTTCTCCCTCCCAGCAAAGCCACGACCCCCAGCATCCCCTCACAGTCCTGGGAAAGGGGAGGTGGCAATGGGGTTTGGGGAATTTTAGGAAAGGGGTCTTGAGGAGGATAAAGGGGGGTCTGGGGAGGTGGATGAGGGGGGGAATGTGGAGAGGGGAGGATGTTCCCTCAACAAAGGGAAAGTTGCGGAGCCGAGCCGAGCCCGGCGCGGGGGTCCCGCCCGCACACAAAGGCGGCGACCCCCGTGAGGGATGAGGGAGGGGTAACGGGGTCCGCCTCAGCCCCACAGCCGCACTATGGAGGGGGGGTCCCTTTGACGGGGGGCACCAAAGACCCCTCCTCTCCTCCTTCTCAGCCCCATATCCCCCCACCCCTCTCTCCCTCTCTGCCCTCAGGAGGGGTCGCGTCCCGTGTATCCCCCCGCTCCCCTTCGCCCCCCCGTCCCCTTTATTTACCGCCATCACCAGCACGCGCGAGCTGTCACCCAGCGCGAGACGCCCCGGCCGGCCACGCCCCCTCCCCGCCCATTGGCCGCCGCGCCCCGCCCCGCCTTTCCATTGGCTGGAACCTGCGTCGCTCAAAGCAAACACCCGCCTCCCTCTCCGCCGCTTACGCCAATTGCGTAGCGCGGCACACAGGCTAAGACCGAGGGTATTTAGGCTGTTTGCGTAGCGTACGCACCCCGCTGGCGTAGCGTACGCCGCGGCGGGCAGAGCGGTGGCGGGGCGTACGGAATCTGCGCAGCCGGCAGGGGGCGCTGTTCAATGGGCGCCGGGGGGGGCGGGCCGGCGCGGGTTCGAGTCCCGCCCCCGCCCGTGACGTACCGGGCTTTGTGAATCGCGGGGCCGAAGTTCGGTTGAGGCACGGGAGGGTAAATAAGGGTGTCTCGGAGACAAAGAGGCTCTTAAAGGAGCGGCGCGGGGGCCTCCGAGGGGGTGGCGTGGGGTGGGAGGTACCCCGCGGGCGCGCTGAGGTGATGGAGTGCTGAGGCGATGGGGGGGCGCGCCCCGCGGGGGTCGCTGAGGTGATGGGGGCCACGGGGGGGAGGCTGGGAGGGCTTTGAGGTGACGGATACCTTGAGATGGAGATTCTGAGGCGAGGAAGGGGCACCCCAGGGGAGCCCTGAGGTGAGGGGGGGGACAAGGGAGTTCTGAGGTGGTGAAAACCCTGAGGGGATTGGGGGGACACCTTAAAGAGTCCTTGAGGTGATGGGGGATCAAGGGGGAGGTAATGGGAAATCCCGAACAGTCCCTGAGGTGATGGGGGGACCAAAGAGGTTCTGAGGTGATGAAGACACTGAGGGGGAACCCCAAAGGGTCCCTCAGGTGATGGGGAGACCATGGAGGGGGCTGTGCGGGCTCTGAGGTGATGGAGACCCTCAAGTGATGCGGGGGACACCCCAAAGTGTCCCTGAGGTGATGAGGGGGAACCTCAAAGTGTTCCTGAGGTGATGGGGGGATGAAGGACAGGGCTGTGGGGGCTCTGAGGTGATGGAGACCCTGAGGTGATGAGGGGCACCCCAAAGAGTCAATGAGGTTATGAGGGGACACCCCAAAGGGTTCTTGAAGTGATGAGGGGACCCCAAAAGGTCTCTGAGGTGGTGAGGGGATACCCCAAAGGGTTTCTGAGGTGATTAAGGGACACCCCAAAGGGTCTCTGAGGAAATGGGGAACCTGAGATGGGGGCTCTGAGATAATGGGGGTCACACCCCACGTGGCCCCTGAGGTGACAGGACCCTGAGGTGATGGTGGCACCAGTGCTGGCCCATTCTGACCCTGTACCTGCACAGAAACCCAACTGGCACAGCTGCAATGAGCCTGCAGAGTCTAAGAATTAAAACTGCAGAGTAACGATCCTCACTGTCTTTGTGAGACTGAAAAAATGCCACAGCATAAGAAGGGAACAAAAGCCCCAAAAATCCCCTGGGGTGGCAGCAAGACTGCTACTGAAGCACCTGTGACCCTGATAACATCACCTGTATAAATAAATAAATATAAAATATAAATATAAATAATAAACACTGACAGATTTTCAGAGGTGCAGAAGCAGGAAAAAAAATATTCCTGATGGAGCAGGACCCAACCTTCCAAATTGTGATTTGACAGGCAAATAGGATTTTTTTTTTCAAGGAAAGGGAGTAATTTTGGCCATCGAGGGAGTGAAAAGCTGCAGAGCCATTTGGGGCAGCTGGTTCCCTCATTCCCAGAATGCAGACAGGCTTTGCTGGGGCATAGAGGATTAAATCCTCCTCATCCTCACTCTGGAAACCCACTGACGTCAAGGGGTTAATTAAAGGCAGAACGTGGCTCCAGGGGTCCCTTTTTGGAATTCCAGGAACAGCACAATGCATTAATAAAATTAATAAAATCCCCTAGGGATTCCAGCACACACTTCCATGGATTTTTAGGCACACGAGCAGAGTTTTGACATCTCTGCTTAGGGAGCAGCCTCGGGATTTAACAAAGCATTACTAACATTCACCGTGACTAATCTGCTCATTAAGAGGTTTTTTTTTTTTTTAACCTTAAGGCTTGTAAAGAGAAACAGGACAGGGATAACCAACCCTATAAATCCTAGTTTGTTTCCCTAAGTTTTGCCAATTAACCTACGTGGAACCACAGTGAATTTTCACCACTGAACAATCCCACACAAGTCATGAACTTGGGGCTAAGAGTTGCAAAAAATTCAGTATATTCAGCACACTGGAATTTCTACCACACTTAGGGGACATTGTGCCATTTCTTGTGGCTCAAGAACCGCCTCTTTCTGGGCCCTGTGCTGATTAAATTTATTAAATGCTCACAACTAAGAGCTCTGAGCACTCTTAACAGTTAATTAGGTTTGCAGGTATAAACGATAATCAGAGAATCATATTTAAAAATAAAACAGTTCTCAGCCAGAAAATCAAACCACAAATCAGTTGGTTTTTTTCCTTTTTGCTTCAGAAAAAAACCAAAAAACTATTTAAGACAAATTATTTTCTTTACTCTTCAGACTTGTATGGGCAAGGAACCAACAATATTTTTTCTGGAATGCTGGTGCCTTCCCAGAAATATGAAGGAAAAAATATACTGAAGTGATATCATTATGTCTTACAATGAATTTTTGGCTCTTGTTGCCCAAATCCTTCCTTATTCCATTGAATCTGGAGCCATCAGGATTCCTCAAATGGTGTGCAGGGACAGGATATTTATTACCTACCTTAAAAACAATGGGATAAAGCAGCTGGAGTTCTCTCTAAGCTCCTGCCAGGCTTATTTTTTTTTTATTTATCCAGAGCTTTCATTGAGAGGCAGCAGATTTTGACATTCCCATCAGCTACAGAGGATGAAGGCAAGGTAAGAGCAGGAAAATGTGAGAATTCCTGGATTTTTTTCCCCAGGGAAATGTTTGCTTTGGGGGCATAAAACTCTTGAAGCAACACAAACCAGCACAACCCTCAGTGTGCAAGGACAACTTCTCCCAAAATCCAGCATTTTATTGGGATGGAATACAGCAAAACACCAAAATAGAAAAAATAGGAAAAAAAAGGAAAAAAAAATAGAAAAAAAATAGAAATTCAGGCGATTTCTTCTGTAGCTGTTTGTAATCACAGCAGCTCTGCAGGAATTTTTTTCCCTGTCCAAAAAACCACAAAACCATGGATCCAATAATCCCAAAAACCAAAACCAATAATCCCAAAACCAAAACCAACAATCTCAAAAACCAAAACCAACAATCCCAAACCGCGCACGACTCCTGGGACACCGGAAAACTCTGAGATGGGAAAGGTCACGAGAGATAAAAAAACCAATCCTGGTGCTGCCTGTGGCACACCTTGAAGTGCAGGAGCTGCAGGGAATTTTTTCACCTGATGCCAGCCACGGGCACCTGCTGCTGCTTGCGGATCTTGTTGAAGAGCTCCATGTACTGCACCATGGTGTCCCCGGGGCTGTAGGTGCTGTCGTGCTTGGAGCCGAACACCGACGGGATCCCGGGCGTGTGGCTGCCCATGAAGCTCTGCATGAACTCCATCAGCAGGTTCCAGCAGTCGTTGGGGATCACACAGGGGCAGTATTCCACCTGGAACACACCCCAGAGCCCTGGAGCTGCTGGTAGGGGCAGAATTCCACCTGGAATACATCCCAGAGCTCTGGAGCTGGGCACTATTGCACCTGGAACACATCCCAGAGCTCTGGAGCTGCTGGTAGGGGCAGAATTCCACCTGGAACACATCCCAGAGCCTGGAGCTGGGCACTATTGCACTGGGAACACACCCCAGAGCTCTGGAGCTGGGCACTATTGCACCTGGAACACATCCCAGAGCCCTGGAGCTGGGCACTATTGCACCTGGAACACACCCCAGAGCCCTGGAGCTGCTGGTAGGGGCAGAATTCCATCTGGAAACACATCCCCAGAGCCCTGGAGCTGGGCACTATTGCACCTGGAACACATCCCAGAGCTCTGGAGCTGCTGGTAGGGGCAGAATTCCATCTGGAAACACATCCCCAGAGCTCTGGAGCTGGGCACTATTGCACCTGGAACACATCCCAGAGCCCTGGAGCTGCTGGTAGGGGCAGAATTCCATCTGGAACACATCCCAGAGCTCTGGAGCTCGGCACTGTGCACTGGGAACACACCCCAGAGCCCTGGAGCTGGCGGGGCAGAATTCCACCTGGAACACACCCCAGAGCCCTGGAGCTGCTGGTAGGGGCAGAATTCCACCTGGAACACATCCCAGAGCTCTGGAGCTGGGCACTATTGCACCTGGAACACATCCCAGAGCTCTGGAGCTGCTGGTAGGGGCAGAATTCCACCTGGAACACATCCCAGAGCTCTGGAGCTGGGCACTATTGCACTGGGAACACACCCCCAGAGCTCTGGAGCTGGCAGGCGACTGAATTGCACCTGGGAACACATCCCAGAGCTCTGGAGCTGGGCACTATTGCACCTGGAACACACCCCAGAGCCCTGGAGCTGCTGGTAGGGGCAGAATTCCACCTGGAACACATCCCAGAGCTCTGGAGCTGGGCACTGTTGCACCTGGAACACATCCCAGAGCCCTGGAGCTGCTGGTAGGGGCAGAATTCCACCTGGAACACATCCCAGAGCTCTGGAGCTGGGCACTATTGCACCTGGAACACACCCCAGAGCCCTGGAGCTGCTGGTAGGGGCAGAATTCCACCTGGAACACATCCCAGAGCCCTGGAGCTGGGCACTATTGCACCTGGAACACACCCCAGAGTCCTGGAGCTGGCAGGAAGGACAGAATTCCACCTGGGAACACATCCCAGAGCTCTGCAGCTGGGCACTACTGCACCTGGAACACATCCCCAGAGCCCTGGAGCTGCTGGTAGGGGCAGAATTCCACCTGGGAACACATCCCAGAGCCCTGGAGCTGGGCACTATTGCACCTGGAACACACCCCAGAGTCCTGGAGCTGGCAGGAAGGACAGAATTCCACCTGGAACACATCCCAGAGCTCTGGAGCTGGGCACTATTGCACCTGGAACACACCCCAGAGCCCTGGAGCTGCCAGGAAGGACAGAATTCTACCTGGGAATACATCCCACAGTCCTGGAGCTGGGCACTATTGCAGCTGGAACACATCCCAGAGCCCTGGAGCTGGCAGGAAGGACAGAATTCCACCTGGAACACACCCCAGAGCCCTGGAGCTGGGCACTATTGCACCTGGAACACATCCCAGAGCTCTGGAGCTGCTGGTAGGGGCAGAATTCCACCTGGGAACACATCCCAGAGCTCTGGAGCTGGGCACTATTGCACCTGGAACACACCCCAGAGCCCTGGAGCTGGGCACTATTGCACCTGGAACACATCCCAGAGCTCTGGAGCTGCTGGTAGGGGCAGAATTCCATCTGGAACACATCCCAGAGCCCTGGAGCTGGGCACTATTGCACCTGGAACACATCCCAGAGCCCTGGAGCTGGCAGGAAGGATGGTATTCTATCTAGGAACACATCCCCAGAAACCTGGAACTGGTGGAAGGGGCAGAATTCCACAGGGGAACACATTCCACAGCCCTAGAGATGGCAGGAAGGACAGTATTCCACATGGAACACATCCCCAGAGCTCTGGAGTTGCTGATAGGGGCAGAATTCCACCTGGGAACACATCCCACAGTCCTGGAGCTGGCAGAAAGGACAGAATTCCACCTGGGAACACATCCCAGAGCCCTGGGGCTGGCAGGAATTCCCAGTATTCCACCTGGGAACACAGCCCAAGGATGGGTAAGTATAAATAAGACAGGACATGCTGGGAAGATGCAAGAGACCCTTTCCCAAGGGAAGGGAAGGTAAAATGAAAAGGGAAGGACAGCAACCCCCAAATCAGCACAGAATTAATACTGCAGAGGTGCTTTCAGCCCCTTAATCATGCTGACTATCCTGAGAGATGGTGCTCATCTTGTGCAGCTTTTTATCTGGATTATTATTATTTTTATCTTGGGAGACAAGATCCAAACCTGCCTGCTGCACCAGCAACACTGAGACACAAGACAGGGAATTAGAGTCATGGAATGGTTTGGGGAAGGGACCTTAAAACTCATCCAGGGCAGGGACATTTTCCCCTGTCCCAGGCTGCTCCAACCTGGCCTTGGACACTGCCAGGGATCCAGAGGCAGCCACAGCTTCTCTGGGAAATCTATTCCAGGGCCTTCCCACCCTCACAGGGAAGAATCCCATCTCAATACCCCATCTATCCCTGCCCTCTGGCAATGTGAAGCCATTCCCACTTTTCCTGGCCCTTGTAAATAAATCATCTCCATCTTCCCCTACTGGCTCTCTTCACACACCCTCAGTTAGATCATCCCTAGACCTTCCTTCTCCAGCTTCTCCCACAGAATGTCCCTGCCCATCCCTGCCTTTCCAAGGGCTCTCACCTCCACGGAGATGCCCCTGGCGCTGGGGCCCATGGTGACGGTGCCCAGCTTCACCAGGAAGTCGCAGTACTGGTAGCGGGTGCCGCGGCTCTCGATCTTGTTGGCCTTGGCGTTCTGGAAGAAGCCCTTGAGCTTGACCATGAGGGTGTCAAAGTTGGCATCAGCCACGAGGCAGGGCCCGTTCTCGAAGAGGGCGAAGCAGCTCAGGGGGTACTCGGAGTTGTGCATGACGTACATCAGCTTCCCCGTCTGCCCTGCGAGCACAGCCAGGGAGCCGCTGGTTACTGCAGTCGCGAGGAACAGCGCTGGAAGAGTCGGGGTGAAGTGTCTCTGATCTGCCTCACCGTCACCAGAGACTGACCCTGAACCCCATCCTCACTCTGACCTGAGTTCTGGCCTGGCCCAGGTGGAGGCTTGCCCAGGGCTGTCTGTGCCTGGTGCTGCCATGGACTGCCTGTGGCTGTGCTGGTGCTGCCATGGACTGTCTGTGGCTGTGCTGGTGCTGCCATGGACTGTCTGTGGCTGTGCTGGTGCTGCCCAGGGCTGTCTGTGCCTGTGCTGGTGCTGCCCAGGGCTGTCTGTGCCTGGTGCTGGTGCTGCCCAGGACTGTCTGTGGCTGTGCCTGGTGCTGCCATGGACTGTCTGTGGCTGTGCTGGTGCTGCCCATGGACTGTCTGTGCCTGTGCTGGTGCTGCCCAGGACTGTCTGTAGCTGTGCTGGTGCTGCCCAGGACTGTCTGTGCCTGTGCTGGTGCTGCCATGGACTGTCTGTGCCTGTGCTGGTGCTGCCCAGGACTGTCTGTACCTGTGCTGGTGCTGCCCAGGACTGTCTGTGCCTGCTGGTGCTGCCCAGGACTGTCTGTGCCTGTGCTGGTGCTGCCCAGGACTGTCTGTGGCTGTGCTGGTGCTGCCCAGGACTGTCTGTGCCTGTGCTGGTGCTGCCCAGCACTGTCTGTGCCTGTGCCTGGTGCTGCCCAGGACTGTCTGTGCCTGTGCTGGTGCTGCCCAGGACTGTCTGTGCCTGTGCTGGTGCTGCCATGGTGCTGCTCTCAGCAGGGTGCTGGTTATAGTGCCCTGTTCCAGCACCTGTTACCTGGAGCAATGATCTCCATGTACAACAGTCCATAAATCTCCCCACCTCTTGGCCAGAAGCCACTGGCTTTGGAAAAGGACTATAAAAAGTGATCTTGCTAAAGAGACTCTCAGATCTCTTTCTCCCCATTGATTGAACATGCGTCTGTCGTCGGACGACCACGAGGATGCTGCTGTCTGTTGGTAGCTACATCCCATCCTTTCTCTTTATTACCCTCTCTTTCTCTTCCTTTTACTTCGTTTCTTTTACCTCACCCTCTCTCTCTATTGCAAAACTGAATTGTTTTCATGCAATAAACTGCATTGCTGCTTTCTGCTGAACAAAACCCGAGTCTCTTGCTTTTGTCTTTTGCACCCTAGAGTTGAATGAACCATCACGACTCTGCTGGGGTTGGGCGGATCATGACAAGCAACACCCTTCATGGGTGGAAGGAAAAAAAGCAATTTATTAAAACCTGACCTATATTTATAGAACTGTGTGAATCTCAAATGGGACAGCAGTTCATTGGGCAATAGGAGGAAACATCCCACGTCATGTACATCATGTGCTGTCCCAACAGTCAACACCAGGGGCTAATCTTATGTTTATTAATTCTTTTCTATTTGTAAGAAAGCTATAACCCTGGGAAAAATCCTGGCTGGAGCTGAGGAAGTGTCACGGCCTGAGAAAGAAGCTCAGAACCTGAGAAAAGGCCTGGCTGAAATTTGCCTTGGCCTTCAGCAGTGTCAAGGGAGAATGTTGGAAAACCAACATTCCTGCCTTCAAGCAGCTCCTCTTCTTCCTCTGCCCTCCCTGCTGTAATTCTAGATAATTCTCATAATTCCAGATCCTCATGTGTTTATTGTGGTATCCATTCAGGGAATAATGTGGATTTTCTTCTGGAGATTTATAGGGAAAGAAATCCTCAGCAGCGCCAGGATAAAACATCAGCATGGCTCAGGGTGAGGTGAAAGGAGAACCCCAGGAGCCCTCGGGCATGGAGGGAGCTGGGCTCAGCCTCTCCTCCAAGTTCCAGCTGCCAAAAAAGCAGGAGAAAGCTGCTCTGGAAGATTCCAAAGGGTCTGGCTGGGAACAAGGGCTGAGCAGAGGATGGATGGGCTCAGTGGTGAACATCACATCAGTGCCTGGAAGGGATGTGGGGATCCAGGGGGAGGAGGGAGAGGGGAAAAGGAAAGGAAAAAAAAGAGGACAAAGGAAAAAGGAAAAAGGGAAAAGAAGAAAGGGAAGAAGGAATTGCACAATCACAGACTAAGGAAAGTTGGAAGAGATGAAGATCAGCCACTCCAAGGCTCAGCCCAGCACTGCCACTGTAACCCCATAACCCCTAAGCCCCATCAGCCAGCATCAGATCCAGGCACCTCCCCAACACCTCCGGGTAAGGTGGGGAGGAGAAGGAATGCAGGGAGGAAAGGAAAAGGAGGAAAAGGGAAAAGGAGCTTGGAGAAGGGCCGGCCCCGCTGCTGACCCTGTGTGCCGAGGGTGGCCGCGGTGTGGTAGGTCTCGCAGTCCACGCCGAACGTGCCCTGCTTGTCCGCGCCCAGCGCCTCCAGCCGCCGCGCCAGCAGCTCCACCGTCTGCTGCACGCTCTTGCCCTCGGCCACCGGCACCTGCGACACGCTGCGACACGGAGCGGGGGTCAGGGACCCGCCGGGGATCAGGAACCCGCCGGGGCTCAGGAACCCACTGGGGTCAGGAACCCACCGGGGATCAGGGACCCGCCGGGGATCAGGGACCCCCAGGAGCTCAGGAACCTGCCGGAGCTCAGGGACCACCGGGGCTCACGGACCCGCCAGGGATCATGGACCCACCGGGGCTCAGGAACCCACCGGGACTCAGGAACCCACCGGGGCTCAGGAACCCACCGGGGCTCAGGAACCCGCTGGGGCTCATGGACCCACCAGGGATCAGGAACCCACCGGGACTCAGGAACCCACCGGGGCTCAGGAACCCACCGGGGCTCATGGACCCACCGGGGCTCAGGAACCCGCTAGCTCATGGACCCACCAGGGATCAGGAACCCGCCGGGGCTCAGGAGCCCACCGGGGCTCAGGAACCCGCCGGGGATCAGGAACCCACCGGGGCTCAGGAACCCACCAGGGCTCAGGAACCCGCCGGGGATCAGGAACCCACCGGGGCTCAGGAACCTGCCGGGGATCAGGAACCCACCGGGGATCAGGAACCCACCAGGGATCAGGAACCCGCCGGGGCTCAGGAACCCACCGCGGCACCGACCCCACCGCCGGCCGCGTCCCCGGCACTGCTCCGCACCCTCCATCCGCAGATTCTCCCCGTGTGCCCGGGGCTGTCCCCGCCGGGAGCCCTCCCGGATCAGCCCCTCATTCCAGGAGTCTGTCCCAGAGCCTTCCCCCATTCCAGGATATATCTCAGTGTCCCTCCCCATTCCAGGATCTATCCCAGTGTCACCCCCCCCATTCCAGAAGCTATTTCCAGTGTCCCTCCCCATTCCAGGAGCTATTCCCAGTGTCACTCCCCATTCCAGGACCTATTCCCAGTGTCCCTCCCCATTCCAGAAGCTATTCCCAGTGTCCCTCCCCATTCCAGAAGCTATTCCTAGTCCGCCCCCCATTCCAGGATCTATCCCAGTGTCACCCCCCATTCCAGGAGCCTTTCCCAGTGTCCCTCCCCATTCCAGGATCTATCCCAGTGCCTCCCCCAATTCCAGAGGCCGCTCCCGGTGCCCTCTCCCGCAGCCCGGAGCCCACCCCGGATCCCCCGCGCTCACCAGGTGACCCCCATGGTGCCGGTGCCGGAACGGGCGGGTCCGGAGGCGCCGGGAAGAGGCGGAGCCGGCCCGGAACAGGCGGGGCCAGAGCCCGCGTGTGTTGTCCGGTTCCGCCGCGATGCCCAAGGCCCGGCGCGCTCGGGGCTCCGCGCCGGCCGCGGCGCTGCCCCTGGCCGAGCAGATCCTGCAGGACGCGGCGCCGCGGGCTCGGGCCGGGGCTCGGGCTCGGCGCGGGGGTCCCGGCGGGCCGGAGGAGCCGGGGGATGGCGGCACCGACGAGTTCGTGGACGCGCGGCTGTCCCGGCGCATCCTGGAGCAGGCGAGGCGGCAGCAGGAGGAGCTGGAGGCCGAGCACGGCCCCGGAGCGCCCGCAGCGCCCCGGCAGCGCGGCGCACTTCTCGGTGAGCCCCCGGTAGCCCCCCATAGCCCCCCATAGCCCCCGGGCGAGCCGGCCCCGGGCTGAGCCAGCCGCGCTCCCCGCAGGGCCCGGCTCGGACTCGGAGGATGACGAGGAGTGGCCCTCGCTGGAGAAGGCGGCGGCGGCCGCGGGACGGAGCGGGGACTACGGCGGGGAGGTGGAGGTGGATCCCGAGGACGAGAAAGCCATCGAGATGTTCATGAACAAGAACCCGCCGCTCAGGTGGGGAGGGGGCTGCACCGGGGGCTGCAGCGACCCCGGCTCTGCCCTGTCCCGTGTCAGCCCCGTGCGACCCCCGATTGCCCCCCCCGTCCTCTGTTGGCCCTGCACAGACCCCCAATTCACCCCTGTCCCGTGCCAGCTCTCCCTGTCCCCCCTGACACTTTCCCTGTCCCCCCTGTCCCCAGTCCCCCTGACCCTGACCCTGACCCTGTCCCGTGCCAGCCCTCCCTCTCCCCCCTGACCTTGTCCCTGTCCCCCTGACCCTGACCCTGTCCCTGTCCCGTGCCGGCCCTGCATAGACCCCCACCTCACCCCCTGTCCCGTGCCAGCTCTCCCTGTCCCCCCTGACCTTGTCCCTGTCCCCCCCTGTCCCCAGTCCCCCCTGACCCTATCCCTGTCCTCCTGACCCTGTCCCGTGCCAGTCCCCCCGGACCCTGTCCCCTTTGATCCTACCCCTGTCCCATGCCAGCCCTCCCCTGGCCCCGTCCCTGTGCCCCCTGGCCCTGACCCTGTCCCTGTCCCACCGCAGGCGCACCCTGGCCGATATCATCATGGAGAAGCTCACGGAGAAGCAGACGGAGGTGCAGACGGTGCTGTCGGAGCTCTCGGGCTGCCCCATGCCCCAGCTCGACCCCCGTGTCCTGGAGGTCTACAGGGGTGTCAGGGAGGTGAGACTGGAGCAGCTGAGCTTGCAGCCACCACCCCGAGGTGCTGAGGGAGGGGACAGTGCTCTGTGGTGTCCCTGCTGTCACTGCCCCACTCATGGCTCGTGTCCTGTCTCTGAAGGTGCTGTCCAAGTACAGAAGTGGGAAGCTGCCCAAGGCGTTTAAAATCATTCCTGCCTTGTCCAACTGGGAGCAAATCCTCTACATCACTGAGCCAGAGGCCTGGACAGCAGCTGCCATGTACCAGGCCACCAGGTGAGGTCACCTCAGGAACCCTCTCCCATGGCATTTTTGGCTTTTTTTTCCCTATAACCAGAGTCAGATTTACAAACCACCAACCTCCCCCTGGTTTGGCCTCTTTTCCTCATCCATCCCTTCACGTTTTGCTGTTGCCAGGATATTTTCCTCCAACCTGAAGGAGAGGATGGCCCAGCGCTTCTACAACCTGGTGCTGCTGCCGCGGGTGCGGGACGACATTGCCGAGTACAAGCGGCTCAACTTCCACCTGTACATGGCTCTGAAGAAGGCTCTGTTCAAGCCAGCAGCCTGGTTCAAGGGTAGGGCTCTGCTCTGGGCCTTGGCTGGCTGCCTGAGGGGCTGGTTTCCTGGGCTCAGGGCTGTGCTGTGGGTGGAGGAGGTTGTTCTGACTGTCCCCGTCCCCAGGGATCCTCATCCCGCTCTGCGAGTCGGGCACCTGCACGCTCAGGGAGGCCATCATCATCGGCAGCATCCTCAGCAAGTGCTCCATCCCCGTGCTGCACTCCAGGTGAGGCCCTGAGGGGCTGGGGGGAAGAGCTGCTGCTGCAGGGGCCCTGGGAAGTGCCTTGGATCCGTCCCTGCAGCCCCTGGGAGGTGGTGAGGGGTCACTCAGCTGCCCCTGGGGTTGATTCAAGGCTCAGCTTTGTGCCTGCGTGCGTGGTTCCCCCTGACCCCTCACCCCCTCCTGTGTCCCCGTGTCCTGTCCCCTGACCCTCACCTCTCCTGTTTCCCCAAGGCTTTGTTCCCTGACCTTCATCTCTGTGTTCCTGTGGCCCTGTCCCCTTACCCCTCACCTCTCTTGTGTCCCTATGTCCTGTCCCTTGACCCTCACTTGTTCTGTGTCCCTAGGTTCCTGTCCCCTGACCTCTCACCTGTGTCCCTGTGGCCCTGTCCCCTGACCCTCATCTCTCCTGTATCCCCCTGGCCTGATCCCTTACCTGTGTCCCCCCTTTCCATGTCCCATGACCCCCTCCGGTATCCCTGTGTCCCTGTCCCCTGACCCTCACCTCTGTGTCCTTGTCCCCTGTCTCTTCACCTTTCCTGTGTCTCCCTCACCTCTGTGTCCTTGTCCCCTGACCCTCACCTCTCCTGTGTCCCCCTTTCCATGTCCCATGTCCCTGTCCTCGACCCTTTACCTCTGTGTCCCTGTCCCATGACTCTCACCTCTGCTGTGTCCCCATTTCCATGTCCCATGACCCCCTCCTGTATCCCTGTGTTCCTGTCCCCTGACCCCTCACTTCTGTGTCCCTGACCCTGTCCCCCTTGTCCCTATCACCTGACCATGTCCCTGTCCTGCTGTCCCCTGCTGTGTCCCTGTCCCCTGTCCCGTCCCTGTCCCCTGACCTTTCCCTGTCCCCTAATGTCCCCCTCTCCCCTGACCTGTCCCCATCCCCTGATCTGTCCGTGTCCCCTGACCCTCTCTGATGTCCCCCTGTCCCCTGCTGTGTCCCTGTCCCCTGATGTCCCCCCGCCCCTTGACCCGTCCCTGTCCCCTGATGTCCCCTGATGTGTCCCTGTCCCCTGATGTCCCCCTGTCCCCCTGTCCCTGTCCCCCCGTCCCTGTCCCCTGATGTCCCCTGACCTGTCCCCTATCCCCTGTCCCTGTCCCCCGACATGTCCCTGTCCTGTCCCTGCTGTCCCTGTCCCTGCTGTCCCTGTCCCCTGCTGTCCCTGTCCCCTGCTGTCCCTGTCCCCTGCTGTCCCTGTCCCTGACCTGTCCCTGTCCTGTCCCTGTCCCCTGCTGTCCCCTGACCCGTCCCCTGTCCCCCTGCTGTCCCCTGTCCTGGCCCTGTCCCCTGCTGTCCCCTGATGTCCTTCCCGATGTCCCTGTCCCTGTCCTGTCCCATCCCCGCAGTCCCCTGACTGTCCCTGTCCCCCGATGTCCCTGTCCTGTCCCTGTACCCTGTCCCCTGATGTCCCCTGTCCCTGTCCCGTCCCCATCCCGTGCTGTCCCTGACGTGTCGCTGTCCCCTGATGTCCCCTGTCCCATCCCTGTCCTGTCCCATCCCTCGCAGTCCCTGACCTGTCCCCTGTCCCCTGTCCTGTCCCTGTCCCTGCTGTCCCCTGACGTGTCCCATCCCCGCATGTCCCTGTCCCGTGTCCCTGTCCCCCATGTCCCCTGTCCCTGTCCTGTCCCATCCCCTGATGTCCCTGACGTGTCCCTGTCCCCTCATGTCCCCTGTCCCTGTCCTGTCCCACCCCGCGCAGTCCCTGACTGTCCCTGTCCCCCGATGTCCCCTGTCCTGTCCCTGTACCCCTGTCCCTGACGTGTCCCTGTCCCATCCCTGTCCCGTCCCACCCCGCGCAGTCCCTGACTGTCGCTCCCCGCAGCGCGGCGCTGCTGAAGCTGGCAGAGATGCAGTACAGCGGCGCCAACAGCATCTTCCTGCGCCTGCTGATCGACAAGCGCTACGCGCTGCCCTTCCGCGTGCTGGACGCGCTGGTCTTCCACTTCCTGGCCTTCCGCGGGGAGCGGCGGCTGCTGCCCGTGCTCTGGCACCAGAGCCTCCTGGCCCTGGCCCAGCGCTACAAGGAGGATCTGTCCTCGGAGCAGAAGGAGGCGCTGCTGGAGCTGCTCAAGTTCCACAGCCACCCCCAGATCTCCCCCGAGATCCGCAGGGAGCTGATGAACTCCAGGACCAGGGACGTGGAAGGGGAGCAGCCGGTGGGCATGGAGTGAGCAGGGAAAGGCTGGGTGGAGGCTGGGGTACTGCTGGGAGCCTGGATAGGAGCATCCAATCTGGATAGGAGCATCCAATCTGGATCGGGAAGCACCTGTCCTGGAGCAGGGAGCATCCCTGTCCTGGAGCAGGAGCATCCATCCCAGATCAGCAGCACTCAGTCCTAGATCAGGAGCACCTGTCCTGGAGCAGGAGCATCCAATCTGGATCAGGAGCATCCATCCCGGATCAGGAGCACCTGTCCTGGATCAGGAGCATCCATCCCAGATCAGCAGCACCTGTCCTGGATCAGGAGCATCCAGTCCTGGATCAGGAGCACCTGTCCTGGAGCAGGAGCACCTGTCCTGGAGCAGGAGCATCCATCCCAGATCAGCAGCACCTGTCCTGGATCAGGAGCATCCAGTCCTGGGAGCAGGAGCATCCAATCTGGATCATGAGCATCTGTCCTCGGATCAGGAGCACCTGTCCTGGATCCTGCTGCTCCAGGAACAGACTGTGCCTGATGTGAGCCCTGTGCTGCCCTGTCCCGCCCAGGTGCCACCAGCACTGGGACCCTTTGGTTTGTTCCTGCACTCAGAAATAAAACCAGAGCCGTGTTGCTCAGCCAGGGCTGGGTCTGCCCGGCCTGGTCCCAGCCTGTCCCTGTCCCCACCAGCTTCTGGAACTCCCTGCCCAGGGATTTTCCCACTCCAAGCCCCCCAGGGTCACCTGGCCTGTCCCTGGCACTGTGCCCAAGTGCCACCTCTGCTGGAAACCCAGGGGGACTTTTCCATGAGACTTCCCTGGGACCTGTCACTGCCACTGTCACTTGCAGCTTTGGGCCACGGAGAGGAGCCCCTGCTGCACCCCGAGCTGTCACCTCCCATGGCAGCAGCAGGAGCTGGGTGCCCCACACCTCAGCCTTTTCTGCCACTTCCTGATTTCATTTTAACGAAGCCAGAGGCTGATGAGCACAGGAGGGAGCCTGGGCTGGCACACAGCACCCCCGGCACTCACTGAGCTGCTGCAGTGCCCGTCACCCTCCACCCTGCTGGGGAGAAGGTGCAGGAAGGAGTTTGGCTCTGTCACCACCCCTGAGCTGCCCCAGGTGTCCCTCTCCCCCTCCCATCCTGGGAAAAGCAGGGCTGGAGCTCCCAAGGGATCCCCACACAGGAAAGGAGCCCCGCCCTGGGAACGGCGCAGGGAAACCCTTGAGCCACTGGTTTGTTTGTTTCTTTGTTGTTTTTTTTTTTGTTTAAAATATTTTATTGCAACATCACGGGGTTCTCTGGCTCTCCCAGCAGCGGGACTCATGCGAGTGAACACCAAACCAATTTACTCTTAAATTAAAAACTCATTTATATATATATATATATATTATATATAAAAAAGGGGAAAGACATTTCCTTTTTGCACAGCCAGGCTCTGTCCCAGCCCCTCCTGCTCGGGGGTTTCCGGACCAGGCAGCCTCAGGGAGGAGCAGCAGCCCCACCTTTTTCCGCCAGATTTTTGTGTGGCTGGTGGCATCCAAAAAAAAAAAATAAAATTTCTACAGCCACATTGTCCAGAGGTCCCCAAGCAGCAGCAGCATCTGCCTCCCATCCCTGTGGAGTCTCTGGCTTCTCCTGGTTAATTCCACTCTGTAATGGTTTTCTCATAGAAAAGCAGCATTATTTTTTTTTCTCCCTGTTTTACAACAATTTTTATATTAAAAAAAAAACCTAAACAGGATCAACAACAACAATACAAAAAAATGCAGTAATTGCTTTTCCAACTCAAGTGCGCAGCGAGGTTTTGCAGCCTCTGAGGAGGCAGCTGGGATGAACACGCCCCAAATCCCTGCCCTGGAGCAGTGGAGATGCATCCCAGACTGTAGCAGCACATTCAAAGGGTTTTCCTTAAATCCTACTCTGATGCCTAAGCTACCAAAGGACCAACCAGGTTCTGAGGAGAGTCTCCCACTGCCCAGGGAGCCAGGGAAGGGGTGAGGGGGGAAGGCACTTTTTTTGGGAAGGAGAGGAGAGCAGCACCCAGGCCCCACCCCAGCAATGCCAGCTCTCCTCCCTCCCCTTTCCCAGCAGTGAACAATAAATTAAGCAGCCTCAAAACAAAACAAGCCCCACGGGTCCTCTCCAAGCAGAAGCAGCTGCACAACTCCCCCCGGAGCTGTGGGAATGTGGCACGAAGCAATGAGGACCAAAGGGCCACCAAGCAGCTGCTCCAGCAGCCCAGCAGCAGCTGGGGGTGCCAGAATTTGGCTCCTGCAGGGTCGGCTCTGTCCCTCACGGGGCTGGAAGTCGCTGTGAGCACCCCAGAGAGGCAGGGAACAGCAACAGAGCAACAATTCCAAATCCATCCAGGCTCCTGCTCCCTGTCCTGCCAGCAGCTCCTGCTCCACACTGCCAGCCTGGGAAAGGCCCCTCGGAGGTGCTGGGTGGGCAGGGGGGGATGCAGCGAATTTGGGGTGTCCAGGGAGGGGCTGGAGCTCTGGGAAGGGGCCGGTCACAGGTTGACGTCGGTGACATCGGTGGGGGTGCTGGTGGGCTGGCTGCCCCCGTAGGCCGCGGCTTTGCTGCTGAATTCCTGCTGGGACTGGGATGCCTGCTTCAGGCTCTCGGCTAGGGCTGCCTCAATCTGCTCCTGACAGGCCTTCAGGCAGTCCTGGAACGGGGAGACACGTGGGAGATCAGATCCCTGCAGGAGAAGCTCGGAGCAGCTGCTGGGCCGCACCTCTGACCCCCCAGAAAAGGAGATTTTCTCCATCATCCCTCCCCAGGCAAAGCCCCACACTCTGGTTGCCTCCTCCCACCTCCTGCTGACCCCGTTCTGCAGGAACGTGTCCAGCAGAGCTGCCCAAAGTCCTGGAAGGAGCCAGGGTGTGGGCAGGGCAGCTCTGCACTGGCCAAACCCCCCAGATCCCAAAAGCATCCCTGTCCTTGGAGCATGGACCCATCCCCTGCAGCTCCCCAGCTTTCCCAGAGCTCGGGGTGCTCCTGCAGCAGGGCTGGGCACAGGAATTCTGCTGGGTGCCCCTGCCCCAAAATCCACCCTGCAGCACCTCCCACCCACGCTGTGAGCACCACGCTGTGGCTGCCCACAAGGTTTTCACCCTCCTGTCCCCTCTGTGACACCCCCAGGGGACACAGACAGGAAGGAGCAGCACTTGCCATAAATGCAAACCCCACTCTGGTTTTTCCCCCAGAGCTGTACAAGCAGAGGAAACTCCCACTCGGACACCAGGCTGGGCTGTGACAGTTTGCACCTCACGGGACTTTGTCACACCCCGAAATCTCTTACCAGGAATCCGCCAGCAGTTCTTAGAAACTGACAGAGGATGTGGCGAGCCAGAAAATAGCAACACCCAGCTCCCCTTCCTCAGCTCCCCTGTCCTGGCTTCCCATCAGCAAAGCCAGCAAAGCCTCCTCCTGACCCAGCCCCGAGCACCAGGGACACCTGGACAGGGAGTGTCCATCACCAGGGACACCTGGACAGGGATTGTCCATCACCAGGGACACCTGGACAGGGATTGTCCATCACCAGGGACACCTGGACAGGGGCTGGGCATCACCAGGGACACCTGGACAGGGGCTGGGCATCACCATGGACACCTGGACAGGGGCTGGACATCACCAGGGGCACCTGGACAGGGGCTGGACATCACCAGGGACACCTGGACAGGGATTGTCCATCACCAGGGACACCTGGACAGGGATTGTCCATCACCAGGGACACCTGGACAGGATTGTCCAGTACCAGGGACACCTGGACAGGGATTGTCCATCACCAGGGACACCTGGACAGGGAGTGTCCATCACCAGGGACACCTGGACAGGGAGTGTCCATGCCCAGCTGTCCAGCACCATCCCAGCCTTTCCCTCCCCATGCCCAGCCCATCGAGCCTCCCCACCCCCAAGGCTCCCCAGCTCACCACCAGCAATCCTGCCTGAGATGCCAAAGCCAGCCTGGCCACCCCCAGCCCAGCCTGGCTCCCAGTGGCCACAGAGCTGGCCCAGCCCTGCAGCACCATCCCAGCTCTGCCCAGGGCTCCTCCAGAGGGGAAACTGAGTCACTGGACACATCCCAGGAGGAGCTGCCGTGGTCCTGCCTGGGCTGGAGCTGTTTGTGAGGCACCCCACACCTGGGCAGGGGGCACAGCAGATGCTGGGGAGGGACAGGAGGGGACAGGAGGGGACAGGAGGGTGCTGGGCTCCATTTCAGCTCCTCTCCCTCCTCAGAACCCTCCCTGCTTCCCACCTGTTCCCTGCAGCGAGCAGGTTGGGAGCAGGTGGCTGCACTGATTCTCTCTTTAAAAAGGCTCCAGAGAACAAAAAATTCCATCTGCACAAACAGCTCGGGAGGAGCCCGGACAAAGCCTGGTGGCAGCCACCCCCTGCCTGCTCCAGGTCCTGGCAGGGGAGAGACCAAAGGGGAGAGGAAAAGCTCCTGACCTGCAGAGTCCCACAGGATCCCTGTCCCTGCTCCAAGGGCAGTGAGGGGCTGGAGAACCCCCCTCCCCAGTCCTGGTCCCCAGTCCTGGAAGGTTTCATGTCCCAACCCCCCTTTCCTCCCCCCAGCCAGGGCACCTGAAACTGGACACTGAGGGCAGCAGATGCCGAGCCCGAGTGTCCCTGTCCCCATCCCAGCAGAGAACCCGATCCTGCCACCACCTGCCCGGCAGGGAGCAGCCCCTGCCCTTTGTGAGGCTGCTCAAAGGCTGCGGGCACGCCCTGCCCTGCCCTGCCCTGCCCCAGCTGTGCCTCGGGCCGCCCACAGCCCCTGCCCCTCCTCAGACCCGGAGCACGGCACAGAACCCCCCAGAACCCCGCCCGAGCTGGGGCTGGAAGGGCCTTGGATCCACCGCTGAGCCTGGAGCCCCGGGCTGGGCACCACTGACCACCACTGACCACCACTGACCATCAGCATGGCCAGTTCATCCCTGAGCCTGCAGCCCCGGGCTGGGCACCACTGACCATCACTGACCATTACTGACCATCAGCATGGCCAGTTCATCCCTGAGCCTGCAGCCCCGGGCTGGGCACCACTGACCACCAGTGACCATCACTGACCATTACTGACCATCACTGACCATTACTGACCATCACTGACCATTACTGACCATCACTGACCACCACTGACCATCACTGACCACCACTGACCATCAGCACAGCCAGTTCATCCCTGAGCCTGCAGCCCCGGGCTGGGCACCACTGACCATCACTGACCATCACTGACCATTACTGACCATTATTAACCATCAGCACAGCCAGTCCATCCCTGGGCTGACCATCACTGACCACCACTGACCACCACTGACCATCACTGACCACCACTGACCATCACTGACCACCACTGACCATTACTGACCACCACTGACCATTACTGACCATCACTGACCATCACTGACCATTACTGACCACCACTGACCATCACTGACCATCAGCACAGCCAGTCCCTCCAGTCCCTCCCAGTCCCATGCCCAGTCCATCCCAGGCCCTCCATCCCTGTGACCAGTCCATTCCCGGCTCTCTCTCACCACACCCAGTCCATCCCAGGCTGACCATCACCCCACCAGTCCATCCCAGCCCCTCTCTGACCACACCAGTCCCTCCCAGTCTGTCCCCCGCCCCAGGTGACACAGGGACACATCCAGCGAGTCTGGAACATCTCCAGGGCTGAAGCCCCACACCCTCCCCACGGAAAACCCTCCTGCGAGGAGGAGGAGGAGGAGGAGGAGGAGGAGGAGCCGTCCCGCCCCACTCACCAGCTCGGTGCCCGTGATCCCGGCCAGCAGCTCCGTCACGCCCTCGCCGCTGAAGCCGCCCAGCGGCAGCGTCAGCCCGTGGATGGCGGCACCGATGCTGCCCGTGGCCACCATGGACGGCGGGTACATCACAAAGGTGAAGTCTGGGGGCAGCACAGGGACAGGAGCTGTCAGGGAGGGGGTGTAGATGGGGGTACAAAGGTGAAATCTGGGGACAGGAGAGGGACAGGGACAGGAGCTGTCAGTGAGGGCTGTTAGATGGGGGCATCACAAAGGTGAAATCTGGGGACAGGACAGGACAGGGACAGGAGCTGTCAGTGAGGGCTGGTAGATGGGGGCACATCACAAAGGTGAAATCTGGGGACAGCAGAGGGACAGGAGCTGTCAGTGAGGGTGCAGGTGATGGGGGTACAAAGGTGAAATCTGGGGACAGAGAGGGACAGGGACAGGAGCTGTCAGTGAGGGTGCAGGTGATGGGGGTACATCCATCATGCATTTCAAAGGTGAAATCTGGAGCATGACAGGGACAGGAGAGAGGAAGGAGCCATTACTGAGGGTGCAGGTGATGGGGGCACATCACAAAGGTGAAATCTGGGGGACAGGAGAGGGACAGGAGATGTCAGTGAGGGTGCAGGTGATGGGGTTGCATCACAAAGGTGAAAGTGATGGAGCGGGGGTACATCCATCATGCATTTCACAAAGGTGAAATCTGGAGCAGCACAGGCACAGGAGAGGGGAAGGAGCTGCTAGTGAGGGTGCAGGTGATGGGGGCACATCACAAAGGTGAAATCTGGGGAGACACTGGGATGCAGGAGCACTGAACACACTGAGCACCAGGGCCAGGCCTTCAGGAGACGTTTGGGGATGAGGTGGCTGCAGAGACTGAGGGGGAGGCTGAGAAAAGCTGCGATTCAGCCCTGCAACCCTCCCACAGGCACAGCAAGGGGCTGGCACAGCCCTGCTCTCCTGGCACCCCAGAGCTCCCAGGAGCATCACCCCACCTGGAGCAGCTCTGGCTGCACTGAAGGCAGCAGCCAGCCCCCTGCCAAGGTGGGAGCTGTCTTGGGTTGCAATCCAGGATGTGACCAGAAATGTGAATTCTGTCCCCACCTGTTAAACCAGGGTGGGGCAGTGACCCTGATCTCCTGGCACATATTCTCTGCTAATGGGCCAGCTTTAAACCAGCTGGGTAATCATCTTTATCTTTCCCACAGCCCATCCTCCCTCCAGGAGATATCTCCTGTTCATGGCCATTGAGTCCCAGGGCATGACTGATAAAATTCCATCATCCCACTGGGAGATGCTCCAGCCAGGGAAGGAGCCAAGCCTTTCCTACCCAGATAAAAACTGAGATTTGGAACACCAGAGCAGCCTTTTCCACTGGATTCCAGAGGAAAGCCAGACCTTTCCACATCATCCCTGGACCTTCAGAGGAAACTGCACCTTCTCCAGGAGCACTGCTCCAGCTGAACCACATCTGCCACTGCAGGAGGATGCAGCCACCATTGAATGGGACTGCTGCCAACACCCTGACTGACTGACGGGTGTCAGCTTGGATTCTGACTCTGGCAGGGTTTTGGGATTGTTCTGTGTAATACTGCATTTCTATTTTAATTTTCCTAGTGAAGAGCTGTTATTCCCAATTCCCATCTCTTTATCTCAGAGCCCCTCACTTTCCCAGCCCTGGGGGTCCCAGCCCCACCTGTGGCGCAGAGGGCGATGAAGGTCTGGGCGTGTTTCTTCACCAGCTCCACCCGCTCGGGCGGCAGCGGCAGCCGGTGCAGGATGTGGGGCAGGAAATCGTTGGCAATCACCGACACCAGGTCCCACTTGAGCTTCTCCAGCACCAGCAGCTCCCAGTGCTGTGGGGTGAGAGGGGACAGCACGTTATGGGATGGCTCTGGAGGCTCCTGCACAGCACGGGGAAGGGCACAGGGGGTGTCCCCACTTTGTGGTTGTGGCACAATTCCAGCCCTGAGCTGCTCAGATCACAAAAAACACAAGTGGATTCTTCTTTTCAGGGATTAGCCCTGGACACTCCTTGCTTTGCAAGGTGCTGTGAGAGCCCAGGGAGGGAAAAGCAGAGCAGGGACAGAGGGAAAAGGAGGGACAGAGGGAAAAGAAGAGCAGGGACAGAGGGAAAAGCAAGAGAGGGACAGAGGGAAATTACAGCAGGAACATCATCCCAAATCCCTGTCCCACCCCCAGGCTGATGTCCAGGCTCCCAGGACAATCCAGCTCAAGGGACAGAGCTGCCTGTGGGGGCTGCCCCACAAACCCCAGGGCAGGAGGGAATTCCCAAGCTGGGAACGGATTTTGTTTTTTTTTCTGGCAGGAAATTCCCTTTTTCTGCACCAAGAAAGGCTCCAGGTGTGCTCAGAGTATCCCCAGCACTGCTCAGCCACACCAGCACCCTCCAAAAAATGTGGGGGGGGCTGGGAGCCCCCTGAGCTCCAGCTGGAGCTGCTGAGCCCCTCCTGGCTCTGCCAGGGACAGGGACAGGGACAGGGACAGCCCTTGGCAGAGCCACCCCCCAGGCTCAGGGTGAACACAAGCAGAGCCCCCAGGAAATTTGGGATCCCTGCCCTCAAATCCCAGCTCTGGCAAGGCTGGAGCAGCAGCTGAACCCAGCTGGGGCCACACACAGGCTGGGCTGTCACTGCTGTCCCCTCTGGGGGTGACACAGGATCCTTCCCTTCCCCCTCCCTGCAGCTCCCAGCTCCCCAAACCCACAGTGATTTCTGCAGCCCTGCCCCCTCACCCTGGGGTCAGCAGCACATCTGGGGGGGTCCCCAGGTCCCTGGGGCAGGGAGGGACTGGGGACAGTGACAGTGGCAGGACAGGGGAAGGACAGGGGACAGTGGCAGGACAGGGGACAGGTGACAGTGGCAGTGACAGGACAGGGGACACTGGCAGGACAGGGGACAGTGGCAGTGGCAGGACAGGGGACAGTGGCAGGACAGGGGAAGGACAGGGGACAGTGGCAGGACAGGGGACAGGTGACAGTGGCAGTGACAGGACAGGGGACACTGGCAGTGACAGTGACAGGTGACACTGGCCCTGCTGGCCAAGGAACCCCCGGAGCTGAACCCCTCTGTTCAGGTGTCCCCAGTTCAGCACCAGCCCAAATCTCCTCCCCCCAAATTCAGGCTCCAGCCAGCGCTGCCAAGCAGCTCGGGTGGATTTGAGGAAGGGACATTTCCCCCCACGCTCAGATCCTCATTTTCCCCTCTCTTGTCACCCCTTACACAACAAACCCACCCGAGTTGCTCAAAGCAGGGCATTGCCCAACCTGCCCAGCCCCACCCTGAGCCCCAGCTGCCCTCCCAGCCCCACTCCCCCAGGACCCCCTCCTGCCCCACTGCCAGGACTGGGAGCTGTGGGACAGAGGCAAAAAGGGGCTTTGGAGAAGAGGCTGAGGAGCCCCCAGACCCCTTTGCTGGCATTTCCTCAGCCCTGCCTGGGGAGGGGAGCAGAGGAGGGAAATGGGCAATGGGCAATGGGAGATGGGCGATGGGAGATGGGAAGTGGGAAGTGGGAATGGGAAATGGGCAATGGGAAATGGGCAATGGGAGATGGGAAATGGGAGATGGGAGATGGGAAATGGGATGGGAAATGGGAGATGGGAAATGGGAATGGGCAATGGGAGATGGTGGAGATGGGAGATGGGAAATGGGAGATGGGAAATGGGAGATGGGAAATGGGAGATGGGAGATGGGAAATGGGAGATGGGAAATGGGAGATGGGAGATGGGAAATGGGAGATGGGAAATGGGAAATGGGCAATGGGAGATGGGAAATGGGAGATGGGAGATGGGAAATGGGAGATGGGAAATGGAGATGGGAAATGGGAGATGGGGGATGAAAGTGGGAGATGGGAGATGGGAGATGGAGATGGGAAATGGGAGATGGGAAATGGGAGATGGGAGATGGGAGATGGGAAATGGGAGATGGGAAATGGGAGATGGGAAATGGGAGATGGGAAATGGGAGATGGGAGATGGGAAATGGGAGATGGGAGATGGGAGATGGGAGATGGGAAATGGGAGATGGGAAATGGGAGATGGGAATGGGAGATGGGAAATGGGAGATGGGAAATGGGAGATGGGGAATGGGAGATGGGAAATGGGAGATGGGGAATGGGAGATGGGAAATGGGAGATGGGGAATGGGAGATGGGGAATGGGAGATGGGAAATGGGAGATGGGGAAATGGGAGATGGGAAATGGGAGATGGGCAATGGGCAATGGGAATGGGGAAATGGAAATGGGGAAATGGGAAATTGGGGAAATGGAAATGGGCAATGTCCCCTTGTGTCCCTGGGGAGCAAACCCTCCCTGCCCATCCTGGGAGTGCAGCAAATCCCCCCGGGCAGGGAACAAATCCTCACAGCATCACCCAGGGTGTGATCACCCACCCCTCATCCACCCCCCGGGAGTTCTGATCTCTCCTGGCTGTATCCCAGAGGAAAACAACAAAAAACAAAACAAAACAAAAAAACAAAACAAAACAAACAAAAAAAACAAAAAAAACCCAAAATAACAAAAAAAAACCCCAAAACAAAACAAAAACAAACAAAAAAACCCCAACCTAAACAAACAAAAAACCCCAAACAACAACAAACAAAAAGGGAAAACCCCAAACAAAAAACCTAAACAAAAACCCCAAACAAAAACCAAACAAAAACCCCCAAAAACCTAAAAAAAAACCTCTAAAAAAACCTAAAGGAAAAAAACAAAAACAAAAAAAAACCCAAACAAAAAACAAAAAAACCAAACAAAAAAACCTTAAAAAAACCCAAAAAATCAAACAAAAAACAAAAAACCAAACAAAACCAAACAAAAACCAAAAAACCAAAAAAACCTAAAACAAAAACCAAACAAACAAACCCCAAAAAACCTAAACAAAAACAAAAAACCAAGCAAACAAACCAAAAAACCCTAAACAAAAAAATCCCCCAAAAAATTCAAACAAAACCCAACCAAACAAAAAACAAACAAACAAAAAAAACCCAACAACAAAACCAAAAAAACAAACAAACAAAAAAACCCAAACAAAAACCAAACAAAAAAACAAACAAAAACCAAACAAAAAAACAAACAAAAAACCCCAAAAAACCTAAAAAACCCAAACCAAAACCAAAAAACAAAGGAGGCAGAAAAAGCGAATTTCCCCCAGCCTTCCCTGCTTTGCCCTGGGACAAGGGCAGGGGGTGTCTGGCCCTGCCTGGGATGTGACCCTGGGCTCTGTCCCTCGCTGCTGTCACACCCCTGGGGACACTCCTGAGGCTCCAAAATCCACCTGAGGATGGGAACTGGGGCAAACCAGGCGAGCTCAGGGTGGGTCAGTCCAGAAGCCCAAACCCCAGCTGAGCCAGAATTCCTTCCCATTAAATCCTGGGACACCCCTGCAGCCTCAGCTCCTGCTCCTCGATTTTCTCTCCCACTGCTGCTCCTCCATCACCTCCCTGGAGCCTCCTTGGCTCTTCCCAAGGAATTCCTGACCCTTGGCAAAACTGAAGTGAAGCAGGAGGATGGAGATGATTTCCAGCTCTGAGCAGCTCTCACCCAGGAGAGAAAAAAGCAAAAAAAAAAAGAAAAAATTAAATTAAAAAAAAAAGCAAGGTGCTTAAGAGAACGGAAATCCAACTTCCTCCAAATGGACAAATCCCTCCTTGCATCATTTCCTTCTCCCCCAGAATAACTCCAGCGAGTTTTGTGTCCTTTCTGAAGGGCTGAGCTGCTGCCAAGCATCCCCAGGAGGAGGAGGAGGAGGAGGAGGAGGAAGCACAGGCCGGGAGTGCGAGCCAGCTTCCTGCGGGGATGGCCCCGGGCCATGGGAGGCCAGGATGCTCCATTGTCCTGGGGCTGCTGAAGAAGCTCCCCTGGCCCTGCTCTGCCCTCCCCAGCCTCCTCCGGGGGCTGGGAAAGAGCAGGCAAAGGGAAGCAGCAGCTCTGGGGTGTGGAAATTCAGATTTAACTCACTCAGGTCAGGTGGGTCCTTCAGATCCCTCTTTATTAGAGCAGGATTTGCCTCAAAAAGGGTAAAAATCCATGGAAAATGACTCTCCATGGGGATTATAATTGAGATTTAACTCACTCAGGTCAGGTGGATCCTTCAGATCCCTCTTTATTAGAGCAGGATTTGCCTCAAAAAGGGTAAAAATCCATGGAAAATGACTCTCCATGGGGATTATAATTCAGATTTAACTCCCTCAGGTCAGGTGGGTCCTTCAGATCCCTGTTTATTAGAGCAGGATGTGCCCCAAAAAGGGTTAAAATCCAGGGAAGATGACTCTCCGTGGGTGTTATAATTCAGATTTAACTCACTCAGGTCAGGTGGGTCCTTCAGATCCCTGTTTATTAGAGCAGGATTTGCCCCAAAAAGGGTAAAAATCCAGGGAAAATGACTCTCCATGGGGATTATAATTCAGATTTAACTCCCTCAGGTCAGGTGGATCCTTCAGATCCCTGGATATTCCCAGTTTATTAGAGCAGCATGTGCCCCAAAAAGGGTAAAAATCCAGGGAAAATGACTCTCCATGGGTGTTATAATTCAGATTTTACTCCCTCAGGTTCCTCAGTCAGGGAGAATCTTTCAGATCCCTGGATATTCCCTGTTTATTAGAGCAGCATGTGCCCCAAAAAGGGTTAAAATCCAGGGAAGATGACTCTCCATGGGTGTTATAATTCAGATTTAACTCCCTCAGGTCTCTCAGTCAGGGAGAATGCTTCAGATCCCTGGATATTCCCTGTTTATTAGAGCAGGATGTGCCCCAAAAAGGGTTAAAATCCAGGGAAGATGACTCTCCGTGGGTGTTATAATTCAGATTTTACTCCCTCAGGTCTCACAGTCAGAGAGAATCCTTCAGATCCCTGTTTATTAGAGCAGGATGTGCCCCAAAAAGGGTTCAAATCCAGGGAAAATGTCTCTCCATGGGTGTTATAATTCAGATTTTACTCCCTCAGGTTCCTCAGTCAGGGAGAATCTTTCAGATCCCTGGATATTCCCTGTTTATTAGAGCAGGATGTGCCCCAAAAAGGGTTAAAATCCATTGAAAATGACTCTCCATGGGTGTTATAATTCAGATTTAACTCCCTCAGGTCATGTGGATCCTTCAGATCCCTGTTTATTAGAGCAGGATGTGCCCCAAAAAGGGTAAAAATCCATGGAAAATGACTCTCCATGGGTGTTATAATTCAGATTTTACTCCCTCAGGTTCCTCAGTCATGGAGAATCCTTCAGATCCCTGCCAAAAAGGGTTCAAATCCATAAAATCCATAGAAATCCATTGAAAATTACTCTCCATGGGTGTTATAATTCAGATTTTACTCCCTCAGGTCTCACAGTCATGGAGAATCCTTCAGATCCCTGGATATTCCCTGTTTATTAGAGCAGGATGTGGCCCAAAAAGGGTAAAAATCCATAAAATCCATGGAAATCTATGGAAATTCAGGGAAAATTACTCTCAATAGGGATTATAATTCAGATTTAACTCCCTCAGGTTCCTCAGTCAGGGAGAATCCTTCAGATCCCTGGATGTTCCCTGTTTATCAGAGCAGGATGTGCCTCAAAAATAGTTAAAAATCCATGGGAAATGACTCTCCATGGGCTCCCCATGCCCAGGGATGTCCCAGTGCCTCAGTTTCCCTCCCTCAGGCCAGGCTGGTTCCCAATTCCTCTGCCCAGCCCTTGGATAACAAACAGGAATAAACCCCTGCTCTGCTGAGTGCTCACATCCCCATCAGGAAAAAACAAAAGGATCCAGTTTGCTTGGAAAAAAACCAAAAAAACCAAAAAAACCCCAACTTTTGACCCCTAAATAAAACCATTTTCATCCATATTCATTCTGGAGTCCATCACAAAGCATCCTAGAGCAACCCAGGATTCTGGGGGAGGAAAAAATTGGATGGGAGGAGAATTCCAGGACTGAGAGCAGAGTTTTCCAGGAGGAAGGAGCAGGGAAGAGCAGCAGGAATGAGCCCAGAGCCTGGGAATGAGGGGGAACCTCCAGGGATGCTCAGGACTGAGCAAATCCTCTCCAAAAATCAGCAAATAAATCGGAATTAAACAGCTGGGTGCTGTGATGTCCCTCGGGGATGGGGGCAGGACTCAGCACCCAAAAAAGGGAGTTTGGTGTGAGCACACCCATCAGCTCCTGAGGGCTAATTAGGGCATTTATCACCCACTAATGACTCTGGGCAGGGCTTTGGAGGGGAGGGGGTTTTCCCCAGCCTCGGGACAAACCAGGTTGAGCTCAGAGCTCTGCAGGGGTCACACTCAGATCAGCCCACCCCAAAAACCCAGCGCTGAGAATTCGCTGGTGAGTCAATTCTGGGTCCCCAGAGATGCTCTGGCACCGAGGGGAGGTGGCTGCTCCCTCCAAGGCCCCCCAAAAAGGGTTTTTCTCCCATTTCCTCCCTCGTGGCTGAGGCTGAGCTCACAGACTGGATCTCAGAGCTCCCCTCAGACACCACAGCAAACATTTCAGAGCTTCAGAGTGGAACCTTCTGGGTGTGGGGTGAGACTGGAGGGGCAGAGCAGGAACTCCACTCATGCTCTGGAGCAGCCCAGCTCAGCAACCCCTCCCAGCCACATTCTGCACCCAAAATCCCATTGCTGCTGCTGCTGCTGTGGAGGTGAATCTCCCCCATTCCCACTTTTAGCAGCTGGGGAGAGGCAGAACTGCCAGAGCCAGAGCCTGGAGCCTCGGGGATGTCACTGGGGTGACATCAACCCCAGAGTGACAGCCCAGAGTGACACGGGGAACTTCCTCCACAACCAGGAGGGGACAATTCTGCTCCTCAGAATAGGGAGAGTGGAAATATCTTTTACCAAGGAGGAGGAAAATTCAGAGGGGTGGGATCAGGAGATGGCAGGCAGGAGCTGGGCACGGGGAGGGGACACCAGAATTGCCCTGAGCCAGGGCTTGGAGGCTTGAGGATGTCACTGCAGTGACATCAACCCCAGAGTGACACAGGGAACTTCCTCCACAAAGAAAACTTCCTCCTCAACCAGGAGGGGACAATTCTGAAGGATGGAAAATCCTTCACCGAGGAGGAGGAGAATGCAGAGGGAGGGATCAGGAGATGCCAGGCAGGAGCTGGGCATGGGGAGGGGACACCAGAATTGCCCTGAGCCAGGGCTTTGAGCCTCAGGGATGTCACTGCAGTGACACCAACCCCAGAGTGACAGCCCAGAGTGACACAGGGAACTTCCTCCACAACGAAAACTTCCTCCACAACCAGGAGGGGACAATTCTGAAGGATGGAAAATCCTTCACCGAGGAGGAGGAGAATGCAGAGGGAGGGGTCAGAGATGCCAGGCAGGAGCTGGGCACATGGAGGGGGAAACAGAACTGCCTGACCCAGAGCTTGGAGCCTCGGGGATGTCACTGCAGTGACAACTCAGAGTGACAATTCAGAGTGACACGGGGAACTTCCTCCACAACCAGGAGGGGACAATTCTGCTCCTCAGCATAGGGAGGGTGGAAATATCTTTACCAAGGAGGAGGAAAATTCAGAGGGGTGGGATCAGGAGATGCCAGGAGGAGCTGGGCACTGGGAGGGGACACCAGAGCTGCCTGACCCAAAGCCTGGAGTTTTGGGGATGTCACTGAAATGACAGCTCAGAGTGACACAGGAAACTTGCTTCAAAGCCAGGAGGGTTGGAAAATTCAGAAGGATGGAAAAACCTTCACCGAGGAGGAGGAGAATGCAGAGGGAGGGATCAGGGGATGCCAGGAGGAGCTGGGCATGGGGAGGTTCCCAGAACTGCCCGACCCAGGGCTTGGAGCCTCGGGGATGTCACTGAAATGACAGCTCAGAGGGACAGCTCAGTGTGGTACAGGAACCTTCCCCCACAACCAGGAGGGGCCAATTCTGAAGGATGAAAAAACCTTCCCCAAGCAGGAGAGGAATGCAGAGGGAGGGGTCAGAGATGCCAGGCAGGCACTGGGCACAGGGAGGGGACACCAGAACTGCCTGACCCAGAGCCTGGAGCCTCGGGGATGTCACTGCAGTGACAACTCAGAGTGACAATTCAGAGTGACACAGGAAATGTGCTCCACAACCAGGAGGGGCCAATTCTGAAGGATGATAAAACCTGCCCCAGGCAGGAGGGGAATGCAGAGGGAGGGGATGAGGAGATGCCAGGGGAGCTGGGAGGGGCACAGGGCGTTACCAGCAGCTCCTGCGGCGTGATGGAGTTGTCGGTGTAGATGCAGAGCTTCTCCACGGTCAGGGGCATGGTTTCCCTCAGCTTGGAGGCCAGCAGCATGCACACAGCTCCCAGCAGCTGCAGGTGGTTCTTGTGCACGGCCACCGAGGACAGGTAGCGATCCACGTAGTTCATGGCCAGCGGGAAAACCTCCTCCTCGCACTTCTGCTCCTCGCACACCTGGGCACGGCACACAGAAGGAAGTTTTGGGGAGCTCAGCACAGCTCTGAGCTGCTCTTTCACACCTGGCAGGGAAGGAGCCGCAGGCATCGGCACCGAGGCTTCACCTTCTGTGGGGAGCTGAGCTGCAGCTCCACAAAGAGCACAAATGAATCGGAATTTTTGCCGATTTGGCCCCGTTTCTGCTGTGCCCTGCTGCGGGTGGCTCTGGCCAGCTGTCACCCCTGCCCTGGGGAGCGCTGCAGCAAAGAGCAGCTCCAGCTGGAGAGTGGAGAGAAAGGATGCAGGGCTGGCAATTCCACCTGGAGCACCCCAGGGAATCAATGGCAGCACCCGAATCACCCAAAGTCCCCTCCCTGAGCCCCCAGCCGAGTCCAGCAGCTCCACATTGCAGCCCAGCGCCCTTATCTGCCACCAGCATCACATCACTTGCCACACCGAACTTCCTTCTTTCGACACAACCATAAAAATATTGCGGTTTCTCCTCATTCTGCAGCAAACCCACCCTCCTCTTCCTCCTCCTCCTCCTGCCAGCCGCGCTGTCCCGGCCACGGGGACAATGACACGCAGGTCGTGACAGCCGCCAGTGTCACCTCGCTGCCTTTGGGGCTCCACAGGAGCGGCTTCCAAATTTATCCATCGACCCTTCTTGCGAAGGGAATTGCGGGAACAGAGTGACAGCAGGGGGGGAAAAACCCCTTTAAAATTAAAATATTCATTATCCTTTGGAAGGGTTTCCCGGACAGGCAGGAATCCAGCCCTGCAGAATCCTCATTTATTGCGATTCTTCCCTGCGAACCCACCCGCCCCAACTCCTTCCCGCAGAGATGCATTTTTAATTTAGGGAAGTCCATAGCAGCGTTATTATTTCAGCCCCGGGGCTGAGCCCTGCCCGGAGGTTTTGGGTGATCTCTCACGCCCTGGTTTTGCGGTCGGGGGAGGATCCCGCATGGGGGAACCCCAATTTTAGCCCAGCAAACTCGCAGCATCACCCCCCGCGCCTGACACCGCGGACATCAGCGCAGGGCTGTCCCTGTTCTGGGGGATCCCGGCGGGATTCGCTACCTCCAGCATCCAGAAAGCCAACATCTTCCGCATGTAGGGCTGGATGTCGCGCTGCACGCACTGGAAGTAGGACACGCGCGGGCTGTAGCGCTCCTCCAGGCTCAGCAGGTTCTGCAGCACCCGCCGGTCCCCCAGCAGCTGCGGGTCCCGCGCGGCGCGGGGAGCGCGGGGCGCGGGCTCCACGCACAGCAGCTCCATGGGGAGAGCAGAGCGCGGAGGGGGACGCGGGTCAGAGGGACGAGACCCGTTCCAGCAGCGGGCGGAGCGAGGCGCCGCAGCCACCGCCGGCTCCGCCGCGGGACGCCGGGAACTGGCGGCGCTGCCGCTCCCTCCGCGGCCCCCAGCGCCGCCGCGCGCCGGGGGGCGGGGCCGCGCCGCGCCGCAGCCAATCACCGAGCAGCACCGCCGCGCTTCAGCCAATCACAGAGCGGCACCGCCGCGCCCTCCGGACCGAGGGGCGTGGCTAGAACAGGCACTAACCAATCAGAGCAGCGAGCGCCGCGGGGGGCGTGGCCCGAGGGGGCGGGGCCAGCGGCGCGCCGGCGGGACGGGCGCACGTGGGGCGCGGCGGGGCCGCTGCCATGTTGGGGGGGGACGCGGGGACGCGGGGACACGGCGCGACCCTGCCACCCCCCGCCGCACATTTTCCTGCTTTCCTCCCCGCTCCGAGGCACCCGGCAAGCCCTGACACTTGAATTTTTTTTCAGCGTTGAGTCCTATAATTTTTTCTTATTTTTTAAGAATTTTTTCTTTTTTTTTCAGCGCAGTTTGTTTTTTTTTGTGTGTGTGCGGTTTTTTTCCAAGGCTATGGAAATAATCAGCCGTGCACATGTTTGTTTGGAGCCGCGCCGTGCCGAGCCTGCTGGCTTCCAAAATTCCCCCTGGTGCGGCTCCGTGGCAGATAACAAGCGCGGGGGCTGCCCAGATAAAGCTTTGTCAGCCGAATAATTCACAATTGTTTGGGAACACCTTTGAAAAGTACGAGGCTGCTCGGTCCTCAAAGGAATTTTAAATAGTTTTGCAATGCGGCTTCCCCGGCTGCGGGCTGGGAGCTGATCCTGCTCCTCCCAGATCCGCTGGAATTCCTGACTGGGAAGCTGCAGACTGGTGTGGGAAGCTGATTTTTGTCACTGCCTACAGAAGCTGCGGCTTTGCTGCTGGGAAGTGTCAGAAAACAGCATTAAATATATAAAATAAACACCTGATTGTCCACGCAAAACTCAGGAACGGAGCGATGGGAGCTGCAGAAATCCCAGAGCAAAGCCAGAATCCCCAAAATATCCCAAACTGGGCTCCTCTGGACACCTCTGCCCCATCCTGCTGGGATATTCCTCGGGAAATAAACTCATTTTTAGGCTAAGGAACAAAAATGTGCCACCACAGCTGCTCCCACACAAAGTGACACTTCAGTCACTTCCACCTGTGCCACTTTGACACATTTGGTTCTTCTTTGTCATCTGAAGATGACAAAAAAAAATGCCCCAAATTAATAAATTTCGTCTTTGTTCTGTCAGCTCAGGATTTTTGGGGAGTTTTCGGATGAAAATCATCGTTGTGATCAGAGGTTTAGTGGCTCAAAATGCCCCTGGTGACAGTGAACACCGAGGTCACATCCACAGCATCCTGCCCCGGGCAGGTGCCTTTAATTGATGCAATTTAAATATTGCAATTTGTGGCATTAATTAATTTTTAATGATGTCACCAGCGTGGATTTGCTGTGTTGAGAAACCCAAGGATGCTGCAGAACTGAAGGGGGAAAAAAATGGGAGAGAATTCCATCAATTACAACAAGAAGGAATTTTTCTAGGCGAGATCAGAACTCCCAAAATTCTTTTTTTTCCCACCCAACTTTCTTTCACCTTACAAAAAAAATTCTTCCAGCAAGAAATATTTGAGGAATCCATGGGACAGAGCCCTGTGGATCAGTCAGCTGCTTTTAATCCAGGGTGCAGGGGAAGAGAAGGGCCCCAGATCCCACATTTTGAATAAAAATAGCAGCTCTTGGACTCTGCAGCAAAGGGAAACCACAGCAGTGGCTTTTGGGCCTGCTGGTTTTTGGGGCTGTGTCTTTGGAAATTGAAAGTTTTAGGGTTTTTTGTTGTTTTTTTTTGTCCCAGACTCGCTGGGTTTCCTCCTGCTCCTGCTGTTTGTGGGGTGGTTGTGGCCCCACAGGAGGGGGAAGGGGAGGTTGCACAAGGATGATGACTGGGCAGAAGTGGAGCCTCTGCAAGCCACAGGAGCGGGCTGGAAATGCAAAAATTAGAGTGCAGCATCCTAAAAAGCCTAAAGTGTGTGGGTGTGCTGAGGGGAAAGGGGGGGAAATTCCAGGAAAACCAAATTTTGGTCACTGCTGGCCATTGATAGGCGGCTTCCTGGCTGGGGCAAGGTTAAAAAAGGAAATTCCTTGGGAGCAAAAATGACAAAAGCCCAGTGGCTTCCAGGAGCTCAGCCCAGTGAGGTTGGTCTTTGCTGAATCATAAAACTGGGATTGTTTTGTTGGAATGTTGGTGATGAGGGGAAAAGTTCTCAAAAGGCAGCAGGATGTGGGGCTGGTTCTGTGGGCTGGGATGGAGCCTGGTGCCATTCCATGGTTTTGGAATTGTTGGGGTTGGAAAATCCCTCCAGGATCATCAAATCCAAGCTGGGAGTGATCCCCACCTTGTCACCAGAGCACTCGGTGCCACATCCAGGAATTCCTGGGATATCTCTGGGAATGAGGGAATCCAAATTTCCCTGAGCCCTTCCAAGGCCTGACCACCCTTTCCATGGGAAAATTCCTCCTTATTCCATGATGAAATTTCTCCTGATTCCATGAGGAATTCCATGAGGAATTCCTGCTGATTCCATGGGGAAATTCCTTCTGATTTCATGAGGAAATTTCTCCTGACTCCAGGGGAATTCCTCCTGGTTCCATGGGGGGATTTCTCCTGATTCCATAGGGAAATTCCAGCTGATTCCATGGGAAATTCTTCCTGATTCCATGGGGTAAAAGCTTCCTGATTCTATGAGGAAATTCCTTCTGATTCCATGAGGAAATTCCTCCTGGTTCCATGGGGAAATTCCTTCTGATTCCATGGGGAAATTCCTCCTTATTTCATGAAGAAATTTCTCCTGGTTCCATGGGGAATTCCTGCTGATCCCATAAGGAAATTCCTTCTGATCCCATAAGGAAATTCCTGCTGATTCCATGAGGAAATTCCTCCTTATTCCATGGGGAAATTCCTCCCAATTCCATAAGGAAATTTTTCCTGATTCCATGGGACAATTCCTTCTGATTCCATTGGAAAGTCCTCCTGATTCCATGAGAAAATTACTCCTGATTCCATGAGGAAATTTCTCCTTATTCCATGGGGAAATTCCTCCTGGTTCCATGGGAAATTCCTGCTAATTCCATGAGGAAATTCCTCCCCCTGAGGTCACTTCCCCTGTATCCAAGAATTCCCATTCCTGGAGTATAAATCCACTTATTCCCAAGTTCCCAAACCAGGATTTTTCTAGGGAGAAAGGAGATGGATGTAGGGAAACTCTTGGCTGAGGTGGCTTCCAGAAGAGAGCAAAGAAAATATTGGGAAGAGGGAAAATAGGAAAAAAGGGATTATTGTGACTATGGGCTGAGCCAGCAACTCACTGCAAATAATTTAGGGGAAAAAAATCACAAATTTTAAGAAAATTAAGAAGTAAAATTTTTAAAAATTCAAATTAAAGTGGGCTCTGCCTCTGGAGTGTGAATTTTGGGCCAGATGTAAATCCAGAGGAGCCAGCCCAGGTCACCTCAGTGTTGTTTCACCTGATTTTTCTGAGCAGTTTTTGTCTTCATTTGTCATTTTTGCAGCTGTTTGGTGCCTCAGTTCCCTTTTCCTGAGGAAATCTCAAATAAAATCACATTTTCATTGACTCAAACTCGGAACCAGAGCCAGCCAGCCCCAGGTGAACGCTCGCTTTTGTTCCCAAATCTGCATTTTACAACCTGAATTCAGCTGGGGAGAAGATACTGAGAGGGAAAGAAAGGAAGAAAAAAAATGCAAAAAAAGAAATGCAAAGGTGAAACCAGAATTTCAGAAAACAAACCAGGCCTGGAAAGCCCCCGGATGGGACAAATTTAGGTCATTTCAGGGGATTATTTGTGGTCACCAATTATGCAAACAGTGAGAAAAGCACTGCCCTGATGTTTTACATCTAAAATTCAGGGTTTTTTTCCACACCCCTGCCCTGATCTCAAGATTCCATGGGTTTGGGTTTTTTTGAAGAATTTGGGGTTGCAGGTTATTTTTTATGTTTTTTTTTTTTTAATATATTTTTGGTTTGATGTGGGGAGCTCGGGGCTCCTCAGCAGAGCAGCACAAAGCGAATTTCCTGGGATTTGCTGGAGGAAGGAGCAGCTCTGCCTGGTGGGGAAAAGCATCAGGAAGGGGAAAATCCTTGAAGCTGAGCTCGGATTTGGGATGGGAAGAAACAGAGGCAGGAAAACCGTGGCTGGGTGCAGCTTGGGGGCAAGGGGAGAGATGAATTTAAGCCAGGTTTAAACTCCTGGGAGAATCATTCCCAGAGGGAATCCTGAAGGTTTCCTGGCAGAAGAATATTTTTCTTTATTTTTTCTCCTCAGGGTGACAATGCCAGGCTCAGCTGCTCCAAAACAGCAGGAAAAGCCAAAGGAGAAGCTGCAAAGATCCTGGATCCAAGTCAGGCTGGCAGGATGCTGACCTGGCTGTGTCCCCCTGTCCCCAGGCTGTCACATGCCCTGATTCCCTCCAAGGCTTCCAGCAAACTTTCCAAGGGATCACTGAAATCCTGGAATGCTGTGGTTTGGGAGAGATCCTGAAGCTCAGCTCAGCAGGGACACCTCCCACTGCCCTCCCAGCCCTGTCCAGCCTGGCTTGGGATATTCCCAGGGATGGAGCAGCCAGGGATTCTCTGGGAATTCCATCCCAGCCCCTCCTCACTCCCTCACATGGAAGGATTTATTCCCAAAATCCCATCTGAACCAGCACATGGAATCCTGGAATGGTTTGGGATGGAAAGGACCAACCCTCACAGGGGTTTGTATCCAACCTAAATTTCCAAAAATCCCTCCAGGATCACCAAATCCAAGCTGGGAATGATCCCCACCTTGTCCCCAGCCCAGAGCACTCGGTGCCACATCCAGGAATTCCTGGGATATCTCTGGGAATGGGGACTCCAAACTTCCCTGAGCACTGACCACCCTTTCCATGGGGAATTCCTCCTGATTCCATGGGGAATTCCTCCTGATTCCATGGGGAAATTCTTCTGATTCCATGGGGAATTTCTCCTGATTCCATGGGGAATTCCTCCTGATTCCATGGGAAATTCCTCCTGGTTCCATGGGGAAATTCCTCCTGATTCCATGGGGAATTTCTCCTGATTCCATGGGGAATTTCTCCTGGTTCCATGGGGAAATTCCTCCTGATTCTAAGGGGAAATTCTTCTGATTCCATTTCCAATTCCTCCCGATTTTATCCTGCCCCCTTTACCTGCCCCTGCCCCCTTTACCTGCCCCTGACACCCTTTACCTGCCCCCTGCCTCCCCTTTTACCTGCCCCAGCACCCCTTTACCTGCCCCCTGCCCCCCTTTTTACCTGCCCCCTGACACCCCTTTTATCTGCCCCTGCCCCCCTTTACCTGCCCCTGACACCCCTTTATCTGCCCCTGACACCCCTTTACCTGCCCCCTGCCCTCTTTACCTGCCCCCTGACACCCCCTTTTATCTGCCCCTGACACCCCTTTATCTGCCCCTGCCCCTTTACCTGCCCCTGACACCCCTTTACCTGCCCCTGACACCCCTTTACCTGCCCCCAGACACCCCTTTATCTGCCCCAGCACCCCTTTTTACCTGCCCCCCTTTACCTGCCCCTGACACCCCTCTACCTGCCCAGGTCACCTCCAGAACCGCATCCCCACCTCCAGCACGGTCCCTCAGCCCTGGGACATCAGCAGGGGACACTTTTCTGGCAGGGACAGCCCTGCCAGGTTCCTGCCGAGCCCAGATAGTCGGGAAGGGGCAGCTGTGCCCTTATCGGTGCCCTGAGTGGCCCTGGGGCAGGGAGTGTCCCCAAGGGAGGTGACAGAGAGCCAGCAGCACCTGCCAGCTCCTGTGCTCTGCTGGCCGGGAGCAGAACCATGGCAGGGTTTGGGCTGGGAGGGACCCGGAATCCCAGCTGAGCCCATCCCCTGCCGTGGGGACACCTCCCACCACCCCAGGGCGCTCCGAGCCCTGTCCAACCTGGCCTGGGACGGGGCAGCCGCGGATTCTCTGGGAATTTGCCAGCTGGGGAGGTGTCAGGAATCCTGGCAGGAGGGTGAGGAGCATTTGGCTGTTCCCCCTTGTTTTGGGGTCCTGGGGTCTCTGAGCTCCCTCAGCCCCAGGACAAGAGAGTGAGGAGCATTTTGCTGTCCCCCCTCATTTTGGGATCCTGAGTTGCTCTGAGCTCCAGGGCAGAAGAATGAGGAGCATTTTGCTGTCCCCACTTTGGATTTGGGGTCCTGGGTCACTCAGAACTCCCCCAGCCCCAGCACAGGATGATGAGGTGTCCCCACTTTGGGTTTTGGTGTCCTGGGGTCTCTGAGCTCCCTCGGCCCCAGGGCAGAAGAATGAGGAGATTTTGCTGTCCCCACTTTGGGTTTGGGGTCCTGGGTCACTCTGAGCTCCCTCAGCCCCCGAGCAGGACACCGAAGGGTTTAAATCCCCAACAAAAGCTCCGAGCTCCAGCAGAGCCAGGAGCAAATTCAGCTTTGAAAAAACCTCCCTTGTGCTGGGGAGCAGCCAGAGGAAGGAGAGGAAGGAGAGGAAGGAGGGAGGGAGATCTGGGAGTGCTTGAAAGGTTTCCCGGAGACCCCAGCACAGCGCTGGCAATGCTCCCCGCACTCCCAGCCTGGCAGCCGGGGCTGGCTCTGCCGCTTCCTCTGGGCTGCCAGGCCGGGCTGGCACGGGGACAGCGACGGGGACGGGGACGGGGAGAAGGAGAGGGAAAGGGACAGGGATGGGACAGGGGCAGGGACAGGGACAGGACAGGGATGGGGGAGGGACAGGACAGGGATGGGACAGGGACAGGGATGGGACAGGGACAGGGATGGGACAGGGACAGGGACAGGACAGGGATGGGACAGGACAGGGACAGGGATGGGACAGGGACAGGGATGGGAGAGGGACAGGACAGGGATGGGACAGGGACAGGGATGGGACAGGGACAGGGACAGGGACAGGGACAGGGACAAGGACAGGGACAGGACAGGGATGGGACAGGACAGGGACAGGGACAAGGGACAGGGACAGGACAGGGATGGGACAGGACAGGGGACAGGGATGGGACAGGGACAGGGACAGGGATGGGACAGGGACAGGGACAGGGGCCAGGGATGGGAGAGGGACAGGACAGGGATGGGACAGGGACAGGGATGGGACAGGGACAGGGACAGGGACAGGACAGGGACAGGGAGAGGGACAGGACAGGGATGGGACAGGGACAGGGATGGGACAGGGACAGGGACAGGGACAGGGACAGGGACAGGGATGGGACAGGGACGAGGGGACAAGGACAGGGATGGGACAGGGACAGGGACAGGGCTGGGGGATGGTAGATTGAATTGAAAAGTTTAGATTGAATATTGTGTTAAATTAATAGAAATCAAATTGTTATATTAATATATATTATTACATTTTATTAGGTGTTATGTGTACATTGTTGTTATATAGAATTACATTATTATATATAACATACTCTATATAATATATAGTATATATTATATATTGTATTATTTTATACTATCTTATTTTTTCCTCTGGGGCTGCCAGGCCGGGCTGGCACGGGGACAGGGACAGGGCTGGGGGATGATAGATTGAATTTAAAAGTTTATACTGAATATTGTGTTAAATTAATAGAAATTAAATTTGGATATTAATATATATTATTACATTTCATTAGAGGTTATGTATTATTATAAAATACATTATTGTTATATAGTATATATTATTATATATAATATATAGTATATATTATATATTGTAGTACATTATCCTATATTATTTTTATGTTTAGTCATATTATTATACAGTATACATTAGTATTATTTTTAGATACATTACATTACTATTATATATATACATATTATTATTCCATATAAAATATATAGTATGTATTATATATTGTATTATACTATATTATATTGTACTATATTACTTTATATATATAATCATATTGTTATTTTATATTTTACATTACTATTTATTTTTAGATAATTACATTACTATTACATATACACATTTTATTATTGTATATATAATTGTATTATTATTATATGTCAATTATTATTATATATTACATTATTATTATATAGAATTATTACATATACTATATACTATATAATATATAGTATATATAATGTATCCTATTATATATATTGCATTATACTGTATTATATTCTACTATATTATTTTATATATAATCAAATTATTATAATATATTATACATTATTATTACTATTTTATATGCATTGCATTATTCTTATAATACACTTTATAATATCTATTAATATGAAATATTATATTTAATATAATTAGTTAATATCTAGTACATTTAATATTGGCTTTTTGCAAATATTAAAATGAATGCTATGTGTCCAATGTCAGAAAATTTTGCTTTTCTACTATAAAAACTATATGTATAGTATATAATTTTTAAAATTTATTTATATATATATATTTAGGATATATACACTAAAAACTATAGCATTTAGTTTTTATATTTAGTATTTCTAGTTTTACATACTATAAAAACTATGGTATATATTTGCTGTATAAATATAGTTTAATTTATTATTTAAACCACCCCCCAAACCCCACAAAATCTGGATTTTTTTGGGGCTCTGTCACACACAATGGAAAATCAATGGGGTTTAATATAAAGTGGGGTTAAATTTGTGTAAAAGCATCTCAGGGGTGAATAAATGATAACAGGAATAATAAATGATAGCAGGAATAATAAATGATAACAGGAATAAGGAAATGCTTGTTGTTAGGAGAAACACACAAAGTGAGATTCCTGCAATTAATTAAAAAGGAGATCAGAGCTGCTTAAATATTGGGTGAGCTAAAAAGCAAACTGGTGGGAAAAAAAAATAAAGAATAATCTCCAAAGATAATATCAGAGACTCCACCCAGCTGCCCCGGGCAGGGGGGGCTGCAGCATCCTCTGGGAGCTGAACCCCAAAATTCACAGGGTGTTTGTCCCAAACCCCAAAATTCACAGAGTGTCCCAAAATTCACAGGGTGTTTGTCCAAAAATCCCAAAATTCACAGGGTGTTTGTCCCAAACCCCAAAATTCACAGAATGTTTGTCCAAAAATCCCAAAATTCACAGAGTGCTTGTCCCAAATCCCAAAATTCACAGAGTGTTTGTCCCAAACCCCAAAGTTCACAGAGTGTTTGTTCCAAACCCCCAAATTCACCAGGGTGTTTGCCTCCCCTAAACTTCACTGGATGTTTATCTCTCCAAACCCCAAACTTCACAGAATTTTTGTCCCAAAAAACCCAAAATTCACAGCATGTTTGTCTCCCAAAACCCCAAAATTCACAGGATTTTTGTCCCCCAAAACCCCAAACTCCACAGGATTTTTGTCCCCCAGAACCCCAAATGTCACAGGATGTTCATCTCCTAAAACCCCAAACTTCACAGAATTTTTGTCCCCCAGAAACCCCAAATTCACAGAACGTTCATCTCTCAAAACACAAAATTCCACCGGATTTTTGTCCCCCAAACCCCCAAAATTCACAGAATTTTTGTCTCCCAAAACCCCAAACTTTAAAGGATGTTCCTCTCCCAGAATCCCAAAATTCACTGGATTTTTGTCCCCCCAAAACCCCAAACTTTAAAGGATGTTTGTCCCAAAAACCCCAAAATTCACAGGGTGTTTGTCCCAAAAACCCCAAACTTTAAAGGATGTTCATCTCCCAGAACCCCAAACTTCATAGGATGTTCCTCTCCCAAAATCCCAAAATTCACAGGATTTTTGTCCCCCAAAACCCCAAATTCACAGAATGTTCATCTCCCAAAACACAAAATTTCACCGGATTTTTGTCCCCCAAAATTCACAGAATTTTTGTCTCTCAGAACCCCAAAATTCCCTGCCCATTCATCCTCCAAAACCCCAAACTTCACAGAATGTTTATCTCCCAAAACCCCAAAATTCACAGGATATTTGTCCCAAAAACCCCAAACTTCACCAGATGTTCATCTGCCCAAACCCCAAACTCCACAGGATTTTTGTCCCCCAAAACCCCAAATTTCACAGGATGTTCATCTCCTAAAACCCCAAACTTCACAGGATATTCATCTCCCAGAACCCCAAACTTCACTGAATTTTTGTCCCACAAAACCCCAAAATTCACAGAATTTTTGTCTCCCAAAACCCCAAACTTTAAAGGATGTTCCTCTCCCAGAATCCCAAAATTCACTGGATTTTTGTCCCCCCAAAACCCCAAACTTCACCGGATTTTTGTCCCCCAAAACCCCAAACTTCACAGAATGTTCATCTCCCAGAATCCCAAACTTCACAGGATTTTTGTCCCTCAAAACCCCAAACTTCACAGAATTTTTGTCCCCCAGAAACCCCAAATTCACTGCACATTCATCCTCCAAAACCCCAAACTTCACAGAATGTTTATCTCCCAAAACCCCAAAATTCCCAGGGTGCTTGTCCCAAAAACCCCAAACTTCACCAGAAGTTCATCTGCCCAAACCCCAAATTCACAGGATTTTTGTCCCCCAAAACCCCAAATTTCACAGGATGTTCATCTCTTAAAACCCCAAACTTCACAGGATATTCATCTCCCAGAACCCCAAATTTCACAGATTTTTTGTCCCCCAAACCCCCAAACTTTAAAGGATGTTTGTCCCAAAAACCCCAAAATTCACAGGGTGTTTTTCTCAAAAACCCCAAACTTTAAAGGATGTTCATCTCCCAGAACTCCAAAATTCATAGGATATTCCTCTCCCAGAATCTCAAAATTCACAGAATTTTTGTCCCCCCAAAACCCCAAATTCACAGAATGTTCATCTCCCAAAACCCAAAACTTCACCAGATTTTTGTCCCCCAAAACCCCAAATTCACAGAATGTTTATCTCCCAAAACCCCAAAATTCACCAGATGTTCATCTGCCCAAACCCCAAACTCCACAGGATTTTTGTCCCCCAAAACCCCAAATTTCACAGGATATTCCACAGGATAATCCAGTCAAATCCAGGATTTCCCATAAACTCTTCATCCTCTGGCTGATTTCTGCCTGCTGAAGGCAGAAATGAGATTTATTTCTATCTATTCTTATTATATTTATATTTTTAATGATATTTTAATGATATTTTTATGATATTTTATTCTATTTCTATTTCTATTTCTATTTCTATTTCTATTTCTATTTCTATTTCTATTTCTATTTCTATTTCTATTTCTATTTCTTATTTTATTATATGTATTATATTTACATTATATTTTATTTTATTATATTTATTTTTATTATATATTACAGTCCCACCAGTGTCACCAAACAGGGTGACACTCAGCAAAGCCTCAAATCCTGCTGAGGATTTTTCCAGACATGGAAAAATCCAGGCAGGTTTGGTGTGAGAACAGCCTCAGGAGCTCAATTTTCCATCCAGGGAAAACAGAAGATCCCTCTTTGTTCAGGGATCCACTGCTTGAGATGAATATTATCCTAATTAATAAACTGAAAATAAGAGATTAATTATATCCTGAGTGATAAATTCTGTCCTAAACTATAAACAAGGACTGTGCATTTGGCCTGAACCTCACAGATTTCTCCTGTGAAAAAGGGTTGGGAAATGCTGCAAGACACCCCAAATTCCCAATTTTTGCAGCTGTAACTCCCAAAATCCTGTCTGGGCAGCTGTGCCACATCTGGATGTCACCAGCCCCTCGCAGGTGGCACCTCAGTGTCTAATCCTGCCCCAGCCTGGTGTTATCAACACCCTGTGGCCACCCCAAGACCAGAAAGGGCAGAGATAAAACAAAAAAAGTCTCTTTTTTTTGTTTTTTTTTTTTGGTGCTTCTGCAGCTCCTGGGTTTCTCAGAATCCAGCTGCCCTGGAAGGAGAAATGAGACAAACAAATGTGTGGGATGATAGAGATGCCAGCAGGGCTTGTCCTGTCCTGTCCCTGTCCTGTCCCTGTCCCCAGGGTATCAGCAGCCTGCAGATGAGGGGAAGAGCTGCCTGCCCTTCCTGCAGCTCTGCCATCAAACTCTGGGGGTCTGCAATGCCAATCCCAACATTTTCCTCCAGGAAATCCACTTTGAAATAACTTGAAATAACCTCAGATACTGAAATTTGCACTTTTTTTTGTTCTTTTTTTTTTTTTTTTTTTCCTGCTGAGCTCCCTGCCAGGCTGTTGGGAAGTGATGCCAGGAGCTGGAATTGGTTCAGGACAGGGATTGGGATGGGGACACATCCAAGTGACCCAAGCAGGGACCAAAAATGTGCCCTGGGAAAACTGGCTTGGCTCAGGAGCTCCATTTTCCATCCAGGGAAAACAGAAGATCCCTCTTTGTTCAGGGATCCACTGCTTGAGATGAATATTATCCTAATTAATAAACTGGAAATAGGAGATTAATTCTATCCTAAGTGATAAATTCTATCCCAAGTGATAAATTATATCCTAAGTGATAAATTATGACCTAAGTAATAAACTAAAAACAAGGACTGTGCATTTGGCCTGAACCTCACACGACTCTCCTGTGAAACAGGGTTGCAAGAAACCCCAAATTCCTGTGAAATAGGGTTGGGAAATGCTGCAAGAAACCCCAAATTCCCAATTTTTGCAGCTCTAACCCCCCAAAATCCTGCCCTGGTGGAGCCAGAGAGCCCTCAGGGCCTTCACACCCAGGATGGCAGCAAGGAGACAACAAGAAATAAAATAAATAATCTGCCCCCACAGATTTCAGGAGGATCCCCACTAATCCTCTCTCAGCCTGATGAGCCCCATAAATTTATTTTGACCTGCCAGACACATTCAGAGCGTTCAAAAATGTTTCTTTACTTCCTGCACAGTGAAAATCGAGCGGGAAAAAAAAACCAAAACCAAACAAAAAAATAGATGCTGAGCAACGATCTCTGCTCACCTGCAGGGCCCTGCTGGGTTGGGTGCACAGCTGAGAACTCCAGGGGTGCCCCCAGAGAAGTTTTTGCACCCCCAAAATCTCTTCTCAAGCCCACACCTGCAGCCCTGGATGTGTCTGGGGCAGGTTTTGAGCTCAGCCTGCAAAGCCACCACTCAAAGAGCTGAAATGCTGCTGGGGGGGCTCCTGAGCTCGAGGCTGAGCTCTGCAAAGCTCAGCTTACACAGGGTTTAAAAGTTTGGGGTTTTTTTGTTTTTTTGGTTTTTTGTTTTGCAGGGTTTGAAGGGTTGCAGCAGGCTTGAGGAGCAGCTGCAAGAGAGGCTTGAAAAATGTGGCACAGGAGGTTTGAGAGTGGCAGTGGCACAGCCCAGGGCTGGCAGCAGCTGCTGGCACATTTCTCCAGTCTGCTCTGAAATCCTGCAGCTCTTTGCACCCCAAAAACTGGGATTGAATCTTTCCTTGCTTTGATAAAAGATTTGGAGCATCACAAGCATTGGAATTGCTTTTCCTGCCTTGAAAAAGAGTTCTGAGCATCCCAAAGACTGAGGTTGCATTTTTGTCTGCTTTGATAAAGGGTTTGGAGCATCCCAAATATTTGGGTTGCATCTTTCCCTGCTTTGATAAAGGGATCTGGAGCATCCCAAGGATTGGGATTTCTTTCCCTGCTTTGATAAAGGGTTTGGAGCATCCCAAAAATTGGAATTGTATCTGGAGTATCTCAAATATTGGGGCTGCATCTTTCCCTGCTTTGATAAAGGGTTTGGAGCATCCCAAAAATTGGGATGGAATCTTTCCTTGCTTTGATAAAGGATTTGGAGCATCACAAGCATTGGAATTGCTTTTCCTGCCTTGAGAAAGAGTTCTGAGCATCCCAAAGGCTGAGGTTGCATTTTTGCCTGCTTTGATAAAGGGTTTGGAGAATCCCAAATGTCTGGATTGCATCTTTCCCTGTTTCAATAAAGGGTTTGGAGCATCCCAAGGATTGGGGTTGCATCTTTCCCTGCCTTGAGATTGGATTTGGAGCACCCAAATGTTTGGATTGCATCTTTCCCTGCTTCTATAAAGGGTTTGGAGCATCCCAAATATTTGGGTTGCAAATTTCCCTGCCTTGATAAAGGGTTTGGGGCATCCCAAATATTGGGGTTGCATCTTTCCCTGCTTTGATAAAGGGATCTGGAGCATCCCAAGGATTGGGATTTCTTTCCCTGCTTTGATAAAGGGTTTGGAGCATCCCAAAAATTGGGATTGGATCTTTCCTTGCTTTGATAAAGGGTTTGGAGCATCCCAAGCATTGGAATTGTATCTGGAGCATCTCAAATATTGGGGCTGCATCTTTCCCTGCTTCTAGAAAGGGTTTGGGGCATCCCAAAAATTGGGGTTGCATCTTTCCCTGCCTCCATAAAGGGTTTTGAGCATTTCAAATATTTGGGTTGCATCTTTCCCTGCTTTGATAAAGGGTTCTGGAGCATCTCAAGGATTGGGATTTCTTTCCCTGCTTTGATAAAGGGTTTGAAGCATCCCAAATGTCTGGATTGCATCTTTCCCTGTTTCAATAAAGGGTTTGGAGCATCCCAAGGATTGGGGTTGCATCTTTCCCTGCCTCCATAAAGGGTTTGGAGCATTTCAAATATTTGGGTTGCATTTTTCCCTGCCTTGATAAAATATTTCGATCATGCCAAAAATTGGGATTTCTTTCTCTGCCTTGATAAAGGATTTGGACCATCCCAAATATGGGAATTGTATCTGGAGCATCTCAAATATTGGGATTGCATCTTTCCTTGCTTTGATAAATTATTTGGAGCATCCCAAATGTTGGGATTTCTTTCCCTGCCTTGATAAAAGGTTGGGAACATCCCAAAAATTGGGGTTGCATCTTTGTCTGCTTGAGAAGGGATCTGGAGCATCACAAAAATTGGGATTTCTTTCCCTGCCCTGAGAAAGGGGTTGGAGCATCCCAAAGATTGGAATTGTATCTGGAGCATCCCAAAAATTGGGGTTGCAACTTCCCCTGCTTTGATAAAGGGTTTTGAGCATCTCAAATATTTGGGTTGCAAATTTCCCTGCCTTGATAAATGATTTGGAGCATCCCAAAGTTTGGGATTTCTTTCCCTGCCTTGAGAAAGGGTTGGGAGCATCCCAAAAATTGGGGCTGCACCTTTCTCTGCCTCAATAAATGGTTTGGAGCATCTCAAATATTGGAATTTCCTTCTCTGCCTTGATAAAGGATGTGGAGCAACCCAAAGATTGGGATTGCATCTTTCCCTGCCTCAATAAAAGGTTTTGAGCATCTCAGATATTTGGGTTGCATCTTTCACTGCCTCAATGAAAGATCTGGAGCATCCCAAAAATTAGGATTTCTTTCCTTGCCTTGAGAAAGGATTTGGAGCATTCCAAAATTGGGGTTGCAACTTCCCCTGCTTTGATAAAGGGTTTTGAGCATCTCAAATATTTAGGTTGCAAATTTCCCTGCCTTGATAAATGATTTGGAGCATCCCAAATATTGGGATTGCATCTTTCCCTGCCTTGATAAATGATTTGGAGCATCCCAAAGTTTGGGATTTCTTTCCCTGCCTTGAGAAAGGGTTGGGAACATCCCAAAAATGGGGCTGCACTTTTCTCTGCCTCAATAAAGGGTTTGGAGCATCCCAAATATTGGGATTGCATCTTTCCCTGCCTTGATAAAGCCACAGCACTCAGGACAAGTGACCCACACTCCTCCCCTCCTCAAATTCAGGCTGGCTCTGTCCTCTGCAGGATGATAGCAAAGTAGAAATAAAGATAAGATGAAGAATTTGGGGAAATCTCTGCAAAATCTGAGATTTTTGGGGTATTTCCAACAGGCTCTGCCTGGAATGGAATTAAAGACTTCAGCCAGCATAAAAAGGGCAAAGCTCCTGTTTTGATTTATTTATTTTTAGGATCAGGTTAGAAACCCAAGCAGGGCTGGTTGGGAAGGTGCTTTCCATAAACCTGGAGTCCATCTGGGCCCTGCTGCCATGGAAACCTGAGCTTGGAACAGCTTTTTCCCAAAGGAAAAAAAATCCTTGGAAGAGGAAAAAAAAAAAAAGAACAAAAAGTGCACAAAACTCCTGGGTTAGAGCCTGCAGGTGCACACCCATGAAGCAGGGATCTGCTGGAGCCAGGAAATGCTTCCCAGAAGGAGGAAAAATTCAGGATGGAGCAAATTCCAAGTGGAAAATTCAGGATGGAGCAAATTCCAAGGGGAAGTTGCTCCTCACCTCTCCTGATGCTGATCCAGGTGGCTCCAAGCTCAAAATATTTTGATTTTGGAGGTCTCATCCCCTGGAAATTCCAAGCACAAAGTGTTGGTTTGTTGTTTTCCACCAGGAATTTTGGGCTTGTTTGGGGTCCGATAAAAAAAAGCTGGAACAAAACATTTAAAATATTTGAATTTTGAGGTTGTTCTCTGCCTTAAATATTCCCATTTTTTTCCCAAACTCTGCCACACCCAAGCAGCTACAAGGAGGAGGAAAGGGCTCCCTGCACCCTCCAACTTCTGCTCTCACATAGGAAGTCGATAAAAACCTCACTTGGTTGCAAAAAAGAAAATCAGATTTCAAAAGAGGCTGAATTAACCCTTTCCAGCCTTGCCAGAGGGTCCCTTCCAGCTGGGGGTGACACCAAATCCTTTGGTCCCTTTGCTCAGCTCTTTGGTGGTTTTTATTTATTTATTTATTTTGATTTTTTAATTTTTGTTTGTTTTTGTTTGTTTGTTTTGGTGTTTTTTTGTTTGAGGTTTTTTTGTTTGTTTGTTTGTTTAGTTTGTTTTGGGGTGGTTTTTTTTTTAGTGTTCTATTTTCATGGGGATTTTATTTTGGGATTTCTCACCTCTCCCATCTGCTCTTATCCACAACCAGGAAAGTTTGGAAAAGCTCCATTAAAATATTCACTCCCTGCAAAAACTGAACGGAAAAGGAGGGAAAAAACAGTGGAAGTCTGGCTGGAAAAACTCATTTGGCTCCTGCTGGGAGCATCCAGCTCCTTGGTGGTTGCAAATTCTGGATTCCAAGCCCAAAATCCTCATTCTGGCAGAAAAATCAAGTTTTTTGTCTTTTCCGCCATTCTGGGGATGATTCCTGCAGCACTGACCCAAAGGTCTGTGTCCTGACAGACTGGGAATGCACTGATCTGTGGGATCCAGTGATCCTTGGGATCCACTGATCTGTGGGATCCACTGGTCCACGGGATCACAGTGATCAATGGGATCCACTGATCCACGGGATCACAGTGATCCACGGGCTCCCACTGATCCATGGGATCCAGTGATCAATGGGATCCACTGATCTGTGTAACCCACTGATCCACGGGATTACAGTGATCAATGGGATCCACTGATCCACGGGATTACAGTGATCCGTGGGCTCCCACTGATCGGTGGGATCCAGTGATCCTTGGGATCCACTGATATATGGGATCCACTGACCCGTGGGACCCCAGTGATCTGTGGGACCCACTGATCTATGGGATCCAGTGATCCACGGGATTCCGCTGATCCTTGGGATCCACTGATTTGTGGGATCCGTTGATCTATGGGATCAATGGATCCACAGGATTACAGTGATCAATGGGATCCAGTGGTCTGTGGGAATGCACTAACCCATGGGCTCCCACTGATCAATGGGATCCAGTGATCCTTGGGATCAACTGATAGATGGGATCCACTGACCTGTGGGATCCATTGGTCTGATCAATGGGATTCCACTGATCCACGGGATCACAGTGATCAATGGGATTCCACTGATCCATGGGATCCAGTAATCAATGGGATTCCACTGATCTGTGGGAATTCACTGGTCTGATCTACGGGATACACTGATCCATGGGATTGCTATGATAAATGGGATTCCACTGATCCATGGGATCCAGTGATCAATGGGAATCCACTGATCCATGGGAGTCACTGATCTGCAGGAATTCACTGATCAATGGGATTCCACTGATCCATGGGATCCAGTGATCAATGGGAATCCACTGATCCATGGGAGTCACTGATATGCAGAAATTCACTGATCAATGGGATCCCACTGATCCATGGGATCCAGTCATCAATGGGACCCAGTGATCAGTGGGAATCCACTGATCCATGGGATTCACTGATTGCAGGAATTCACTGATCAATGGGATCCATTGATCTGTGGATCCACAGGAATGCACTGATTCTTGGGATCCACTGACCTGTGGGGATCTGTTGATCCATAGGATTCGCTGATCTGTGAGAAAGCACTGATCCGTGGGATCTATTGATCCATGGAACCCACAGAGCCATGGGATTCACAGGTCCATGGAACCCACTGATCCATGGGATCTATTGATCCATGGAACCCACAGAGCCGTGGGATTCACAGGTCCATGGAATCCACTGATCCATGGGATCTATTGATCCATGGAATCCCACTGATCCATGGGATTCAGTGATCTGTGGGAATGCACTGATCCACAGGAACCCATTGATTTATGGGAACCCACTGCCCTGTGGGATCCACTGCTCTGCAGGAATCCACGGATCCATGAGATCCACAGGGATCCCAGAGGAATGGCTGCTGAGGGAGGATCAGCACAATGACAAACCAGATTGGGCCTCACTTCACTTTGGGACATCACAATGTCACCGTCACAATGTCACCGTCACAATGTCACCACCCCTTCCCTTCCCTTCCCCTTCCCTTTCCCTTCCTTCCCCTTCCCTTCCCTTCCCTTCCCTCCCTTCCCTTCCCTTCCCTTCCCTTCCCCCCTTCCCTTCCCTTCCCTTCCCTTCCCTTCCCCTTCCCTTCCCTTCCCTTCCCTTCCCTTCCCTTCCCTTCCCCTTCCCTTCCCTTCCCTTCCCTTCCCTTCCCTTTCCCTTCCCTTCCCTTCCCTTCCTTCCCTTCCCTTCCCTTCCCTTCCCTTCCCTTCCCCTTCCCTTCCCTTCCCTTCCCTTCCCTTCCCTTCCCTTCCCTTCCCTTCCCTTCCCTGGCAAAATCCACTCAAGGGGCACTGGGGGTTTCTCCCCATTTCCTGCCTGTCACCCTCTGCCTGTCACCCCCTGTTTGTCGCCCCTTTCTTGTTACCCTCTTCTCATCACCCCGTTTGTCAACCCCTGCTTGTCACCCCCTATTTTGTCACTGTCACCCCCCGCCTGTCACCCCCCTTGCCTGTCACCCTGTTCTTGTCACCCTCTGCCTCGCCATTGTCACATTGTCACCCCCGCTTATTGTCACCCTATCCTGCCTGCCACCCTCTGCCTGTCACCCCTGCTTGTCACCCCCTGCTTGTCACCCTGTTTGTCACCCCATTTGCCATTGTCACATTGTCACCCCCGTTTGTTATTGTCACCCTCCTGTCACCCTCTGCCTGTCATCCCCTGCTTGTCACTCCCTGCTTGTCACCCTCTGCTTGTCACCCTCGTTTGCCACCCCATTTGCCATTGTCACATTGTCACCCTGTTTGTCATTGTCACCCCTGCCTGTCACCCTGTTGTCACTCCCTGCCTGTCACCCTGTTTGTCACTGTCACATTGTCACCCCGTTTGTTATTGTCACCCCCCTCCTGCCTGTCACCCTCTTGCCTGTCACCCCCTGCCTGTCACCCCTGTTTATCATTGTCACATTGTCACCCCGTTTGTTATCACCCCGTCCTGCCTGTCACCCCCTGTTTGTCACTCCTGCTTGTCACTGTCACATTGTCACCCCTGTTTGTCATTGTCACCCCGTGTTTGTCACTGTCACATTGTCACCCTGTTTGTCACTGTCACCCCATGTTTATCACTGTCACATTGTCACCCTGTTTGTCATTGTCACCCCGTGTTTGTCACTGTCACATTGTCACCCTGTTTGTCACTGTCACCCCTTCCCCTCCTCTCTGGCTGTGATTAAATCGGGCCACCAGCTCCAACCGCCGCCGCCAGATGTGGGGCCCTCACTTGTCACAGCAGAGGCAACCAGCCCCAAGTGACACGAGGTGACAGTTGCGTGCACGTGAAGCGTGGCCTGCCACCGCCCCCCCTCGGGTGCCCCCGAGCCACAGGATCTTTGCTGGGCCCGTGGGAAATCGTTTTATCAACATTTGAATATTTCCCCCCAAAACAGAGCCGGCTGTGGGGGTGAGGCTGGGGAAGGTCCCTTGTCCTGCTAAAATCAGGGAAAACCTCAGAATTCCTGAGCCTTTTCCAGCTAAAACCCCTCTGTATTCCCCAAATCCATGGGGATATAAAATAGAAAATCTTTTTTCCTTCCTGCCCAACTGGAGCATGGAAAACCTGCTCAGATCAGTTTTTGGGCCTGATGCAATTCCTCCCACCCAACCCAAGGGTTCCTCAGGGAAATTTTGTCCAGGGATGTGATCCAGGATTAAGACTTTAGCCATTAATTTTTCCTGCACTTTTTTTTCCCTTTTCAAAACTCCCATTTCCTGGGAGAGAAGGATTCCAGCCCCCCCCAATCCCAAGGGGGGACCCTCAAAATTCCCAGGGAGGAGTAGAGGCAAGAAACGTCCCGGGGAAATGATGGAGAATCCTGCAGGAAGCTGCAGCTGAGAGAGGAAGAGCAGGGAGGGAGGGACAGACCTCTGTCCCCAGGGCAGGGAGGTGACAGCAAGGACCTATCGTGGCCTCCCAGCTGCTGCAGCTCCAGCCTGGGGCTCTGGGGCTGCCACCCTTGGGGACTTTATCAGGGACTGTCCCCTCCTTTGGGGCTGCCATCCATGGGGACTTTATCAGGGACTGTCCCCTCCTTTGGGGCTGCCATCCATGGGGACTTTATCAGGGACTGTCCCCCTCCCTTTGGGGCTGTCATGTTTGGGGGACTTTATCAGGGAACTGTCCCCTCCTTTGGGGCTGCCACCCTTGGGGACTTTATCAGAACTGTCCCTCCTTTGGGGCTGCCATCCATGGGGACTTTATCAGGGACTGTCCCTCCTTTGGGGCTGTCATCCATGGGGACTTTAACGGGGATTGTCCCCTCCTTTGGGGCTGCAAAATGTGGGACTTTTATCAAGGATTGTCCCCTCCCTCTTTAAGGCTGCCATCCTTGGGGACTTTATCAAGGGGACTGTCCCTCCTTTGGGGCTGCAAAATTTGGGGACTTTATCAGGAATTGTCCCCCTTTCTGGGGCTGCCATCCATGGGGACTTTAACGGGGATTGTCCCCTTTATTGGAGCTGCCATCCTTGGGGACTTTATCAGGGACTGTCCTCCTTTGGGACTGCAAAATTTAGGGGACTTTTATCAGGATTGTCCCTCCTTTGGGGCTGCCATCCATGGGGACTTTATCAGGAATTGTCCCCTTTCTGGGGCTGCCATCCATGGGGACTTTTTCAGGGACTGTCCCTCCTTGGGGCTGCCATCCTTGGGGACTTTATCAGGGGATTGTCCCTCCTTTGGGGCTGCCGCTATCCATGGGGACTTTATCGGGGATTGTCCCTCCTTTGGGGCTGCCATCCTTGGGGACTTTATCAGGGGATTGTCCCTCCTTTGGGGCTGCCATCCATGGGGACTTTTTATCAGGGACTGTCCCTCCTTTGGGGCTGTCAATTTGGGGACTTTATCAGGAACTGTCCCCCTTGGGGCTGCAATCCATGGGGACTTTATCAGGAATTGTCCCTCCTTTGGGGCGGACTGGCATCCATGGGGACTTTATCAGGGACTGTCCCACTTTTTGGGGCTGTCATCCATGGGGACTTTAGCAGGGGATTGTCCCCTTTATTGGGGCTGCCATCCTTGGGGACTTTATCAGGGACTGTCCCCTCCTTTGGGGACTGCAAAATTTGGGGACTTTATCAGGGATTGTCCCCTCCTTTCTGGGGCTGCCATCCATGGGGACTTTATCAGGGGATTGTCCCCTCTTTGGGAGCTGTAATCCATGGGGACTTTATCAGGGACTGTCCCCTCCTCTGGGGCTGCCATCCAGGGGACTTTATCAGGGGATTGTTCACCTTTCTGGGGCTGCCATCCATGGGGACTTTATCAGGGATTGTCCCTCCTTTGGGACGCTGGCATCCATGGGGACTTTTTCAGGGACTGTCCCCTCCCTTTTGGGGGCTGTCATGTTTGGGGACTTTATCAGAACTGTCCCTCCTTTGGGGCTGGCATCCATGGGGACTTTATCAGGGACTGTCCCCTTTCTGGGGGCTGCCATCCAGTAGGGGACTTTAACAGGGGATTGTCCCCTTTCTGGAGCTGCCATCCTTGGGGACTTTATCAGGGGACTGTCACTGGGACACTGTTGGGGATTGTGTCCCCTCCTTTGGGACTGCAAAATTTGGGGACTTTATCGGGGACTGTCCCTTCCTTTGGGGCTGCAAAATTTGGGGACTTTTATCAGGGGATTGTCCCCTCCTTTGGGACTGCAAAATTTGGGGACTTTATCAGGGATTGTCCCCTCCTTTGGGGCTGGCATCCATGGGGGACTTTATCAGGGGACTGTCCCCTCCTGTCCTGCCCCATCCTGACTCTTGATTTCCAAAGGGCGGGAGATGTTCAAAAAAAAGTGGGAGTTGTCCCAGAATCAGCAGCACATCCCTGAGCAGCTGCTGCACCCCCTATCTCTGCCTCACCCCTGAGTGTCTCCTTGTGGCTTCTGAAGTCCCCAAGAGTCACTAAAGTGCCCTCGCCAGGCTGGTGGGGAGGGCTGGCGGGACACAAAAAGGCTGCAGGGGTTTGTGGGTTCCGTTCTGGGTGTAAAGGGGTGGCAGGACCCCCAAAAAGGCTGCAGGGGTTTGTGGGTTCAGTTCTGGGTGTAAGGGGTGGCAGGACCCCAAAAAAGGCTGCAGGGGGTTTTGTGGGTTCAGTTCTAGGGTGTAAAGGGGGTGGCAGGACCAAAAAGGCTGCAGGGGGTTTTGTGGGGTTCAGTTCTGGGTTGGAAGAGATGAGAAGATGATTTTTTAGGGACACTGCTCCTTCTGGAAGTCAAGAAACGCCATAAAAACTCAATTTTGTTTTTGAGGGAGGAAAGGGAAAAAATGGTCCTTGAAAGAAACCCAATGTTTTTCAAGTGATTTAAGAAACCTCCCTCTCCCACCAGCCTTTTTGCAGGATTTCCTTCCCAAAATGCCTCCCTCTTTCCCTGAAGATCCATTTTTTATATTTTTTTAGCACAGATGAATAAACCCCCAAGCTTTGTTCTTAGCAAGGGATCCTTTATCAGCTCCTTGCCCTGACTAACAGCAATTTTTATTTCATCTGCAGATGGGGATGGGGAACTGATCTGATCAAACAAGAACCAGCCCAAACTCGAGCTCTAAACTCAGCTTGAGGCTGCTGAGAGAGCTCCGATGAGTTCACACTAACTTCCTGCATTTCACCCATCCCCGTTCCCCTCATGTACTTCCAGGGATCCCACTGGGAAGAAAAAAAGGACTTTTCATCATCCTCCAGGCTTGGATTTAGGGATTTTCTCCAAAATTGAAGCAGCAGCAGCTTAAAATGACAGATTTAATGAGCACGAGAAGGTGACAATAATCACTGTCATTGTCACCTGTCCTGCCTCAGCTCAGCCAGACCTGCTGGTGCTTCAGCTCTTCCCCCTAAAACCATTTAAAAACCAGCTCATCTCAGGGTCCAGAGAGCCCCAAAAGGGGCTCCTGCTCAGGCAGGGAATCCCTAAGAGCAGTTTGTTCCCCATCCCACTGGCGGGAGCATCTCCAAAACCCCCTCAGCCCAGCCTGGGAGGGTTTTGGCACAATCCAGCTCAGAATTCCCCAAATTTTCCCATTGTCCTGCTCCTGAACAGGGCCCAGGATCCTGCAGGAGAATGGCTCTGGGTGCTCCATTCCAGTGGGGGTTGGGTAAAGCTGCCCAGAGCTCATCCATGGATCCCATCCCATGGATCCCATGGATCCCCATCCTATGGATCCCACCCCATGAGTTTCCATCCCCATCCCATCCCGTCCAATGGATCCCATCCATGGATCCCATCCCATCCCATCCCATGGATCCCCATCCCTATGGATCATCCCATGGATCAGCATCCCACATCCCACAATATCGTCCCATCCACATCCATCCCATCCATCATCCCATCCCATCCCATCCCATCCCATCCCATCATCCCATCCCATCCCATCCCATCCCATCCCCATCCCATCCCATCCCGATCCCATCCCATCCCATCCACTGGATCCCATCCCATGGATCCCCATCCCATCATAGGATCCCCATCCCTGGATCCCATCCCATGGATCCCATCCCATGGATCCTCCCCATCCCATGGATCCCCATCCCATGGATCCCATCCCATGGATCCCCATCCCCATCCCCATCCCATGGATCCCATCCATGGATCCCCATCCCCATCCCCATCCCATGGATCCCGTCGTGGATCCCATCCCATGGATCCCATCCCATCCCTCCATGGATCCCATCCCATGGATCCCATCCATCCCATGGATCCCCATTCCATGGATCCCATCCCATGGATCCCATCCCATCCCATGGATCCCCATCCCATGGATCCCATCCCAATCCCATGGATCCCATCCCATGGATCCCCATCCAATCCTATGGATCCCCATTCCATGGATCCCCCATCCCATGGATCCCCCATCTCTCTGGACCCATCCCTGGGATCCCATGCCTGGGATCTCATCCCATGTGGGATCCCATCCCTGAGATCCCATGTATCCCCATCCTCATGGATCCCATCCCACTGATCCTATCGTCATCCCACGGATCCCATCCCAGGGGATCCCATCCCATGGATCCCCATCCCATGCATTCCATCTCATCCCAGGGGATCCTCTTCTCATCCCATTTCCATTTTCCATTTCCAGAACATTTCCATTTCCATTTCCATTTCCATTTCCATTTCCATTTTCCCATTCCCATCCCATCCCACCCCACCCCAGGATTCCATCCCCCCACCCAGCCCCGAGCAGGCCCCGCCCTGCCTGTGGTTTCCCTGCAGGGGTTTTGTCACCCCAGTGTGGCCAGGATGTCACCCTGAGGGGCCAACAGCGCCTCCCCCAGCCAGGCACGGTGACACCCGTGTCCCACTGCCCCTGCAGCCCCCAGCTCTGCTCCCTGGAAAAAATGGATTCCAGCCTGGGCTGGAGCAGAGCAGCCAGGGGGGATAGAGGGGCTCAGAAAACGGGGAAAGTTCTGGGATTTGCTGCAGTTCAAGGTCCTGTTTGCACCTGCCTGGTCAAGGATGAGCTGGAAAAGGATTCCAGAAGGTTCTGGGGAGGAATCCATGGAAGGAATGAGGCAGAGGCTTCATGTCCCTATTCCCAGAGTCCCTCAGGCAGTTTTAGGATCCCTTTGGGGGAATCCATGCCAGAAATGAGGCCTCTCCAGGTCCTGGGTCTTCAGGTTTGCAGGTTCACTGATCCCACAGTCTCTCAGCATAAAGGAATCCATGCCAGGAATGAAGCCTCTCTCAACATTCCCAGAATCCCTCCAGGCGGTTTTAGGATCCCTTTGGGGAATCCATGCCCGAAATGAGGCCTCTCTCAGGTCCCAGGGTTCTTCCAGGCAGTTTTTCAGGATTCCTTAATCCCACAGTCTCTCCAGGCATTTTTTTAGGGATCCCTTAAAGGAATCCATGCCAGGAATGAAGCCTCTCTCATGCCCCCCATTCCCAGAGTCTCTCTAGGCAGTTTTTGGGATCCCTTAACCCCAGAGTCTCTCCAGGCGGTTTTTAGGATCCCTTAATCCCAGAGCTTCTCCTGGCGGTTTTAGGATCCTTTTAGGGAATCCATGGCAGGAATGAGGCCCTCACTTGTGTCCCTGCTCCCAGAGTCTCTCCAGGCAGTTTTAGGATCCCTTAAAGGAATCCATGGAAGGAATGAGGCTCTCCCCATTCCCAGAGTCTCTCCAGGCAGTTTTTAGGATGCCTTAATCCCTGAGTCCCTCCAGGCAGTTTTAGGATCCCTTAACCCCAGAGTCTCTCCAGGCAGTTTTAGGATCCCTTAACCCCCAGGAGTCTCTCCAGGCAGTTTTAGGGATCCCTTAACCCCAGAGTCTCTCCAGGCAGTTTTAGGGATCCCTTAATCCCTGAGTCCTTCCAGGCAGTTTTTAGGATCCCTTCAGGGACCAGCTCATCCCCAAATAAAGCAGGAGAGGCTGGGCCAGACAAGACCCTGGCTCTGCAGAATGTGGGGATCTGACAATTCCCCAGCATCCCTGATCCCAAGGAATTGCTCCATGGCTGTCCCATCCAGCCCTTGCAATTCCAGAGTGGCTGCACAAAGTGACAGTGACATCCTGCAGGTGACACTGGGCGCAGAACTTGTCACCCTCTGCTCTTCAGGAGGGCAGGTGAGGGAGCATTTCTGGAAAAAATCCAAGGAATTGTGGGGATTGGGGAATGCAGGGAGTGAAATCTCTGTTCTCTCAGCAACCCAAAATCTGCTTTTCTACAGAAAATAGAGTTCCCCATCTGAGCTGGCCAAAAAAAAAAAAAAAAAAAAAACCAGCTTGGATCCATCTCCCTCATCCCTTTGGATCCCCAGAACATTCCCCTGAGTCACCAGTGGGGCTGGGACCAGCCTGGAGGTTAGGGGGTGAAATTCCTGCTGGATTAGACCAGGAGCTGGTGGGATGGGAAGGAACAGATTTGACATCAGTGGATGTTGAAATAAAAGCCCAAAGCAAAAATCCATCAAATCCTGGAAGCATGAATTCCAACTCTCCAAAGAGAGTTTTCCAGTGGAGCTGGATATTTGGGAGCACACCCAATTCCCCTGTTTATTCCCTGTTTATTCCCCACAGCAGCTGGAATTTGTTGATTTATGGGATCAAAGACCCCAAATGCAGCTTTTCCCCTGTGGTTATTGAGAGGTTTGGATAAACCTCTCCATGTTTTCTCTGGAAAAATTCCCTCCTGGAATGTCCTAAATCCCACCCTGAGGGGTGTTTGGCATCCTGGAAATTCTTCCCCACTCTCTGTGGCATTTTTGGGGAAAATCAAAATTCCAGTGGGGAGCACTCAGAGCTTGTCCACATCCTCACACCTCACTGGAATTCCTGTCTGGATCAGATTCCCCTTCCAAATAATGAATTCAGGGAGAAAAATCCAACACTTCCACTTCCAGAATCTTTAATAACCACAAATTGCCACCAACAACACTTTAACACAAAAAATCCTCAATATTTCTCAACTATAAAAAGTCTCAAAACTCCAAATAAAAATATAAAACTCCAACAGCTCCGTGGCTTCGAACTCTCCATGTTGGAGTTTTCATAAGAGGTAAAAACAACTTCAAACATTCTCAGAAATTCAGTTTATTCCCTGCTGGCCCAGCAGCAGCTCCTGAGCACATCAAGTGTTGTCAAACTGCACCCCAAAACCCTGCAGGTTTGGTTATCCAAAGGAATTTGGGGGGCTCAGAGGAACTCTCAGTCTCACGTGGGAGCAGGGTGGATTTTTTGGAGGGATTTTCACAGCTGAGGGGTGTGAAAATCAGCATTAATTCCGTGCTGGTGGTGTGGCTTCTGAAGGAAGTGGCTCAGAAATGAGAATATCTCGGTGCCACCGTGCCCTCTGCTGGCAGCGGGGCTGGGAGCAGGAAATCCTGGGAATGAGTTTGGGAACCAACCCCAGCAGCTCCATCCTTTTTTCCAGAACTTCTCTGGGAAACCCCAGTGGGATTTCAGGGCCAGGAGATTTAACTGCTCCAGTCCATTTAATCTGAATCTCTGAAAAATTCCCCACTGGAATTCTCACCCTCAGGGGTTTTTTGCATCCTGGAAACTTTTCCCCACTCTCTGTGCCTGTGGGAAAATGGAATTTAAATTCCCAGTGGGAGCACTCATGAAATAGGGATGGACACAAGGGGCCAGCAGGGCAGTGCTTCCAAATTCTGTCCCTTTCAAACTGGATTCATGGAGCCATAAAATCATGGAATTGTTGCCAACCCTTTCCATGAGGAAATCCCACCCTGAGCCTGCCCTGGCCCAGCCTGAGGCTGTTCCCTCTCCTCCTGCCCCTGTTCCCTGGGATGAGATCCCAAATTCCCCCCACCTCTCCACTCCTGACAGGGAGTTGTGCAGAGCCAGAAATTCCCCCTGATCCCCCTTTTCTCCAGGCTGAGCCCCTTCCCCAATTCCCTCAGGATCCTCCCAACCCTTCCCAGCTCCCTTAGAATTCTCCAAACCCTTCCCAGCTCCATTCCCTTCCCTGGACACTCTCCAGCCCCTCAATGTCCCTCTTGCCATAAGGGCCTGAAGTTTTTAGGATCCCTTAACCCCAGAGTCCCTCCAGGCAGTTTTTAGGATCCCTTTAGGGAATCCATGCTAGGAATGAAGCCTCTCTCATGTCCCCATTCCCAGACACAGAATTCCAGGTCCCTCAGCACCTCCCAGTGCCATTCCTGGACATTCAGCCAAGGTTGCTTTGTGCTGATCCCCTGTCCCAGCAGCTCCCAAAGCCCCTGCAGAGCCCCTGGGAGTGTCCAAGGCCACCTTGGAGCCACCTGGGATAGTGGGAGGTGTCCCTGCCATGGAGCTTTAAGGTCCTTTCCCACCCAAACCAGGCTGGGATTGGTTGTTCCCATTTCCCCCATGCCCTCGTGTCCCCCCCCCCACAGATGACAAAGTGACAGCTCAGCCTGGCAGAACACCAGGGAATTCCCACAGGGATCCACCCCAGGGAACATACCACACCCTTGGCACAATCCTGAGCACACCAGGCACATGTCACACACTGAGACCACTTTCCCTCCTACCTTTGCTGCTCCAGAAATTTCCTTCTCTTCAGCTTGGAGCAATCCAGCTCCTGCTTCCCCACGAACTGTGCTGCTCCTGCAGGTGCAGCCAGCAGAGTGTGGGAGCTGTGCTCCCACCCAGCCCCAAAACCTTGAATTCCCAGCATGGCAGCTGTTGTTTACTGCACTTCCTCTCCCCTTTTCACCAGGGATCCACCCCAGGGAACATCCCACACCCTTGGCACAATCCTGAGCACACCAGGCACATGTCACACACTGAAACCACTTTCCCTCCTACCTTTGCTGCTCCAGAAATTTCCTTCTCTTCAGCTTGGAGCAATCCAGCTCCTGCTTCCCCACGAGCTGTGCTGCTCCTGCAGGTGAAACCAGCAGAGTGTGGGAGCTGTGCTCCCACCCAGCCCCAAAACCTTGAATTCCCAGCATGGCAGCTGTTGTTTACTGCACTTTCTCCCCTGTCTGATGCTCAGCAATTGGTTCTCAGAGGTTCTGCCTGCCCCACACGTGGCTGGGAGCTGCAGCCTGCTGGTTTCCTGTTCTCTCCTCCCCAAACACCTTGGGGACAGCTCAGGGTACAACAGGAAACCCTCGAGGTTCCCATGGTTACTGGGTTTTTTGAGTGGTTTTAGTAAATTATTTCCAAGTGCTGTGATAGGAGGTTTGAGCCTGAGCTCGTTGCAAAATGTGGGATAAATCATGATTTTCTCAAATCAGGATGTTCTTTGAGTGTGGGAGAAACAGGACTTTTGGACAGCCAATTAATGTGATTCTGTAGAAGCTGATTTATTGTTTATTTTTTAGCTTTAATTATACATGTTAAGATTATTGTTTATGGGATTACACATTTTTGATTGATGCTGTTCACATGCTTTTGCAAAAAGCTTTTTTAAGTAAGATGATTGGTGGCTGTTTAGAATTTTACTGTTTACTTTTATTTTTGGGCTTTTTAATTTCAGCATTTTGCTTTTTTAGCTCTTTCTTTCTTGATTTAGCACAAATTATGTTTTTAGTGGCTTGGAAGGGGTTTTAACACATTGCAGAAAAACACTTAAAATGGTTTATTTTGTGCACTTGTTATAAACATTGGTTTAAACTAAGAAACATACAGAAAAACAGCAAAACGTGTGAAAAAAACAGCAAAATATGCAGAAAAACGACTAGGCAGCAAAATATGGAGAGAAACTCCATAAATATAGTTTATATATATCTAAATAGTTAATATAATTATATTAGTTATTATAGTTAATAATATAGTAATAATAATAGCAATATAATAACAATATAGTAACACAGTTATTATAATTAATATAATAATAGTTTTATATATAGCTAAATATAGTTAATAAATATAGCTAAATATAGTCTGGCTGGTGCATACAGACATGTTACTGTGGCTCCAACTTGTTCTGTATTACTGCATTTGAGGTCGGGTCTTTGTGCATTTTCGAGCCTAATCAGCAAGAAAGAAAAGTTAATTAGTGGGAGCAGGCAAAGGTTCGTCCCCGGCTCAAGGACACCCCAGAATTAACGAGCTCCAGGGATGTAAAAATCACGATGCCCACGGAGACTCTGCCAGCTCGGCAAAATGCTCGCGCAGTGTCTGTGTGCTGTGGGAAGCCAGAACGGTTTGGGATGGACCGGACCAGAAATCTCACCTCCAACACCGGGATCCAGATGTGTGCGCCGGCGATGGGATGTCGGATGCTCCGCTGCTCCGCTGGTCGCGTGCCACTCCGGCTCCGTGGCTGGCGTCCGGCGTTTGCTGCCGTGCAGGGCCGTGGCACGATCGAGGCCACGCAGGGCCGTGGCTTCACCTTGGCTGTAGGGGCACTGGGGCTTGGCTGCAGCCGCGGTGGCTGCAGGGGTTGGTCTGGGTCGGGGTGTCTAGTCCTCCTGTACATCCTGCCATGTGCCTCACGCTGCCGTGTATGATGGGTGTGTTCCTGCTCTGTGGCCACTGCTCCGGCCTGTCCACCTCCTTCCGGCCACTTCCCGGTCCTGTCCCGTGCTTCCAGTCCTGGTCCGTCTGCTCCCGGGCCGCTGGTCCGCCACTTCCTGTGCCATTCCATGTTCCATCCATGCCTTCCATCCATCCATCCATCCATCCATCCATCCATCGTCGTCGTCCATCCATCCATCGTCCATCCATCCATCCATCCATCCATCCATCCATATTGCGCATCCTCATGCCATCTCATGTCCATCCATGTGTCCATTTGGTCCCATCTACCCTGTCCATCCGTGGTCCATCCATGGATCCGTCCATGGATCCATCCGCGGTATCCATGGGTCCATCCGTCCATGGATCCATCCATCCATGGATCCATCCATGGGTCCATCCATCCACCGTGGTCCGTCGTCCTGTCCATGGGATCCATCCATGTGTCCATGCGATCCTGTCCATCGTCCATGGGATCCATCCCAGTCCATCCATCCATATCCATCCATCCATCCATCCATCCATCCATCCATCCATCCATCCATCCATCCATCCATCCATCCATCCATCCATCCATCCATCCATCCATCCATCCATCCCGTATCCGTCCGTCCATCCATCCGTCCGTCCGTCCGTCCGTCCGTCCATCCATCCATCCGTCCATCCATCCGTCCATCCGATCCATCCATCCATCCGTCCATCCTGTCCTCCATCCGTCCCGGCTGCCCCTGCTCTCCCCTGTCCCTCCCATCCACTCCTGCTCTGGTCTCCCTGTCCCTGTCCTCACTCCTCTCCTCGGCTCCTGCTCTCCTGTCCTCCCTCCCTGTCGGCTGCCCTGCTCTCCCTGTCCCTCCATCCCTGTCAGGTTGCCCTGCTCTCCCTGTCCCTCCCATCCCTGTCGGGTTGCCCCTGCTCCCTGTCCCTCCGTCCCTGTCAGGGTGCCCCTGCTCTCCCTGTCCCTCCATCCCCTGTCAGGTGCCCCTGCTCTCCCTGTCCCTCCATCCTGTCCGGGTGCCCCTGCTCTCCCCTGTCCTCCATCCTGTCAGGGTGCCCCCTGCTCTCCCTGTCCCTCCCCTCCCTCTCGGGGTCCCCTGCTCCCCCTGTCTCTCCCTCCCTGTCAGGTCCCCCTGCTCTCCCCTGTCTCTCCCTCCCCCTGTCAGGTGCCCCTGCTCTCCCTGTCCCCCTCCCCTCTCGGCTGCCCCTGCTCCGTGCTGACTCCTGGCTCCCGCCCGGGCGGGCGTGGCAAGCAGCAGACTGCGCCCGGCAGACAATTACCAGCTGGCCGGCCGCCTGCGCTGCAGGTGGTGGTGGGCTGCGCTGCTGGCGAGGCCGGCCGAGGCGGCGGTGGAGGCGCTCACGAGATGATCCAGAGCTGTGAGTGCCGGGGCCGGGCTGGGGAGGGCTCGGGACTGGCACAAGGGCACTGCGGCTGTGTGGGCCTGGGGACTGGAAATGATGGCTTGAAGCTGTGGGTCCCATCCCATGGATCCATCCATGGATCCCATCCATCCATGGATCCCATCCATGGATCCCATCCATAGATCCCATCCATGGATCCATCCATCCCATAGATCCATCCCATCCATGGATCCCATCCATGGATCCCATCCCATCCATGGATCCCATCCCATCCATGGATCCCATCCATGGATCCCATCCATCCATAGATCCCATCCATGGATCCCATCCCATCCCATGGATCCCATCCATAGATCCCATCCATTCCATAGATCAATTCCATGGATCCCATCCCACAGATCCCATCTCATGGATCCCATCCATGGATCCCCATCCATAGATCCCATCCATGGATCCCATCCATGGATCCCATCCCATAGATCCCATTCCATTCCATGGATCCCATTCCATGGATCCCATCCCATAGATCCCATCCCATGGATCCCATTCCATGGGATCCCATCTCTGGATCCCATCCCATAGATCTCATCCCACCCTGTCCCATGGATCCCATCCATCCCATGGATCCCATCCATAGATCCATGGATCCCATCCATGGATCTAATCTCATGGATCCCATCCCATCCCATGGATCTAATCTCATGGATCCCATCCATGGATCTAATCTCATGGATCCCATCCCATCCATCCCATCCCATCCCATCCATCCCATCCCATCCCATCCCATCCCATCCCATCCCATCCCATCCCATCCCATCCCATGATCCCATCCATCCCATGGATCCCATTCCATGGATCCCATCCCATCCATGGATCCAATTCCATGGATCCCATCCAACAGATCCCATCTCATCCCCTGGATCCCATCCCTGGATCCCATCCCATAGATCCCATCCACCCTGTCCCATGGATCCCATCCCATCTCATCCCATGGATCCCATCCCATAGATCCCATCCATGGATCCCATCCCATCCATGGATCCCATCCCATCCATGGACCCCATCCCATAGATCCCATTTCATGGATCCTATCTTATGGATCCATCCCATGGATCCCATCCAGTGGATCCCATTCCATCTCATGGGGGGATCCCATCCCATGGATCCCATCCCATGGATCCCATCCCATCCCATCCCATCCCATCCCATCCCATCCCATCCCATCCCATCCATCCCATCCCATCCCATCCCATCCCATCCCATCCCATCCCATCCCATCCCATCCCATCCCATTTGGCATTCCCATTGCCATGGAATAGGACAGATATTGTTGAGAGAGAAATGGAGCTAGAAAAAAGTTTCGAAGGATGGCAAATAAGAGTAGTGTGGAAAATGAGATTCACTTTTTGGCAGATTTTAAAAAGGTTTAATAAAAGGCAATAAGATACAAGCAATAAAGTAAAAGGTTATAGCATTTAGCTATTAGTTTAGCATTTAGTGTGAAAAATGAGGTTCACTTTTTTGGTAGATTTTGGAGCTCCATGTATTGGTGCAATAAAGAGAAACAACAAAATTCCAGAGAAACAACAAAACTCTAGAGTTTTGCTTCATGAACTCCGTCTTGGAGTAGCTCTGCTCCATTCCCTGTGGATATTGATGAAAAATTCAGCTCCAGATTGTTCTGAAATCAAGAAATCATCATTTCTGGGCTTATTTTTCGTGTTTTAGCTGCAGATTTGCCTTTTGCCTTCGTGGCAAACACTGATTTTTTTTAATCCTTAACATCCCCACGCTAAAATTCTAAACACATATTGCAAAATGCTCCATTCCAGGGGTTGTTTTTAATCTGTTAACAATTGCCATCCCTGGAGCTGGCACAGCCTCTGTGAGGATTCAATCTGGGCTGTTTTATCCTGCAGATATTTCGGAAATCGGGAGGAGTGCCAAGTCCTACTGCGAGCACACGGCCAGGACCCAGCCCACGCTCTCGGACATCGTGGTCACCCTGGTGGAAATGGGTCAGCAGCTCCCTCTGCCCTCTATTCCCACTTTTGGATTGGGAAATCCACCCCCAAAATCTGGGATTTGGGCAGAGCCACACACAGCTCATGGTTTTCCATGATCCTTCCAATTTTCTGTCCCCATCATCCATCCCGTTATCCACTCCCTACCCATCCAATTCTTGTTTAATTTGGGAAAAATTCTGCAGAGAGAAAGGGGTTTTGACAGGATGAACTCCTGGAGTGATTCCTGTTTTCCTTTTTTGTGTTGCAGGGTTCAATGTGGAAACTCTTCCTGCCTATGCCAAGCGTTCCCAGAGGATGGTGATCACTGCCCTCGCATGGGGGGCCTTTTCCTGCCTTTCCTAACCTGCATTCCTCCCTGCTGCCTTTCACACAGCTCCTGATGAGTAGTTCTGTGGGATAACCCCGAATTTGGGGTTCCTGTAGTGGCACCAACAGAGGTGAAGGGAGCTGGGTCACTCAGGAGAGCCCTCAGGGGTTTTGTTTGCAGGACAGAGGGGAATCCTTTCCAATCCCAAGGTCATCCCAGGGTGAGGGATGAGGTCACAGCTTTGGGGGATTCCTGATTTTTTCCCTGATTCCCACGATTTCCCCCCGCAGCTCCAGTGACAAAACCAGCCTGTGACCCCCAAAGCCCTGACAGCTGGGCAGAACAAGCCTCATCCACCCCACATCCCCGGCCACTTCCCCAGAGTTCCCCAGATCCTCACACGTACATCAAGACACCAGTGAGTGAAAACAACATTTTTATGCTGTTTGGGATCTGTTTGAGTTCCAGGAGTGGGGTGGTTTTACTGCAGTGCTGCTGAGATTTATTTATCCAGAAATCAGCCAGAATCCCTGGATTTCTGTCTGATTTTTGTGCTGGTTGGGATCTGTTTGAAGTGCAGAACCCCAGGAGTGGTGGTTTTTCACTGCAGTGCTGGTGCTCTTTATCCCAAGTATTGTTTTTCCTGGCTTAGAATATTCCTTGTTTGTGGGATGTGGGCATCCCTTGGGATGGGATCCTTCCCTTTACCTGCTCCCAGAGCCTTCCCAGTTCAGGATCCCCTCCCAGTTCAGGATCCCTGGCCCATCCCATTATCCATCTCCTGGCTCATCCCATTACCTGTTCCCAGACCATTCCCAGTTCAGGATCCCTTCCCAGTTCAGAATCCCCTCCCAGTTCAGACTCCTTTCCCCAGTTCAGACTCCTTTCCCAGTTCAGACTCCTTTTCCCAGTTCAGGATCCCCTTCCCAGTTCAGGATCCCTTTCCCAGTTCAGGATCCCCTCCTAATTCAGGATCCCTCCCAGTTCAGGATCCCCTCCCAGTTCAGGATCCCTGGCCCATCCCATTATCCATCTCCTGGCTCATCCCATTACCTGTTCCCAGACCATTCCCAGTTCAGGATCCCTTCCCAGTTCAGGATCCCCTCCCAGTTCAGAATCCCCTCCCAGTTCAGACTCCTTTCCCCGTTCAGACTCCTTTCCCCGTTCAGACTCCTTTCCCCGTTCAGACTCCTTTCCCAGTTCAGACTCCTTTCCCAGTTCAGGATCCCTTCCCAGTTCAGGATCCTTTCCCCAGTTCAGGGATCCCCTCCTAATTCAGGATCCCCTCCCAGTTCAGACTCCTTTCCCAGTTCAGACTCCTTTCCCAGTTCAGGATCCCTTCCCAGTTCAGGATCCTTTCCCAGTTCAGGATCCCCTCCTAATTCAGGATCCCCTCCCAGTTCAGACTCCTTTCCCAGTTCAGACTCCTTTCCCAGTTCAGGATCCTTTCCCATTTCAGGATCCCCTCCCAGTTCAGAATCCCCTCCCGGTTCAGGATCCCCTCCCTATCCCATTACCTGTTCCCAGACCGTTCCCAGTTCAGAATCCCTTCCCAGTTCAGAATCCCTTCCCAGTTCAGGATCCCTTCCCAGTTCAGGATCCCCTCCCAGTTCAGATCCCCTCCCCATCCCATTATCCGCACCCGCACCATTCCCAGCTCAGAATCCCTGGGCATTCCTGCCTGCTGGGCCCCTGTAGCTCCCCCCATCCCCGCGGTACTGAAGAGCAGAGCCTGCAGCTCCTGCATCCCTGCGATACTGGGAACTGGAGCTGCTCCCTCCCCTCCCTCCCTGGCAGACCTACCGGGAGCCGGTGTCGGATTACCAGGTGCTGCGGGAAAAGGCGGCGTCGCAGCGCCGGGACGTGGAGAGAGCCCTCACCCGCTTCATGGCCAAGACAGGGGAGACCCAGAGCCTCTTCAAGGATGATGTCAGCACCTTCCCACGTCAGTCATGCCAGGATTTGCATCCTTTTGGGGTTTGGGGATTGTTCCGTGCGTGGGGTTTGTTATCCCTGGGGTTCGGGGATTGAACCGTGCGTGGGGTTTGCCAAAGGTGCTCCTGAACTCCCCAAAACTCCCTTTTTTCTCCTAAATCCAAATCTCATCCCAATCCTGGCTCCACCCCCATCTAGGAATTTGTTCTCCCTGATGTTTTCCTGCTGCTGGGAGTTTTCCTGTCTCCCTGCCTGCAGAGCAGTGATGATGAGAATTCCCAAGGCTTGCAGGCAGCACAGCTTCACTGGAGAGGAACCCAACTTCCCAGATAACTGGGATTTTGTGGTGGAGCTCAGGAGGGATTTTCCATGTTGGAACACTGCTGTGTTTCAAACAAACAAGAGATTCAGAAAACTGGGAAGTAGAGCCTGCCATCTTTTAGGATTTGGATTTGGAGGACACAGGGGCTGGAGCTGTGGAACACAGGAATTGGATTTGGATTTAGATTTGGGTTTGGATTTGGATTTGGATTTGGATTTGGAGGACACAGGGCCTGGAGCTATGGGACACAGGGATTTCCTTCCTAATCCTTGGGAAAAATAAATGTATCCAAACCCAGAACCAATGAAATGCTTGATCTCTATAACTTTTGTCCTTCATTTCTGAGGGGAGGAATTTCTCCCAGCCTCCTGACTGTGTCTCCTCTTTTCCCTGCTGCCAGTGATTGCTGCCAGGCCTTTCACTGTGCCCTACCTGACAGCTCTGCTCCCCTCTGAGCTGGAGATGCAGCAGATGGAGGAGACAGATTCCTCGGAGCAGGATGAGCAGACGGACACTGAGAACCTCCCCCTGCACATGAGCACGGTAGGGCCACCCTGGGGCTGCTGGGTGGGGCCATTCCTGCAGCTTGGGAACCTGGCTCTGCCTCCTGGGAAATGGGGAATGGAACTGAACTTGGTCAGGGTTCTCCAGCTTGGAAAACTTGGCTTTGGCTCTTGGGAAATGGGGAATGGGGAATGGAACTGAACTTGGTCAGGGTTCTCCAGCTTGGAAAACCTGGCTTTGTGTCTTGGGAAATGGGAAATGGGGAATGGAACTGAACTTGGTCAGGGTTCTTCAGCTTGGAAAACCTGGCTTTGTGTCTTGGGAAATGGGGAATGGGAAATGGAACTGAACTTGGTCAGGGTTCTCCAGCTTGGAAAACCTGGCTTTGGCTCTTGGGAATTGGGAAATGGAACTGAACTTGGTCAGGGTTCTCCAGCTTGGAAAACCTGGCTTTGTGTCTTGGGAAATGGGAAATGGAACTGAACATTGTCCTGGTTTTTGAGCTTGGAATTCTGGCTATGTTTCCTGGGAAATGGGGAATGGAACTGAACTTGGTCAGGGTTCTTCAGCTTGGAAAACCTGGCTTTGTCTCTTGGGAAATGGGAAATGGAACTGAACATTGTCCTGGTTTTTGAGCTTGGAAACCTGGCTCTGTTTCCTGGGAAATGGGGAATGGAACTGAGCTTGGTCAGGGTTCTCCAGCTTGAAAAACCTGGCTGTGTGTCTTGGGAAATGGGAAATGGGAAATGGAACTGAACTTGGTCAGGGTTCTTCAGGTCAGAAACCCTGGTTTTGTCTCTTGGGAAGTGGGAAATGGAACTGAACATTGTCCTGGTTTTTGAGCTTGGAAACCTGGCTCTGTTTGCTGGGAATTGGGGAATGGAACTGAACTTGGTCAGGGTTCTCCAGTTTGGAAAACCTGGCTGTGTGTCTTGGGAAATGGGAAATGGGGAATGGGGAATGGAACTGAACTTGGTCAGGGTTCTCCAGCTTGGAAAACCTGGCTGTGTGTCTTGGGAAATGGGAAATGGGAAATGGAACTGAACATTGTCCTGGTTTTTGAGCTTGGAATTCTGGCTATGTTTCCTGGGAAATGGGGAATGGAACTGAACTTGGTCAGGGTTCTCCAGCTTGGAAAACCTGGCTTTGTCTCTTGGGAAATGGGAAATGGGAAATGGGAAATGGGAAATGGGAAATGGGAAATGGGGAATGGAACTGAACTTTGTCAGGGTTCTCCAGCTTGGAAAACCTGGCTTTGTCTCTTGGGAAATGGGAAATGGAACTGAACATTGTCCTGGTTTTTGAGCTTGGAAACCTGGGTCTGCCTCCTGGGAAATGGGGAATGGAACTGAACTTGGTCAGGGTTCTTCAGGTCAGAAACCCTGGTTTTGTCTCTTGGGAAATGGGAAATGGAACTGAACATTGTCCTGGTTTTTGAGCTTGGAAACCTGGCTCTGTTTCCTGGGAAATGGGGAATGGAACTGAACTTGGTCAGGGTTCTCCAGTTTGGAAAACCTGGCTGTGTGTCTTGGGAAATGGGAAATGGGGAATGGGAAATGGAACTGAACTTGGTCAGGGTTCTCCAGCTTGGAAAACTTGGCTTTGTGTCTTGGGAAATGGGAAATGGAACTGAACATTGTCCTGGTTTTTGAGCTTGGAATTCTGGCTATGTTTCCTGGGAAATGGGGAATGGAACTGAACTTGGTCAGGGTTCTTCAGCTTGGAAAACCTGGCTTTGTCTCTTGGGAATTGGGAAATGGGAAATACAAAATGGGAAATGGGGAATGGAACTGAGCTTGGTCAGGGTTCTCCAGTTTGGAATTCTGGTTCTCTTTCCTGGAAAATGGGGAATGTTCTTCAGCTCCCTGCAGAGTTCAGTGCAGAATGAGGCTGGAGCAGGAGCTTTCAGTAAATCCCAGATTCCAGTGACAGGGAAGAGACTTCTCCTTGGATCCCAGGTTTTCCCAATGGATTTTCCTGTGTTAGAAACCAGGATGCCTGACCTTTAATGCAGCTCCTTGTGTGCTTGGCTGATGATGATCCCTTCTGCCCACAAGTTCTGGGGTTTGAACTTGGAATCCTGGAATGGTTTGGGGTGAGAGGCACCATAAAAACCTTGTCCCATGGGCAGGGACACCTTCCCCTATCCCAGGTTGCTGCAGCCTGGCCTCGGACACTTCCAGGATGACATTCTGTGGGCAGAAGGATTTCTAAGCCTGGCTTTGATTTTTGATTGTTACTTTTGGCTGTGCCAGGATGATGCAGGACCTGAGAAGGAGAACACCTCGGTGCTGCAGCAGAGCAGCTCCCTGGCAGGCAGCAGGAACGGGGAGGAGAACATGATTGACAACCCCTACCTGCGGCCCGTGAAGAAACCCAAAATCCATGGGAAGAAGTGAGGGGGCCTGAAATTCCTCTGGCTGCTCTGAGAAACACCCAGGGCTCAGGAGAGGCAGCCCAGCTCAAGGAGGATCTCCTGCATGGTGAACTCTGCTCCCATCCTGCTTTCCTGTGCTCCCTCTTCCCTCTGCTCACTGGGATGGTCCAGGAAAACCACCTGGGAATTGTCTGGGGACTTTGATTTCCAAATCCACTGTGGGGAGGATTTGTTTTCTCAAGAGCTGAAGGACCCAGGGCTTGGAGGGACCCAGGGCTTGGGTTTGGAGGGCAAAGGAGCTGGAGATATGGGAGACAGGGATTGGACTTGGATTTGGATTTGGATTTGGATTTGGATTTGGAGGGCACAGGGGCTGGAGATGTGGGACACAGGGATTGAATTTGGATTCAGATTTGTATTTGTATTTGTATTTGGAGGACACAGGAGCTGGAACTATGGGACACAGGGATTGGATTTGGATTTGGATTTGGAGGGCACAGGAGCTGGAGCTATGTGACACAGGGATTGAATTTGGATTTGGATTTGGATTTATGTTTGGAGGGCACAGGAGCTGTGGGACACAGGGATTTTCCTGCTCCCACCTCCCAGCAGAGCACATTGGTGTGGGTGCCTGGCAGGCTGGAAAAAGAAACTTCCATCAACCCTTAAATCCAAGGAATGTGTGTTAGCAAAGAAACCTCCCAGGGAGGTTCCTCCTTTCACATTCTTGGCAGGTAAAAACAAACAAATCTTTTCTTTTGTAACCTGAAGGGTTTTGGTGTGCTGGTAAAGCAGTGAGGTGTAAATCCAGAGCTCCAAGGACATTTTATTTCCACTTTGCAGCTGCCCTGGGGACTGAAAACCTCTCAAGTTGGAGAGAAAACCCTGAGATGGTTTTCCTGTCACAGCTGCTTCAGGCTCCTTTGCAGTTCATTGTTGTTTTCCACAGCTCAAATCCTTGGAGAGTTCCCTCCTTCCCCTGCTCTGGAAGCTGGAAAATGGAACAAAGCTGCACTGATGACAGCAGGGCTTTTATCACCTAAAGCTGATTTTTTCCCCTGCTTTGTTTCACCCCTTTATTTCATTTATTTTTATGCCAGTGTTGTCATTATTGGTTGGTTCTGGTTTTGCTTTCATTCTCCTTCAGTATTTTCTTAGGTAAAATATGGGTTAAATTTCCATGAGAAAAGGCTCCTGTGGTTTGGTCCAATCTTCCAAGAATTCCAGATTCACCTCCATGCAGTTAAAAGGATCCTCCCTCTTCCCCTATCACCCAGGAAAGACAAAAATGAAAAGAAGTTGGATTTTTTTTCAATAATCTCCTGCCAAAAAAATCTGAAATTAAATCTCAATTCCCTCCCCCCCTTGTGTGCCACTGTCACTTCTGCTGGTGCCTTGCTTGTACAGAATGACAAATGTACAGACACACCCTGTAAATGTTTGTATATATCCAAAGGTTTTATCTTTTTTTAACTTTTTTTTTTCTGCAAGGAGAAAAATCCCTTGCTGGATGGGGAAAAAAAAGAAAGTGGAATGAAAATTGTAGTTTTTATGTTCCTAATAAAAGAAATTTTATCTCCTCATGAGAAAATTGTAATTTTTATGTTCATAATAAAAGAAATTTTATCTCCTACGAGCAAAACAGATTTCTTCACATTTCAGGAGTGGGAAAATGCCTCACACATCACTTTTTTATTAGTTAGAAAGAATTAGGTGGAGATGAACCAGAGTGCCAGCCAGGAATACAAAAGAAAAGCCTTAAACAGCCTAAAAACTCCCAATTTTCAGGACAAGAAAAATTCCAGGGAGCCAAATCTTGCTTCAAAATCTTGCACCAAAAAGAAACAACTATGACTCAAAAAGTCAGGCTGGGAGAGCTCCTGAAAGTGGGAATTTGATGAATAAATTTTGGGGTTTTTTGGCTAAAATTGGGCTGTGGGTAAAATTTGCTAGAGAAACAGGTAAAAAAAGGAAAAAAAATCAAGGAAATTGGAAGAGGAGTAGAGCTGGAATTACACCCAGAGGTGTGGGAGGGTTTGGAAACACAGAAATCAAAGCTCTGAGGGGAAAACATCTTGCCCTGACACCAGGAACTTTCTGTTTCAGGCCACATTTATTTTGTGGCCAGATTCTCAGTTTCCAGTTTTTTGTTTGTTCTTTAATTGAGAATATTTGTTTCAGCAGGGAAGGAACCAAAATGCAAAAAAATCCACCTGGTGGGGCCTTTAATATTTTCAGGGTTATTTTGGGCACAAAGACATTAAAAAATACCAAAAACCACCTAAATTTTTTCTCATTTTTTTCCTCAGGTTTTGGAGGAACCCCCTGGGATGGATATGAGGAGAAAATTGAGGACAAAAAGCAAGGGAAAAACTGAGGGGGAATTTGGGAATTTCTGAGGGAAATGGAGGAGCTTGTTTGGCTCCTTCCCCTGCCTCAACCAGGGCTGGATTTTTGAGGGTGTGAAAAAACAAACTTTATTTTTTCAGAATTTTTCAGAATTTTTTTAAAAGTTTAAAAAAGGGATAAAAAGGAGCAAACATCCAGTGCTGGGGTGTTCTTGGTGCTAGGCCAGAAAAACACCTCTGATGTTTTTCAGGATTATTTTGGGCCAAAGACATTAAAACTTCTCCAAGTGTACCAAAACCAACTAAATTTTTCTCATTTTTCCTCAAGTTGTGGAGGGACCCCCTGGGCTGGATATGAGGAGAAAAAATGTGGGGAAAAAGCAGGAAAAACTGAGGGGAATTTGGGAATTTCTGAGGGAAATGGAGGAGCTTGTTTGGCTCCTTCCCCTGCCTCAGCCAGGGCTGGATTTTGAGGGTGTAAAAACAAACTTTATTTTTCAGAATTTTTCAGAATTTTCCAGAATTTTTTGGAATTTTTTCAGAATTTTTTAAAGTTTAAAAAGGGATAAAAAAGGAGCACACATCCAATGCTGGGGTGTTCTTGGTGCTAGGCCAGAAAAACACCTCTGATGTTTTCAGGATTATTTTTGGGCACCAAGACATTAAAAACTTTTTGAAAGTACCAAAACCACCGGGATATTTCTCATTTTTTCCTCAGGGTTATGGAGGAACCCCCTGGGCTGGATATGAGGAGAAAATTGTGGGGAAAAAAGCAGGAAAAAGCTGAGGGAATTTGGGAATTTCTGAGGAAATGGAGGAGCTTATTTTGTTTCTTCCCTGCCTCAGCCAGGGCTGGATTTTGAGGGTGTGAAAAACAAACTTTATTTTTCAGAATTTTTCAGAATTTTCCAGAATTTTTTTAAAGTTTAAAAAGGGATATAAAAGGAACAAACATCCAGTGCTGGGGTGTTCTTGGTGCTAGGCCAGAAAACACCTCTGATGTTTTCAGGATTATTTTGGGCACAAAGACATTAAAAAATTCTCCAAGTGTACCAAAAACCACCTAAATTTTTCTCATTTTTTTCCTCAGGGTTATGGAGGAACCCCTGGGCTGGATATGAGGAGAAAATTGTGGGGGAAAAAAGCAGAAAAAAGCTGAGGGAATTTAGGGAATTTCTGAGGGAAATGGAGGAGCTTGTTTGGCTCCTTCCCTGCCTCAGCCAGGGGTGGATTTGAGGGTGTGAAAAACAAACTTTATTTTTCAGAATTTTTCAGAATTTTTCAGAATTTTTTTAGTTTAAAAAGGGATATAAAGGAACAAACATCCAGTGCTGGGGTGTTCTTGGTGCTAGGCCAGAAAACACCTCTGATATTTTCAGGATTATTTTGGGCACAAAGACATTAAAAATTCTCCAAGTGTACCAAAAACCAACTAAATTTTTCTCATTTTTTTCCTCAGGTTATGGAGGAACCCCCTGGGATGGATATGAGGAGAAAATTGTGGGGAAAAAGCAGAAAAAGCTGAGGGGAATTTGGGAATTTCTGAGGAAAATGGAGGAGCTTGTTTGGCTCCTTCCCTGCCTCAGCCAGGGCTGGATTTTGAGCGTGTAAAAAACAAACTTTATTTTTCAGAATTTTTCAGAATTTTCCAGAATTTTTTTAAAAGTTTAAAAAGGGATAAAAAAGGAACAAACATCCAGTGCTGGGGTGTTCTTGGTGCTAGGGCCAGAAAAACACCTCTGATGTTTTCAGGATTATTTTGGGCACCAAGACATTAAAAACTTTTTTGAAAGTACCAAAAACCACCTGGATATTTCTCATTTTTTCCCTCAGGTTATGGAGGAACCCCCTGGGATGGATATGAGGAGAAAATTGTGGGGAAAAAGCAGAAAAAGCTGAGGGGAATGTGGGAATTTCTGAGGAAAATGGAGGAGCTTGTTTGGCTCCTTCCCTGCCTCAGCCAGGGCTGGATTTTGAGCGTGTAAAAAACAAACTTTATTTTTCAGAACTTTTCAGAATTTTCCAGAATTTTTTTAAAGTTTAAAAAGGGATAAAAAGGAACAAACATCCAGTGCTGGGGTGTTCTTGGTGCTAGGCCAGAAAACACCTCTGATGTTTTCAGGATTATTTTGGGCACCAAGACATTAAAAACTTTTTGAAAGTACCAAAAACCACCTGGATATTTCTCATTTTTTCCCTCAGGTTATGGAGGAACCCCCTGGGATGGATATGAGGAGAAAATTGTGGGGAAAAAGCAGAAAAAGCTGAGGGGAATTTGGGAATTTCTGAGGAAATGGAGGAGCTTGTTTGGCTCCTTTCCTGACTGAGCCAGGGCTGGATTTTGAGCGTGTAAAAAACAAAGTTCACTTTAGAATTCCTAAAAATTTAATAAGGGATAAAAAGGGTCAAACAATTCTGGAGTTAACTTTCTTCCCAAGTTAAACAGGGCTGGTTTTGCACTTGTGCTCATGCATGAGGATATTGAGAATATTGAGCTGTTTTTGCTACAGCTCAGCAGAACTCATTTAAAATATTTAAAAAATATAAAACATTTAAAACATTTTAAAAATTTCAACATGTAAAACATTTAAAATATGTGGTTTATTCAGGCTGGTGGTGCAGGTGTCTCCAGAGGAAGGAGGATGTGGCTCCTCAGCTCTCGAACAACTTCAGGTAAGCCTTTCTGCCCTGGTTTTTCCGGAAATTTTTATCCACAGTCATCTAAAAAAACCCACAATTTTTCATTAATCACAATGAAAATGCTCCAGAAAAGGAAGGGCTGAGACCTAAACTTGTGCTTGAAATGAGGTTTTCTTTCCAGCAGAGCCACGTGAGGCAGTGGAGACCCCACTTTGCTCTCTTTGGAGTGGAAGCTTCCAGAGAAAATTGCTGAATAAAAGGGATTTTTTTTTTTTTGAAGGCTTTTGCAAACAGAAAAAATCACTTTGTATCTTATGCTCTGGGCAGGGAAAATACCAAAAAATTGTGCAAATGTGAAGTGAAAAGGAAATTTCCTCTCTCAGGAGGAGCAGAGGACAACAAAACTGTGAAAATGGGAAGTGAGAGCATTGAAGCAGGAAAGGATAACAAAACATGGAGGAAATGGGAAATTAAAAGGAAATTTCCTCTCTCAGAAGCAGGAATGGAAAACAAAACAGTGAAAATATGAAGTAAAAAGGAAATTTCCCCTCTCAGAAGCTTTCAGGCAGGAAAGGGTAACAAAAGATAGTGAAAATGGGAAGTAAAAGAAATTTCCTGACTCAGAAGCAGCAGAGGATAAATGAACAGTGAAAATGGGAAATGAAAAGGAAATTTCCTGTCTCAGAAAAAGGAAAGGAAAACAAAACATGGAGGGAATGGGAAATTAAAAGGAAATTTCCTGTCTCAGAAGCAGGAAATGAAAATAAAACAGTGAAAATGGAAGTGAAAAGGAAATTTCCTGTCTCAGAAGCAGGAAAGGAAAACAAAACATGGAGGGAATGGGAAATGAAAAGGAAATTTCCTATGTCAGAAGCAGCAGAAGATAACAGTGAAAATGGAAGTGAAAAGGAAATTTCCTGTCTCAGAAACAGGAAAGGAAAACAAAACATGGAGGGAATGAGAAATGAACAGGAAATTTCCAGTCTCAGAAGCAGCAGAGGATAATGAAAAGGAAATTTCCTCTCTCAGGAGCTTTAAGCCAGGAATAAAATCCCCTGGTCCCCATCCTGACCTTTTGCACCTCCAGCTTCACCATCTTCTGGGGCAGTGCTGGCACTGCAGCCCAGTCTGGAGCCCCAAACTTCATGGGCCAGGTGACTTTTCTGTTCAAAGGCTGATCTATGTTGTAATTTCCGGGCCTAAAGGAAACAGGCAACAGAAATCTCTGTTTTTTAGAGCTGGTTTTGGTGTTTATGTATCCAGAATTTACCTCCATGCTCATTCAAAAATTATTTTAATTTTATTATATATTTTTTAATGTATATTATATATATTTTAAATATATTTTTCTCTACATATATATTATATATATATTATATATATATTATATATATAAAAATATATAATATATATAATATTATTATTATTTCTTACTAGCCACAAGAATGCCTCAGAAAAGGAAGGTGTGAGAACCTCAGCCTGGGTTTTGAAGCAATTTTTGTTTTCAGCAGGGAAAGACCCAGGGGAATTCCATGCTTGGTGTCCCAGTCATTGTCCCTAAGCTAAAAGCTAAAGCAGGGAGAGCTTTTGAAGGTAAAAAATCTTATTTTTGGAGATAAAAAACCTTAGTTTTGGAGATTAAAACCTTAGTTTTGGAGATTAAAAATTTAGTTTTGGAGATAAAAAAAACTTAGTTTTGGAGATTAAAAACGTTAGTTTTGGAGATAAAAACCCCTTAGTTTTGGAGACTAAAAAAAACTTAATTTTGGAGATTACAAACATTAGTTTCGGAGATTAAAAACCTTAGTTTTGGAGATTAAAAAAACTTCATTTTGGAGATAAAAAAACCCCTTAGTTTTGGAGATAAAAAAACTTAGTTTTGGAGACTAAAAAAACTTAGTTTTGGAGATTACAAGCGTTAGTTTTGGAGATAAAAAAACTTAAGTTTTGGAGATTAAAAACCTTAGTTTTGGAGATAAAAAAACTTAGCTTTGGAGATTACAAGTGTTAGTTTTGGAGAATAAAAAACCTTAGTTTTGGAGATTAAAAAAATTTAGTTCTGGAGATAAAAAAAAACTTAGTTTTGGAGATAAAAAAACTTAGTTTTGGAGATAAAAACCCCTATTTTTGGGGATTAAAAAACTTAATTTTGGAGTAAAACCCCCTATTTTTGGGGATAAAAAACCTTAGTTTTGGAGATAAAAACCTTAGTCTTGGAGATAAAAACCCCTTAGTTTTGGAGATAAAAAACCCTTAGTTTTGGAGATTAAAACCGTCTTATTTTTGAGATAAAAAAATCTTAGTTTTGGAGATTAAAAAACCTTAATTTTGGAGATGAAAAATCTTAGTTTTGGAGATAAAAAAACTTAGTTTTGGAGATAAAAACCCCTATTTTTGGGGATTAAAAAACTTAATTTTGGAGTAAAACCCCCTATTTTGGGGGATAAAAAACCTTAGTTTTGGAGATAAAAAAATTTAGTTTTGAAGATAAAAACCCCTTAGTTTTGGAGATAAAAAACCCTTAGTTTTGGAGATAAAAAAAACTTAGTTTTGGAGATAAAAAAAACTTAGTTTTGGACATAAAAAAACTTAGTTTTGGAGATAAAACCCCCTATTTTTGGAGATTAAAAACCTTAGTTTTGGAGATTACAAATGTTAGTTTTGGAGAATAAAAAGCCTTAGTTTTGGCGATAATAACCCTTATTTTTGAGATAAAAACCCTTAGTTTTGGAGATAAAAAAACTTAGTTTTGGAGATTAAAAAAGCCCTTAGCTTTGGAGATTAAAAACGTTATTTTCGGAGATTAAAAACCTTAGTTTTGGAGACTAAAAAAAGTTCATTTTGGAGATAAAAAAAACTTAGTTTTGGAGATAAAAAAACCGTTAGTTTTGGAGATGAAAAATCTTAGTTTTGGAGATAAAAAAAACTTAGTTTTGGAGATTACAAACGTTAGTTTTGGAGATAAAAAAAAACCCTTAATTTTGGAGATAAAAACCCCTATTTTTGGGGATAAAAAATCTTCGTTTTGGAGATTAAAACCTTAGTCTTGGAGATAAAAACCCCTTAGTTTTGGACACTAAAAAAAGTTCATTTTGGAGATAAAAAAAACTTAGTTTTGGAGATAAAACCCCCTAGTTTTGGAGATGAAAAACCTTAGTTTTGGAGATAAAAAAACTTAGTTTTGGAGATTACAAATGTTAGTTTTGGAGAATAAAAAACCTTAGTTTTGGAGATTAAAAAATCTTAGTTTTGGAGATTAAAAAAATTTAATTCTGGAGATAAAAAATCTTAGTTTTGGAGATAAAAAAACTTAGTTTTGGAGAAAAAAACCCCTATTTTTGGGGATTAAAAAACTTAAATTTGGAGATAAAACCCCCTATTTTTGGGGATAAAAAAACCTTAGTTTTGGAGATAAAAAAATTTAGTTTTGAAGATAAAAACCCCTTAGTTTTGGAGATAAAAAACCTTAGTTTTGGAGATAAAAACCGTCTTATTTTTGAGATAAAAAAATCTTAGTTTTGGAGATTAAAAAACCTTAGTTTTGGAGATGAAAAACCTTAGTTTTGGAGATAAAAAAAAACTTAGCTTTGGAGATAAAAACCCTCTTATTTTTGAGATTAAAAAATCTTAGTTTTGGAGATAAAAAAACTTAGTTTTGGAGATAAAACCCCCTATTTTTGGAGATTAAAAACCTTAGTTTTGGAGATAAAAAAACTTAGTTTTGGCGATAAAAAACCCCTATTTTTGGAGATTAAAAACCTTAGTTTTGGAGATAAAAAAACTTAGTTTTGGAGATTACAAATGTTAGTTTTGGAGAATAAAAAACGTTAGTTTTGGAGAATAAAAAGCCTTAGTTTTGGAGATTAAAAACCTTAGTTTTGGCGATAAAAAACCCCTATTTTTGGAGATAAAACCCCTTAGTTTTGGAGATTAAAAGGGTTTTTTTTGCGGTATAAATCTTATTTTGGCGATCCGAAGCTTTAGAGGGAGCTCCATCTGCCGTCGGTGCGTCTCTCCGCGGCGGGATGTCTGTCCCGGTGCGGAGCGCGTGCGGTTACCCCGGGTACCGCTCCCGGTCCGGGATCCTGCTCGGGAAGCGCGGGCTGCTGGCGGAGAAGGGCGCGCGGGCAGGCCGGCACCTCCGCTGCGCCCCCAGAACGGGCTGGTAGCTGGCAGGGCCGGGGGTCACCATCTGCGGGGAAAAAAACCCCTCAGGTGGATATTTTTTCTTTTTTTTTTTTTTTTTTTTGTTTTTGTTTTTGTTTTTGTTTTAACTCACCTGAGCTTTCCTCTGGAAGCGAGGGGCTGTCCTGGCTCCCAAGCTGTACCCCCGGCTGCTCATGGGTCGGCGGCTGATGGAGGATTGGAGGAAGTCTGCCTGCAGTTCCGAAGCCAAAATTATTTATTGGTGATGTTTTAAAGGCACTGGTTGCAGGGCAGGACTATCTGAGCAGCAAATGTTATTCCTAATAAAGTTATTCCTAATAATTCCCTTAATTCTCACTACTGCAGAACCTTGAGAATTGGTTGGGAAAGGAGATAATTACTTTTTCCAGGTGGATTTGGGGACATCCTGCAGTGAGTGTGCAGGGCAGAATTATCTAAGCAGCAAATGTTATTCCTAATAAAGTTATTCCTAATAATTCCCCTGATTTCTCACTATTGCAGGATGGGTTGGGAAAGGAGATAATTCTTTTTTTCAGGTGAATTTGGGGACATCCTGCAGTGGGTTTGCAGGGCAGAATTATCTATCAGCAAGTGTTATTCCTAATAAAGTTATTCCTAATAATTCCCCTAATTTCTCACTATTGCAGAACCTCGAGGATTGATTGGGAAAGGAGCCAATTCCTTTTTCCAGGTGGATGTGGGACATCCCTCAGCAGGTTTTCAGACCAGAAGTGCATGAGCAGCAGATACTGTTCCTATTCAAGTTATTCCTAATAATTCCCTTAATTCCTCACTGTTGCAGAACCTTGAGGATGGGTTGGGAAAGGAGATAATTCTTTTTCCAGGTGGATGTGGGGACATCCTGCAGTGGGTTTGCAGGATAGAATTATCTGAGCAGCAAATGTTATTCCTAATAAAGTCCTTCCTAATAATTCCCTTATTTTCTCACAATTGCAGAACCTTGATGATCAGCTGGGAAAGAATTCCTTTTTGCAGGTGAATTTGGGGACATCCTGCAGTGGGTTTGCAGGGCAGGAGTGCATGAGTAGCAGATACTGTTCCTATTAAAGTTATTCCTAATAATTCCCCTGATTTCTCACTATTGCAGGATGGGTTGGGAAAGGAGATAATGCCTTTTTCCAGGTGGATTTGGGGATTCTTGCAGTGGGTTTGCAGGGCAGAATTATCTAGCAGCAAATGCTATTCCTAATAAAGTTATTTCTAATAATTCCCCTAATTTCTCACTATTGCAGAACCTTGAGGATTGGTTGGGAAAGGAAATAATTCCTTTTTCCAGGTGGACTTGGAGATTCCTGCAGTGGGTTTTCAGGGCAGGAGTGCATGCGGAGCAGATACTATTCCTATTCAAGTTATTCCTAATTATTCCCTTAATTTCTCACTATTGTAAAACCTCAAGGATTGGTTGGGAAAGGAGATAATTCCTTTTTCCAGGTGGGTTTGGGGATTCCTGCAGCGAGTTTGTAGAGCAGGAGTGCATGAGCAGCAGATACTGTTCCTATTAAAGTTATTCCTAATAATTCCCTTAATTCTCACTATTGCAGGATGGGTTGGGAAAGGAGATAATTCTTTTTTTCAGGTGAATTTGTGGACATCCTGCAGTGAGTTTGCAGGGCACAGTTATCTGAGCAGCAAATGTTATTCCTAATAAAGTTATTCCTAATAATTCCCTTAATTCTCACTACTGTAGAACCTTGAGAATTGATTGGGAAAGGAGATAATTACTTTTTTTAAGGTGAATTTGTGGACATCCTGCAGTGGGTTTGCAGGGCAGAATTATCTGAGAAGCAAATGTTATTCCTAATAAATTTATTCCTAATAATTTCCTTGATTTCTCACTATTGCAGGATGGGTTGGGAAAGGAGATAATTCCTTTTTCCAGGTGGATTTGGGGATTCCTGCAGCGAGTTTGTAGAGCAGGAGTGCATGAGCAGCAGATACTGTTCCTATTAAAGTTATTCCTAATTATTCCCTTAATTCTCACTATTGCAGGATGGGTTGGGAAAGGAGATAATTCTTTTTTTCAGGTCAATTTGTGGACATCCTGCAGTGAGTTTGCAGGGCACAGTTATCTGAGCAGCAAATGTTATTCCTAATAAAGTTATTCTTAATAATTCCCGTGATTTCTCACTACTGCAAAACCTTGAGAATTGATTGGGAAAGGTGATAATTACTTTTTTCAGGTGAATTTGGGGACATCCTGCAGTGGGTTTGCAGGGCAGAATTATCTGAGCAGCAAATGTTATTCCTAATAAAGTTATTCCTAATAATTCCCCTGATTTCTCACTATTGCAGAACCTCGAGGATTGGTTGGGAAAGGAGCCAATTCCTTTTTCCGGGTGGATGTGGGACATCCCCCAGCAGGTTTGCAGACCAGAAGTGCATGAGCAGTAGATACTATTCCTATTAAAGTTATTCCTAATAATTCCCTTAATTTCTCACTGTTGCAGAACCTTGAGGATTGGTTGGGAAAGGAGATAATTCCTTTTTCCACGTGGATTTGGGGATTCCTGCAGCGAGTTTGTAGAGCAGGAGTGCATGAGTAGCAGATACTGTTCCTATTAAAGTTATTCCTAATAATTCCCTTAATTCTCACTATTGCAGGATGGGTTGGGAAAGGAGATAATTCCTTTTTCCAGGTGGATTTGGGTATTCCTGCAGTGGGTTTGCAGGGCAGAATTATCTGAGCAGCAAATGTTATTCCTAATAAAGTTATTCCTAATAATTCCCCTGATTTCTCACTACTGCAAAACCTTGAGAATTGATTGGGAAAGGAGATAATTACTTTTTCCAGGTGGATTTGGGGATTCCTGCAGTGGGTTTGCAGGGCAGAATTATCTGAGAAGCAAATGTTATTCCTAATAAAGTTATTCCTAATAATTCCTTATTTTCTCACTATTGCAGAACCTCGAGGATGGATTGGGAAAGGAGATAATTCCCTTTTCCAGGTGGATGTGGGACATCCCCAGCAGGTTTTCAGGGCAGGAGTGCATGTGCAGCAGATACTGTTCCTATTCAAGTTATTCCTAATTATTCCCTTAATTCTCACTATTGCGGGATGGGTTGGGAAAGGAGATAATTCCTTGTTCCAGGTGGGTGTGGGGCATCCCCCGCAGGTTTTCAGGCAGGTGTGCATGTGCAGCAAATGTTATTCCTAATAAAGTTATTCCTAATAATTCCCTTAATTCTCACTATTGCAGGATGGGTTGGGAAAGGAGATAATTCCCTTGTTTCAGGTGGGTGTGGGACATCCCTCAGCAGGTTTTCAGGCAGGAGTGCATGTGCAGCAAATGTTATTCCTAATAAAGTTATTCCTGATAATTCCCTTAATTCTCACTATTGCAGGATGGGTTGGGAAAGGAGATAATTCCCTTGTTCCAGGTGGGTGTGGGACATCCCTCAGCAGGTTTTCAGGCAGGAGTGCATGTGCAGCAAATGTTATTCCTAATAAAGTTATTCCTGATAATTCCCTTAATTCTCACTATTGCGGGATGGGTTGGGAAGGGAGCCAATTCCCTTTTCCAGGTGGGTGTGGGACATCCCTCAGCAGGTTTTCAGGCAGGAGTGCATGTGCAGCAAATGTTATTCCTAATAAAGTTATTCCTGATAATTCCCTTAATTCTCACTATTGCAGGATGGGTTGGGAAAGGAGATAATTCCCTTGTTCCAGGTGGGTGTGGGACATCCCTCAGCAGGTTTTCAGGCAGGAGTGCATGTGCAGCAAATGTTATTCCTAATAAAGTTATTCCTGATAATTCCCTTAATTCTCACTATTGCGGGATGGGTTGGGAAAGGAGATAATTCCCTTTTCCAGGTGGGTGTGGGGCATCCCCCGCAGGTTTTCAGGCAGGAGCGGCCCCGTTCCTGCCGTGCCTCTCTAAAGCAGCCCCGAAACGCACGAAGCGCTCACCTCCGGCCCCAGGTAGCAGCCGGGCCCCAGGGCAGGGCTGCCCCGCACCCCCGGCATCTCAATCCCCAGCCTGTCCGGGGCGTGGTGGTACGGGAACATTTTCCGATCTTGGGTTGTCCCAAAGGAGATGAGCTTCTGCACAGCTGGGGCACAGGCACGGGGAAATGCCACCAGCGGGGTAAACATGAAAAAAAAGAGAGAAAAGAGAACAAAAAAAAAGAGTGAGCACATGCTGCTCTCTGCCTTCATCCCCCAGCAAGGGAACCTCTCTTGGCCGTGGATATTTGGGAGGGGTCTGCCTGTTCAAACCACAAGGAGTTGATTTTTCCCAGCCTGAGCAAGAAATTGAGATCTGAGATCGCTGGGGAAGATCAAGGAGGTGAAGAAAACAGAGAAGAAAACGGAACTGATTTTTTCCCAACTTTAGCCGGAAATTGGGATCTGAGATCGCTGGGGAAGATCAGGGAGAGGTGAAGGAGAAGAAAACACAATAAAACAGAACTGATTTTTCCCAGCCTGAGCAAGAAATTGAGATCTGAGAAAATCATTTGGGGAGATCAGGGATTTGAAGGAGAAGAAAACACAATAAAACAGAGCTGATTTTTCCCAGCCTTAGCAAGAAGTTGGGATCTGAGATCCCTGGGGAGGATCAGGGAGGTGAAGGAGAAGAAAACAGAAGAAAACGGAGCTGATTTTTCCCAGCCTGAGCCAGAAACTGGGATCTGAGATGGCTGGGGAGGATCAGGGAGGTGAAGGAGAAGAAAACAGAGAAGAAAACAGAGCTGATTTTTCCCAACTTTAGCCGGAAATTGGGATCTGAGATCGCCGGGGAGGATCAGGGAGGTGAAGGAGAAAACTCAGCCCCCCCCGGTGCCCCCAGCTCTCACCTTTCGGGTCTCGCCGTGGTGCCATCCTGCCCTGCCAGATTTTTGGGATGGGCTCTGCGTGCTCCTGTTGCTACAGCCACAGAGCAGGGGGATGGCAGCACGGGGAGGGAACAGGGAAAAGCCCAAAATTTGGCATTTCCCTCCGGAATGTGCTGGGCTGGCTTTGGGGAGCAGCCTGAGGTTGTGATGTCACAGCCTTGGGGGATCAACAACAGTTCCTCCCTCGGTTTCCAAGTGGCTCCAAGGCAGGGCAGCAAAAAAAACAAAACAACAAACCTGGCTGGGATTAAATCCAAGCCCTGCCACGAGCACAAACAAGTGTGGATGTCCTGAGGGAATCAAAAAGAAACAGGACTTTTGGACAGCAAATTAATATGATTATGTAGAAGTTGATTTATTGTTTCTTTTTTAGCTTTAATTATACATTTTAAGACTTCTGCATTTTTTGATTGGTGCTTTTATGCTGTTCACACGCTTTGCACGAGTTTTTAGGTACAATAATTGGTTTTTGTCTAGAACTTTGCCACTCGCCTTTATTTTGGGTTTTTTTAATTTCGGTATTTTGTTTTTTAGCTCTTTTTAAAAAAAATTTATTTAGCACAATTTATGTTTTAGTGGCTTTGAAGGGTTTTAACACATTGCAGAAAAACACTTAAAATGCTCATTCTGTGTACTTGTTATAAACCTTGGTTTAAACTAAGAAATATACAGAAAAACAGCTAAGTGTGTGAAGAAACAGCAAGAAATGTAGAAAAACAACAAGACAGCAAAATATGGAGAAAAACAGCTAAATATGGTTTGGCTGGTGCATGGCTTGGACTTGTTCAGACGTGTCACTGTGGCTTGGACTTGTTTAATTTTACTACAGGAAGCAACAAAACATAAAGGACAAAAAAAGGAGCTGAAGCAGGAAGTTGGTTTTGCCTAAAGCTTTATTGAATCATTCATTGTGTGCAATGGGATCAGGGGGATTGCTGAGCTGGAATGGGATCAGGATCTCCGTGGTCTCCCAGGGATGTGAGGACTGTGCTGTGCTGAGCTCTTGCAGCCTGCAAAGCAAGCAGGATTTTCCTTAGGGTGACTTTTATGATGCTTGTATCCCCAAATTGTCTCTTCTCTCAGTGTTAAATATTGAGTTCTGCAATTTTAAAACTAGTTTCAAGAGTAAAAAGCCCCCTCATTCAAAGGTTTCCTCCCTAACCCGGGACACTTGGGGAAGGGATGATGTTGAAATGTCCCCTCCTCCCCACCTCCCTTCACGGCCCCACAGCATCCCCAGCATTGCACAAACCCCAAAGTGTCCCTGAGAGTCACTCACGGCACGTTCACAGCCCCAGCCCCTTCTTCAGGGTGGAGATCAGGGGGTATTTGCCCTCGTGGCAGAAGTTGCCAGTGAAGTCATCCAGGTCGATGGTCCAGACCATGGCACCTCCAAAGTTGTTCTTTTTCAGCCAGTCCACCTGTGGGGAGGAAAATCCCACTGAGCCCCAGGAGCTGATCCCACAGGAGGCTCTGGCCTCGTCCCAGCTAGTTCTTTCCAGACCTTGAGGCTGAAGCTCTTGGCGTTGTCGTAGCCGATCCACTCGCTGCCCTTGTAGGCATAAGGAACATCCTCGGGGGCATCCCAGGCCTGGGTGGCTCCAGAGCTCAGGAAGGTGCAGATCTGGGAAAAGGGGCAGTGGAAATGTGGGTTGATGTGGCCAGAAATGTGGATTCTGTCCCCACCTGCTGCAGCCGGGTGGGGCAGTGACCCTGATCTCCTGGCACATATTCTCTGCTAATGGGCCAGCTTTAAACCAGCTGGGCAATCATCTTTATCTTTCCACAGCCCATCCTCCCTCCAGGAGATATCTCCTGTTCATGGCCAGTGAGTCCCAGGGCATGACTGATAAAATTACATCATCCCACTGGGAGATGCTCCAGCCAGGGGAGGAGCCAAGCCTTTCCTACCCAGATAAAAACTGAGATTTGGAACACCAGAGCAGCCTTTTCCACTGGATTCCAGAGGAAAGCCAGACCTTTCCACACCATCCCTGGACCTTCAGAGGAAACTGCACCTTCTACAGGAGCACTGCTCCAGCTGAACCACATCTGCCACTGCAGGAGGATGCAGCCACCATTGAATGGGACTGCTGCCAACACCCTGACTGACTGACGGGTGCCAGCTTGGATTCTGACTCTGTCAGTGCTTTGGGATTGTTCTTTGTGATACTGCATTTCTATTTTAATTTTCCTAGTAAAGAACTGTTATTCCTAATTCCCATATCTTTGCCTGAGAGCCCCTTAATTTCAAAATTATAATAATTCGGAGAAAGGGGGTTTACCTTCTCCATTTCAAAGAGAAGCTTCTGCCTTTCTTGGCAGACACCTGTCCTCCAAACCAGTACAGCTGGGTTAGGAATTCCATGCTGGGAATTGCCCAGCAGTGCCAAGGTGAATCCCACACTCACCTCGTAGTAAGCCAGGAGCCCAGCCTCCCTGGTGTAGGGCCCAGCAGGGCCAGGGCCGGAGCTTGGGGCGCCCACGGCCGTGTTGGATGGGTTCTGCAGGGTGAAGGTTTTCCCGTAGGTTGGGAATCCCACCAGCAGCTTCTGAGCTGGGGCACCGTTGTTCTTCCAGTAGTTCATGGCGTATTCCTGCAAGAGGCAGCAGGGCTCAGGCACAGGATGTGCTGGGGGACAGCAGCCCTGGGGGACCCCAGAGGAGCACTCACCACACTGAGGGTGCTGCCGCTGCTGAACAGGGGGCTGTTCTCGCCCGTGGAGCCGTCCCAGGGCCCGTGGAAGTCGTAGGTCATGACGTGGATGTAATCCAGGTACCTGCGGGCAGCGGGGCTGTGTCCTCACCTGAGAGCCCCCCTGCACATGGGGCTGTTTCACTTCAGCACTCCCAAAAATCCCCTCAGATCCCGCCAGGTTTGCCACTCACTTGCCCAGCTCAGCGATCTCGTAGCCAGCCTGGATGGTGGACAGTCCTCCGGCCACAGCAGCAGTGACCATGAGCCGGGGCTGGTTGGTCTGCTTGGCTTCCTGCTCGAAGGCTGCCAGCAGTTCCTGGGGGGTGCAAGGGACAGCCATCACCTGGGGGCTCTGGGATGGGGCTCTGCAGAGCTCACGGGGCTGGAGCTGAGCCCACCTTCACCAGGACAGTGAAGAGAGCCTTGTCCTGGGCGGGGCTGCCCCTGGAGCCGGGGTATTCCCAGTCCAGGTCCAGCCCGTCGAATCCGTACTGCCGCAGGAACCTGACCACGGAGGTGATGAAGGTCTGGCGGTTCTGGGGAGTGGAGACCATGGTGGTGAACCTGGGCAAGCACAGCAGGAAGAGTTGGGGTTGGAATGGAGCCTCGTCCTCCTTTCCCTCCCTTTCCTGGGAGTCATGATTGGAAAGAGCTGCCCTGAACTCACTTCTCTGTGCCGAAATTCCATCCTCCAATGGCCAGCAGGGTCTTCAGGTTCCTGTTCCTGCAGGGAAGGGACAGCAACAGGAGTGACCCCCAGGGTTTGGCGTCACTGTATCCTTTGCAGCCCGAGTCCTTCAGGTGGCAAAGGCCAAAAGCCAAGAAGCAGCACCTGGAGATTCTGTCCCCAAGCTCAGAGGACAGTGCAGTCCCCCTGCCCTGCCCTGGCCAGCCCCAGAGGGAGCAGCAGCCCCAGCTGCCAGCACTCACTGGTTCTTGAGGCCGTTGAAGGACTTGTACAGGGTCTCGTCATTCCACTCGTAGGTGGTGATCTCATTGTTGTTCATGCCAGCGAAGGCGTAGATCAGGTGGCTGCACAGGTTGGGGTCGATGTTCTCAGGGGTGTATCTGCCCTCCCCGGGGCGGTACTGGGCCCAGTTGGTGAAGTAGCAGGTCAGCACATAGGCAGTGCCTGCGGGACACAGAGACCATGAGGGGCTGCAGAGCCCTGGGCACAGCCCTGAGCCACGGGCACAGCGTGCCCAGGCTGGGCACAGCTCCTGTGCAGCAGAGAGCTGGGGAGCAGGGCTGGGCACCCCTGGGACCCTGAGAGCACCCCTGGGACACTGAGAGCACCCCTGGGACACTGAGAGCACCCCTGGGACACTGAGAGCACCCCTGGGACACTGCTGGGCACCCCTGGGACCCTGAGAGCACCCCTGGGACACTGCTGGGCACCCCTGGGACACTGAGAGCACCCCTGAGACACTGCTGGGCTCCCTGGGACACTGCTGGGCACCCCTGGGACACTGCTGGGCACCCCTGAGACACTGAGAGCACCCCTGGGACACTGCTGGGCTCCCCTGGGACACTCTGGGCTCCCCTGGGACACTCTGAGCACCCCTGGGACACTCTGGACACCCCGGGGACACTCTGGGCTCCCCTGGGACACTGAGAGCACCCCTGGGACACTGAGAGCACCCCTGGGACACTGCTGGGCTCCCCTGGGACACTCTGGGCTCCCCTGGGACACTCTGGGCACCACTGGGACACTCTGGACACCCCCGGGCCTCTCTGGGCTCCCCCAGCCCGCAGCCCCCTCCCTGCCCTGGCCGGGCTCGGCCCCTCCTGCCCGGGGCAGCGCCGAGCTCTGGCTCAGCCGGGCTGGCAGCAGCACCTACCGAGGTGGGCGTTCAGCAGCAGGGCCAGGCCTGGCAGGGCACAAGGAAACAACGCTGGGGTCACTGCCTGCTCCTGGGGATGCACAGCTCCGTGCAGAGCTCTGCTCCCAAGCCCAGGCAGCTCAGGGCTGCTACAGAACAGCCTCAAATTTCTCCAAGCACTCCCAGGAAAATGTGACAAATGATTTCAGGTGGAAGCATAGAAAGAACCCAAGCAGATGCCAAAGCACTCGTTCAATTTTTGGATTTAAGTATGAAAACAATTTCCATTCAACCCTTCAAAGAGCTCTGTCCACGTTCAAAGCAGAAGAGATGCCCAAAAGAAGCAGCACGAAAGAAGAGAAGAAATGTATAAAGCAAGAACAGATCCCCACCAGCATCGGGACTAAAGAAGAGGAATCTCCCTCCCCAAAGGAAATTGTGAAACCTCGGAGAGAAAAGCGAGAGCAGCATTTTCACCGCAGCCCTGTGGGCAGCAGGGCGCCGTGGCAGAGCCGGGCCGGCAGCAGAGCAGAGCTGCGTGTGCAGCAGCACTCACCGGTGAGCAGAGCGAGCTTGGCCATCTTGGACCAGACTGATGAGCTCGGGCTCTCTCCCACTTTTATACCCTGCTCCCCTCTGCTGCCAGCCTGGCACCCACAGCCTGGGCAAACATTGCGACACCTGGCACCAGCAGCGTCACCAGCAGGGACAGCAGGACAATGGGGCCGAGCCCTGCAGCTGCAGGGGTCACTGCAGGGCCGGGCCGTGTCCTGCTGCTGCAGGAGCAGATGAAGGACGGGATTAGATCGCTTGGATTGCTCCACGTGCTGCCCGCGCTTGTGTCGCCTCTGCGGCCGCGCCGGCAGCGACGGCGCAGCCGTGACCTTGTGCTGTCCTTGGGGGTGGCACTGCCGTGCCAGCCTCGGGCTCTGCCAGGGCTGGTGGCCTCGGTGGCCCCTGCCAGGGCCGGGCTGAGCGGGCTCTGCCTGCAGCCCTGCCCTGCTGGGGCCCTGGGCTCCTCCCGGCCAGCCCGGCACAGAGGCACCGGCTGCTCTGAGCTCTGCCTGCCCGCCCAGCTGCGCTGGCCTCTGCTCTGTAGCTCTTGGGGGTTAAACTCTGCAAGGAGCACCCCAGAAGATGGGGCAGGTTAGTTTTCCTCTCACATTTATCCCCCCCTCTGCCTGCTCAGCTCTTTCCCAAGCTGAGACACCCCCGTGTTGCCCAGCATTCCCATTTTTCCTTAAGTGAATCTCCACCAGCTGAAAGCCTCCAAATATCCTTCCCACATTTTTCTTTTCATCTTCTGTCCACGTGGATGCTCCAAGCTCTCACCCTGTGTGAGGAGGCCGGGCATTTCTCCCCAATTCCCCACCCAGAAGTGGGGACACGGCTGTGTCCCTGCTCTGGGATGTTGAATTCCTTTTGGGGGGACGGGAAGGTGACTTTGGGAGGTCACCCAGCCTTGGAAGAATGGAAGTGTGGAAAACAGCCTGCTATCAGATGCTGCTATCTGCCCTGCAGATACCAGCCTGAGCCTTTGGGGTTTGGGGCAGGCACAGGGTGGGATGCAGCTGATAACACAACTACATCCTCAAGGAGTATTTTTCCAATGTTTTCCTTGGTTGATAATGTCTCAGGGTACAAATTCAACTAGGATAGATCTGGTTAGTGGGAAAATCCCACCCTCAGTGACCTCTGGAACATTTTCAGCTCTGTTATCCATGGAAGGTGTTTTGGTGTGGAAAGGAAAGGTTTGAGGCAGGCTCAAGGGCACTGATTTGTTTTCATGTGGGATAACAGATCCTGGAATTTTCCTTCAGGACTTTTCCTTCAGGACTTTTCCTGTTATAACAAAGCTGGTTTGCTGTGGATTCCCTGGGAGTGGTGGGAGGTCACAAAAGGCACAAGAATTGGTCCTTCTGAAAGAATTCCAATTAAAAAGAGCAGACAGGGACCTCCCAACTATTCCACTGTTGGGCTGCAGAGAGATTCTGCCACTCTGGGCTTTTCCTGCTGCACCTTCCCTCTAGAACTCTCATCCTGCTGATTCCATGGCTGCTGGGATGGAGTCTGTCTGTCTGTCCTTCTGCTCTGTCCTGGTGGCTCATGGGGAGCAGACCCTGATATTCTGTTGTACCCAGCTCAGCAGTGCCCAGGTGCTCCTTCCAGGATGATTCCTTTAAACTTTCTCCTCCTTTTTGTTCTGGAGGTTTGGCAGATTCAGGGATGGCAGCAGCACAGCCAGAGGTGTTTCTGACAGGAAAAAATTCCCAAATCTGCTGTTTGTCCTAAAAACCTCATCCCTTGCACTGTGTGCAAGCCAACCCTTCAGGGAGGGAGTTTGGCTCTCTGTGCCCTGGCTGGGACACGTGGAAGGTCACCATGAAAAACACCACGGGGACAAACCTCAAGATCATTCCCTGAGATGTGTCTGACAGCTGGCACTGGGGAAAATCCCAAAACCTGCTGTTTTCCCCCAAAACCTCATCCACCCTTGTCCTGCTGAGCCTGCTGTGCCTGAGCCATTCTGTCAGGGTGTTTGGCTGTGCCTGCCCTGGCTGGGACACTCAGAAGGACACTCAGGTCACCACGGAAAACTCCATGGGGACAAACACAAAGGTCACTGGAATGGTGCCAGAGGTCACTGGAATGCTGCTGTGTCCTTTGGAAAAGCCTGTCCGTGCTCAGGGGAGCCCTCAGAGATGCTGGCACTACCAAAACAAAGATGAGGAACACGGGTTTGGTCTCCTTGGGTTGATGGAAACAAAGTGAGTCAGAATCAGCCCCTGCTGCGTTGTCCTCCCACTTGTTCTTGTGACCAGGGGTGTCAGGAGATTAGGGAAAGGAGATGACAAAAACACTGATTCTTACAGAAGGATTTTGTTTTATAATGTGGAGAGTGACTCAGTAAAAAGTGATGGGGTTTTTCTTTAGTGAAGGGATTGCTCCTGTGTGCTGCCCTGAGGAGAGCTGGGTGGGCAAGGCACAGCTCAGAGCACCAGGGTGCCTCTGTCCCAACGTGATATCAGCTGCATCCCACCCTGTGCCTGCCCCAAACCCCAAAGTACATCCTCAAATGTACCCTCAGGCTGGTACATTTTAATCTGCAGGGCAGATAGCAGCATCTGATAGCAGGCTGTTTTCCACACTTCCATTCCCATCCAAGGCTGGGTGACCTCCCAAAGTCACCTTCACGTCCCCCCAAAAGGAATTCAACATCCCAGAGCAGGGACACAGCCGTGTCCCCACTCCTGGGTGGGGAATTGGGGAGAAATGCCCGGCCTCCTCACACAGGGTGAGAGCTTGGAGCATCCACGTGGACAGAAGATGAAAAGAAAAAGTGTGGGAAGGATATTTGGAGGCTTTCAGCTGGTGGAGATTCACTTAAGGAAAAATGGGAATGCTGGGCAACACGGGGGTGTCTCAGCTTGGGAAAGAGCTGAGCAGGCAGAGGAGGGGATAAATGTGAGAGGAAAACTAACCTGCCCCATCTTCTGGGGTGCTCCTTGCAGAGTTTAACCCCCAAGAGCTACAGAGCAGAGGCCAGCGCAGCTGGGCGGGCAGGCAGAGCTCAGAGCAGCCGGTGCCTCTGTGCCGGGCTGGCACCGGGAGGAGCCCAGGGGCCCCAGCAGGGCAGGGGCTGCAGGCAGAGCCACAGCTCAGCCCTGGCAGAGGGCCACCGAGGCCACCAACCCTAGCAGAGCCCGAGGCTGGCACGGCAGTGCCACCCCCAAGGACAGCACAAGGTCACGGCTGCGCCGTCGCTGCCGGCGCGGCCGCAGAGGCGACACAAGCGCGGGCAGCACGTGGAGCAATCCAAGCGATCTAATCCCGTCCTTCATCTGCTCCTGCAGCAGCAGGACACGGCCCGGCCCTGCAGTGACCCCTGCAGCTGCAGGGCTCGGCCCCATTGTCCTGCTGTCCCTGCTGGTGACGCTGCTGGTGCCAGGTGTCGCAATGTTTGCCCAGGCTGTGGGTGCCAGGCTGGCAGCAGAGGGGAGCAGGGTATAAAAGTGGGAGAGAGCCCGAGCTCATCAGTCTGGTCCAAGATGGCCAAGCTCGCTCTGCTCACCGGTGAGTGCTGCTGCACACGCAGCTCTGCTCTGCTGCCGGCCCGGCTCTGCCACGGCGCCCTGCTGCCCACAGGGCTGCGGTGAAAATGCTGCTCTCGCTTTTCTCTCCGAGGTTTCACAATTTCCTTTGGGGAGGGAGATTCCTCTTCTTTAGTCCCGATGCTGGTGGGGATCTGTTCTTGCTTTATACATTTCTTCTCTTCTTTCGTGCTGCTTCTTTTGGGGATCTCTTCTGCTTTGAACATGGACAGAGCTCTTTGAAGGGTTGAATGGAAATTGTTTTCATACTTAAATCCAAAAATTGAACGAGTGCTTTGGCATCTGCTTGGGTTCTTTTCTATGCTTTCACCTGAAATCATTTGTCACATTTTCCTGGGAGTGCTTGGAGAAATTTGAGGCTGTTCTGTAGCAGCCCTGAGCTGCCTGGGCTTGGGAGCAGAGCTCTGCACGGAGCTGTGCATCCCCAGGAGCAGGCAGTGACCCCAGCGTTGTTTCCTTGTGCCCTGCCAGGCCTGGCCCTGCTGCTGAGCGCCCACCTCGGTAGGTGCTGCTGCCAGCCGGCTGAGCCAGAGCTCAGCGCTGCCCAGCAGGAGGGGGCGAGCCGGCCAGGGCAGGGGAGGGGGCTGCGGGCTGGGGGAGCCCAGAGAGGCCCAGGGGAGCCCAGCAGTGTCCCAGGGGTGTCCAGAGTGTCCCAGGGGTGCTCTCAGTGTCCCAGGGGAGCCCTCAGTGTCCCAGGGGTGCCCAGAGTGTCCCAGGGGAGCCCGGAGTGTTCCCGAGGAGCCCAGAGTGTCCCAGGGGTGCCCAGAGTGTCCAGGGAGCCCAGCAGTGTCCCAGGGGTTGCTCTCAGTGTCCCAGGGGTTGCTCTCAGTGTCCCAGGGGTGCTCTCAGCGTCCCAGGGGTGCTCTCAGTGTCCCAGGGGTGCCCAGCAATGTCCCAGGGGTGCTCTCAGGGTCCCAGGGGTGCTCTCAGTGTCCCAGGGGTGCTCTCAGTGTCCCAGGGGTGCTCTCAGGGTCCCAGGGGTGCTCTCAGGGTCCCAGGGGTGCCCAGCCCTGCTCCCCAGCTCTCTGCTGCACAGGAGCTGTGCCCAGCCTGGGCACGCTGTGCCCGTGGCTCAGGGCTGTGCCCAGGGCTCTGCAGCCCCTCCATGGTCTCTGTGTCCCGCAGGCACTGCCTATGTGCTGACCTGCTACTTCACCAACTGGGCCCAGTACCGCCCCTGGCCTGGGTAAATTCACCCCCGAAAATGTCGACCCCTGCCTGTGCAACCACCTGATCTACGCCTTCGCTGGCATGAACAACAACGAGCTCACCACCTACGAGTGGAACGACGAGACCCTGTACAAGTCCTTCAACGGCCTCAAGAACCAGTGAGTGCTGGGCAGCTGGGGCTGCTGCTCCATCCCATCCCTGCCTGTCCCTCGGGGACAGCGGCTCGGGGCTGCTGGGGACCTGCAGGGACTCAGGGCTCTGCCTCTGCCTTGCAGGAACAAAGATCTGAAGACCCTGCTGGCCATTGGGGGATGGAATTTCGGCACAGCCAAGTGAGTTCAAACCATGGCCTGCCCTAAAGAGAAAGAGAATGAGAGGAGAAGGGGCTCCATCCTCACCTGTCTCCCTGCTCTGCTTGCCCAGGTTCACCACCATGGTCTCCTCTCCTGAGAACCGCCAGACCTTCATCAAGTCCGCCATCAAATTCCTGCGGCCAGTACCAGTTTGACGGGCTGGACCTGGACTGGGAATACCCCGGCTCCAGGGGCAGCCCCGCCCAGGACAAGGCTCTCTTCACTGTCCTGGTGAAGGTGGGCTCAGCTCCAGCCCCGTGAGCTCTGCAGAGCCCCATCCCAGAGCCCCCAGGTGATGGCTGTCCCTTGCACCCCCCAGGAACTGCTGGCAGCCTTCGAGCAGGAAGCCAAACAGACCAACCAGCCCCGGCTCATGGTCACTGCTGCTGTGGCTGCTGGACTGTCCACCATCCAGGCTGGCTATGAGATCGCCGAGATTGGCAAGTGAGTGGCAATTTTTGGGATTGGAGGGGTTTTTTGGGAGTGCTGAAGTGAAAGAGCCCCCGAGGGAGCCCCATGTGCAGGGTGAGGACACAGCCCCCCTCCCCACAGGTACCTGGATTACATCCACGTCATGACCTACGACTTCCACGGCTCCTGGGAGAGGAACACGGGTGAGAACAGCCCCCTGTATGCCGGCCCTGCTGACACTGGTGACTACAAATACTTCAACGTTGTGAGTGCTTTTTTGGGGGACAGCCCTCAGATCCTTGGTGCCTCCCCCAAGGAGATTTCGAGGATTTCATCCTAAAAATCCCAACAAAGACTGGAGTGGACTGGTTTCTTGCAGGAATACGCCATGAATTATTGGAAGAGCAACGGTGCCCCAGCTGAGAAACTCCTGGTGGGATTCCCAACCTATGGGAAGAGCTTCACCCTGCAGAACCCATCCAACACGGCCGTGGGAGCCCCAGCGTCCGGGCCTGGCCCCGCCGGGCCCTACACCAGGGAGGCTGGAACTCTGGCTTACTACGAGGTAGGGATGTCCCACCACATTCCTGCCTGAAATCCCCTGAAGGAATTGATCAGGAGTTGGAGTTTTGTCAGGAATATGGAGTTTTCTGCGTGGAATCGCTGGGAAGGAGCTGTGTGCTCGGGGAACAGGGGAGCAGCACAAAACCGGAGGGTAAAGGCAAGGCAAGGCAGAGCTTGGGCTTTTCCCTTTTTGTGGGTAACATTCTGCTCCCTTCTCCGTAGATCTGCACTCTGCTGAGCTCTGGAGCCACCCAGGCTTGGGATGAGCCCCAGGATGTTCCTTATGCCTACAAGGACAGCGAGTGGGTCGGCTACGACAACGTCAAGAGCTTTGGCATCAAGGTCAGGGAAAAATGCGCCGGGACGAGGCCAGAGGCTGTGTGGGATCAGCTCCTGGGGCTCAGCGGGATTTCTCCTCCCCACAGGTGGACTGGCTGAAGAAGAACAACTTCGGAGGAGCCATGGTCTGGGCCCTGGACATGGATGACTTCACTGGGGATTTCTGCAAGGAGGGCAAATACCCGCTGATCTCCACACTGAAGAAGGGGCTGGGGCTGCAGAGCGGCGGTGAGTGAGCCCGGGGGGGCAGCTCCGGGGGTCTCCCAAAATTCCTGTGGGGATGGAACACTTTAACCCCTTCCCACCTGAACTCCAGACTCTGCTCCCCCCTCCTCCCACTTGAGACTCCCAGCACCAGCAGCAGCTCCTTGATGGAGATTCCCAAAATCCCGATGGAGGTGTGGGTGGGATAAAAACCCCTTCCCACCTGAATTCCAGCCTCTGCTCGCCTCTCCTCCCGTTTGAGACTCCCAGCACCACCAGCATAGCTCCTTGATGGAGATTCCCAAAATCCCTATGGAGGATGAGAAGGAATTAAACACTTTTAAGTCTTTCCTTCCTGAATTCCACCCTCTGTTCCTCACCGAGGCTCCCACCATCATCAGCAGCTCCTCGATGGAGATTCCCAAAATCCCGATGGAGGTGTGGGTGGGATAAAAACCCTTTCCCACCTGAACTCCAGCCTCTGCTCCCCTCTCCTCCCATTTGATACTCCCCAGCACCATCAGCATATCCTTGATGGAGATTCCCAAAATCCCTGTGAAAAATGGAGAGGAATTAAACACTTTTAACCCTTTCCCACCCTCTGTTCCTCACTGAGGCTCCCACCACCAGCAGCAGCTCCTTGATGGAGATTCCCAAAATCCCTATGGAGGATGAGGAGGAATTAAACACCTTTAACCCTTTCCCGCCTGAATTCCAGACTCTGTTCCTCCCTCCTTCCATTTGAAGCTCCCACCAGCAGCAGCAGCTCCTCGATGGAGATTCCCAAGCTCCATATAAAAAAATGGGAGGAATTAAACACTTTTAACCCTTTTCTCACCTGAATTCCACCCTCTGTTCCCCACTGAGGCTCCCACCAGCAGCAGCAGCTCCTCGATGGAGATTCCCAAGTCTCCCTATGAAAAATGAGGAGGAATTAAACACCTTTAACCCTTTCTCACCTGAATTCCACCCTCTGTTCCCCACTGAGGCTCCCACCAGCAGCAGCAGCTCCTCGATGGAGATTCCCAAATCTCCCTATGAAAAATTGAGGAGGAATTAAACACTTTTAACCCTTTCTCACCTGAATTCCACCCTCTGTTCCCCACTGAGGCTCCCACCAGCAGCAGCAGCTCCTCGATGGGGACTCCCAAACCCCCTGTGGAGGGACGAAACACCGAGTAACATAACCCCGAGCCTTTCCCTGCCGCATTCTTGCCTTGCAGAGTGCGTTCCCCCCAGCGAGCCCCTGCCCCCCATCACCGAGGCTCCCCCCACCACCGGCGGCTCCGGCGGCTCCGGCGGCTCCGGCGGCCTCCGGGTTCTGCGCCGGGAAACCCAACGGGATCTACGCCGACCCCAGCGACAAGCGCAACTTCTACAGCTGCCTGAACGGGCAGAGCTTCCTGCAGAGCTGCGAGCAGGGGCTGGTCTTCGACCCCGCCTGCACCTGCTGCAACTGGCCCCAGTGATCGCGGCCCCCGGGTTCATTGTGTGCAGTAACGGTGGTTAAATAAAGCTTTCTGCAAGCAGTCCTTGTTTCACCTGGTTTGTTATATTATTTTTATTTTTATTTTTAATTTATTTTTATTTTTATTTTAAATTTATTTTTATTTTTAATTTATTTTTATTTTTATTTTTATTCTTCTTTTTTAAAATTTATTTTTATTTCTATTCTTTTTAAAATTTATTTCTATTTCTATTTCTATTTCTTTTTTTCTATTTTTATTTTTATTCTTATTATTATTTTTATTTTTAATCTATTTTCGTTTTTATTTATATTTTTATTTTTTATTTTTTATTTTATTTTTATTTCTATTTTATTTCTATTTCTATTTCTATTTCTATTTATTTTTATTTTTACTTTTACTTTTTATTTTTATTTTTATTATTTTCTATTTCTATTTCTATTTCATTTCTATTTCTATTTATTTTTATTTTTATTTTTACTTTTGTATTTTTATTTTACTTTATTATTTCTATTTCTATTTCTATTTCATTTCTATTTCTATTTATTTTTATTTTTACTTTTACTTTTGTATTTTTATTTTAATTTTTATTTTTATTATTTCTATTAATTTTAATTTTAATTTTAATTTAATTTTATTTTTATTTTTATTTTTATTTTTATTTTATTTCCTTTATTTTTATTTTTATTTCGGTTTTTTAAAAATTTTTATTTTATTATTTCTATTTCTATTATTTCTATTATTTCTATTTCTATTTTCTGTTGTTGTTTTCATGCTGTTGGCCCTACCCGAGTCCGTGGCTATTTAAATTCCCGACAGCAGGTGTCAATGTTGCCTGCTCTTCTTCCAGGGATTTTCCGAGGAGTCTTCCAGCAGCATTTGGAGAATCAAAAGTGGGTCCAGGACAGAGAGCTGAGTTGTTCCTCTTTGTTCAGTCACAAATGGAGATCTGAGGCATTTTTAGCAGTGTTTCATAGAAGTGGAGCACTCTGTCCTCCCCATGGGTTAAAAGCAGGAAAAGGCCGTTTGTTCTGGGGTTTGGAGCCTGTGGGGAGGAGGAATCGTGGCATCGCAGCCTGGGGGTCAAAGGGACCTCGGAGCTGATCCAGCCCTGCCTCGGGCACTGCCGGGACCCGGGAGCTCCATCCCGGGGCAGAGCTGCCCCTCCATCTCCCACTCCAGAACGGCTCCTCCATCCCTCAGCCCTGCCTCCCTCTTCTTCCCTTCTTCCAGGGCAGAATTCCTCCCCTAACACCCACCTCAGAACTGCCCTCCATCCTCAGCTCTGCCTCCATCCTCAGCCCTGCCCTCCATCCTCAGCCCCTGCCCTCTTCTTCTTCCAGGGCAGAATTCCTCCCTAACACCCACCCAGAACTGCCCTCCATCCTCAGCTCTGCCTCCATCCTCAGCTCTGCCTCCTCCATCCTCAGCTCTGCCTCCTCCATCCTCAGCCCTGCCCTCCATCCTCAGCTCTGCCCTCCTCCTCCATCCTCAGCCCTGCCTCCTCCATCCCTCAGCTCTGCCTCCTCCATCCTCAGCCCTGCCCTCCATCCTCAGCTCTGCCTCCTCCATCCTCAGCTCTGCCTCCATCCTCAGCTCTGCCTCCTCCATCCTCAGCTCTGCCTCCATCCTCAGCTCTGCCCTCCATCCTCAGCTCTGCCTCCTCCATCCTCCAGCTCTGCCTCCCTCCATCCCTCAGCTCTGCTCCCTCCATCCTCAGCTCCTGCCTCCCTCCATCCTCAGCTCTGCCTCCTCCATCCTCAGCTCTGCCTCCTCCATCCTCAGCTCTGCCTCCTCCATCCTCAGCTCTGCCTCCTCCATCCCTCAGCTCTGCCCTCCATCCCCTCCAGCTCTGCCTCCATCCTCAGCTCTGCCCTCCTCCATCCTCAGCTCTGCCTCCTCCATCCTCAGCTCTGCCTCCCTCCATCCCTCAGCTCTGCCTCCTCCATCCTCAGCTCTGCCTCCTCCATCCCTCAGCTCTGCCTCCTCCATCCCTCAGCTCTGCCCCTCCATCCTCAGCTCTGCCCTCCATCCTCAGCTCTGCCCTCCATCCTCAGCTCTGCCTCCTCCATCCTCAGCCCGCTCCCTCTTTTCTTCTCCAAAATCCCTCTCCACCACACGACAGCTTTAAAGTGAAATTATTCCAGACATCCCTCCCAACCCAAATGCTGAGGCATTAATCATTTATTCCCACGCTCAGGAATCCCATTCCCCCAGCAGAGCGCCCTGGGGCCGTGGCAGGGATAAATTTGTCCCTTTTGGCCACCTCAGGTGTCCCATCACGTCACCCTGCGTGTGCCTGTCCCTCCCTGGGGACACGGAGCTGCTGGAGCTGCTGCAGCAGGGACAAGAGGTGGCAGCAGCGCCGGCAGGGCTGGGACCAGCTCAGCTGCCTCAGGACAGGGATTTGGGAGCCGGCCTGGCCCAAAGTGCTGCTGCTGCTTTCAGACAGAACGTCTGGGGTCGCTGTGTGAGATGTGGGGGGGTCCAGCATCGTCACCTGAGGGGGAGCGGGGAGTCCCCAAATCCCTGAGGCTGGAAAAGCCCTGAAGGATCATCAGGTGCAGCTGTGCCTGGTCCCCAGCGTGTCACCAGCTCAGGAGCAACTTGGACACCGCCAGGAGAGACTCTGACACCTCCAGGAGAGACTCTGACACCTCCAGGAGAGCCTGGGACACCGCCAGGAGAGCCTGGGACACCTCCAGGAGAGCCTGGGACACATCCAGGAGAGACTCTGACACCTCCAGGAGAGTCTGGGACACCTCCAGGAGAACCTGGGACACCTCCAGGAGAGCCTGGGACACCTCCAGGAGAGACTCTGACACCTCCAGGAGAGACTCTGACACCTCCAGGAGAGCCTTGGACACATCCAGGAGAGCCTGGGACACCTCCAGGAGAGCCTGGGACACCGCCAGGAGAACCTTGGACACATCCAGGAGAGCCTGGGACACATCCAGGAGAGACTCTGACACCTCCAGGAGAGCCTGGGACACATCCAGGAGAGCCTGGGACACCTCCAGAAGAGCCTGGGACACATCCAGGAGAGCCTGGGACACCTCCAGGAGAGACTCTGACACCTCCAGGAGAGCCTGGGACACATCCAGGAGAGACTCTGACACCTCCAGAAGAGCCTGGGACACATCCAGGAGAGCCTGGGACACCTCCAGAAGAGCCTGGGATACCTTCAGGAGAACCTGGGACACCTCCAGGAGAGCCTGGGACACATCCAGGAGAACCTGGGACACCTCCAGGAGAGCCTGGGACACCTCCAGGAGAGCCTGGGACACATCCAGGAGAACCTGGGACACCTCCAGGAGAGCCTGGGACACCTCCAGGAGAGACTCTGACACCTCCAGGAGAGCCTGGGACACATCCAGGAGAGCCTGGGACACCTCCAGGAGAGCCTGGGACACCTCCAGGAGAGCCTGGGACACATCCAGGAGAACCTGGGACACCTCCAGGAGAGCCTGGGACACCTCCAGGAGAGACTCTGACACCTCCAGGAGAGCCTGGGACACATCCAGGAGAGCCTGGGACACCTCCAGAAGAGCCTGGGATACCTTCAGGAGAACCTGGGACACCTCCAGGAGCTCCTCAGACACCTCCAGAAGATCCTCTGATACTTCCAGGAGCTCCTTGGAGTTCTAGAAACTCCAGAAGTGCCTTGGACACCTCTAGAAGATCCTTGGACACATCCAAGAGCTCCCTGGACACTTCCAGGAGCTCCTTGGACATCTCCAGAAGATCCTCTGGTACCTCCAGGAGCTCCTTGGAGTTCCTCAGAGCTCTCCAGGAGCTCCTTGGACACCACCAGGAATTCCTTGGACACCTCCAGGGTCTCCTCAGACACCTCTAGGAGTTCCTCAGACATATCCAGGAGAGCCTTGGACACCTCCAAGAGCTTCTTGGACGCCTCTAGGAATTCCTTGAACACCTCTAGGAGCTCCTCAGACACCACCAGGAGATCCTCAGACACCTCCAGGAGATCCTCAGACACCTCCAGAAGATCCTTGGACACATCCAAGAGCTCCTTGGACACTTTGAGTGGATCCTTGGAGTTCCAGAAACTCCAAGAGTTCCTCTGACATCTCCAAGAGACCCTTGGACACCTCCAGGAGCTCCTTGGAGTTCCAGAAATTCCAGGACTTTGTCAGACACTTCCAGGAGTGCCTTGGACACCTCCAGGAGCTCCTCAGACACCTCCAAGAGCTCCCTGGACAACTCCAGGAGATCCTCAGACACCTCCAGGAGTTCCTCAGACACCTCCAGGAGTTCCTCAGACACCTCCAGGAGCTCCTTGGACCTGTCCAGGAGAGCCTTGGACACCTCCAAGAATTCCTTGAACACCTCCAGGATCTCCTCAGACACCTCCAAGAGCTCCCTGGAGACCTCCAGGAGTTCCTCAGACACATCCAGAAGCTTCTCAGACACCTCCAGGAGCTCCTTGGACACCTCCAGGATCTCCTCAGACACATCCAGAAGCTTCTCAGACACCTCCAGGAGTTCCTCAGCACCTCCAAGAGCTTCTTGGACCTCTCCAGGAGCTCCTCAGACACCTCCAAGAGCTCCCTGGAAACCTCCAGGATCTCCTCAGACACATCCAGAAGCTTCTCAGACACCTCCAAGAGCTCCCTGGAAACCTCCAGGATCTCCTCAGACACCTCCAGGAGTTCCTCAGACACCTCCAAGAGCTCCCTGGAGACCTCCAGGATCTCCTCAGACACATCCAGAAGCTTCTCAGACACCTCCAGGAGTTCCTCAGCACCTCCAAGAGCTTCTTGGACACCTCCAGGATCTCCTCAGACACCTTCAGAAGCTCCTCAGACACCTCCAGGATCTCCTCAGACACATCCAGAAGCTTCTCAGACACCTCCAGGAGTTCCTCAGCACCTCCAAGAGCTCCCTGGACACCTCCAGGATCTCCTCAGACACCTTCAGAAGCTCCTCAGACACCTCCAGGATCTCCTCAGACACCTTCAGAAGCTCCTCAGATAGATCCAGGAGATCCTCAGACACCTCCAGGAGCTCCCTGGACCCCTCCAGGGACGGGATTCCACCTCCACACGGTCTCTCCGTGCACAGCAAACATCTGGCAGCTGCCTTGGCTCAGATTCACGGCAAGAAAGTTTTTCAAATCCTTCAGATTCCCTCCTCTGGAAGGCAGCAGGTCCTGGGCAGGAGATCCATGAAATTCAGGCTGCTCCCCCTGTTTGGGACAGCCAGGAGAGCTCCTCTGTCCCCAGTGCCACCAGCCCGGTGACTCTGGCTCTATTTTCCAGCCCCTCACTCCTCTGTCCTTCACCTTCCCCTGGCACTGGATTTCCCTCCTCTGCCCAGCTCATGGAAGAATCGCCAATTTTTCTGGCTCTGACTTATGTGGACTTTTTGGGGGCTTTTTTTTGGGTTTTTGGGGGTTTTTTAGAAATTTTTTTATTTAATTTTTTTGGTTTTGGTTTTGGTTTGGGGGTTTTTTGTTTTTTCTGGCTCTGTTCCCCAAATCCCAGCCCCTCACTGCTCTGCCCCCATCCTCCCCTGTCACTCCATTTCCCTTCCCTGCCCAGCTCATGGAAGAATCGCCAATTTTTTCTGGCTCTGGTTTTGTGGGGTTTTTTGGTTTTTTGGTTTTTTTTAGTTGGTTTTTTTTAGTTTTTTTTGTTGTTGTTTTTTGTTTTTGGTTTTTGTTTTTGTTCTTTTTTGTTTTTTTCTGGCTCTGTTTCCCCAAAATCCCAGCCCCTCACTGCTCTGCCCCCATCCTCCCTGTCACTCCGTTTCCTTTCCCTTCCCGGCTCATGGAAGAATCGCCAATTTTTTCTGGCTCTGGTTTTTTGTGGTGGTTTTTTTGTTTTGTTTTGTTTTTGGTTTTTGGTTTTTGGTTTTTTGTTTTTTGTTGTTTTTTTCTGGCTCTGTTTCCCAAAAATCCCAGCCCCTCACTCCTTTCTCCCCCAGTGCCACCAGCCCAGTGACTCTGGCTCTATTTTCCAGCTGTTTCCCAAATCCCAGAAATCCCAGCCCCTCACTGCTCTGCCCCATCCTCCCCTGTCACTCCATTTCCCTTCTCTGCCCAGCTCATGGAAGAATCGCCAATTTTTTCTGGCTCTGGTTTATGTGGACTTTTTTGGGGGTTTTTTTTGGGTTTTTTGGGGTTTTTTTAAAATTTTTTTTATTTAAAATTTTTTTTTTGGTTTTGGTTTTTGTTGTTTTTTTTCTGGCTCTGTTCCCCCAAATCCCAGCCCCTCACTGCTCTGCCCCCATCCTCCCCCTGTCACTCCATTTCCCTTCTCTGCCCAGCTCATGGAAGAATCGCCAATTTTTCTGGCTCTGATTTATGTGGACTTTTTTGGGGGTTTTTTGGGTTTTTTGTTTTTTTAAATTTTTTTTATTTAATTTTTTTTTATTATTTTGGTTTTGGTTTTGGTTTTTTGTTGTTTTTTTCTGGCTCTGTTTCCCCAAATCCCAGCCCCTCACTGCTCTGCCCCCCATCCTCCCCCTGTCACTCCGTTTCCCTTCTCTGCCCAGCTCATGGAAGAATCGCCGATTTTTTCTGGCTCCTGGTTTTTGTGGGGCTTTTTTTGGTTTTTTTTAGTTGGTTTTTTTAGTTGGTTTTTTGTTGTTGTTTTTTTGTTTTTTGTTTTTGGTTTTTTGTGTTTTTTTTCTGGCTCTGTTTCCCCAAATCCCAGCCCCCTCACTGCTCTGCCCCATCCTCCCCTGTCACTCCGTTTCCCTTCTCTGCTCAGCTCATGGAAGAATCGCCAATTTTTTTCTGGCTCTGATTTATGTGGACTTTTTGGGGGGGGTTTTGGGTTTTTGGGGTTTTTTAAATTTTTTATTTAATTTTTTGGTTTTTGGTTTTGGTTTGGGTTTTTTTGGTTTTTTCTGGCTCTGTTCCCCAAATCCCAGCCCCTCACTGCTCTGCCCCCATCCCTCCCTGTCACTCCGTTTCCCTTCTCTGCCCAGCTCATAGAAGAATGGCCAATTTTTTCTGGCTCTGGTTTTTGTGGTGTTTTTTTGTTTTTCGGTTGGGTTTTTTTTTGTTGCTGTTGTTTTTTTGTTTTGTTTTTGGTTTTGGTTTTGGTTTTTTTTTGTTTTTTTCTGGCTCTGTTTCCCCAAAATCCCGGCCCCTCACTGCTCTGCCCCATCCTCCCCTGTCACTCCATTTCCCTTCTCTGCCCAGCTCATGGAAGAATCGCCAATTTTTTCTGGCTCTGGTTTTTGTGGGGTTTTTTTGGTTTTTTTGGTTTTTTTTTTTTAGTTGGTTTTTTTTAGGTTTTTTTTTGTTGTTGTTGTTGTTTTGTTTTTGTTTTTGTTTTTTTTTGTTGTTTTTTTCTGGCTCTGTTCCCCAGATCCCAGCCCCTCACTGCTCTGCCCCATCCTCCCCTGTCACTCCATTTCCCTTCTCTGCCCAGCTCATGGAAGAATCGCCAATTTTTTCTGGCTCTGATTTATGTGGACTTTTTTTGGGGTTTTTTTTTTGGGTTTTTTTGGTTTTTTTTTAATTTTTTTTTATTTAATTTTTTTTATTTATTTTTTTTATTATTTTGGTTTTGGTTTTGGTTTTTTTGTTGTTTTTTTCTGGCTCTGTTCCCCAAATCCCAGCCCCTCACTGCTCTGCCCCATCCTCCCCTGTCACTCCGTTTCCCTTCCCTGCCCGGCTCTCGGAGCAATCGCCGATTTCCAGCCCCCTCCCGCCTCCCTCATTCCCAGAAATGCCAGCTCTGACTCACCCTGATTACGAAATCCTCCAGCCATCCCTTCCTCCAGCTCATTCACTCACCTCTTGTCCCTGGCGATGTTTTATGAGCACTCAGAGGAGTTTTTTCCATGATATAATTTACCCACAATTATACATGAAGAAAACAAACCTGAAAGCTACAAATAAATAACTTCTCCTATTACATGCTCTTTGTACACATAAAAAAATATGACCAGAAGGACAGAAACAGCCACAGTAAATATATTGGAAGTGTTTCTGATCTAAATCTGCTCTATAATGATCAATAATTCTGGAGTCTGTCACTTTTAGACCCAAGTTTCCAAATATTGAAGCCTGCACGTTCTCCTCCTCCTCACTCTTGAAATACAAGAGAGATACTTTTAAAGAGCCAAGAATAGAAACAACTATTATTTTAATATTAAAGTAGATTCCACAAGTTCCACAACTTAAAAAACAGAAAGAGAAGATGCAAACCAGAGGAAAGAAATTGTTGTGGTCAAAAATCAGAAAGAACAACACAGCAGACATGGTTCCTATATATTTGTTTTTGAAATATTGTCTTAGAGACAAATTACTGATAAAAAGCCTTTTGTTGGTAAAACTTGCATAATGTAGATATCACATTTTGGTGCAAATTAATGCAAAATATGGCATTATAGGAAGATTTGAGTCTCCTGAAAGGTGTTTTCAGTTTACACACATGTGTATCAAAGCATGCTAATGGATTTTTACTTTTTGAGTTTGGTTTTATAAATCCCACTAGGTCATGGGTTTATGTTGTATTATTTGTCAGTAGAAGGCAGTTCCAATCCAGGGAACAGAGTGTCTGAGCTACAAGCTTAGACCATCCAAAAAAACCCTCAATAACTATTGAACTTAAAACAAAGCCTGCATACACTTCTGGAATACCTGCAAACATCCCAAAAAATCACAATTTCACAAATACATTACAAAAAACCAAATACATTTTACAGATACCTGCTCACACATTCCAGGCCCTGCTGCCATCATCTCCCATTGTCCATCCCTGCCACTTTTCCCTCCCCAAGCCAGCCCTGAGCCCCCCTGGTGCTGTGCAACATCTCCAGCTGCATTTCTGATGCTCCTGCTCCCCACACAACCCTGGCCCTGCTCTGCTGCCATTCCCCCTGAACTCCAGGGAGCTCCTGGGATCCTTCCACCCACCCCCAAATCAATCCTGACGTCGTTTCCCCTCTTTCAGGCAGATTCCCAAATCCCTCCCCTGCATATAAATATCTACAGGTGGGAAAAAGAACTCCAGAAATGTTGGGTTTACACAAACAAGGAGGCACGTGGGTGTTGTTTTGGCTCAGGAAATATCTCATGGATAATTGGAGCTTTGTTTCACTGGATTTTGCTTTATTTGTTTTTTTTTTAGTGCCTTATGTTGCATGAATTGATTTTATTTTTATATAGCCTGATCTCTTAAAAATGGGATTTATTAAAGCGTGTAATCTCCCCAAATCCATTTAGGATTGGTAACACATCTCCCAGGCTGAACTAATATCAGCTGTTATTTAGGGGAAAATATCAGCACAGGGCAGACCCTGAAATGCTTCCAGCCAGGATTTCATGGGGCAGGAGCTGTTTTAATCCTGACAATTCCCATCATCTGCCAGGACCTGCCTGGACTGGGACTGGGACAAACTGGGAGAGCTGGGGGTTAATCCATCCTGTGTTTAATTCTGGTTTTGTGGGTTTTTTTTTGTTTTTTTTTTTTGGGTTTTTTTTGTTTGGTTTTTTTTGTTTGTTTTTTTTTTTTGTTTGTTTTTTGTTTTTTGTTTTGTTTTGGGTTTTTTTGTGGGGTTTTTTTTTGTTTGTTTTGTTTTTTGGGTTTCTTTTTTTTTTTTTTGAGGTTTAGACCTCACCAAAACCTCAGGAGCTCCCCTGAACCTCCTGAGGATGCTCTGCCCCCACAGCTCCATCTAATTCCAGCTTAAAGCTGAGCAAACATCTGCCCATTGCCCATTAATCCCAGCTCCAGAAGCACCATCTGGATCAGCTTCCCATTAAACATTTACAGCAGCTGTTGCTGAGACAACCTGGCTGATCCTGCTTTTCCAACAAAACAAAACAAAACAAAAAAAATCAGGAAAATGAAATAAAAGGGTCTAAAAATGAGTGTGGATGATCACACCCCCCCAGCCCCGGCTGTGAACTCCTCCCCTTCCCATCCACAAATTCCTGCTGGGTTAAAATAAAGGATTTTTAATAATTTAATGACATTTTAGGCCCAGCTTGAGCAACCAAATAGCCTTTAAATAAAACATTCCCTGCTGGAGCAGGTGACCTTCAACCTCCCTGGGCTTAAAATAGCTCTGGAGTCAGGCTGAGCCCCCAGTTCAGCTTTCCTGAGCTGGGTTTAATGTGACCTCAATTTGGGCAGGGACATTATCTCTGTCCCCACACTGGCCTTGGCTGGAAAAAACAAAAATTTTCCTTCCAAATCTTGCTGGATGGGGTTTATCTCCCAGCCTTTTATCCCCCCCAAGGTTTTTTGGGACAGAATATCCGGCTCTGTCACCAGTGGTGAGGTCAGCAGAGCGGGGAGAGCCTAAAAACCTGAGTGAAAATTAAGGAATGAAGCCAGAAATTGGGAATATTTTGAGGGGAGAGTTGTGGGATTATGGGTGTGAGGAGTTTATGGGGCCACAAAATTCAAATTCTGCATTCAGTGTTGGGCCCCTCAAGGGAATGGAGCTGGAGGAGGATCTGGAAAGGATCCAGAGGCTCTCTGGAAAAGCCTTTCCTTCTGTGACCTTCCAGGACCTTTGGGTCCTTTCCAACCCAGTCTGGGATTCCTGAGGTCACACGGAGCAGATTCAGGAAAAAAAACCCAAAACAACCCTGGAATATTGGAGCCAGGAGAGGAAACCCCGGGAGGCCGAGGAGTTCAGGGAAATAAAAGTGAAATAAAGCAGAAATTGCCAGCAGCACTCTGGGGTCGGGATCCTGTTGGGATCAGACTCTGAGGGACACAGGGAATTGCCCTGGGGCTCCTCTGCAATTCCTGATTTTCTCCTGGGGCTGCTCTGGGAGCATCCAGGGAGGTTCTCGGGGTTTGGGACAAAGTGGGAATTTTTGTAGGATAATTTCTGGGAACTCCCAGAGTTTTCCCTCATGGAGCAAACCCAGGGAAGGGCTCCCCTTCTGTTTCCCAACCTTTATTTCACCCCCTGGTCCCATCCAAAACTGGGACATGGATCAGGATCTGTTTTCCCACTGACAATTCCCTATTTTCCTATTTTATCCTATTTAGAGGGAAAATTCCCAATTTCCCTATTTTATATGGGAAAGACCAGATTCCCTGAACTGGATCTCTGAACCTCTCCCACTCCTTCCCCATCTCCAGTCTGGATTAACTCCCCTCTTCCAGATATTCCTGATGTTCCTCTCTCCCCTTTGTATTTCCCAACCCTTTATTTCACCCCCGGTCCCATCCCTAACTGGGACATGGATCAGGACCTGTTTTCCTGCTGACAATTCCCATTTTTCAGCCAGGAAACTCCAACATTCCCTGGATTGGATCTCTCCATTTCCAGGCTGGATTCCTCCCCCTCTCCCTGGACATTCCTCTCCCCTATTCAGCCCCACAAATCTCCATCACCCCCCGCCATTCCAGGGGTCCAGAGGCTCTCCCAGTCCCACGGTCTCATCCCTAACTGGGACACAGCACAGGACCTGTTTTCCCAATGAAAATTCCTATTTTTTCCCAGATTCCCTGGATTTGATCTCTAGATCTCTCCCACTCCTTCCTCATTTCCAGTCTGGATTCCTCCCCCTCTTCCAGGCTGGATTCGTCCCTCTCTCCTCTTCTATTTCCCAATCCTTTATTTCACCCCCTAGTCCCATCCCTAACTGGGACATGGATCAGGACCTGTTTTCCCGCTGGCAATTCCCATTTTGTGCCAGATTCCCTGAACTGGATCTCTCCCACTCCTTCCTTATTTCCAGTCTGGATTCCTCCCCCTTTTCCAGACATCCCTGATGTTCCTCTCTCCTATTTCCCAGTCCCACGGTCCCTAACTGGGACACGGATCAGGACCATGTTTTCCCAGCTGGCAATTCCCATTTTGTGCCAGATTCCCTGGATTTGGATCTCTGGATGTCCCTCTTCCCCTTCATCCCCAGGCTGGATTCCTTCACCCTCTTCCCCTGCCATTCCCTGGTGTTCCTCGCTGCTCTCCCAGTCCCTATTTCACCCCTGGTCCCATCCCTAACTGGGACATGGATCAGGACCTGTTTTCCTGCTGACAATTCCCATTTTCTGCCAGATTCCCTGGATTTGATCTCTGCATCTCTCCCACTCCTTCCCCATTTCCAGGCTGGATTCATTTCCCTCTTCCAGACATCCCTGATGTTCCTCTCTCCTATTTCCCAGTCCCTGGTCCCATCCCTAACTGGGACATGGATCAGGACCTGTTTTACCCCTGTGGCAATTCCCATTTTCTGCCAGATTCCCTGAACTGGATCTCTGGATGTCCCACTCCTCCATTCACCCCCAAATCTCCATCACCCCCTGCCATTCCCGGGGTCCAGAGACTCTCCCAGTCCCACGGTCCCTAACTGGGATCAGAACCTGTGTTCCAGCTGACAATTCCCATTTTCTGCCAGGATTTCCTGGATTTGATCTCTGCATCTCTCCCACTCCTTTCCCCATTTCCAGGCTGGATTCATTTGCCCTCTTCCAGGCAATCCTGATGTTCCTTCTCCTCTTCTATTTCCCAACCCCTACTACCCCTCGGTCCCATCCCTAACTGGGACATGGATCAGGACCTGTTTTCCTGCTGACAATTCCCATTTTGTGCCAGATTCCCTGAACTGGATCCTCTGAATCGTCCCTCTCCAGTCCGATTCATCCTCCCCAAATCTCCAGTCACCCCTCTGCCATTCCCTGGGGTCCAGAGCATCTCCCAGTCCCACGGTCCCTAACTGGGACACGGATCAGGACCTGTTTTCCTGCTGACAATTCCCATTTTCTGCCAGATTCCCTGAACTGGATTTCTGGATGTCCCCCTCCCCCCGTTCACCCTCAAATCTCCATCACCCCCCGCCCTTCCTGGGGTCCAGAGACTCTCCCAGTCCCACGGTCCCATCCCTAACTGGGATCAGGACCTGTTTTCCAGCTGACAATTCCCATTTTGTGCCAGATTCCCTGGATTTGATCTCTGCATCTCTCCCACTCCTTCCCCATTTCCAGGCTGGATTCCTCCCCCTTTTCCTGACATCCCTGATGTTCCTCTCTCCTATTTCCCAATCCCTGTTCCCATCCCTAACTGGGACATGGATCAGGACCTGTTTTCCCGCTGACAATTCCCATTTTGTGCCAGATTCCCTGAACTGGATCTCTGGGTGTCCCTCTTCCCCTTCACCCCCAAATCTCCATCACCCCCCTGCCATTCCCGGGTCCAGAGGCTCTCCCAGTCCCACGGTCCCTAACTGGGATCAGGACCTGTGTTCCAGCTGACAATTCCCATTTTCTGCCAGATTCCCTGGATTTGATCTCTGCATCTCTCCCACTCCTTTCCCCATTTCCAGGCTGGATTCATTGCCCTCTTCCAGGCAATCCTAATATTCCTTCTCCTCTTCTATTTCCCAACCCTTTATTTCACCCCCTGGTCCCATCCCTAACTGGGACATGGATCAGGACCTGTTTTCCCGCTGACAATTCCCATTTTGTGCCAGATTCCCTGACCTGGATCTCTGGGTGTCCCTCTCCCCAAATCTCCGTCACCCCCCGCCCTTCCCGGGCTGTCCCCGAGCCGGGTCCGGCAGGATTTCCATCTTTGGCTCGTGCCTCTGCTCCCAGCTCTCGGTGGGAGGTTTTGGCTCCACGTCACCGGTTTGGGATCCTCCTGCTGACGTCCGTGGGGCCACGTCAAGGGAAGTGCAGCCCTTTTTTGGGATTTGGGAACAGCTGGGCTCCGTCAGGAATTCAGCGCTCACAGCTCCAGGATAAACACGCCAGTTTTATTTTTTTATTTATTTTTTTCCCCCTCTGCTCAGCACAATATTTTCCTTTCTCTTTAAGAAGCGTTTCGCTGCTGAGGGTGGAATTTTGCAGCAGAATCCTTTTGAAATTTGCTTTTTTCTCCCCATTTCAGCCTCTCCAAAGCAGCAAAGTGGCCCCTTTGGAAAAGGAAAAATCCTTTGGCTCCCACAGAATTTGGGAGTTTTGAGTCCTGAGGCAGAGCTGGAGCATTTTTAGGGGGGTTCAAAAGGTTTGTGGAGGAGTAAAGGAGAATTGGGGATTTCAAAAGTCTGGGAAAGGGGGATTTTAAAAAAAAAAAGAGGGATTAAAAAAAAAGAGGTGATTAAAAAGGGGAAGAAAAAGGGAGGTAAAAAAATAAAGGGGGATAAAAAAATAAAGGGGGAGAAAAAATAAAGGGGGGATAAAAAGGGGTAAAAAAGAAAGGGGGTTCAAAAGGGGGTAAAAAAATAAAGTAGCATAAAAAAATAATGGGGGGGAATAAAGGGGGATAAAAAATAAAGTAGCATAAAAAAATAAAGGGGGGATAAAAAAATAAAGGGGGATAAAAAAATAAAGGGGGATAAAAAATAAAGGTGGATAAAAAAATAAAGGGGGATAAAAATAGAGGGGGGATAAAAATATAAAGGGGGATAAAAAATAGAGGGGGGATAAAAAATAGAGGGGGATAAAAATAGAGGGGGATAAAAAAAATAAAAGGGGGATAAAAAAATAAAGGGGGATAATAAAATAAAGGGGGGATAATAAATAAAGGGGGATAAAAAATAGAGGGAGGATAAAAATAGAGGGGGGATAAAAAATAAAGGAGTACAAGAATAAAGGAGTACAAAAAATAAAGGGGGTTAAAATGGGGTAAAAAATAAAGGAGGATAAAAAATAAAGGGGGATAAAAATAAAGGGGGATTTAAAAAAGGGACATAAAAGGGGGTAAAAAAAAACCAGGGAATAAAAAATAAATGGGGATAAAAAAGGGTCATAAAAAAAGATGAAGATAAAAAAAAGGGTAAAAATAAAGGGGGATTAAAAAAAGGGGGGCTAAAAATAAAGGGAGTAAAAATAAAGGGAGATTGAAAAGGGCTAAAAATTAATGAGGGTAAAAAAGGAGGGATGAAAAAAGGAGATAGAAAAAAAAAGGACAAAAAAAAAGGAGGATAAAACCAGTGGTGTGTTATCCCAAATAAAATTTCACACAAATATTGAAGACTTTACAACCAGGCTGAAGCCAAACCCCGCCTACTCCTCCTCAATTCCTGGGAAAACCCAAACCCGGGCACGGAACTCTTCCCGGCACAGCCACCCCGAGCTGGCGAGCTAAGGCAGCAGCTGCTTTTAGAAACGAAAACATCAGCAGAAAATCCAGAAATCAGCGGGGAAAAAAAAATCAGATTATAGACAGGAGGAGCTGAAGGACTGGCAAATCGCTTTATCCCAAGCTGGAGATTTCCAGAAATGAGGCTCACACCCAGAATTTTCATCTTACCTGGGCAGGAGGCGCTCACCTGGGGCCAGGTGTGCTCAGAGGTGTTTCCACCCCACGTGTGCTGCCTGGCTTTGCACGGCCAGGTGTCATTAAGGCAATTATGGTGAATTTTAGCAGCCCACGGAGTCATTTGGGGGCAATTTTTAGCATCCCCAGGGGGCATTTGGAGAGCCCTGCTGGTGATTTTCCTGCTCGAGGTCCCAGCTCAGGTGTGGCTCAGGTGACACCTTTGAAGTGGATGTGGAGAAAAATCCAATTTTTCAATTTTTCCCTTTTCTTCTTGTTAAAAAAAAAAAAAAAAGGGAATTTGGTTCTTGTTCCAGCTCTGCAGCAAATGAAACCTGAGGAATAAATTGGAAAAATCCAGGTTCAGTTTATCCTCCCTCCCTCACTTTGGATGAGAAATTCCAGCCTGAGAAACCTTCCCCCCAAAAAATGGGAAAAACCTCCTTGAAGTGTTTTGTTTGCAGCAGAAGTTTTGCCAGTTTTTCCCTATAATTTCTGGAATTTTGACAGTTTTGGGGTGTTCCAGGCCAGATTTGGGGTGACTGATTTAAGGTTTGATCCCAGATCCCAACTGGATCAGAGGGTACCAGATCCAGGCTGTGTTTTCCCATGGTTTGTTCCTCCAGGGAAAATGGATTTATTTTATTTTATTTTATTTTATTTTATTTTATTTTATTTTATTTTATTTTATTTTATTTTATTTTATTTTATTTTATTTTATTTTATTTTATTTTATTTTTATTTTGAGATTTTTGAGTAAATGAACCCCAGATTTTAGAGTAAATGAACACCAGTTTTTTTTAAGTAAATGAACCCCAGATTTTTGACTGAATGAACCAAATTTGCAAAAAAAAATGGATCAAATTTGTGAAACATTACGGACCAAATTTGCTAAATACTATGGAGCAAATCTGTGAAATATTATGAATCAAATTTGCTAAATGTTATGGATCAAATTTGCTAAATATTATGGAGCAAATTTGTGAAATATTATTAATAAAATTTGCAAAAAATATAGATCAAATTTGTGAAATATTATGGATAAAATTTGCAAAAAATTATGGATCAAATTTGCTAAATATTATGGATCAAATTCTCTAAATATTATGGATCAATTTTGTGAAATATTTTGGATAAAATTTGCAAAAAAATATAGATCAAAATTGTGAAATATTATTAATAAAATTTTCAAAAATTATGGATCAAATTTGTTAAGTATTACGGATTAAATCTGGAATTTTATCAGCACCTGCTACACCCCGATCCTTTCAGCCTTGTGGGAAAACACAGAACATCCCAAAAAAAAATCCCAAATGGACAGAGTTCATCCCACAAAACCCCACAGGTTTGTGGGGCAGCAAAAAAAAATAAAAATCTCTTAAATCTCTGAGTGTCTCCTCCAAAACAGGGAGAATAAACTGCTTTTCACATCCTTTTGAAAAACACATCTGAGCCCAGCAGGGTCAGGAATTTCAGGAAATTCCCTCCCCAGCTGCTCCGCGAGGCTTTGGTGCCCTTGGCCTTGTTTTTGTGCTGGGGATTGGGGTTGCCATGGAGCTGAACCACACGTTCCCTCTCTCGGTGCTCCTTGAGCAGAGAAACGGGTGAAAAAAAGCAGATTTTGGGCAATGTGCTGCCTTGGCAGCTCCTCCCAGACTGGCTGAGCTGTGATTTTGGCAGCTTAAAAAAAAAATTAAAAAAAAAAAAATTCTCAGCACCTCAAAAAAAAAAAAAAAAAAAAAAAAAAATATATATATATATATTCCTATCTTGTGGTTTTGGCCAAAGAGGTTTGGGGTTTTTTGGTTTTTTTTTAATTTTACTTCTCGTTTCTATAAAAAGAAAAATCCCTTTTTCGTAGCTGTGTGTCAGCAGGGAAGGGGAAAATCCTTCACCCCATCCTGCCTTAGAAGGAAAGGTGTGAGCCAGACCCGAGCAGGGAAAAATTTGGGGAGATGGGAGAAATTTTGGTCTGGATTTCAGTCTGAATTTGGATCTGCTGTGTCCTGGTTGGTTTTTTTGGCTCAGAACAAGAGGTGGCATCTCCCAGTTGGGTTTTTCTCCCCGGATTCCCGTCCAGGTGGCTTCACCTGTCCCCAGGTGCGTGGGCGCAGGGAGTGGCTGTTTTGACTGCACTCAGGTTTTTATCCTGGGAGTTTCCAGAGGGGAAAGAGCAAGGCCTGGCCCCACCCTGATAAAGGAGAATTATTATGGAGGGGCAATTTGCCTGTGCCCAGCTGTGCCCCCACGTGCTGTTTACCCTGCGCTGGGGGAGATTTTATCAGCGAGCTTTGGGGCGGGGCAGTCTCGCCCCATTCCTGCTCTGCTCCCAAGGCTCTGGAATTCCTTTATCTCCTAAACCAAAGTTTTCCAGCTGCCAGCACAAACAGCTCTGCTCCCTGTCCCCTCTGTCCCCTGCCGCAAGGACGGGGCGCAGGGAGGATGTGGAAAAAAGAACAATAAACCGAGCTCAGAGAACAGGAAACCATCTCTGAGCTCATCCCCACTGACACAGCCGGGAGGAACCCAGAGCTCTGAACGTGTCCAGCTCTCACCCAATTCTCCGTGCCCAACAAAACGTCAGCAGGAAGCTGAGAGCTGAGAAAAACCCCCCTGAGCATCCCGGGGGCTCGCAGAGGTGGAAAACAAAATTTAGAGGTCTTGGGATGGTGAAAAAAGGCAAAATTTGCTTCCTAAAATAGTCCAGAGCAGATCGGCAGTGGGTGGGACAGGCTGTTCTCCATAAGGGGGAAGGGAAGCGAGCAGAGGAACTTTTGTTGTCCAAAATCTGAGTGGAAGTGCAACCCCCAGCCACACAAATCCAGCTCTGGGGAATATTTAAAGCGCTTTTCTAGGATGAGGGAAGCTGCCTGGACATGCCGCAAACGCGTCCTGGCGTGTCCCATCCGCACGTCCCCGGCAGGGATTTACAGCCCGAGCACAGGGCTGGGCACAGCCTGCAGAATTCGGGCACAGCCTGCAGAATTCGGGCACAGCCTGCAGAATTCGGGCTGAGCACAGCCTGCAGAATTCGGGCTGGGCACAGCCTGCAGAATTCGGCCGGGCAGCCTGCAGAATTCGGGCACAGCCTGCAGAATCTTTCGGGCTGGGCACAGCCTGCAGAATTCGGCTGGGCACAGCCTGCAGAATCGGGCACAGCCTGCAGAATTCGGGCACAGCCTGCAGAATTCGAGCCGGGCACAGCCTGCAGAATTCGGGCACAGCCTGCAGAATTCGGGCACAGCCTGCAGAATTCGGGCTGGGCACAGCCTGCAGAATTCGGGCACAGCCTGCAGAATTCGGGCACAGCCTGCAGAATTTGGGGCTCGGGCACAGCCTGCAGAATCGGGCACAGCCTGCAGAATTTGGGCACAGCACAGTCTGCATGGGACCGGGCGGCACAGCCTGCAGAATTCGGCCGGGCACAGCCTGCAGAATTCGGTCGGGCACAGCCTGCAGAATTCGGCTGGGCACAGCCTGCAGAATTGGCACAGCCTGCAGACTCGGACTGGGCACAGCCTGCAGGGAATTCGGGCACAGCCTGCAGAATTGGGCTGAGAACAGCCTGCAGAATTCGGCCGGGCACAGCCTGCAGAATTGGCCCAGCCTGCAGCTAGCACCTGCAGAATCGGGGCACAGCCTGCAGAATTCGGGCACAGCCTGCAGAATCGGGCACAGCCTGCAGAATTCGGGCTGGGCAGCCTGCAGAATTCGGGCACAGCCTGCAGAATTGGGCTGAGCACAGCCTGCAGAATTCGGGCTGGGGACAGCCGAGGCACAGCCTGCAGAATTCGGGCTGAGCACAGCCTGCAGAATTCAGGCCGGGGCACAGCCTGCAGAATCGGGCACAGCCTGCAGAATCGGGCACAGCCTGCAGAATTCGGCCGGGCACAGCCTGCAGAATTCGGGCTGGGCACAGCCTGCAGAATCGGGCACAGCCTGCAGGAGTCGAGCCTGCAGAATCGGGCACAGCCTGCAGAATTCGGGCCGGGCACAGCCTGCAGAATTCGGGCCGGGCACAGCCTGCAGAATTGGGGCACAGCCTGCAGTCGGGCACAGCCTGCAGAATCGGGCACAGCCTGCAGAATCGGGCCGGGCACAGCCTGCAGAATTCGGGCCGGGCACAGCCTGCAGAATTCGGGCACAGCCTGCAGAATCGGGCACAGCCTGCAGAATTCGGGCCGGCACAGCCTGCAGAATTCGGGCACAGCCTGCAGAATTCGGGCCGGGCACAGCCTGCAGAATTCGGGCACAGCCTGCAGAATTCGGGCACAGCCTGCAGAGTTCGGGCACAGCCTGCAGAATTCGGGCCGGGCACAGCCTGCAGAACCTCGGGCACAGCCTGCAGAATTCGGGCCGGGCACAGCCTGCAGAATCGGGCACAGCCTGCAGAATTCGGGCACAGCCTGCAGAATTCGGCCGGGCACAGCCTGCAGAATTCGGGCACAGCCCGCGAATTCGGGCACAGCCTGCAGAATTCGGGCACAGCCTGCAGACCGGGCACAGCCTGCAGAATTCGGGCACAGCCTGCAGAATTCGGGCACAGCCTGCAGAATTCGGGCCGGGCACAGCCTGCAGAATTCGGCTGGGCACAGCCTGCAGAATCGCCGGGCACAGCCTGCAGAATTCGGGGCACAGCCTGCAGAATTCGGGCACAGCCTGCAGAGCAATTCAGAATGCACAGCCTGCAGACAGGGGCACAGCTGCGAGCTGGGCAGCAGCGCTGCAGAATTCGGGCTGGGCACAGCCTGCAGAATTCGGGCTGAGCACAGCCTGCAGAATTCGGGCTGAGCACAGCCTGCAGAATTCGGGCCGGGCACAGCCTGCAGAATTCGGGCACAGCCTGCAGAATCGGGCCGGGCACAGCCTGCAGAATTCGGGCCGGGCACAGCCTGCAGAATTCGGGCCGGGCACAGCCTGCAGAATTGGGGCACAGCCTGCAGAATTCGGGCACAGCCTGCAGAATTCGGACTGGGCACAGCCTGCAGAATTCGGGCTGGGCACAGCCTGCAGAATTCGGGCACAGCCTGCAGAATTCGGGCCGGGCACAGCCTGCAGAATTCGGGCCGGGCACAGCCTGCAGAATCGGGCTGGGCACAGCCTGCAGAATTCGGGCACAGCCTGCAGAATTCGGGGCACAGCCTGCAGAATTCGGGCACAGCCTGCAGAATTCGGGCTGAGAACAGCCTGCAGAATTCGGGCCGGGCACAGCCTGCAGAATTCGGGCACAGCCTGCAGAATTCGAGCCGGGCACAGCCTGCAGAATCGGGCACAGCCTGCAGAATTCGGGCTGGGCACAGCCTGCAGAAATCGGGCACAGCCTGCAGAATTCGGGCTGGGCACAGCCTGCAGAATTCGGGCACAGCCTGCAGAATTCGGGCTGAGCACAGCCTGCAGAATTCGGGCTGGGCAGCAGCGCTGGCGCTGCTCGGAGCCCCGGCATTCCCGGGGAGCGCAGCCCGGGCTGGTTCGGTGCCTGCGCCTCCTCCGCAGCCCCGATGTAGGCTGGGCTGGAAGCTCTGCCTTGTTTACCCTGCCTGGGGTCACCCCCGGGTTACCAATTACAGCCGGGATTAAACGTCTTAAACCCCGCTTTACCCCTTGGGTGTTTTCCCCCTAAATTCCCGCTGATTGCGCTTAACTGGTGTCACCAAGCCGTGGCTGCTGCCGCTGCCAGCTCAGTTGTCTGTCCCTCCTCCGGCACAGCCACATCATGAGATTTAAGCCAGGCCAGCACATCCATATTTTTTTTTACAGTTCTGAACAATTCCCAGCAATTTTTCCCCGCTAAACTTTAAGAAAAGCAGCGTTTGGTTGCTCAGTTTGACTGATGGAATCTTCAAATCCATCCCATCTCTGGGGAGTGAGCTGATCCTGCTGGGGACCAGGTGGTGAGCATGATTTTCGAGCGTTCATTTTGATGGGGCTGTTTCCTGCTGGGGAAAGGGGTGAGCAGGATTTGAACGTTCATTTTTCGATTCTGGGGTTGTTTTCCTGCTGGGGAAAAAGGGTGAGCAGGATTTGAACGTTCATTTTTGATTCTGGGGTTGTTTTCCTGCTGGGGGAAAAAGGGGTAGAGCAGGATTTGAATGTTCATTTTGATTTTTGGGGTTGTTTTTCCTGCTGGGGAAAAGGGGGTGAGCAGGATTTGGAATAGTTCATTTTTGATTCTGGGGGTTGTTTTTCCTGCTGGGGGAAAAGGGGTGAGCAGGATTTGAATGTTCATTTTTGATTCTGGGGTTGTTTTCCTGCTGGGGAAAAGGGGTGAGCAGGATTTGAATGTTCATTTTTGATTCTGGGGTTGTTTTCCTGCTGGGGAAAAGGGGTGAGCAGGATTTGAACGTTCATTTTTGATTCTGGGGTTGTTTTCCTGCTGGGGAAAAGGGGTGAGCAGGATTTGAACGTTCATTTTGATTCTGGGGGTTGTTTTCCTGCTGGGGAAAAGGGGTGAGCAGGATTTGAACGTTCATTTTTGATTCTCAGGGTTGTTTTCCTGCTGGGGAAAAGGGGTGAGCAGGATTTGAACGTTCATTTTTGATTCTGGGGTTGTTTTCCTGCTGGGGAAAAGGGGTGAGCAGGATTTGAACGTTCATTTTTGATTCTGGGGTTGTTTTCCTGCTGGGGAAAAGGGGTGAGCAGGATTTGAACGTTCATTTTTGATTCTGGGGTTGTTTTCCTGCTGGGGAAAAGGGTGAAGAGTCTCCCTGGCTCAGCTGGGATTCCAGGACAGCCTGGAATTGGGGTTGTGCCTCATGCCCTATAAACTGCAGACCTCAGGGTGTCGTCACCCCAAAAAAAACCCTAAAAAAACCACAACGAGTCCCAGCCTGGCGTGGGAACTGCTGCCTCTTAGGTGAAGATGAAACACCCCGAGCTGCTGACTTGCAAAGCCTCAGTCCCTGTGGGCAGCTCGGGTTTTAACCCTTCATTGAATGCCAAATGTTCTTTTTTTTTTTTCTTTTTTTTTATTGTTACATTTCCAGTTGGACTGGTTTGGAGGCTCATTTGGATAAACAGGAGGGTTTGGGAGCCTATCTGAGCTGCTGGTTCCTGTCAGACCAGTTCCAGCCCCAGCCTGGCCAATCCCTGAGCAGAAATTTATTGAGTTTGGGTTGTTTTTTTTTGTTTTGTTTTGTTTTTTTTTAAATTGAAATCGAAACATTCTCAGCTAAATGCAGGGTGGAAAACCAACCCAGCCAGCACAGCCTCAAACTCAGTTCTCTTTTTAAACCCAGTTTTATTTTCTGATGGTTTCTTTGTTCTGTAACTTTGAAAGGCTGCATTAAACCTCGAGCTCTGCCTTAAAAACCCCAAGGCCAGAAATTAGGGACACATAACCAGCTTAGAGAGCCTTGAGCTCCACAGGAAATCTCCTCTTGGAGGGGCTTAATGGGGCCAAGGCGATTTGGGAGCGACCAAACGGATGAAAACTCCAGGAACTGGGAATTGGGAATTGGGAATTGGGAACTGGGAATTGGGAATTGGGAAGGGGATGGTCAGGAATAAATGGGAGCTGTGAATTTGGGGAATGGTGCCACCACTTCCCCCCATCCTGAGGATCCTGCTGGGTCAGCTTGGCTCATCCTCATCAGTGCTAATGAGCACAGTTAGCCCCTAATGGCCAATTAATATTCCTGGTTATTAGAGCTATTCTGAGCAAGACCTCCTGCTCCAGTCCAGTGACTCAGGGCTGCAGGATTCCATCCCAATATTCCTTAGGCTGGCAGAAACCAGCCCTGCTCCCAGCTGGGATGGCTCAATGTGAAAAACAAACAAAAAACTCATGGGGTTATTTTAAAATTTAAATTTTTAGGTGTTTCCCACCGGGATTCTCACTTTTCCTGCTGATCCATGAGTGTGGCTAGCTGGCAGCAGAGGTGTGAACAGAGCTCTGGATGTGCTGGATGTTTATCCAGCCTCTTCCAGGGGTCTCTGGAATATCCAACCCCTCCCCCTGCAGCTCTGCCAGGCTTCTTTCGTGTGTGGTGCTGACTTAAAGAAAAAAAAATTAAAAAAAAAAAAAGGAAAAAAACCATCCTTAGACTTTAATCCTTGGGTTTATTTCAGAGCTTACAAAGGCAAATCTGGTTTGTGGCAAGAGCTTTGCCTGATTTCTTCTGCTCTGGGGATGAATGGGGTGGCAGATGGGGAGGGGAGGATTTGGGGACCCCTCGGCTGCGTCTCCTCCCGAACCTGACCCGGCCCTGAGCTGCTCTGGGAGCTGCCAGGGCACGAAATGGGGCAGTGCAGAGCCCTGCTCGGCCAGGAGCTGTTCAATTCTCCTTTCCCACAGCTTCCACAGCCAGTTTATTCCCCTGAGTCCTGTCTCGCTCCCAATTCCTGCCCCAAGGTCTGCACAGCCCCTGGTGGGAAATCCCATGTGCAGAGTGGGAATAAAACCAGGCAAAAAATCCTGTTACACCCCAAAATGATGCCTTGGGTTTTAGCTTTGATATTTCTCAGATTCTCTGCTGTTGGTGTGTAACTCTGAAACTCCATGCAAGGTGGAAGTTCTGGTCACAGGTGAGTGACAAAATAATCCCTTCCCAGCTGGAGAATCAAGGACACCCAGTGCCCAAAAATCATAAATAACAGTGAGGGGAAGGGGGCAAGCCAGGGGGCTGAGACTTCATAACCTGAAGCTGTAATTGGACAATTAACCCCAATATGTAAATAAAACAAAATTTATAAAAATGTAAAAACTTCTGACCAGGATCCATCTCCAACCTGGGTGCAGCCACTGCCCAAGGTGAATCCTTTCAATAAAATTGATTTTATTCCTTTTAACTCTGTCTAGTCTCTGCTACAGGTCATCAAGAATTTCCAGGCATCAAGAATCCTGGGAAATAATTGGGAATTGGAGACCTGGAGAAGCTGGCAAACCTCAATGTCATCCCCACTTCTGGGGGTACGAGTGGGTGACGCTGCCCCATTGCTCAGCAAGACCAGGGGATCTTTTAGGGGGACAGAACCCCCCAAAAAAGGGACAGCAAGTCCAGGGGGATTTTTTCGGGGGACAGAACCCCCAAAAAAGGGACAGCAAGTCCAGGGGGATTTTTTAGGGGGACAGAACCCCAAAAAAAGGGACAGCAAGTCCAGGATGATTTTTCAGAGGGACAGAACCCCAAAAAAAGGGTCAGCAAGTCCAGGATGATTTCTTCAATGGGACAGAACCCCAAAAAAAGGGTCAGCAAGCCCAGGATGATTTTTCCAATGGGACAGAACCCCAAACAAAGGGTCAGCAAGCCCAGGATGATTTTTTGCAGTGGGACAGAACCCCAAACAAAGGGTCAGCAAGCCCAGGATGATTTTTTAGGGGGACAGAACCCCAAACAAAGGGTCAGCAAGCCCAGGATGATTTTTTGCAGTAGGACAGAACCCCAAACAAAGGGTCAGCAAGTCCAGGATAATTTTTCCAATGGGACAGAACCCCAAACAAAGGGTCAGCAAGCCCAGGATGATTTTTTAGGGGGACAGAACCCCAAACAAAGGTTCAGCAAGCCCAGGATGATTTTTTGCAGGGGACAGAACCCCAAACAAAGGGTCAGCAAGCCCAGGACGATTTTCCAGTGGAACAGGACCCCGAGGGGCTCGGGAGGAGCCCCAGCGAGGTGGGATGTGCTGCCAGCAGCCCCAGAACTCTGGGAATGGCCACAGGGCAGAGCCTCTGAGCTCCTTCCCTGCCCTGGCTCATCCCAGCTGCCCCAGATGCCAAACGAGGCCCCAGCCAGCAGGAGAGGGCGTTTTCTGAGCTGTGGCTTTGGGTCCCTCCCCCAGTGCAATGGCTTGGAATGATTTCTGCCAGGGAATATTCATCCAGGATCCCATCCTGCCTTGATAGCAACTCTCTCATGGTGATCAAAGCCACGAGCTCAGCCTCCCACTGCTCCTTAGCTCGGGGCCAGTTTCAGCAGCAGCTCTCTGGGCAGCGTGGCTGGGCCAGCTGGGCCAGCTCGGGGCTTGTGGTGGCTTCCAGGTGCTCCTTCATCTCCCACAGCATCAGGGCTGCTCTGGAAGCACCTGGAGACTCGGTGCTCTGCTCCATCCCTGCTTGCCTTGGCTTGTCCTGCCTCCCCGGGGTGGGACACGTCCCTGGGGCTGCAGCCACCTCCTCCCACCTCCTGCTCTTCCCCCAGCCTGGATTTTGGCTGGGAGATCTCAGCCCTCACCTCAGGCGGGGGGGATGGCACTGTCACCTCATCTCATTGGGAGTTCTCCCTCCTTCAGATCCGTGGATGTGACTCAGGGAGGGACATTTGGTGATGGAAACGCTGCTGGGAAAAGCCCCGGCGGGCAGCTGGAGGAAGTTTCTGGATGGGAGAGCTCAGAGCATCTTCCAGGAGAGCTGGAGAGGGATTTGGGATGAGGGATGGAGGGACAGACACAGGAACGGCTTCAGACCGGGAGAGGGAAGGTTTATGTTGGATATTGGGAAGGAATTCCCTGCAGAGGCCAGGCTGGGTTGCACGGGCTGGGACCAGGGGAGGTGTCGCTGCCAGGGCAGGGGGTGGCACTGGGTCACTGCCAGGGTCCCCTCCCCTGTCCCTGCCCCGACTCGATGGGTCCGTGCTCAGCTCGGCTCTGCCCCCCGCCCTCGGGGGGCACTTGGAGCAAGGGCAGCGCCCAGGAGCCCCAACGCCCGGCCTGCCTGTGTCCCTGTCCCTGTCCCTGTGTCCTGTCCCTGTCCCTGTGTCCCCCTGTCCCTGTGTCCCTGTGTCCCTGTGCTCGTGTCCCTGTCCCTGTGTCCCCGTGTTTCTGTCTCCCTCTGTCCCCATGTGTCCCTGTCCCTCGGTGTCCCTGTGTCCTTGTCCCGTGTCCCTGTCCCTCTGTCCCTGTCCCTCTGTGTGGCCCTGTCCCTCTGTCCCTATGTTCCTCTATCCCTGTCCCCGTGTCCCACTGTCCCTGTCCCCTGTCCCTGTCCCTGTGTCCCCCTGTCCTTGTCGCTGTACCCTGTCTCTGTGTCCCCCTGTCCCTGTCCCTGTGTCCCCCCGTCCTTGTTGCTGTACCTGTGTCCCTGTGTCCCCCATCCCTCTATCCCTGTTCCTCTGTCCCTGTTGCCTTGTCCCTGTGTCCCCTGTGCCCTTCTGTCCCCCTGTCCCTACCCCTGTCCCTGTCCCCCATCCCTGTCCCTCTGTGTGCCCTGTCCCTGTGTCCCCCTGTCCGTGTCCCTGTCCCTCTCCGTCCCTGTCCCCATCCCTGTGTCCCCCTGTCCCTGTTTCTCTGTCCCCATCCCCATCCCCCTGTCCCTGTGCCCCTCTCTGTCCCTGTGTCCCCCTCTCCCTATGTCCCCCTGTCCCTACCCCTGTCCCTGTCCCCCATCCCTGTCCCTGTGTCCCCCTGTCTCTGTCCCTCTGTCCCTATCCTGTCCCCCATCCCCGTCCCCCCTGTCCCTGTCCCCCTGTCCCTGTCCCCCTGTCCCCGTCCCCCCGTCCCCCGCTCTCCCCCGCTCGCTCCCCCGCTGTGACGTCACCGCTGAGCTCAGGCTCTATTCCCCCATCATTTCCATTCCCTCATTTGCATACAGCCAATGAGAACGCCGCGCCCGCGCCGTGACGTCACGCCCAGCCGCTCTATATAAGCGCGCGCCCGGCGCCGTGCGCAGCCCGAGCGCCCGGAGCCGCCGCGTCCCACCGTGTCCCCGGAGTGTCCCCGGGATGAGCCAGCGCCACAGCCACCGCCGCGGCCCGCGCGCCGACATGGCGCCCGAGATCGCCGCCGCCGTGGGCTTCGTGTCCGGCCTGCTGCGGACGCGCGGCCCGCGTCAGCGAGCAGCAGCTGCAGGTGTTCGGCGCGGCGCTGCGGGAGAGCGCTCACAGGTGAGCGTGCCCGGGGAGCGGCGAGGGGGGTGAGGCGCCGGCACGGAGCGCCCGGGGTCCGGAGCGCGCTGGGGTCCCCTGCTGGGCGTCCCCGTGCGCCTTCCGGGACCTGCTGTCCCCTCCCCTCCCTCCCCCAGTGTGCCTTCCAGGACCTGCTGTCCCCGCTCCGTGTGCCTTCCAGGACCTGCTGTCCCCCCAGTGCGCCTTCCAGGACCTGCTGTCCCCCCCAGTGCGCCTTCCAGGACCTGCTGTCCCCCCCAGTGTGCCTTCCAGGACCTGCTGTCCCCCCAGTGCGCCTTCCGGGACCTGCTGTCCCCCCCCCAGTGTGCCTTCCAGGACCTGCTGTCCCCGCTCCGTGCGCCTTCCGGGACCTGCTGTCCCCTCCCCTCAGTGCGCCTTCCAGGACCTGCTGTCCCCTCCCCTCAGTGCGCCTTCCAGGACCTGCTGTCCCCTCCCCTCAGTGCGCCTTCCAGGACCTGCTGTCCCCCTCCCCCCAGTGTGCCTTCCAGGGACCTGCTGTCCCCCTCTCCCCCCAGTGCGCCTTCCAGGACCTGCTGTCCCCTCCCTCCCCCCAGTGTGCCTTCCGGGACCTGCTGTCCCCCCAGTGTGCCTTCCGGGACCTGCTGTCCCCCCTCCTCCCGTGTGCCTTCCGGGACCCTGCTGTCCCCCTCCTCCGTGTGCCTTCCGGGACCTGCTGTCCCCCCTCCCTCCGTGTGCCTTCCAGGACCTGCTGTCCCCCTCCTCCGTGTGCCTTCCAGGACCTGCTGTCCCCCCCCCCAGTGTGCCTTCAGGACCTGCTGTCCCCTCCTCCGTGTGCCTTCCAGGACCTGCTGTCCCCCCCCAGTGTGCCTTCAGGACCTGCTCTCCTTTCAAGTCCCCCCCGTAGTGATCCGAGGGACCTGGTGTCCTTTCGAGTGCCCTCTCTGCTCCTGCCAGGACCTGGTGTCCCTACTAAGTGCCCCCGTTGTTGGTCCGAGGACCCGCTGTCCCTGCCGAGTGCCCCCTGTGCCTTCCAGGACCTGCTGTCCCTCCCGTCTTGGTATCGGGACGTCGTGTCCCTTCCTGAGTGGCCCCGGTGTCGCTGGTGGGACTTGGTGTCCCCTCCGGTGTCCCTCCCGAGTGGTGCCTGTGTTCCTTCCAGGACCTGGCGTCCCTGCTTGGTGCCACTCTTGTTCCTTCCAGGACCTGGCGTCCCTCCCGAATCCCTTCCTGTGTCCCCTGGGACCGGTGTCGCTCCTAAGTACCCCCCGTGTCCCTTCCAGGACCTGCTGTCCCTTCTCGGTGCTCCCGGTGTCCCTTCCAGGACCTGCTGTCCCTCCCGGGCTGTTCCCAGTTGTCCCCTGTGCCCCCCTCGGTCCCCATTTGTCCCTTTGTGGGCTCGGGTGTCCCCCCCACCCCCTGGGGACCGGCGGGACCCCCCCGTCCCTGCCTGGCTCTGGGGCTGGGTGACCCCACAGAGGATCCCAGTGATCCCACAAACGATCCCAGTGATTCCCCCCCGATCCCACAGAGATCCCCCTGATCCCCCCATGATCCCACACATGATGCCACCTGTGATCCCACAGAGGATCCCAGTGATCCCACAGACAATCCCAGGGATGCCCTTGGGATCCCACAAACAATCCCAGTGATCCCAGAGACCATCCCAATGATCCCACAGACGATCCCAGTGATGCCCCTGGGATCCCACAAACGATCCCAGTGATCCCAGAGACCATCCCAATGATCCCACAAATGATCCCAGTGATGCCCCTGGGATCCCACAAACGATCTCAGTGATTCCCCCCTGTGATCCCACAGAGGATCCCCCTGATCCCCCATGATTCCCACCTCGCGATCCCACAGAGGATCCCAATGATCCCACAGACGATCCCAGTGATCCCACAGAGGGATCTCAGTAATCCCACAGACAATCCCAATGATGCCCCCCATGATCCCACAGACAATCCCAATGATGCCCCCCATGATCCCACAGATGATCCCAGTGATCCCACAGAGGGATCTCAGTAATGCCACAGACAATCCAATGATGCCCCCATGATCCCACAGACAATCCCAATGATGCCCCCCATGATCCCACAGACAATCCCAGTGATCCCACAGAGGGATCTCAGTAATCCCAATGATGCCCCCCATGATCCCACAAACAATCCCAGTGATTCCCCCCCTGATCCCACAGATGATCCCAATGATGCCACCTGTGATCCCACAGATGATCCCACAGACAATCCCAGTGATCCCACAGAGGATCTCAGTAATGCCACCCACAATCCCACAGACAATCCCAATGATGATCCCAGTGATCCCACAGACAATCCCAGTGATGCCACCCGTGATCCCACAGATGATCCCAGTGATCCCACAGAGGATCTCAGTAATGCCACCCACAATCCCACAGATGATCCCACAGATGACCCCAGTGATGCCCCCGTGACCCCAAGCCCCTCCCCGCCCCGCTGTCCCGCCTGTTTTGGGGTCCCTCCCCGTTCCCGTTATCAGCCCCAGGAGGGTGCCCTGGCTCTGATAAGGGGCACTGCTCCTGCGGGATGGGGCAGTTTTGGGGTCAGTGATACCATATCTGCCCCAGCCCGGCCCCACAGCCCTGGCACTGTCCTGTGGGGGTTTTGGGGTGGAGGCAGTGGGATATGGGATATGGGATGGGGCTGGCAGCTCTCCTGCCCCTTGGAAAAGGGATTTGGCTCCCGTCTCTGGGGTGCCGAACTTCCTGCACAGCTCAGTTCCTGTTCCGTGCTCTGCCCCTTCCCTTTTGTGCTGCCCGGGTGTTGTTTGGGATTTGGCCTCTAAACCCCAAATTAATGGGGGATAAAGGCCCTAAACCCCAAATTTAACAGGGACTAAAGGCCCTAAACCCCACTTCCAGCTGGGAATCCCTTTACATGGGATTTCCCTGCTCACTGCTCTTCCCTGTTCCCTCCCAGAGCACTACAAACACCCTGAGAAACCCTTCAAAGGGATGTCCTTTAGGATTTGGCCTTTAAACCCCAAATTTAATGGGAATTAAAGACCCTAAACCCCAAATTTAGCTGGGTTTAAAGTCCCTAAACCCCACCTTTCCTGGGACATCCCTACTCACTTTTCCCTGTTCCCTTTCCAGAGCACTACAGACACCACTGGTTCCCTGAGAAACCCTTCCGTGGTCATTCTTTAGAATCTGACCTTCAGACCCCAAATTTAACGGGGTTTAAACACCCTAAACCCCAAATTTAATGGGGACTAAAGACCCTAAACCCCACTTTTCCTGGACATCCCTGCTCACTGCTCTTCTCCCTCCCTTCCAGAGCACTACAGACACCACTGGTTCCCTGATAAACTCTCCAAAGGGCTTTGCTTAGGATTTGGCACTCAAACCCCAAATTTAGCGGGGACTAAAGATCCTAAAACCCAAATTTAATGGGGACTAAAGACCCTAAAACCCACTTTTCCTGGGATATCCCTACTCACTTTTCCCTGTTCCCTTTCCAGAGCACTACAGACACCACTGGTTCCCCGAGAATACCTTCAAAGGTGTTTTTTTTAGGATTTGGCACTCAAACCCCAAATTTAACAGGGACTAAAGACCCTAAACCCCAAATTTAAGCAGATTTAAACATCCTAAACTCTGTTTTTCCTGGATATCCCTGCTCATGGCTCTTCCTCCCCTTCCAGAGCACTACAGACACCACTGGTTCTCCGAGAAACTCTCCAAAGGGCATTGCTTAGGATTTGATGTTCAAACCCCAAATTTAATGGGGTTTAAAGACCCTAAACCCAAAATTTAACAGGGTTTAAAGACCCTAAACCCTGTTTTTCCTGGATATCCCTGCTCACTGCTCTTCCTCCCTCCCAGAGCACTACAGACACCACTGGTTCCCCGAGAAACCCTTCCATGGTCATTCTTTAGAATCTGACCTTCAAACCCCAAATTTAACAGGGTTTAAAGACCCTAAACCCCAAATTTAATGGGGACTAAAGACCCTAAACCCTGTTTTTCCTGGATATCCTTGCTCACTGCTCTTCCTCCCTTTCCAGAGCACTACAGACACCACTGGTTCCCCGAGAAACTCTCCAAAGGGCTTTGCTTAGGATTTGCCACTCAAACCCCAAATGTAACGGGGACTAAACACCCTAAACCCCAAATTTAACAGGGTTTAAAGACCCTAAACCCTGTTTTTCCTGGATATGCCTGCTCATGGTTCTCCCTCCCCTTCCAGAGCACTACAGACACCACTGGTTCCCCGAGAAACCCTTCCATGGTCTTTCTTCAGAATCTGACCTTCAAACCCCAAATTTAATGTGGACTAATGACCTTAAACCCCAAATTTAAGCAGATTTAAACACCCTAAACCCCACTTTTCCTGGATATCCCTGCTCATGGTTTTTCTCCCTCCCTCCAGAGCACTACAGACACCACTGGTTCCCTGAGAATCCCTTCAAAGGTGTTTTTTTTTCGGATTTGGCACTCAAACCCCAAATTTAACAGGGACTAAAGACCCTAAACCCCAAATTTAAGCAGATTTAAACATCCTAAACCCTGTTTTTCCTGGATATCCCTGCTCACTGCTCTTCCTCCCTTTCCAGAGCACTACAGACACCAGTGGTTCCCCGAGAAACCCTTCAAAACAACATTCTTCAAACCCCAAATTTAATGGGTTTTAAAGACCCTAACCACCAAATTTAACGGGTTTAAAGACCCTAGACCCCACTTTTCCTGGATATCCCTGCTCATGGTTTTTCTCCCTCCCTCCCAGAGCACTACAGACACCACTGGTTCCCCGAGAAACCCTCCAAGGGCATTGCTTAGGATTTGGCACTCAAACCCCAAATTTAATGGGGACTAAAGATCCTAAACCCCTAATTCAATGGGGTTTAAAGACCCTAGACCCCACTTTTCCTGGCTATCGCTGCTCATGGTTCTTCTCCCTCCCTCCCAGAGCACCACAGACGCCACTGGTTCCCCGAGAAACCCTTCCATGGTCATTCTTCAGAATCTGACCTTCAAACCCCAAATTTAACAGGGTTTAAACACTCTAAACCCCAAATTTAACAGGGTTTAAAGACCCTAAAACCCACTTTTCCTGGGACATCCCTACTCACTTTTCCCTGTTCCCTTTCCAGAGCACTACAGACACCACTGGTTCCCCGAGAAACCCTCCAAAGGGCTTTGCTTAGGATTTGATGTTCAAACCCCAAGTTTAATGGGGACTAAAGACCCTAAACCCCAAATTTAAGTAGATTCAAACCCCCTAAACCCCACTTTTCCTGGATATCCCTGCTCATGGTTTTTCTCCCTCCCTCCAGAGCACTACAGACACCACTGGTTCCCCGAGAAACCCTCCGAAGGGCATTGCTTAGGATTTGATGTTCAAACCCCAAGTTTAATGGGGACTAATGACCTTAAACCCCAAATTTAAGCAGATTTAAACATCCTAAACCATGTTTTTCCTGGATATCCCTGCTCACTGCTCTTCCTCCCTTTCCAGAGCACTACAGACACCACTGGTTCCCCGAGAAACCCTTCAAAACAACATTCTTCAAACCCCAAATTTAATGGGTTTTAAAGACCCTAACCACCAAATTTAACGGGTTTAAAGACCCTAGACCCCACTTTTCCTGGATATCCCTGCTCATGGTTTTTCTCCCTCCCTTCCAGAGCACTACAGACACCACTGGTTCCCTGAGAAACCCTTCCATGGTCTTTCTTCAGAATCTGACCTTCAAACCCCAAATTTAATGGGGACTAATGACCTTAAACCCCAAATTTAAGCAGATTTAAACACCCTAAACCCCACTTTTCCTGGATATCCCTGCTCATGGTTTTTCTCCCTCCCTCCCAGAGCACTACAGACACGACTGGTTCCCTGAGAATCCCTTCAAAGGTGTTTTTTTTTCGGATTTGGCACTCAAACCCCAAATTTAACAGGGACTAAAGACCCTAAACCCCAAATTTAAGCAGATTTAAACATCCTAAACCCTGTTTTTCCTGGATATCCCTGCTCATTGCTCTTCCTCCCTTTCCAGAGCACTACAGACACCACTGGTTCCCCGAGAAACCCTCCAAAGGGCTTTGCTTAGGATTTGCCACTCAAACCCCAAATGTAACGGGGACTAAACACCCTAAACCCAAAATTTAACAGGGTTTAAAGACCCTAAACCCTGTTTTTCCTGGATATCCCTGCTCACTGCTCTTCTCCCTCCCTCCCAGAGCACTACAGACACCACTGGTTCCCCGAGAAACCCTTCCATGGTCTTTCTTCAGAATCTGACCTTCAAACCCCAAATTTAATGGGGACTAATGACCCTAAACCCCAAATTTAACAGGGTTTAAAGACCCTAAAACCCACTTTTCCTGGGACATCCCTACTCACTTTTCCCTGTTCCCTTTCCAGAGCACTACAGACACCGAGAATCCCTTCAAAGGTGTTTTTTTTAGGACTTGGCCTTCAAACCCCAAATTTATCGGGGACTAAAGACCCTAAACCCCAAATTTAAGCAGATTTAAACATCCTAAACCCTGTTTTTCCTGGATATCCCTGCTCACTGCTCTTCCTCCCTTTCCAGAGCACTACAGACACCACTGGTTCCCCGAGAAACCCTTCAAAACAACATTCTTCAAACCCCAAATTTAATGGGTTTTAAAGACCCTAACCACCAAATTTAACGGGTTTAAAGACCCTAGACCCCACTTTTCCTGGATATCCCTGCTCATGGTTTTTCTCCCTCCCTCCCAGAGCACTACAGACACCACTGGTTCCCCGAGAAACCCTTCAAAACAACATTCTTCAAACCCCAAATTTAATGGGTTTTAAAGACCCTAACCACCAAATTTAACAGGGTTTAAACACCCTAAACCCCAAATTTAACCAGATTTAAACACCCTAGACCCCACTTTTCCTGGATATCCCTGCTCACTGCTCTTCCTCCCTTTCCAGAGCACTACAGACACCACTGGTTCCCCGAGAAACCCTTCAAATGTGTTTTTTTTAGGATTTGGCCTTCAAATCCCAAATTTAATGGGGACTAAAGACCCAAAACCCCAAATTTAACAGGGTTTAAAGACCCTAAAACCCACTTTTCCTGGGACTTCCCTACTCACTTTTCCCTGTTCCCTTTCCAGAGCACTACAGACACCGAGAATCCCTTCAAAGGTGTTTTTTTTAGGACTTGACCTTCAAACCCCAAATTTATCGGGGACTAAACACCCTAAACCCCAAATTTAAGTAGATTCAAACCCCCTAAACCCCACTTTTCTTGGATATCCCTGCTCATTGCTCTTCCTCCCTTTCCAGAGCACTACAGACACCACTGGTTCCCCGAGAAACCCTTCAAAACAACATTCTTCAAACCCCAAATTTAATGGGTTTTAAAGACCCTAACCACCAAATTTAACAGGGTTTAAACACCCTAAACCCCAAATTTAACCAGATTTAAACACCCTAGACCCCACTTTTCCTGGATATCCCTGCTCACTGCTCTTCCTCCCTTTCCAGAGCACTACAGACACCACTGGTTCCCCGAGAAACCCTCCAAGGGCTCCGGCTACCGCTGCCTGCGCATCAGCCACGGGCTGGACCCCATCATCAGCAGGGCAGCAGGGCAGACAGGACTGAGCCTGGCGCAGCTGCTGCAGCTGCTGCCCAGCGAGCTGACCCTGTGGGTGGATCCCTTCGAGGTCTCGTACCGCATCGGCGACGACGGCTCCATCTGCGTCCTCTACGAGGCCTCCAAAAGCCCCGCGGCCTCCAAAAATCCCTACGGGGGGATGCTGACCTGCAAGAACCAGATGATGTTAGGCCGTGCCAGCCCTTCGAAAAATTACATCATGACTGTCTCCAGCTAAAAAAACAAACAAACAAAAACCCGACCAAAAAAAAATCCTCACCCCAAAAAAACACGACAAAAGGAAAAAAAATATTTCTCCTCCTCTGTCCTTACACTGCCAAGACACAGGCTACTGTAATACCTCAAGCTGAGGAATCTATTTTTAAGATGAAGAGCTATTTATATATTTTTTTGTAGTAAAACAAAAACCCCACAAAAAAAAACCCAAAAAAAAAACCTGGAGAAAAATCCAAAATTAAAAATTCGGGCGCCGCTCTGAGCCCAGGCGGCGCCTCAGGTGCCTTTTCTAAAGCTGTTGCAAGCTCGTGGATTTATTTTTTTTTTATTATTATCCTTATTGTGAAGCTGAGATCTACCTTGGTTTGGTGTTGGATGGGAATTTTGGGGCTGGTTTTGCTCACCGTGGAAGAATTGGGGGTGAAGCCAAGGGATTGTCACCTTGTCACTGCTGGTGCTGCTCTGACCTCTCCTGGGCTGGGTCAGTGTCACCTCAGCCTGGGTGGCCTTGGGGACACTGAGATCCTGTCCCAGCTCAGGGTTTGTCCCCAGTTCCCTCCCCCCTCACCTGGGGTGGGGATGCCCTGGGAGTGTCCCCAGGGTGGCTCTGGTGGCACTGAGGGGACATTCCAGCCCCCTGCTGGCACCAGAAGTGGCAGCTCCAAAGTTTTTCTGCTGCCGGCCCTGCCCTGGTGGCCTCTGTGTCCCCAGGGCTGTCACCTCTCTGTGTGTGTCCCCAGGGCTGTCACCTCTCTGTGTCCCCAGGGCTGTCACCTCTTTGTGTCCCCACAGCTGTCACCTCTCTGTGTGTCCCCAGAGCTGTCACCTCTGTGTCCCCACAGCTGTCACCTCTGTGTGTCCCCAGGGCTGTCACCTCCTCTCTGTGTCCCCACAGCTGTCACCTCTCTGTGTGTCCCCAGGGCTGTCACCTCCTCTCTGTGTCCCCACAACTGTCACCTCTGTGTCCCCACAGCTGTCACCTCTGTGTCCCCCAGGGCTGTCACCTCCTCTCTGTGTCCCCACAACTGTCACCTCTGTGTCCCCCAGGGCTGTCACCTCTGTGTCCCCAGGGCTGTCACCTCTGTGTGTCCCCAGGGCTGTCACCTCTGTGTCCCCACAACTGTCACCTCTGTGTCCCCAGGGCTGTCACCTCTGTGTCCCCAGGGCTGTCACCTCTCTGTGTCCCCAGGGCTGTCACCTCTGTGTCCCCACAACTGTCACCTCTGTGTCCCCAGAGCTGTCACCTCCTCCCTGTGCCCTTTGTCCCTGCGGTGGTTGGTGTGTCACCCCCCCCTCCCCTTTTTGCTGCCTTTTCTCTCAAATCCGGAGTTTTTTGGGGGTTCTGTGGGGGTTGTTCAGGTGTTTTGGGGTCCTGATGTTGATTTTTTTAAAGCCACAGCACTTCCCCCCCCCTTGGAAAGGGGATTTGGGTTCCATCTTTTTGGTAACAAAATTGTTTTTGCACAATTTCGAATTCCTGCTCCTGTGCTCTGCCTTTCCTTTTGCACTCCAGCACTCAGGGACACTCTGCCCCATTTTTTTATTATTATTTAGCCTTTAAACCCCAAATTTAGTGGAGTTAAAAGCCCTAAACTCCACCTGGCTGCTGGCAAGGAGCTTTTCCTGGGATATTACCCCAATTTTTTGCTTTTTTTTCCCAACCCTGAGATCCTGGGAGAAGATTTGGGACCATGGACCTGCTTGGTTGGAGCAAAACTTCCCAGATTTTTCTCTTCCCCTTTTCCTGACCTGGCAAAACCAGAGCTGTTCTCACCCAGCCCGTGATGACTCAAGTTCTCAGACATTTGTGCAATAAATTTCAATTTATTTCCAGCTCCTGGGTGCTCTGGGACAGGAAGGAAACTCCCATCTGGTTCTTTAATGCATTCAAAAATCCAGCCCAGCAACCCAGCCCTGACTTCTAAAATTCAGATTTTTTTTTATTTCAAGCTCCAAACCATCAAAACTGGAAAATCAGCCTTAATTCTCAAATACTTTATTTTTTTTTTTGGTTTTTTTGAGATGTCAGGTGGTTGTTTGTGCATGAGGAGATCAGAGCAGAGTCTGGAGTTGCATCACTTCCTTTTTCACTCGAATTTCTCACGTCAGCAAAGCAGAAAAAAAAAAATTTTCCTGGGGTGAACTTGTGCAATAAGTGACCTCACCCACAGGGGAGTGCCTGGAAATATAAAAAACCAAAAAAACCAAAAAAAAACCAAATTCCCTTTTCAGGAAAAAAGGGATCTCAGTGATTTTTTGGGGATTGCTCACTTTAAGCTCCAAGAACCAGGAGGGGCAGAATTTTGGGCAGAATTTTGGGGAGAATTTTGGGCAGGATCCAAACACCCTCCAAGTTTAATTCATTCCCAATTTCCTGAGAAATATTCCAGGATTTTCCCACCAAAGGAACAGCCCAGACCCCCCCTGGGGGTGCAGGAGCCAAATCTCCAAGGTGACTTTGATTTTTATTTTTATTTTATTTTAAAATGAAGCTTCAAAACCAACCAAATTTGGGTAGAATCCACTTCTCTCTGGTAGCTGGTGGCACAAAAAGCTGTGAATTCCTGTGCTCTTGTTGCCTTTTTCCTCCAGAGCCTGATGTGATGTGGATTTTGAGACAGTGTCTGGAGGGGGTTTTTGTCATTATCATTATTTTATTTTATTTTATTTTTTTTTAAACCAAGCTGGACTGTTGAACGGGACCTGCTTTTTTTTTTTTTAATTTTTTTCCTCTCTTTTTTTTTTTGGTGAAAATGTTGGAAATTCTGTGAGGAATTGGAGGGAGTGGCTGGTTCCTGATGTAAAGTGTGTTTTATACCCAGAGTGTACAGACCTTCCCCCCTGATGCTTTTTGTTACTTTAATAAAAATGTAGCATTGTAACCCAGCCTGCCTCGTTCCTGGGAGCTCTGGGAGAAAATTTGGGATCCCAAAAAATTGGGAGTGTTGTGGGGGTGACAGCAAAATTCCAGCTGTGTCACCCAGGACAAAAAAAAAATAAAAAAACAACAAAAAAACCCCCAAAAAATTAAGAAAAAAAATTTAAAAAAATTAAAAAAAAATTTAAAAAATTTAAAAAAAAAATTTAAAAATTAAAAAAAATTTAAAATTTAAAAAAAATTAAAAAATTAAAAAAAAATTACAAATTAAAAAAAAAAATTTAAAAAGCTGCTTACTCAACTGAGGAGTTGCAGGGTGGAGCCCTGGGAGGGTTTGCAGGGATTTGTCAGCACTGGGGCTGAGTCAGGCAGGTCCTGTTTGGGGTGGGGGGAAAAAAAAATCTGTCACCAAACCTCCTTAAAGGGCTTGGCTCAACCAGCTTGGGCTTGTTTTCACCCAAAACTCCATTTTTATGGAATTTGGGAGAGTTTGATTCACCTGTGACCATTCCCTGTACCACCAAACTTCCTTTAAGGACCTTGGCCTTGTGTGGTTTTGACCCAAAACTCCATTTTTATGGAATTCAGGAGGTTTTATTTACCTGTGACCATTCCCTCTGCCACCAAACTTCCTTTAAGGACCTTGGCTCAATCAGCTTGGGCTTATTTTGAGTCCAAAATTCTGTTTTTATAGAATTCAGGAAAGTTTGATTCACGTGCAACCATTCCTTTTATCACCAAACTTCCTTTAAGGACCTTGACCTTGTGTGATTTTGTCTCAAAACTCCATTTTTATAGAATTCAGCAGGGTTTTATTTACCTGTGACCATTCCCTCTACCACCAAATTTCCTTTGAGGACCTTGGCCTTGTGTTATTTTGACTCAAAACTCCATTTTTATAGAATTCAGGAGGGTTTAATTCACCTGTGACCATTCCCTCTGCCACCAAACCTCTTTTAAGAGCCTTGGCTCAATCAGCTGCGGCTTATTTTGAGTCCAAAATTCTCTTTTTATAGAATTCAGGAGGGTTTAATTCACCTGTGACCATTCCCTTTACCACCAAACTTCCTTTAAGGACCTTGGCCTTGTGTTATTTTCACCCCAATCTCCTTTTTCATGGAATTCAGGAGGGTTTGATTCACCTGCCAGGCTCCCTGTGACCATTCCCTCTATCATCAAACTTTCTTTAAGGGCCTTGGCTCAGTCAGCTTGGGTTTATTTTGACCCAAAATTCCATTTTTATGGAATTCAGGAGGGTTTGATTCACCTGTGACCATTCCTTTTACCACCAAACTTCCTTTAAGGACCTTAACTTGTGTTATTTTGACCCAAAATTCCATTTTTATAGAATTCAGGAGGGTTTTATTTACCTGTGACCATTCCATCTGCCACCAATCCTCCTTTAAGGACCTTGGCTCAATCAGCTGGGGCTTATTTTGAGTCCAAAATTCTGTTTTTATAGAATTCAGGAAAGTTTGATTCACGTGCAACCATTCCTTTTACCACCAAACTTCCTTTAAGGACCTTGACCTTGTGTGATTTTGACCCAAAAATCCATTTTTATGGAATTCAGGAGGGTTTGATTCACCCTCCACCACCAAACTTCCTTTAAGGACCTTGGCTCAATCAGCTTGGGTTTATTTTGAGTCCAAAATTCTGTTTTTATAGAATCCAGGAGGGTTTGATTCACCTGCCAGGCTCCCTGTGACCATTCCCTCTATCATCAAACTTTCTTTAAGGACCTTGGCTCAGTCAGCTTGGGTTTATTTTGACCCAAAATTCCATTTTTATAGAATTCAGGAGGGTTTAATTCACCTGCAACCATTCCTTTTACCACCAAACTTCCTTTAAGGACCTTAACTTGTGTTATTTTGACCCAAAATTCCATTTTTATAGAATTCAGGAGGGTTTGATTCACCTGTGACCATTCCCTCTGCCACCAATCCTCCTTTAAGGACCTTGGCTCAATCAGCTGGGGCTTATTTTGAGTCCAAAATTCTGTTTTTATAGAATTCAGGAAAGTTTGATTCACCTGCAACCATTCCTTTTACCACCAAACTTCCTTTAAGGACCTTGACCTTGTGTGATTTTCACCCCAAACTCCTTTTTCATGGAATTCAGGAGGGTTTAATTCACCTGTGACCATTCCCTCTGCCACCAAATTTCCTTTAAGGACCTTGACCTTGTGTGATTTTGACTCAAAACTCCATTTTTATAGAATTCAGGAGGGCTGTGACCATTCCTTTTACCACCAAATTTCCTTTAAGGACCTTGGCTCAATCAGCTTGGGCTTATTTTCACCCAAAATTCTGTTTTTATAGAATTCAAGAAAGTTTGATTAACCTGCAACCATTCCTTTTACCACCAAACTTCCTTTAAGGACCTTGGCCTTGTGTGATTTTGACTCAAAACTCCATTTTTATGGAATTCAGGAGGGTTTAATTCAACTGTGACCATTCCCTGTACCACCAAACTTCCTTTAAGGACCTTAACTTGTGTTATTTTGACCCAAAACTCCATTTTTATAGAATTCAGGAGGGTTTAATTCACCTGTGACCATTCCTTTTACCACCAAACTTCCTTTAAGGACCTTGTCCTTGTATTTTCACCCCAAATCTCCTTTTTCACAGAATTTGGGAGGGTTTAACTCCCTTCCAGGCTCCCTCCAGGGATACCCGAGGGGGGCCCAGCCCTGTCCCCCTCTCACCTGGAGAGCACCAAACACCTCAAACAACTCACAGGTGCATTTGTGTGCTGACTCAGAGCCTCTCCTCTTTTTTTTTTTAAATTTATTTCCTGTGCTCAACCCTTCATTAATTCCACGACCACACCCCAATTCTCTTGTGCAATCTTTGGGGGGCAGGGCTCACCTGTGGAGTCACACCTGGGCTTCAAAGGCTGCAGCTGCAGGAACCTTCTCCTCCTTTTTTCCTCCTTTTTTCCTCCTTTTTTTTCTCCTTTTTCCCTCCCTCTGCCCTCCCAGCTCCAGCCCGGCCCCTCATTCCAGGCTCCCAGCCCGTTCCCAGCCAAATTCTGAAATTTGGGCTGGTCCCAGCTGGGATAAAAATACCAGGAGTGAGCACAGCCCGAGCCCTCCCTGCTGACACAGCTGCTATTTTTAATTTCCTCGTCATTCCTCTGCTGATACCTGGGCTGAGCTCAGGATTTTTTCTGTCCAGGCTTTTTTTTTGGGATGCACAGAATTCCCCCTCAGGGAATTTGGGGGATGTGGGTACCCCTGGAGTGCTTGGAAAAGCCCTGGAAAAACAAATAAAAAATAAAAAAAAAGAGCAGCAAAACCCACCTGTTGGATTTGGGGTTTGTTTCCCTCTGCTGGATTTCTGTCAGGATTTTTTTTTTTTTCCCATGCAGGCAGGGCAGTGTCTGGTTCCAGGAGCTGGCTCAGGGTGTAATCAGAGATTTGGGTGTTGCATAAAGGAGTTTTGTCATGGAGGTGAGATCAGAGCCAGCAGAGAAAGAGGAAATCTGGGGAATCGGGGGTTTCTATCCCAAAATTCTCTGTGGATCCTAAAATACAGGATCATCCTGAGAGAGGAACCTGGGGAATCCAAAATTTCTATCCCAAAATTATCTGTGGATCCTAAAAATCAGGATCATCCTGGAGAGAGGAACCTGGGGAATCCAAAATTTCTATCCCAAAATTCTCTGTGGATCCTAAAATACAGGATCATCCTGAGAGAGGAACCTGGGGAATCCAAAATTTCTATCCCAGAATTCTCTGTGGATCCTAAAAAACAGGATCATCCTGGAGAGAGGAACCTGGGGAATCCAAAATTTCTATCCCAGAATTCTCTGTGGATCCTAAAAATCAGGATCATCCTGGAGAGAGGAACCTGGGGAATCCAAAATTTCTATCCCAGAATTCTCTGTGGATCCTAAAAACAGGATCATCCTGGAGAGAGGAACCTGGGGAATCCAAAATTTCTATCCCAGAATTCTCTGTGGATCCTAAAAAACAGGATCATCCTGAGAGAGGAACCTGGGGAATCTGGGATTTCTATCCCAAAATTATCTGTGAATCCTAAAATACAGGATCATCCTGAGAGAGGAACCTGGGGAATCCAAAATTTCTATCCCAGAATTATCTGTGGATCCTAAAAAACAGGATCATCCTGGAGAGAGGAACCTGGGGAATCCAAAATTTCTATCCCAGAATTCTCTGTGGATCCTAAAAATCAGGATCATCCTGAGAGAGGAACCTGGGGAATCCAAAATTTCTATCCCAGAATTCTCTGTGGATCCTAAAAAACAGGATCATCCTGAGAGAGGAACCTGGGGAATCCAAAATTTCTATCCCAGAATTCTCTGTGGATACTAAAAATCAGGATCATCCTGAGAGAGGAACCTGGGGAATCCAAAATTTCTATCCCAGAATTCTCTGTGGATCCTAAAAAACAGGATCATCCTGAGAGAGGAACCTGGGGAATCTGGGATTTCTATCCCAAAATTATCTGTGAATCCTAAAATACAGGATCATCCTGAGAGAGGAACCTGGGGAATCCAAAATTTCTATCCCAGAATTCTCTGTGGATCCTAAAAAACAGGATCATCCTGAGAGAGGAACCTGGGGAATCCAAAATTTCTATCCCAGAATTCTCTGTGGATCCTAAAAAACAGGATCATCCTGAGAGAGGAATCTGGGGAATCTGGGATTTCTATCCCAAAATTATCTGTGAATCCTAAAATACAGGATCATCATGAGAGAGGAACCTGGGGAATCTAGGATTTCAATCCCAAATTTGTCTGTGAATCCTAAAAATCAGGATTCCTCTGGAAAGAGGAATCTAGGGAATCTGGGATTTCTATCCCAAAATTATCTGTGGATCCTAAAATCCAGAATCTCTCTGGAAAGAGGAACCTGGGGAATTCAGGATTTCTGTCCAGAGATTGTCTGTGAATCCTAAAATCCAGGATCCCTCTGGAGAGAGAAACCTGGGGAATCCAGGATTTCAATCCCAAAATTGTCTGTGAATCCCAAAAATCAGGATCCCTCCTTGCTGGGATCCCTCTGGAGAGAGAAACCCTGGAAATTCAGGATTTCAATCTAGAGATTGTGTGGGAATCCTAAAATCAGGATCCCTCTGCAGCGAGGAACCTGGGGAATCTGGGATTTCTATCCCAAAATTGTCTGTGGATCCTAAAAACCAGATCCCTTCCTTCCTGGGATCCTCCTGGAGGGAGGAACCTGGGGAATCTGGGATTTCAGTCCCGGGATTGTGAATCCTAAAATCCAGGATCAACCCAGAGGAATCCAGAATTTCTATCCAGAAATTGTCTGTGAATCCTAAAAACCAGGATCCCTCTGGAGAGAGGAACCTGTGGAATCTGGGATTTCTATCCCAAATTTGTCTGTGGATCCTAAGGATCATAATCCCTCTGGAGAGAGGAACCTGTGGAGTCCAGAATTTCAATCCCAAGATTGTCTGTGAATCCTAAAATCCAGAATCTCTCTGGAAAGAGGAATCTGGGGAATTCAGGATTTCAATCCAGAGATTGTCTGTGAATCTTAAAATCAGGATCCCTCTGGAGGGAGGAACCTGGGGAATCTGGGATTTCTATCCCAAAATTGTCTGTGAATCCTAAAAATCAGGATCCCTCCTTGCTGGGGATCCCTCTGGAGAGAGAAACCCTGGAAATTCAGGATTTTTGTCCAGAGATTGTGTGGGAATCCTAAAATCCAGGATCCCTCTGCAGCGAGGAACCTGGAGAATCTGGGATTTCTATCCCAAAATTGTCTGTGGATCCTAAAAACCAGATCCTTCCTTCCTGGGATCCTCCTGGAGGGAGGAACCTGGGGAATCTGGGATTTCAGTCCCGGGATTGTGAATCCTAAAATCCAGGATCAACCCAGAGGAATCCAGAATTTCTATCCAGAAATTGTCTGTGGATCCTAAAACCAGGATCCCTCCTTTGTGGGATCCTCCTGGAGAGAGGAACCTGGGGAATCTGGGATTTCTATCCAGAGATTTTTGTAAATTCTAAAATCCAGGATCTATTTGGACAGAGGAACTCGGGGAATTCAGCATTTCAATCCAGAGGCTGTGAATCCTGAAAAACAGGATTATTCCTTTTTGGGATTCTCCAGGAGTGAAAAACCCGGAGAAATCAGGATTTCAATCTAAAGATTGTCTGGGAATCCTAAAACTCAGGATCTCTCCTTCTTGGGATCCCAGGGGAATCCAGGATTTTAATCCCAAATCCATCCCATCCTGCCCAAAACCTGGATCCCCTGGCTCTGGGAGGGCGTTTTCCTCAATTCCTGCTACATTTATTTAATTTTGGGATTTTCCTCGACTCATGCTACACTTATTTCATTTTTAGAGGGTCGTGCTCCCATTTTGGGATCCCTCACACAGAAATCAGCTCCCCAGTTCGGAGTTGCCCCAGCAGCAGCAGCACTCAGGATGTGAGAAAAAGCTCTTGTGGGTTGATTTCAGCCCAAATCATCCCCCATCCCTCCCGGTGTTCACACCCCACTCGGAGTGGGGAAGGATCCCGGGCCCTTCCCTCAGGGGAGGGAAACAAGTGGGGCAGTGATGGAGCAGCATTATTTTATTTTATTTTATTTTATTTTATTTTATTTTATTTTATTTTATTTTATTTTATTTTATTTTATTTTATTTTATTTTATTTTATTTTATTTTATTTTATTTTATTTTACTTTACTTTATTTTATTTTACTTTATTTTATTTTATTTTATCTTTATTTTATTTCATTTTATTTTATTTTATTTCATTTTATTTCATTTTATTTCATTTTATTTTATTTTACTTTACTTTATTTTACTTTATTTTATTTTACTTTATTTTATTTTAATTTTAATTTTATTTTATTTTAATTTTTTTATTTTGTTTTATTTTATTTTGCTTTATTTTCGTTTTTATTTTTGGGGTCCCCAGGCTGCAGCTGGAGGAGCGAAACCGAGAGCCTCGAGCTCCTCCCCGCACCCCCGAGCTCCTGCAGGTGCTTCCTGCCCTCGTTTTTCGGGAAGTGATTTATGTTTTTGGGGCCGATCTGGGGGGACCAGCCCAGCCCCATTGCCACCCCATTCCTATTCCTATTCCTATTCCTATTCCTATTCCTATTCCTATTCCTATTCCTATTCCTATTCCTATTCCTATTCCTATTCCTATTCCTATTCCTATTCCTATTCCTATTCCCTATTCCTATTCCCTATTCCATCTATTCCCTATTCCCTATTCCCTATTCCTATTCCCTATTCCCTATTCCCATCCCCATTCCCCATTCCCATTCCCCATTCCCATCCCCATTCCCATTCCCATCCCCATTCCCATCCCCATTCCCCCATTCCCCATTCCCCATTCCCCATTCCCCATTCCCCATTCCCATCCCCATTCCCAATTCCCATCCCCATTCCCATTCCCATTCCCATTCCCCATTCCCCATTCCCATTCCCATTCCCCATTCCCATTCCCCCATTCCCCATTCCCCATTCCCCATTCCCATTCCCATCCCCATTCCCATCCCCATTCCCCATTCCCCATTCCCATTCCCATCCCCATCCCCATTCCCCATTCCCATTCCCATTCCCCATTCCCATTCCCCCATCCCCATTCCCATTCCCATTCCCATTCCCCATTCCCATTCCCCATTTCCATTCCCTCCCCATTCCCATTCCCCATTCCCATTCCCATTCCCATTCCCATTCCCCATTCCCATTCTATTCCCATTCCCATTCCCATTCCCATTCTCCATTCCCATTCCCATTCCCATTCCCATTCCCATTCCCCCATTCCCCATTCCCCCATTCCCATTCCCATTCCCCATTCCCATTCCTATTCCCCCATTCCCATTCCCATTCCCATTCCCCCATTCCCATTCCCATTCCCCATTCCCCATTCCCCATTCCCATTCCCATTCCCATTCCCATTCCCATTCCCATTCCCATTCCCCATTCCCATTCCCATTCCCATTCCCCATCCCCATTCCCATCCCCATTCCCATTCCCCATTCCCTCCCCATTCCCATTCCCATTCCCATTCCCATTCCCATTCCCATTCCCATTCCCATTCCCCATTCCCATTCCCATTCCCACCCCATTCCCCATTCCCATTCCCCATTCCCCATTCCCATTCCCCATTCCCATTCCCCATTCCCATTCCCCATTCCCATTCCCATTCCCCATTCCCCATTCCCATTCCCATTCCCATTCCCATTCCCATTCCCATTCCCATTCCCGTTCCCATTCCCATCCCGGCCCCTCCCCAGCAGCTCCCCCGTGCTGGTCCCGGCCCCGCCGCTCCCATTTGGGGTAAATAAAGGGATTTTTGGGTTTATCCAAGGGACCCGCTGTTGGCAGCAGCCGCGCTGCGCGGGCCGGGCGTTGCCATCTGTCCGCCGCGTTTTGTTTCCCGTGTCACGCCCCGCTGAACTCTGCACCTTTTGTTCCCAGGAAGGGCTGGGGGCGGGGGGAGAGCGGCCCCGGCTCGGGGCAGAGCCCCCCGCCGCTGGGGGGGCTTGTTCTGGATTAAATTCTTTATTCTGTGTTCAATTCTTTACTCTGTGTTCAATTCTTTATTCTGTGTTCAATTCTTTATTCTGTGTCAAATTCTTTATTTTGTGTCAAATTTTTTATTCTGTGTTCAATTCTTTATCCTGTGTTCAATTCTTTACTCTGTGTTCAATTCTTTATTCTGTGTCAAATTCTTTATTCTGTGTTAAATTCTTTATTCTGTGTTCAGTTCTTTATTCTGTGTTCAGTTGCTTTATTCTGTGTTAAATTCTTTATTCTGTGTTAAATTCTTTATTCTGTGTTAAATTGGGATTGCTGTGGTTTGAGGGGGGCTGGCGAGGCACAGTCCCCTCGTCCCCACCCCCCGGGGTCACAGCTGCCGGGGCTGGGTGGCCTTGGGGGGACAGCGGTGCCCTGCCAGCCCTGGGCTGCTGTGCCCCTGTCCCCAAGGGACCAGGTGTCCCCATTCCAAAGGGACATTGTGTCCCCTGTCCCCGAGGGATGCTGTGCCCCTGTCCCCAAGGGACCAGGTGTCCCATGTCCCCAAGGGGTGATGTGCTCTTGTCCCCAAAGGACATCGTGTCCCCATCTCCAAGAGATACCGTGTCCCCTGTCCCCAAGGAATTCTGTGTCCCGATTGCCAAGGGATGCTCTGCTCCTGTCCCCAGGGGACACCGTGTCCCCTGTCCCCAAAGGATCCTGTTCCCACATCTCAAAGGAATTCTGTGCCCCCATTCCCAGGGGACATCACGGTCCCCTGTCCCCAAGGGGTGCTGTACCCCAATTCCCAAGGGGCGCTGTGCTCTTGTCCCCAAGGGATGCTGTGTCCCCATCTCTGGCAGAGCCCCTGCCCACAGCACAGGCGCAGGGATGGAGGTGACACAGGCACAAGGATGGAGATGACACAGGTACAGGGATGGAGGTGGCACAGACAGGGGGATGGAGGTGACAGAGGGATGGAGATGACACAGGCAGAGGGATGGAGGTGTCACAGGCACAGGGAAGGAGGTGACAGAGGGATGGAGGTGACGCAGACGGGGGGGATGGAGGTGACACAGGCACAGGGAAGGAGGTGACAGAGGGATGGAGGTGACACAGGCACAGGGATGGAGGTGACACAGACGGGGGGATGGAGGTGACACAGGGATGGAGGTGGCAGAGGGATGGAGGTGGCACAGGCACAGGGATGGAGGTGACACAAGCACAGGGATGGAGGAGACACAGGCACAAGGATGGAGGTTACACAGATGGGGGGATGGAGGTGACACAGGGATGGACGTGACACAGGCACAAGGATGCAGATGGCACAGGCAGGGGGATGGAGGTGACACAGACACAGGGATGGAGGTGACACAGACACAGGGATGGAGGTGACACAGGCACAGGGATGGAGGTGACACAGGCACAGGGATGCAGGTGACACAGGCACAGGGATGGAAGTGGCACAGGGATGGAGGTGGCACGGACAGGGGAATGGAGGTGACACAGGCAGGGGGATGGAGGTGACACAGACACAAGGATGGAAGTGGCACGGACAGGGGATGGAGGTGGCACAGAGGGATGGAGGTGACACAGGCAGAGGGATGGAGGTGACACAGGGATGGAGGTGACACGGACGGGGGATGGAGGTGGCAGAGCTATGGAGGTGGCACAGGCACAGGTATGGAGGTGACACAGGGATGGAGGTGGCACAGGCACAGGGATGCAGATGGCACAGGCAGGGGATGGAGGTGACACAGACACAGGGATGGAGGTGACACAGGCACAGGGATGGAAGTGGCACAGGGATGGAGGTGGCACGGACAGGGGAATGGAGGTGACACAGGCAGGGGGATGGAGGTGACACAGACACAAGGATGGAAGTGGCACGGACAGGGGGATGGAGGTGGCAGAGGGATGGAGGTGACACAGGCAGAGGGATGGAGGTGACACAGGGATGGAGGTGGCACGGACGGGGGATGGAGGTGGCAGAGCGATGGAGGTGGCACAGGCACAGGTATGGAGGTGGCACAAGGATGGAGGTGACACAGACAGGGGAATGGAGGTGACACAGGCACAAAGATGGAGGTGGCACAGGGATGGAGGTGGCACAGGGATGGAGGTGGCACGGACAGGGGGATGGAGGTGGCACAGGCACAAGGATGGAGGTGGCACGGACACGGGGATGGAGGTGGCACAGGGATGGAGGTGGCACGGACAGGGGGATGGAGGTGGCACAGGTGGCTTTTGAGGTGCTCCCTGTCCCTTCTGCCCTAAACCCCCGAGAATCCCTAAATCCCTGCCAGCCTCACGTCCTGGCCAGGCGAAGGGAGGAGGATTTGGGGTGACACTGGGATCTGCACCCCAGGATGTTTTGGGGCATCCGAAATCCGGGTACAGCGGGGATCCCGGTGTCACCACCCCCCGTGCGATGCCACACCCGCTGCGGTGCGGGACACCAGGAAACGCCACAGGCTCGGAACAATGTCCCCGAGCCCCGGCGCTCCCGGCTGCAGGGCGAGGCTCCTTCCCCCGGACAATGCCCTTGGAACGGGATTTGTTCGGATAAATCGGGGAAGGGCACGGCCGGGTGCAGGGCAGCAGCCGCCCCGCCTGGGATTAAACCCGGGATTGGGATGAGACGCGGCTGTGGGGCTCCCTCCAAACCCACCCCCCTTCCCTGTGTGAATCCTGCCCGAAAACCAGGATTCCCGGGCTCTGGGAGGGCATTTTCCTCCATTTATGGGACATTTGTTGGGTTTTTAAGGGGTTGTCCCCCCGTTTTGGGAGGAATCCCACAGAGGATCTGTCAAAACATCCCCCTCTAGGTCATCAGCACAGATTTTGGGGTGCAGCCACGGAGCTCTGCCCCAGCACTCAGGCTGAGAATTCCCATTTTTCCCTTTTTTCCGCTGGTGGCGGGTTCAGCTCCACCCCAAGGCCGTGCTCACAGATCCCACGGGGTCAGAACCACCCCAAAACCTCCTGGGGCAGCACGAGCGGGGAGGAGCGCGATGCTGAGCCCGTGTCCCCCAAACCAGAGACCCCCCCACGGCTGTGCAGCTTCAGGGGGCTCAGGGGGGCCCCGCTGCCTTTTGGGGCAGAGACAAAGCCCGGCTTGGTATTTATGGCACGTGCAGAGGGAGCGTGGGGCGAGCGGGACAGATGGCCGGGGGAACAAAAGGGGACGCGAGAATGGGAGCTGAACAGATCGGGAATTTCCTGCCCAGACTTCTCCCCCCATTCCCAAAATTCTGCCTGTGGGGTGTGTGGGGAGCAGGACATTCCCCACAGCACCCCCAAAGTGTTTGGGGTCTCAGAGAGGGAAGCATGTCCCCAGGGTGGACAGAGAGATCCAAAATCCCAGCTCAGTTTTCTTCCTGGTGTGGAGTTAACAAATCAGGATTTTCCTGCTCAGACTTCTTCCCCCATTCCCTAAACGCTGCCTGTGGGGTGTGTGGGGAGCAGGACATTCCCCACAGCACCCCCAAAGTGTTTGGGGTCTCAGAGAGGGACAGAGAGACCCAAAATCCCAAAATCCCAGCTCCATTTTACTCCCAGTGTGGAGTTAACAAATCAGGATTTTCCTGCCCAAACTTCTCCCCCTATTCCCTAAATGTTGCCTGTGGGGTGTGTGGGGAGCAGGAGATTCCCCATAGTACCCCCAAAGTGTTTGGGGTCTCAGAGAGGGACAGAGAGACCCAAAATCCCAAAATCCCAGCTCAGTTTTCTTCCTGGTGTGGAGTTAACAAATCAGGATTTTGCTTCCCAGACTTCTCCCCCCATTCCCAAAACGCTGCCTGTGGGGTGTGTGGGGAGCAGGACATTCCCCACAGCACCCCCAAAGTGTTTGGGGTCTCAGAGAGGGACAGAGAGACCCAAAATCCCAAAATCCCAGCTCAGTTTTCTTCCTGATGTGGAGTAAACAAATCAGGATTTTCCTGCCCAGACTTCTCCCCCATTCCCAAAATTCTGCCTGTGGGGTGTGTGGGGTGCAGGACATTCCCCGTGTTTGGGGTCTCAAAATGTTTGGGGTCTCAGAGGGGGGAGAGCATCTTCCCAGGGCGGACAAAGAGACCCAAAATCCCAAAATCCCAGCTCAGTTTTACTCCTGATGTGGAATTAACAGATCGGGATTTTCCTGCCCAAACCTCTCTCCCTCTACACCCAAAACGCTGCTGGGTGGGATTTGGGGAGCAGGATTTTCCTCGTGCTCCCCACAAAGTTTTTGGGGTCTTAGAGCTCCTCATCTTCCTGTAGTAGATGGGGGGACCCCAAACCCCCCAAACCCCAAATCCTAACTCCACTTTGGAGCTGTGGGTGCAGAATTTCCCCCCCAATCCCCACAGAGTGTTTGGGATCTCACAGTGGGGGGAGCTCCTCATTTTCCCCAAACCCCCCAAACCCCGAATCCCAAATCCCAGCTCAATTTTGGGACCAGCAGGACCCCTCACCCCCATTCCAGGAGTGGGGTTTCCCATTTGGGATTTTTTTCCTGCTCTCCCCGCCGTTCCTTTATCCCTCCCCAGCTGCTGCTGCCGGATCCCGGCAGTTGATTATTAATTATCAACTTTAATTACCGTCCCCACCCTCTCCGGGCACGGAAGGACCTTGCCCCTCATTGTCCCTTTATCCCCCATCCCCCTCCGGCCAAATTTTGGGTTAATTCCAAAATTAAATCCCCGTTCTTGTGGGTTCTGCCCATCCTGGATCCCTCTGGAAGAGCTGGGATGAGCCCTCGCTGCTTTTTTTTGGATTTTTTATTTTTAATTATAATTTATTTTTTTTTGTGCTTCTCCAAAGGAAAATATTTGGAGGGTGTTTTTTTTTCCCAGCAGAAATTTGCACTTCCTGAGGAAACATCCTAAAGGGAATGTTTACAAACAGTCTGGGAAGTGTTGGAGCTGAGGGAGGGAGGATGCAAAAGGGGAGGAAAAAAAAAAAAGCGAGGGGAGGTGGAGAATTTAGGGGAGGGAATGTGAAAAGGAGTAGAGGTGGAGTTGGGGGTTTTCAGGGAAAAATCTGTGGGGGTTTCAGGGAAAAATCTGGGGGTTTCAGGGAAAAATCTGGGGGGTTCTGAGAAATCTGGGATTTTCAGGGGAAAATCCGGGGGTTCAGGGAAAAAATCTGGGATTTTCAGGAAAAAAATGGGTTTTTCAGGGGAGTATCTGGGAGGTTATAGGGAAAAATCTGTGGGGGGTTTCAGGGAGAATCTGGGGGTTTTCAGTGAAAAATCTGGGGGTTTTCTAGGAAAAATTTGGATTTTCAGGGGCAAATCTGGGGAATTTCAGGAAAAATCTGGGAGTGTTCAGGAAAAAATCTGGGGAGTTTCAGGAAAAATCTGGGGGGTTTTCAGGAAAAAATCTCTGGGGGGTTTCAGGAAAAATCTCTGGGGGTTTCAGGGAAAAATTTGGGATTTTCAGGGAAAATCTGGGGGCTCTCAGGAAAAATCTCTGGGGGTTTCAGAGAAAAATTTGGGATTTTCAGGGGCAAATCTGGGGAGTTTCAGGGAAAAATCTGGGAGTGTTCAGGAAAAAATCTCTGGGGTTTTTAAGGAAAAATCTGTGTGGTTTCAGGGAAAAATCTGGAATTTTCATGGAAAAATCTCTGGGGGTTTCAGGGAAAAATCTGGGGGTTTCAGGGATAAAATCTGGGGGGTTCTGGAAAAATTTGGGATTTTCAGGGGAAAATCTGGGGGATTTCAGGGAAAAATCTCTGGGGGTTTCAGGGAAAAATCTCTGAGGTTTTTAAGGAAAAATCTGTGTGGTTTCAGGGAAAAATCTGGAATTTTCAGGAAAATCTCTGGAGGTTTCAGGAAAAATCTGGGGGTTTCAGGATAAAATCTGGGGGTTCTGAAAAATTTGGGATTTTCAGGGGAAAAATCTGGGGGGTTTCAGGGAAAAATCTCTGGGGGTTTCAGGGAAAAATTTGGGATTTTCAGGGGAAAATCTGGGGAGTTTCAGGGAAAAATCTGTGAGTTTTTAGGGAAAAATCTCTGGGGGTTTTCAGGGAAAATCTGTGTGGTTTCAGGGAAAAATCTGGGAGTGTTCAGGGAAAAGTCTCTGGGGTTTTTAAGGAAAAATCTGTGTGGTTTCAGGGAAAAATCTGGAATTTTCATGGAAAAATCTCTGGGGGTTTCAGGGAAAAATCTGGGGGGTTTCAGGGAAAAAATCTCTGGGGGTTTCAGGGAAAAATTTGTGATTTTCAGGGGCAAATCTGGGGAGTTTCAGGGAAAAATCTGGGGGTTTCAGGGATAAAATCTCTGGGGGTTTCAGGGAAAAATCTCTGGGGGTTTCAGGGAAAAATCTGGAATTTTCAGGGAAAAATCTCTGGGGGTTTCAGGGATAAAATCTGGTGGGTTCTGGAAAAATCCTGCTGGTTCCCATGGGAGCTGCTGGGTTCGACACCCCCAACCCAGCAGAGCCCTGGGCAGAACCCACAGCCCCAAACCGATTTTGGGCTCTGTCCCCCCTTCAGCAGCGCCCCCCAAACCCCCTCCAGCCTCCGGGGGGTTTTTAGTTTGGTTTGGGGTTTTCTCCTCCTTTTTTTTTTTGCTGCTCTGTGGGTCTGGACAAAGCCCTGCAATCCCCCCCCCTCATTCCCGGTGGGATCCGGGGGCCCCCAGGAGGAGGAGGAGGAGGAGGGGGAGGAAGGGGATGAGGAGGGGGAGCCAAGCCCCCGGACCCGCTGCTCCCACCTCAACAAGGCGGGGATTGGGCGCCTATGGGGCCGTGCTGGATTTTGGGGAGGGGGGGAAGGGGAGGGGGGGGTGTCCTGACCCTCTGCCCCCTCCCCTCCCCCCCAGGCGGATCAGGAATTCCCAGCCCTGCCCGGATCCAGCAGCTGCTGCAGGAGCTTTGGAGCCCCTGGGTTTGTTTGTATCCCTGCCGAGGCTCCTCGGAAATTATGGGATTTGCCTCCCTAAAAACTCCCCAAACTCCTTAGTTCCTGCCTCTGGAATGTCCTTCCCAGATCCCTTAGAAATTGTGGGATTTGTCTCCTAAAAACCTTCCCCAACTCCTTTTAGTTCCTCCCTCTGGAGTGTCCTTTCCCAGATCCCATGGAAATTATGGGATTTGCCTCCCTAAAAACTCCCCAATCCCCTTTTAGTTGCTCCCTCTGGAGTGTCCTTCCCAGATCCCTCATGGAAATTATGGGATTTGTCTCCCTAAAAACTTCCCAAACTCCTTAGTTCCTCCCTCTGGAATGTCATTCCCAGATCCCTTAGAAATTATGGGATTTGCCTCCCTAAAAACTCCCCAATCCTTTTAGTTCCTCTCTCTGGAGTGTCCTTCCCAGATCGCCCAGAAATTATGGGATTTGCCTCCCTAAAACCTTCCCAATTCCTTTAGTTGCTCCCTCTGGAATGTCCTTCCCAGATCCCATGGAAATTATGGGATTTGGGCTCCCTAGAACCTCCCCAATTCCTTTAGTTGCTCCCTCTGGACCATCCATACCCAGATCCCTCAGAAATTATGGGATTTGTCTCCCTAAAAACTCCCCAAACTCCTTAGTTCCTCCCTCTGGAGTGTCCTTCCCAGATCCCTTAGAAATCGTGGGATTTGCTCCCTAAAACCTCCCCAATCCTTTTAGTTCCTCCCTCTGGAGTGTCCTTTCCCAGATATCTTAGAAATTATGGGATTTGTCTCCCTAAAATCTCCCCAACTCCTTTTAGTTGCTCCCTCTGGAGTGTCCTTCCCAGATTTCTTGGAAATTATGGGATTTGGGCTCCTAAAACTCCCAATCCCCTTAGTTCCTCTCTCTGGAGTGTCCTTCCCAGATCGCTTCAGAAATTATGGGATTTGCCTCCCTAAAAACTCCCCAATCCCCTTAGTTCCTCCCTCTGGAGTGTCCTTCCCAGATCCCATGGAAATTATGGGATTTGAGCACCCTAAAACTTCCCAGTCCCTTTAGTTGCTCCCTCTGGAGTGTCCTTCCCAGATCCCATGGAAATTATGGGATTTGAGCTCCTCATCCCAACCCCTTTAGTTGCTCCCTCTAGACTGTCCATACCCAGATCCCTCAGAAATTATGGGATTTGTCTTCCTAAAACCTCCCCAATCCCTTTAGTTGCTCTCTCTGGAGTGTCCTTCCCACATCCCTTAGAAATTATGGGATTTTTCTCTAAAACATCCCCATTCCCTTTAGTTCCTCCCTCTGGAGTGTCCTTCCCAGATCCCATGGAAATTATGGGATTTGAGCTCCTCATCCCAACTCCTTTGGTTGCTCCCTCTGGACCATCCATACCCAGATCCCTCAGAAATTATGGGATTTGTCTCCCTAAAAACTCCCCAATGTCTTTAGTTCCTCCCTCTGGACCATCCATTCCCAGATCCTATGAAAATTATGGGATTTGGGCTCCTTAAAACCACCCCAACCCCTTTAGTTGCTCCCTCTGGAATGTCCTTCCCAAATCCCTTAGAAATTATGGGATTTTTCTCTAAAACATCCCCAATCCCTTTGATTCCTCCCTCTGGAGTGTCCTTCCCAGTTCTTGGAAATTATGGGATTTGGGCTCCCTAAAACCTCCCCAATCCCCTTAGTTCCCCTCTCTGGAGTGTCCTTCCCAGATCCCATGGAAATTATGGGATTTGAGCTCCCTAAATACCCTCCCCAACCCCTTTAGTTGCTTTCTCTGGAGTGTCCTTCCCAGATCCCATGGAAATTATGGGATTTGGGCTCCCTAAAACCTCCCCAACCCCTTTGGTTCCTCTCTCTGTGCTTCCCAGTGTGATGGATCCCAAATGAGGGATCCCAGATCCTGGGCTCCCTATGGGATATCTGATAGCTGAGATTTCCTTTGATCTGACGGGGAGGGGTGTCCCTAAATCATCTTCCCATGTCTTCTCTGAGCAGGATGCTGTCCCAGTAGGGATTTGGGTCTCCTAAACCCAACTCCCCCATATCCCATTGTGCTCCTCTGGACCATCCATTCTGGGATGCTTTGATGAGAGAATTCCCTGTGATTTTGGGGATGGGGGAAGACCACCCCAACCCCTTTAGTTGCTCCCTCTGGAATGTCCTTCTCAGATCCCTTAGAAATTATGGGATTTTTCTCTAAAACATCCCCAATCCCTTTGATTCCTCCCTCTGGAGTGTCCTTCCCAGTTCCTATGGAAATTATGGGATTTGGGCTCCTAAAACCTTCCCAATCCCTTTAGTTGCTCCCTCTAGACCATCCATACCCAGATCCCTCAGAAATTATGGGATTTGGGCTCCCTAAATCCCCTCCCCAACCCCTTTAGTTGCTTTCTCTGGAGTGTCCTTCCCAGATCCCATGGAAATTATGGGATTTGGGCTCCCTAAAACCTCCCCAACCCCTTTGGTTCCTCCTCTCTGTGCTTCCCAGTGTGATGGATCCCAAATAAGGGATCCCGTGTCCTGGTGCCTGCAGGCGGGTTTGGATTCTGGGATGGGGTTTGGGATGAGGATTTGATGAGGTTGAGAATGTCCCTGTGCCATTCTGGGATGGGGAAGGGATGTCCCAAAGGACTGGAGTGGGATCTTCCTGCTTGTCCTCCTTCTGCCTGGAGCTTTGGGGCTGCCACTGACCAGGGACTGGAGTTTTTTGGAATCCCAAACCCTGCATCCCGTCCTGGTGCCTGCAGGAGGGTTTGGATCTCGGTGTGGGGCTGCCCCTGACCAGGGATTGGGGTTTTTTGGAATCCCAAATCCTGCAGGCTCTTCTTCCCTGCCTTGCCCCCACCTTGGGAAATGCCACTTTCTACTCCCTTCCACGTGAAATTCCTATTTTTTTTCCCCCCTTATTTTTTAAGCATCCCCCATCTCAGCCGCTAAAAATCCTCAGGACCGAATACCGGGAGTGGGGCAGGAAAACACCCAGAAAAAAATCCCATCCCTTCCACTCCCCTTGCCCCTTTTCCATGGATATTTGGCATTTTCCCCGGGAAATGCGGGGACTCCTGGGGAAAACTCCGTGCCATGCCCGCCGCAGCCACTAGACGGCAATTCCAGCCTGGATTTTGGCTGGAAAACCATCCCGGAGAAAAGGAGAGAAGAAGCTGCGGGGCTCCTTCGGCTCCCGGGACGCCCTGGCTGCAGGTACTGGAAAGGTTTTATTGATGAGTTTTGGGGTTTACAGTTCATGCTGGTGAAATTATGGGATTTTTTGGGGGGTTTTTGAAACGTTTTTTGCATGCAGGAAGAACGCGGAGGGTCCGGGTGACCCCCAAAGCTCAGCTGCTCCTTCTCTCCTCAAACTCAGCCGGAGTTGGGGAATTTGGGGTTTTTAGGGGATTCCAACGTGGCTCTGTGATTGGTTTTGGGGTTTTAATTGGGATATCCCGGGGGCTGGGGGTGACACCACAGCACCAGGATTGATTTTCCCCATCCTGCCCTGATCCAGGAGTTTGGGAGGAAGATTTGGGATCCCTCTGACCCCAGGGTGGGTTTCTCTCCTTTAGGGTTTCTCTCCTTTAGGGTTTCTCTCCTTTAGGGTTTTTCTCCTTTAGGGTTTCTCTCCTTTAGGGTTTCTCTCCTTTAGGGTTTTTCTCCTTTAGGGTTTCTCTCCTTTAGGGTTTTCTCTCCTTTAGGGTTTTTCTCCTTTAGGGTTTCTCTCCTTTAGGGTTTTTCTCCTTTAGGGTTTCTCTCCTTTAGGGTTTCTCTCCTTTAGGGTTTTCTCTCCTTTAGGATTTCTCACCCTTAATTCTGGAGCAGGTTGATGGACAAGGGAGAAAAATGAAGGGAAAGGATGGATTTGCTCCTCCTCGTCCCAAACTGAGGAATCCTCCAGCTTGGAGACCTTTAACCCTTTCACTCCTGCAGCTCCCAACCCCTTGGATGATCCTTCCAGAGATCGCTGGCCCGGATCTGATTTTGGGATCGGTTTTGGGATTGGGATTTTCTGATTTCCAAGGTGGGATGAGCCCCATCCCTGCTGTGTCCCGCCCCAGTCCGGGACAGGAGGTGACAGCGAGCACAACGCTTTGTGGGATGGGGCTCAGAGAGCGACCAGAGCTGGGATCTGAGTGGAAAAAAAAGAGAAAAATTCGGGAAAACCGGAAAATCGCGCTGCTGCGAAGCCGAGCCGGATGGAAAAGCGGGAATGAGGGAATCCCTGGGAACGGGGGACACGAGTCCTGAGGGTGGGGCCGGGTCAGATCTCGATGACGGTGGCCCGGCGCAGGCACAGCGGCGCGTCCGGGGGCACCGCGTTCCGCTTGATCTCGTTGCCGTCGAGCCGCAGCACCTGGAGCCGGGAGTAGTTCATGACATCCACCACGGAGCAGAAACTGCTGATGGAGAACTCTGCGGGGGAGAGGAGATGCGGATGAAACCCCCACAATTTTCCCAAAAGGGCTGGGTTTTAATGGGGAATGCCTCGTGTGAGGGATCGACCTCGGTTGCTGCAGGGAGCGGGGAAAAAACGAGAGCAGCCCAAATTCGCTGATTTTTCCTGCGGGTTTGCTCTCAACCCCTCAAGCTAAAAGATTCCTGGTGGGAATCAGGGGCAGGAGGGTTTGTGCCTATCCCAGGGGTCGGGAACTTCCCTGCCCAGCCTGGAGCGCTCGGAGGGTGGAGTCGGATGGAAACATCGCTTTCCCTCAGGATTTTCCATCGGGATTTTCCATCTGCATTTGCCTTCCCAGCCTCTTTTTGGAGGCTCTCTGTGCTGCAGCCTCCATCCCCCGACCCTCCTGGCCACCCTGGGAGCGTGTCCAGGGGCAGGGATGTCCCTGTCCCCACCCCAGCCGTCCCCTCTCCGCTCCTCTGCCCCAGCGCCAGGCAGGGAAATTCCAGCCCAGGCTGCGTTTGGAAGGGGCAGATGGAACAAACTCCAAAATACATTGATTTTTTTTTTCCGTGCAGGATTTGAGCCTAGAGGGCAGCAGAGCTCCAGGCCGGGCTGCTGCTGGAAAAGGCAGAGGGATGCTGGGGGAGCCACGCTGGGGTTTGGGGGGCTGCACCCCCAGAGGGACCCTCGGTGGGGCGGAGGGGGCGCGGCCGCGGTCGGGGCGCTCGGAAGGGGCTCCCGGGGAGCCGCATCCCGGCTCCGGGGGTGCTGTGCAGGTCAGCGGGAGCCGCGGAGGAGGAGGAGGGGGAGGGGGAGCCGGCGGAGGCCCCGCGCTGTTTGCGGGCAGGCGGCGGCAGCTCCGCCTTGGGAAAGCAAACATTTGGGAATCTGTTCCCGTGTCTGTGCTGCCGGCAGCTCCGCGCTGCGGGGTTCTGTGTTTTCCCTGCAGCAGCTGATGGCTGCGCTGACACCTCCCTGTTCCCATTCCAGCCCCATTCCCCGTCCCAATTCCCGTTCCTGTTCCTATTCCCAGTCCCATTCCCATTCCCATTCTTATTGCCATCCCCATCCCCATCCCCATCCCCATCCCCATCCCCATCCCCATCCCCATCCCCCATCCCCATCCCCATCCCCATTCCCATCCCAATTCCCTGCCTCCCATTCCTGTTCCTATTCCCATTCTCATTCTCATTCCCATCCCCGTCCCCATTCCCTGTCCCAATTCTCATTCTCATTCCCGTTCCTATTGTGGTTCCCATCCCATCCCATCCCATCCCATCCCATCCCATCCCATCCCATCCCATCCCATCCCATCCCCATCCCATCCCATCCCATCCCATCCCATCCCATCCCATCCCATCCCATCCCATCCCATCCCATCCCATCCCATCCTCGTCCCATCCCTGCCCTCAGTTCCCAGCAGGTGAGGGGGGATTTTTTCCCTGTTTTTTTGTTTTCCCCGGAGTTTTTGCTCGGGGTTTATTTTCCCAGCCCGTTTTTATAAATAGCAGCCCCGGAACAATCTGTTCCCTTTATTTATTTGTGTGTGCAGGGGAGGGAGCGCCGGGGCTGCGGGAGATCGGGATCGGAGCTCGGGGAGCTCCGCAGAGGGACAAAGCTGCGGGCTGGGACACGCGGGGGGCTTTGGGGACACGGGTGGGGCTGGGGAGGGGACAGAGGGGCTGTGCTGGCACTGGGAGCGTCCCTGTCCCTTGTGCTGGCACTGGGAGCGTCCCTGTCTGCTGTGGTGGCACTGGGAATGTCCCTGTCCCCGGTGGTGGCACTGAGAGTGTCCCTGTCTGCTGTGCTGGCACTGGGGAGTGTCCCTGTCCCCTGTGCTGGCATCAGAGAATGTCCCTGTCCCCTGTGGTGGCACTGGGAGTGTCCCTGTCCCCTGTGCTGGCACTGAGAGTGTCCCTGTCTGCTGTGGTGGCACTGAGAGTGTCCCTGTCCCCTGTGCTGGCACTGAGTGTCCCCTGTGCTGGCACTGAGGGGTCCCGTCTGTGGTGGCACTGGGAGTGTCCCTGTCCCCTGTGCTGGCACTGAGAGTGTCCCTGTCCCCTGTGCTGGCACTGGGAGTGTCCCTGTCCCCTGTGCTGGCACTGAGAGTGTCCCTGTCCCCTGTGGTGGCACTGGGAGTGTCCCTGTCCCCCTGTGCTGGCATCTGAGAGAATGTCCCTGTCCCTGTGGTGGCACTGAGAGTGTCCCTGTCTGCTGTGGTGGCACTGAGAGTGTCCCTGTCCCCTGTGGTGGCACTGGGAGTGTCCTTGTCCCCTGTGGTGGCACTGGGGAGTGTCCCTGTGCCCTGTGGTGGCACTGAGAGTGACCCTCTCCCCTGTGCTGGCATTAGAGAATGTCCTTGTCCCCTGTGCTGGCACTGGGGAGTGTCCCTGTCCCCTGTGCTGGCATTAGAGAATGTCCCTGTCTGCTCTGCTGGCACTGAGGAATGTCCCTGTCCCCTGTGCTGGCACTGAGGTGTCCCTGTCTGCTGTGGTGGCACTGAGAGAATGTCCCTTGTCCCCTGTGCTGGCACTGGGGAGTGTCCTTGTCCCTGTGCTGGCACTGGGAGTGTCCCTGTGCCCTGTGGTGGCACTGAGAGAATGTCCCTGTCCCCTGTGCTGGCACTAGAGCCTGTCCTGTGTGCTGTGCTGGCTAGGGGTGTCCCTGTCCCCTGTGCTGGCATTGAGAATGTCCCTGTCGACGGTGGCACAGAATGGCCTGTGTCCCTGTCCCCTGTGCTGGCCCTGCCCAGGTTGTTTCGTGTCCCCAGCGTGGCTCTGGGGACCCCCCAGCTCTGCCCCTCCTGACCCCACAGACCCTCCCCAGCTGCTTCATCCCCTGCTTGCCGCTCTCTCCACCCCCCGGAGATGCTCAGGCTCCCCAGAACCCCCAAAATCCCGTGCAGGGATCCACAGGCGCCTGTGAGCTGGGCCAGGACAGCTCCCAGCCCTGCCTTGCTCAGAAATCCTCACAAACCCCAAATCCCTGCTCCAGCTCCCACCCCATACCCACAAACCCCCAAATCCTGCTCCAGGCCCCACCCCATGGCTTTCCCAACCCCATGTCCCCTTTCTTTCCTCAGAAATTCTCACAAACCCCCAAATCCCTGCTCCAACCCCCCACCCCATCCCCACCCCATACTCACAAACCCCCAAATCCCTGCTCCAGGCCCCACCCCATGGCTTTCCAACCCCATCCCCTTTTCCTGCTCAGAAATTCTCACAAACCCCAAAATCCCTGCTCCAACCCCCCACCCTATACTGACAAACCCCCAAATCCTTGCTCCAAGCCCCATCCCATCCCCCACCCCATGGCTTTCTTCCCAACCCCATCTCCCTTTCCTTGCCTGCAGTCCCTCACAAACCCCAAATCCCTGCTCCAGTCCCTGACCCCCATCATCACCTGGTGGCTTTTTCCCAGCCCCATCTCCTTTCTTTCCTCAGAAATTCTCACAAACCCCCAAATCCCTGCTCCAGGCCCCCACCCCATACCCACAACCCCCAAATCCCCTGCTCCAACCCTTGCCCCACCATCACCCCATACTCACAAACCCCAAATCCCTGCTCCAGTCCCCTGACCCCACCATCACCCCCATACCCACAAACCCCAAATCCCTGCTCCAGCATGATTTTCCCCACCATCACTTTCAGAATACTCACAAACCCCAAATCCCTGCCCAGCCCCTGACCCCACCATCACCCCCATACTCACAAACCCCCAAATCCCTGCTCCAGGCCCCACCCCATCCCCACCCCATACTCACAAACCCCAAATCCCTGCTCCAGTCCCTGACCCCATCATCACCTTGTGGCTTTTCCCAGCCCGTCTCCTTTTCTTTCCTCAGAAATTCTCACAAACCCCAAATCCCTGCTCCAACCCCTGCCCCACCATCACCCCATACTCACAAACCCCAAATCCCAGCTCCAACTCCCACCCCATACTCACAAACCCCAAATCCCTGCTCTAAGTCCCACCCCATGGCTTTCTCCCAACCCCATCCTCTTTTCCTTGCCTCAGAAATCCTCACAAACCCCAAATCCCTGCTCCAACCCTCGGCCCCACCATCACCCCATACTCACAAACCCCAAATCCCTGCTCCAGTCCCTGACCCCATCATCACCTTGTGGCTTTTCCCAGCCGCTCTCCTTTTCTTCCTCAGAAATCCTCACAAACTCACAAATCCCTGCTCCAACTGCCACCCCATACTCACAAACCAACCCCAGCTCCAACTCACCCCATACTCACAAACCCCAAATCCCTGCTCTAAGTCCCACCCCATGGCTTTCCTAACCCCCATCCCCTTTCCCTTGCTCAGAAATCCTCACAACCCCAAATCCCTGCCCAACCCCTGCCCCACCATCACCCCATACTCACAAACCCCAAATCCCTGCTCCAGTCCCTGACCCCATCATCACCTTGTGGCTTTTCCCAGCCCTGCCTCTCCTTTTCTTTCCTCAGAAATTCTACAAACCCCCAAATCCCTGCCCAGGCCCCACCCCATACCCCACAAATCCCTGCTCCAACCCCTGCCCCACCATCACCCCATACTCACAAACCCCAAATCCCTGCTCCAACTCCCACCCCATACTCACAAACCCCCAAATCCCTGCTATAAGTCCCACCCCATGGCTTTCCCAGCCCCGTCCTCTTTTGCTTGCTCAGAAATCCTCACAAACCCCAAATCCCTGCTCCAGCCCCGCCCTGTCACCATCACCCCATACTCACAAACCCCAAATCCCTGCTCCAGTCCCTGACCCCACCATCACCCCATACTCACAAACCCCAAATCCCTGCTCCAAGCCCCATCATCACCTTGTGGCTTTCCCAGCCCGTCCTCTTTTCCTTGCTCAGAAATTCTCACAAACCCCAAATCACTGCTCCAACTCCCCACCCCATCCCACCCCATAGCTCACAAACCCCAAATCCCTGCTCCAGTTCCCCACCCCATGGCTTTCCCAACCCCATCCCCCTTTCCTTGCTCAGAAATCCTCACAACCCCCAAATCCCTGCTCCAACCCCCCCAAACCCATCCCCACCCCATACTCACCCCACCCCTCACAACCCCCAAATCCCCGCCCCAGCCCCGCCCCGTGGCTCCCCCAGCCCTGCCCACCGTCGATCTGGTTCCCCTGCAGGTAGAGATTCTCCAGGTTGGTGTTGACCCGCGGGATTTTCTGCAGCCGGTTGTAGGACAGGTCCAGCTCCAGGATGCTGCTGCTGTTGAAGGTGTTGCTGGAGAGCCCCTGGTTGGTCAGGCTGTTGTGGGACATCCTGACGTAGAGCAGCCGCGGCGACACCTGGAAATACTGGTCGGGGATGGCGCTGATGTAGTTGTACTCCAGGTAGAGCTGCTCCAGCGAGGCCGGCAGCCCGTCGGGGACTCTCCTGAGGTTGTTGTAGCTCAGATCCGCCAGGATCAGCGAGCCGAGCCCCTTGAGGGATGCTCCCATCTCGAAGATGAAGTTGTGGCTGAGGTAGAGCGCCGTGAGGTTCTCCAGCCCCTCCAGGGCGTTGGGAGGCACCTTGGAGATGTGGTTGTAGGAGAGGTGCAGCTCCCGCAGCGAGCGCGGCAGCGGGCTGGGCAGCCGCGTCAGGTTGTTGTTGTTCATGTAGAGCCTCTCCAAGCGCTGCAGCTTCCCAAAAACCCTCCTCCCCATTTTTTCACTCCCAATCTGATTGTTGTGCAGCGCCAACCACTCCAACTCCGTGGCGTTGTCGAAGGCTCCCTCCTGGATGGAGGTGATGAGATTATTCTGGAAATACACGTACTTCATGCGCGAGGGCACGAAGGGCAGGTAGCGCAGGTTGCGGGTGTCGCAATACATGGCCGAGGAGAAATTTGGGGGACAGTCACACTCCTGGGGACACCTCCAGGGCGTGGCTTGCTGCGGCTCGGGCTCGGGCTCGGGCTCGCTGTCGGTGGCCGAGGGGTAGGAGTAGGCGTAGGCGGGACTCTCCTCCTCGTAGTAGGGCACGTAGTTGTAGGAGGAGACGCGGGACTGGCGCAGGTAGTACTGCAGCCACGCCAGGTCCTCCTCCTCGTTGTACTGGGCCAGGCAGGAGCCGCAGAGCCCGGCCAGCAGCACGATCAGGGTGGTGGCCCAAGGCATGGCGCTGGAGGGACCTGAGAGGCGAGAAAAAGGTGCGGGAGGATGAGCTGGGGAAGAAGGAGAGGAGCGAGCCCAACCCCAAAAATCCCCGGCTGTGAACGCCTCTGCTGTGCGGGGTTATTGGATCTTCCTCCTTGTCACCGTGGGGAAAACTCCAGCCCGGTGGAGATTTGGGGAGAAAATGGTGGAGATTTGGGAAAAACAGTGAAGATTTGGGAAAAAACGGTGGAGGTTTGGGAAAAGCCTCCATCCCAGTGGAGATTTGGGGAGAAACTCCATCCCTGGTGGAGATTTGTGAAAAACCGGTGGAGGTTTGGGAAAAAATGGTGGAGATTTGGGAAAACCAGTGGAGATTTGGGAAAAAACGGTGGAGATTTGGGAAAAATCTCCATCCCAGTGGAGATCTAGAGGGAATCTTTGTCTTCAGTGGAGATTTGGGGAAAACTGGTGAAGATTTGGGAAAAATCTCCATCCTAGTGGAGATTTGGGGAGAAACTTCATCCCTGGTGGAGATTTGGGAAAAAACAGAGGAGATTTGGGAAAAAATCTCCATCCCAGTGGAGATTTGGGGGGAAACTCCATCTCTGGTGGAGATTTGGGAAAAACCTCCATCCCAGTGGAGATCTAGAGGGAATTTTTGTCTTCAGTGGAGATTTGGGGAAAACTGGTGAAGATTTGGGAAAAATCTCCATCCTAGTGGAGATTTGGGGAGAAACTCCACCCCTGGTGGAGATTTGGGAAAAATCGGTGGAGATTTGGGGAAAACCTCCATCCCAGTGGAAATCTGGGGAGAATCTCCATCCCAGCAGAGATTTGGGAGAAAATTCCTTCCCCAATGGAAATTTGGGAGGAACCTTCGTCCTCAATGGAGATTTGGGGGAAGCCAGTGGAGATTTGGAAGAAAACTCCTTCCCAGTGGGGATTTGTGAGAAACCAGTGGAGATTTGGGGGGAACCTCCATTCCAGTGGAAATTTGGGAGAAACCACAGGAGATTTGGGAGGAACTTCTGTTCTCAGTGGAAATTTTTGTGGAACCAGTGAAGATTTGGGAGAAACCAGTGGAGATTTGGGAAAAACATCCATCCCAGCAGAGATCTGGGAGGAATCTTTGTCCTCAGTGGAAATTTGGAGGAATCCAGTGAAGATTTGGAAGAAACCTCCATCCCAGTGGGGATTTGGGAAAAAAAATCTCCATCCCAATGGAAATTTGGGAGAAACCAGTGGAGATTTGGGAGAAACCAGTGAAGATTTGGGAGAAACCAGTGGAGATTTGGGAGAAACCTCCATCCCAGTGGAAATTTGAGGAGAACCTCCATCCCTGGTGGAGATTTGGAGGAATCCAGTGAAGATTTGGAAGAAAACTCCATCCCAGTGGAGATTTGGGGGGGAAACCAGTGGAGATTTGGGAAAAAATCTCCATCCCAATGGAAATTTGGGAGAAACCAGTGGAGATTTGGGGGAAACCAGTGGAGATTTGGGAGAAACCAGAGGAGATTTGGGAGAAACCTCCATCCCAATGGAAATTTGGGAGAAACCAGTGGAGATTTGGGAGAAACCTCCATCCCAGTGGAAATTTGAGGAGAACCTCCATCCCTGGTGGAGATTTGGAGGAATCCAGTGAAGATTTGGAAGAAAACTCCATCCCAGTGGAGATTTGGGGGGGAAACCAGTGGAGATTTGGGAAAAAATCTCCATCCCAATGGAAATTTGGGAGAAACCAGTGAAGATTTGGGAGAAAGCAGAGGAGATTTGGGAGAAACCTCCATCCCAGTGGAAATTTGGGAGAAACCTCCCTCCCCACTGGAGATTTGCTTGTGAGATTCTGATTTCTGGCTAATTCCATTCCCATTTTTTCCTCTGGTGGGATCCCTGTGGACACTGAGGTGCCCGAGGTCACATGGTCTGTGCATGGGAGTAGGAGAAGGAATTCAGATTCCCTTGGAGAAGGGATTTGAATTCTCTGGCTGAGAGGAGATTTTGGGAACTCCAGGCATTTTTTTTGAAGGAGCTGGAGGTGCCTTTTGAAGGAGCTATTTATGCTCCTCTCTCTGGTGACAGCAATCGCTGTGGGTTTCATCCAGCTCTCCCTTCCCCCACAGAAACGCAGGATGCAGATCCTGGTAAACAAATTTTTGGAGCTGAAACCTCTTTAGGTGTGAGCAGGGAGAGGGGACACCTCCTGCTGCTGCATCCAGAGCAGGGGATGAGGCAAACCCATCCCTGTGGCCAGGTGGGTGAATTCCAGCTCTGGAATCATCCTGACTCCTCATAAATGAGTGCACAGGGTGTTGCTGCAGCCAGGCAGTTTGAAATCCCTCCAGGAATTTGGCTGCTGGGAGCGAGGAGAGGATCCTACGTGGCTGGGGTGGTGTCACTGCCAGCTCTGCTCCAGCAGCAAGGACCAGTGGCCTCTTTTGGCCGTGCAGGGGTGGCCCTGAGGTCACCTGGTGGTGTCCCCAGCCCCAGCCTGGCCTGGCACACACAGAGTGCCCTGCCCTGCCAGCCTGGCACGGGGGAAAAGAAGGATTGAGGCTGGTTTGGCAAGGCCTGGGTTTCAGCTTTTTGGGCTGTTCCCTGCTCTGTGTGCTTGGGGTGGGATTCTGAGGGATGCTGAGTGCCACGGGGAGCTTGGCAGGGGCAGAGGGGTTCCTGCTCCTCCTCCTCCTGCTGCTGCTCCAGGGCTCTGTGCCTGCTCTCATACCACAGCCTGCAGCTTCTCCACCCTCCTGGCAGCCCCTTCTCGGGGGCCCTTTTGGGGCAAAACCCCATCCCTGGGGGCAAAAACCCATCCTTGGGGGAAAAAATCCCATCCCTGAGGGGTAAAATCCCATCCTTGGGGGTAAAATCCCATCCATGGCAGTGAAAACCCATCCTTGGGGGCAAAAACCCATCCTTGGGGGGAAAAACCCATCAGTGGGGGGAAAAACCCATCAGTGGGGGAAAACCTGCATCCCTGGGGGGTAAAATCCCATCCTTGGGGGCAAAAACCCATCCTTGGGGGAAAAAACCCATCCTTGGGGGGAAAACTGCATCCTTGGGGGGAAAATCCCATCCATGGCAGTAAAAACCCCATCCCTGGGGGAAAAAATCCCATCCCTGGGGGAAAAAATCCCATCACTGGGGGTAAAATCCCATCCATGGCAGTAAAAATCCCATCCCTGGGGGCAAAAACTCATCCTTGGGGGAAAAAATCCCATCCCTGGGGGAAAAAATCCCATCCCTGGGGGTAAAATCCCATTCCTGGGGGAAAAACCTCATCTCTGGGGGGGAAAAACCCATCCTTGGGGGAAAAAATCCCATCCATGGGGGTAAAATCCCATCCATGGTAGTAAAAACCCCATCCATGGGGGCAAAAACCCATCCTTGGGGAAAAAACTGCATCCCTTGGCGGGAAAAACTGCATCCTTGGGGGAAAAAAATCCCATCCCTGGGGGTAAAATTACATCCATGGGGCAAAAACCTCATCTCTGGGGACAAAATCCCCATCCTTGGGGGAAAAAATCCCATCCCTGGGGGGAAAAACCCATTCTTGAGGGAAAAAATACCATCCATGGGGTAAAAACTCCATTCCTGGGGGAAAACCTCATCTCTGGAGGCAAAATCCCTATTCCTGGGGGGAAAAATTCCATCCCTGGGGGAAGAAACCCATCATTGGGGGAAAGGAATCTCATCCTTGGGGTGAAAAACCCATCCTTGGGGGGCAAAACCCCTCTCTGGAGGCAGGCCCCATCCATGGAGGAAAAACCCCATTCCAGGGGGGAAAACCCCATCCCTGGAGGAAAAACCCCATCCTTGGAGGCAAAAATCCCGTCCTTGGGGGCAAAATTCCATCCCTGGTGGCAAAAAACCCATCCATGGAGAAAAAAACCCCATCCTTGGGGACAAAACCCCATCCCTGAGGGGAAAAATCTCCATTGCTGAGGGCAAAACCCCCGTCCCTGGGGAAAAAAAAACCCGTTCTTGGGGAAAAAATCCCATTCCTGGGGAAAAAAACCCGTCCCTGGAGGAAAATCCCTCTTGGTGTCCCTGTCCTGTGCCAGGGGTCAGCTCCTCATCCCAAGGATCTGGGGTGAGGACTGTGGGGTTGTCCATGGGGTCAGGGTGGTGCTGCTGGCATGGAACCAGTGCCCAATTCCCAGTTGGGATGGGGTGGATTTATGGGATTTATGGGATTTATGGGATGGGATCCATGGGATGGGATTTATGGGATCCATGGGATGGGATTTATGGGATTTATGGGATTTATGGGATTTATGGGGATTTATGGGATTTATGGGATTTATGGGATTTATGGGATCCATGGGATGGGATTTATGGGATTTATGGGATTTATGGGATCCATGGGATGGGATCCATGGGATGAGATTTATGGGATTTATAGGGTTTATGGGATTTATGGGATGGATGAACATTGGGGAAGGTGCCCAGATCCCAGATAAGTGGGCATGGAGGTGGGAGAGGGGCAGGAGGGAAAGAGGGGAGATGGGATGGGATGGGATGGGATGGGATGGGATGGGATGGGATGGGGATGGGGATGGGATGGGATGGGGATGGGATGGGATGGGATGGGATGGGATGGGATGGGATGGGATGGGATGGGATGGGATGGGATGGGATGGGAGAGGAGCAGCAGGGAAAAAGAGGGAAGGGAGAAGAACATCAGGAAAAGTGAGCAGGAGGGGAGAGGGGCATGAGGAGAAGTGGGCAGGAGGGGAGCAGCAGGAAAAGTGGGCAGGAAAGGAGATGGGCACGGGGAAAATTGGGTGGGAAAGGAGATGGGCATTAGGAAAAGTGGGTGGGAAGGGAGATGGGCACCGGGAAAGTGGGTGGGAAAGGGAGATGGGCATGAGGGAAAAAGTGGGTGGGAAGGGAGATGGGCATTAGGAAAAGTGGGTGGGAAGGGAGATGGGCATTAGGAAAAAGTGGGTGGGAAGGAGATGGGCATGAGGAAAAGTGGGTGGAAGGGAGATGGGCACGCGGGGAAAAGTGGGTGGGAAGGAGATGGGCACCGGGAAAAGTGGGCAGGAAAGGGAGATGGGCACCGGAAAAGTGGGTGGGAAGGGAGATGGGCACCGGAAAAGTGGGTGGGAAGGGAGATGGGCATTAGGGAAAAGTGGGTGGAAAGGGAGATGGGCATGAGGAAAAGTGGGTGGGAAGGGAGATGGGCACGGGGAAAAGTGGGTGGGAAGGGAGATGGGCATGAGGAAAAGTGGGTGGGAAGGGAGATGGGCATTAGGAAAAGTGGGTGGGAAGGGAGATGGGCACGGGGAAAAGTGGGTGGGAAGGGAGATGGGCACCGGGAAAAGTGGGTGGGAAGGGAGATGGGCATTAGGAAAAGTGGGTGGGAAGGGAGATGGGCACCGGGAAAAGTGGGTGGGAAGGGAGATGGGAATCGGGGAAAAGTGGGTGGGAAAGGAGATGGGCATGAGGAAAAGTGGGTGGGAAAGGAGATAGGCACCGAGAAAAGTGGGCAGGAGAGGGAAGCGCCTCCCTGGCAGCTCTGCCTCTCCAGCTGTGCCACCGCGCCATGGCCGGAAAATCAAAATTAAAAAAAAAATAAAAACCAACAAAAAACCCCCAAATAATTCTAGCAATGACAAAACCCCCTCGCGGGAAGCGGGACTCACCGCGGCGCGCTGCTCCTGTGCTCGGGCTGCTCGGGGCTGTGCCGTGGCACCGGCAGCATGGGCGGGTGCTGCTCCCGAGCCGCAGCGCCGGCTGCCCGCCCCAGATCCCGGAGCAAATATTGATTGTTCTGCCAGAGCCCCGCGCTCGCCAGGGATTTTGGGGAGTGACCTCCGAGCCGCGGCTTTGCAGGAGAGACTGGAGAGCCCCTGGTGCTGCCTGGTTATAAATAACCTGCGATTTCTTTCCTCCCTCTCTCTCTCTCTGTCTTTTCTCTCCCTGGCACTTTGCAGCTCGTTCTGGTGAATGATTTAGCGGGATTGCGATGTTGTTTTTCAGGGCTCTCCTGTGTTTCTCATCAGGGAGGCCAGATTAGGGAATATCAGGTTTTGGAGGTGCTGAGAATGGGATTTTTTGGGGAAAACAAGGAATTAACCTGAATTTTTCACTCGCAGTCGGCCCTGCTCTGAGGGCTCCCCAGGCAGCCTCAGTTTGTGCAGTGCTGCCGTTAAATATTTGGGATAAACATTTCCACGGACGATAAGGAGGCAGCATCCAAAGTAAATAAATTCCCTAAAAAAGGGGCCACTGTGACAGCGGGAATTTGTCTTTGGGTTTGGCAGAGCGGGGATGCCAAGCTGGCATTTCTGCAGGCTGGGAAAACCCACGTGGGGCTGGGGGTTCATCCAGCCCCCTCCCGGGACTTGGGGTCTCATCCACCCCCACTCCAGGGATTTGGGGTCTCATCCATCCCCCCTCCAGGGATTTGGGGTCTCATCCATCCCCCCTCCAGGGATTTGGGGTCTCATCCATCCCCCCCGGGATTTGGGGTCTCATCCATCCCCTGGGATTTGGGGTCTCATCCATCCCCTGGGATTTAGGGATTTTATCCATCCCCTGGGATTTGGGGTGTCATCCATCCCCTGGGATTTGAGATCTCATCCAACCCCCCAGGATTTGGGGTTTCATCCACCCCCCCGGGATTTGGGGTTTCATCCATCCCCTGGGATTTGGGGTCTCATCCATCCCCTCCTCCCGGGATTTGGGGTCTCATCCATCCGATGGGACTGGGGAGGTCTCATCCCTTGGGATTTGGGGTCTCATCCATCCCCTCCTCCCGGGATTTGGGGTCTCATCCATCCCCTGGGATTTGGGGTCTCATCCACCCCCTCCAGGGATTTGGGGGTCTCATCCACCCCCCTCCAGGGATTTGGGGTCTCATCCATCCCCCTCCCGGGATTTGGGGGTGTCATCCATCCCCGGGATTTGGGGTGTCATCCATCCCCCCCGGGATTTGGGGGTCTCATCCATCCCCATGGGACTGGGAGGGGTCTCATCCTGCTGGGATTTGGGGGTCTCATTTATCCCATGGAATTTGGGGTGTCATCCATCCCCCTCGGGATTAGGGTCTTATCCATCGGGATTTGGGGTGTCATCCATCCCGTGGGATTTGAGGTCTCATCCATCCCCCCTGGATTTCATCCATCCTGGTGGGGTCTCATCCATCTCCCCTCCCGGGATTTTGGGGGTCTCATCCATCCCGATGGGACTGGTGGGGTCTCATCCTTGGGATTTGAGGTCTCATCCATCCCTCCCTCCGGGATTTGGGGTCTCATCCATTCCATGGGACTGGGGGGTCTCATCCTTGGGATTTGGGGGTCTCATCCATCCCCTGGGATTTGAGATCTCATCCAACCCCCCCAGGATTTGGGGTGTCATCCATCCCCCCAGGGCTCAGCCAGGGTGGGAATGGGGGACAATGACAAGGACAATGACAATGACAAGGAGCGTGTCCTGAGGGGTGATCCCTGGTTGGGAAGAGATTTTGGGGCTCATCCCTGTGGCCCAGGGGGGTCCTGCAGAGCTGGCACGGAAAGGGAAGGGAAGGGAGGGGAAGGGAAGGGAAGGGAAGGGAAGGGAAGGGAAGGGAAGGGAAGGGAAGGGAAGGGAAGGGAAGGGAAGGGAAGGGAAGGGAAGGGAAGGGAAGGGGAAGGGAAGGGAAGGGAAGGGGAAGGGAAGGGGAAGGGAAGGGAAGGGGAAGGGAAGGGAAGGGAAGGGAAGGGAAGGGAAGGGAAGGGAAGGGAAGGGAAGGGAAGGGAAGGGAAGGGAAGGGAAGGGAAGGGAAGGGAAGGGAAGGGAAGGGAAGGGAAGGGAAGGGAAGGGAAGGGAAGGGAAGGGAAGGGAAGGGAAGGGAAGAGCCTGAGCGTCCCTTGCCCAGCTCCAGCCGCGCTCCCGGATCTCCCAGGAGCCTGGAATGATTTAGCGCAGCTCAGCAGGTGCCAGCTCCCCCTCTGGCCTCCATTTCTCCTTGTTTTCCACAGAAAATTCCCAGCCAAAACATCCTCCCGGGGAGCGCTGCGGGGATGGTGAGCGTCCCGCCGGGAGCAGCAGCAGGAGCGGGGATGTGAGCGGAGCCTGGAGGGACCCGCTGCACGCCGGGGGCTCGGCCAGAAACCCGAATATTTGGGGAGGGAAACGCGGCTGGAACGCGCGGTCTGCAGCCAGGGGGTGTGGAGAAAGCGGGAAAGAGGGAAGGGAAAGGGAGGAAAACCCCGCGGAAGGGAGCTGGGGAGGATTTTCATCCCCGCTTGCTGCGGTGGCGCTGGAGCCTTTGGGGTGCTGGGGAGGATGGACCCCAAAGCCAGGGAGCCAAACTCCCTGAAATCGGTGCCAGCATCCCCCGGATTTGGGCTTGAAAGCAACCACGGCGATTAGCGATATATCGCGACACTAATCGAGAAACCAGCGAAAAAGCCTTTGTGTTTTTAGAACCCGTGAGGGGCTCACTTAAAGATTTTCTGATTATCTTCTAAGACGGTAATAACAAAGGACTTTTCTATCTTTCAGTTAAACACCATCTGAAAGTTTTAGCCTAACTCCATCTCAGAAAGTTTTACTTAAAACACAATTAGGGTTTGCATTTGGAAAATCCTTTCTAACTTCTTTATTTGGAACACTAAAATAATTTCTTTTTAATAATGATTTTAAATAATCACACACATATTTTTGCTGTTTAAACACACTTTCCCCATTTCTACAGACTCACCACAACACTTAAAACTTACTTTTAATATGTTGTTATAAATTTTGTATCTTTTCTTACACTCTTAATTTTGTTCTTTAAATATATTTTCCCCCTGCAGCAGCAGCCAACACCATCTGCTGCTGTGGGAGCATCTCTGACCAGCAGCTCCAAGGATTTCAGGGCCTGCAGGATTTTTCTGGAAAGGCCAAAAAATCCCCAGAGAAGGGAATAAGGAATTCCAGCCTCCCCAGCTTCTGGAAATTTAAAGGATCCCTTTGGAGGAGGAATTCTCCCTGGTGGCTTCCAGTGCCATTCCCACACCCCCATCCCCTTTCCCAGGGAATTTCAGCCCCACAGAACCCAGCACCTTCTGTCCAATCTCATCCCAGCCACACTGGGATTATCTCAGGGAAGGGAGAATTTTCCATCTGAAGGACCCCAGGAGGTTTTTTTCCTTTTTTTTTCCTCCATGCAGCCCTGGGATCTCATGCTCCAGTTATCCCCCAAATCCTGAAGCACCTGGCAGGAACTCCTGCCAGGCTCACTGCTCCCACTCCTTTCATCCCAGCTCCTCGTGCTTCCCAAGGGGCTTCCAGGACATTTTCCCACAATTTCCTCCTCAAAACCACCAATTCCTGCTGCTGGCTGCTCGGAGGGAGCCCAGAGCTTCCTCTGGGAAGGTTTTGGGGTTTTTGGGGCTCATCCCGGTGCCCGAGGATGTCCTGTGAAGCTGCCACAGCCTCCCCATTTCTGTCCCCTCATCCCAAATAACTTCCATGATATTTTCCCACAATTTTCCCTTCAAAACCACCAATTCCTGCTGCTGGCTGCTCGGAGGGAGCCCGGAGCTTCCTCTGGGAAGATTTTTGGGGTTTTTGGGGCTCATCCTGGTGCCCTTGGGGTGTCACAGCCTCCCCATCCCTGTCCCCTCATCCCAAGGGGCTTCCATGACACTTTTCCACACTTTTCCCTTCAAAACCAGCAATTCCTGCTGCTGCCTGCTCGGAGGGAGCCCAGAGCTTCCTCTGGGAAGATTTTTGGGGTTTTGGGGGCTCATCCTGCTGCCCCTGGGGTGTCACAGCCCCTCATCCTTGTCTCCTCATCCCAAGGGACTTCCATGAGAGTTTCCCACACTTTTCCCTTCAAAACCAGCAATTTCTGCTGCTGGCTGCTCGGAGGGAGCCTGGAGCTTCCTCTGGGAAGGTTTTTGGGGTTTTTGGGGCTCATCCCGGTGCCCCTCGGGTGTCACAGCCTCCCCATCTCTGTCCCCTCATCCCAAGGGACTTCCATGACATTTTCCACAATTTTCCCTTCAAAACCACCAATTCCTGCCGCTGGCTGCTCGGAGGGAGCCCGGAGCTTCCTCTGGGAAGGTCTTTGGGGTTTTTGGGGCTCATCCCGGTGCCCGAGGATGTCCTGTGAAGCTGCCACAGCCTCCCCATTTCTGTCCCCTCATCCCAAATAACTTCCATGATATTTTCCCACAATTTTCCCTTCAAAACCACCAATTCCTGCTGCTGGCTGCTCGGAGGGAGCCCGGAGCTTCCTCTGGGAAGATTTTTGGGGTTTTGGGGGCTCATCCTGCTGCCCCTGGGGTGTCACAGCCCCTCATCCTTGTCTCCTCATCCCAAGGGACTTCCATGAGAGTTTCCCATAATTTTCCCTTCAAAACCAGCAATTCCTGCTGCTGGCTGCTCGGAGGGAGCCCAGAGCTTCCTCTGGGAAGATTTTTGGGGTTTTTGGGGCTCATCCCGGTGACCCAAGGCTTATCCTGGTGCCCCTGGGGTGTCCTGTGAAGTTGCCACAGCCTCCCCATCCCTGTCCCCTCATCCCAAGGGACTTCCATGACATTTTCCCATAATTTTCTCTTCAAAACCACCAATTCCTGCCGCTGGCTGCTCGAAGGAACCCCAGAACTTTCTCTGGGAAGGTTTTTGGGGTTTTTGGGGCTCATCCCGGTGCCCCTCGGGTGTCACAGCCTCCCCATCTCTGTCCCCTCATCCCAAGGGACTTCCATGACATTTTCCCACAATTTTCTCCTCAAAACCACCAATTCCTGCTGCTGGCTGCTCGGAGGGAGCCCGGAGCTTCCTCTGGGAAGATTTTTGGGGTTTTTGGGGCTCATCCCGGTGACCCAAGGCTTATCCTGGTGCCCCTGGGGTGTCACAGCCCCTCATTCCTGTCCCCTCATCCCAAGGGACTTCCATGACATTTTCCCATAATTTTCTCTTCAAAACCAGCAATTCCTGCCGCTGGCTGCTCGAAGGAACCCCAAAACTTTCTCTGGGAAGGTTTTTGGGGCTCATCCCGGTGCCCCTGGGGTGTCACAGCCCCTCATTCCTGTCCCCTCATCCCAAGGGACTTCCATGAGAGTTTCCCACACTTTTCCCTTCAAAACCAGCAATTCCTGCCGCTGGCTGCTCGGAGGGAGCCCGGAGCTGTGACGGGAGCTGGGAATGAGCTGGAATTCCTGGAATCCCGCAGCTCTTTATCACTTGGCAATCCCATCCGGAGCGCTCATTCCCGGCTCAGTCTGCATCTCATCCTTCCTGCTCTGTTTTGGTTTTCCAAACCGAGCGGGGATTGTTTGGGATGGAGTTTTTCCAGCTGTTTTGATCAAATCCTTTGGAGTTTCGTATCTGGAAGCAGCGAATCTGGCCCGGATTTGTTTTTAATCCCCCAGTCCCGGGAGCTTCCCCAGGACGGACACGGATTGATCGGGATGCAGGGACTGGATGATTCCCAACAAAACAAAGCAACAAAACATTTCCCTGCTGCTCCCGGGTGAAGGGTGCATGAAGGGAGGATTAAACTCAGCCACAGCCGCTGTCGGACTCGGTTCTTTCAGCGGCTTCCTGGTTTTTTTTACTCATGGAAATTTCTGCTCCTTCCACGATTCCGAGGAGTTTCAGCCCTGCTGCTCTGGCCTCCCACTCTTGCTGTTTTTAGGGAAAATTCCCCCGGAGAGAATCAGCAATTCCAGGGACTGAACGTCCCTGTCGCCAGATCTTGTCCCTAAAGGCAAATCCCTGAGGATGTGAACTGCTCTTTCATGAGATTCCAGGGGCAAGATTCCCAATCAGGGGCCAAGGAATCTGTCGGCACCTCCAACCTTGCTCAGACAGGTGTGGGGAAAATTTTGGGTGTCACCTGAGTGGGAGGGGGCAGCAAAACCACGACCCCAGCCCCTTCTGGAAGGTTCTGGAATTCCCAGGGCCTGGAGCTCGTGCCTCCCAGGTTTGTGTGGTTTTCCTGAGATTCCTTTTCCTGCTGCTCTTGGCTCTTTCCAGGCTTTGTGAAATGCAGGGAGATTTTTATTTTTTTTTCATTGCTGCAGGGAATCCGAATTTTCCTCTTCTTCCTCTTCTCCAGATACCTCTGGATCTCTCTGTCCCAGGGAATCCTCCTCTGCCTCTCTGCAGGTACCTCTCATTGCTCCATCCGTGCAGGGAGCTCTCCTATTCCTCCTCTTCCTCCTCCTCCTCTTCTCCCTCCTCCTCTTGTTCTTCCTTCTCTTCCTCCTTTTCCTCCTCTTCCTCCTCCTCTTCTTCTTCCTCCTTTTCCTCCTCTTCCTCCTCTTCCTCTTCTTCCTCCTCTTCCTCTTCTTCCTCCTCCTCCTCTTCTCCCCCCTTCCCCTCTTCCTACCCATCCTCAAGTTGTTCTTCCTCCTCTTCCTCCTCCTCTTCCTCCTCTTCCTCTCTGCAGGTACCTCTCATTGCTCTGTCCATGAAGGGAACCTTCCTCTTCCTCCTCTTCCTCCTCCTTCTTCTCTTCCTCCTCTTCCTTCTCTTCCTCCTTTTCCTCCTGTTCCTCTCTGCAGGTACCTCTCATTGCTCCATCCACGCAGGGAACCTTCCTCTTCCTCTTCTTCCTCCTCTTCTTCCTCTTCTTCCTCTTCCTCCTCTTCTTCTTTTCCTTCTTTTCCTTCTCTTCCTTCTCTTCCTCCTCCTCCTCCTTTTCCTTCTCTTCCTTCTCTTCCTGTTCTTCATGTTCTTCCTCTCTCCAGCTACCTCTGGATTGCCTTGTCCAGGCAGGGAACCCTCCTCTTCCTCATCCTCCTCTTCTATAGGTGCCTCTGGGTCAGTCCATCCACACTGGGAACCTTTCCTCTTCCTCCTCTTCCTCCTCCTCTTTCTCCTTTTCCTTCTTTTCTTTCTCTTCCTCCTCTTCCTCCTCTTCCTCTTCTTCCTCCTCTTCTTCCTCTCTCTTCCTCCTTTTCCTCCTCTTCCTCTTTTTCCTCCACCCATTCCCTGGAGGGAGAGCTCCGATCTCTGCCGGGCCCTTTGGAATTCTCTGCCCATGGAACATCCCCATGGATTCACATCCCCTCTGCCGAGCACAAACTCCCCCAGGGCCAGGGACGGGAATCCTGAGGGATTCAGGGATTCGGGATCCCTTTGGGGTGGAGGCACCATCCCCACATCTGGCTGGGGCGGGAGGGTCAGGAGGGAGAGCAGAGCCAGTCCTGCCCCGACCTCCCCGCTCACCCCGAGCCTCCCTTTTCCCTTTTTTTTCGTTCCCAGCCACGCATTCTTCAGCCCAAACAACATTCTTGGATGGAGATTTGAGGGAATCTGGAGGGACTCGGTCACCCGGAGACGGAGCAACAGCCGAGCTGGAAACTCTGAGCGGGGCTGCTCCGGGTCTGGCAGCTCCGGCTGCTCCCGGAGCTCCTGGAATCACCAGATTTCCGAGGGAGGTGCTCGGCAGCTTCCCTGGCCTGGGGCAAAAAGTCCCGGATTGTCCCTTCCCTGTCCCCGGCTGGGAAATGCTGAAAAACGCTGAGAAAACCTGGGAAATGCTGGGGCAGCGTTTTTCCCATCCTGCCGTAATTCCAGGCTTGGAATCTCACGTGGTTCCTGCCTGGTGTCTCTGTGTCTGAGGGGTTCTTGTGGGGAGGGCTTGGTTCTGACCGTTCCCAGCCCTATGGAATCCTTGCAGCCCATCCCAAACTGAATCCCTGCAGCTCATCCCAAACTCCCAATCCCACAGAATCCCTACAGCCCATCCCAAACTCCCAATTCCACAGAATCCCTACAGCCCATCCCAAACTCCCAATTTTATGGAATCCCTACAGCTCATCCCAAACTGAATCCTTGCAGCCCATCCCAAACTCCCAATCCCACAAAATCCCTACAGCTCATCCCAAACTCCCAATCCCACAGAATCCCTACAGCTCATCCCAAACTGAATCCCTACAGCCCATCCCAAACTCCCAATTCCACAGAATCCTCGCTGGCCATCCCAAATTCCCAGCCCCACTGAATCCCTTATATCCCATCCCAAACTGAATCCCTTGCATCTCATCCCAAACTCCCAACCCCATGGAATGCCTTTGGAGCCCATCCCAGACTCCCAATCCCACAGAATCCCTACAGCTCATCCCAAACTGAATCCCTACAGCCCATCCCAAACTCCCAATCCTATGGAATTCTTGCAGCCCATCCCAAACTCCCAGCCCTATGAAATCTATAGAGCCCATCCCAAACTGCCAGCCCAATGGAATGTCCTTACATCCCATCCCAAACTCCCAATCCCACAGAATCCCTACAGCCCATCCCAAACTGAATCCCTACAGCCCATCCCAAACTGAATCCTTATATCCCATCCCAAACTTCCAGCCCTATGGAATACAGCCCATCCCAAATGCAATCCCCATGGAATCATCCCATCCCCACATCCCTACATCCCATCCCAAATTCCCAGCCCCACTGAATCCTTATATCCCATCCCAAACTCTCAATCCCACTGAATCCCTACATCCCATCCTAAACTGAATCCTTGCAGCCCATCCCAAAATCCCAATCCCACAAAATCTCTACAGCCCATCCCAAACTCCCAATCCCACAGAATCCCTACAGCCCATCCCAAACTGCCGAATCCTTACAGAATCCCCAGCCCAAACTCCCAATCCTATGGAATCCTTACATCTCATCCCAAACTCCCAATCCCCATGGAATCCCTTGGAGCCCATCCCAAACTCCCAATCCCACAGAATCCCTACAGCTCATCCCAAACTGAATCCTTACAGCCCAGCCCAAACTCCCAATCCTATGGAATCCTTACATCCCATCCCAAACTCCCAACCCCATGGAATGCCCTTGGAGCCCATCCCAGACTCCCAATCCCACAGAATCCCTACAGCTCATCCCAAACTGAATCCCTTACATCCCATCCCAAACTCCCAGCCCCACTGAATCCTTACATCCCATCCCAAATTCCCAATCCTATGGGAATCCCTACAGCCCATCCCAAACTCCCAATCCCTACAGAATCCCTACAGCTCATCCCAAATTGAATCCTTACATCCCATCCCAAACTCCCAGCCCCACTGAATCCTTACAGCCCATCCCAAACTCCCAGCCCCACTGAATCCCTAGATTCCATCCCAAACTCCCAGCCCCACACAAGTTCCTCTGGATCCCCTCTGGCCTCAGGGGGCTCCATCCCCTTTCCCTACAAACCCAATTCCCCAAATTCCCCCAATTCCCCCAATCCCCCCCTCCAGCCCGGCTTTTCTGGAGAGGCTGCCTCGGCACAGGGAGGGTCAGAGCTCCTCGCAGCCGCTGGAAAAAGGCCTTGGAAAAGGTTAAGGGATTAATTTGGAGCAGAGCTGGAAACTCTGAAGCGTTTCCTCACCCCTCGTGTCCCTGGGCTGCTCTGACACCTCCATGGATACGCAGCCAAACACATCTGGGGCTTTCCAGAGGAATCTGCCGGGATTATCCCGGGACAAATCCCGCCAGGAGGACGGGAGGGGGCTGCAGAGGGCTCAGGAAGCTCCAGGATGTTTTCCAGGGGGAATTGCTCCGTGATTCCAGCTCCCAGCTTCCTCTCCCCTCCGGGACATCGAGGGTCTGAAGGTCTCCAGGTGCTGCCTGCAGCTGTGCCAGGAGCAGCAGGAAAAGTGTGGGGTTCCCATTCTCAGATCCCCAATCCCTGATTTCCAAGGCCTGTGGGGTTCCCATTCTCAGATCCCCAATCCCTGATTTCCAAGGCCTGTGGGGTTCCCATTCTCAGATCCCCAATCCCTGATTTCCAAGGTCTGTGGGGTTCCCATTATCAAATTCCCAATCCCTGATTTCCAAGGTCTGTGGGGTTCCCATTATCAAATTCCCAATCCCTGATTTCCAAGGTCTGTGGGGTTCCCATTCTCAGATCCCCAATCCCTGATTTCCAAGGTCTGTGGGGTTCCCATTCTCAGATCCCCAATCCCTGATTTCCAAGGTCTGTGGGGTTCCCATTCTCAAATTCCCAATCCCTTTTCCAAGGCCTGTGGGGTTCCCATTCTCAAATTCCCAATCCCTCTTTTCCAAGGCCTGCAGTGTTTCCATTCAAATCCCTGTAGGACAAATAAATCCCTATAGGAGAAATGAAATCCCTTATAGGAGAAATAAAATCCCTATAGGAGAAATAAAATCCCTTATAGGAGAAATAAAATCCCTACAGGAGAAATAAAATCCCTTATAGGAGAAATGAAATCCCTTATAGGAGAAATAAAATCCCTACAGGAGAAATAAAATCCCTTATAGGAGAAATAAAATCCCTATAGGAGAAATTAAAATCCCTTATAGGAGAAATAAAATCCCTATAGGAGAAATAAAATCCCTATAGGAGAAATAAAATCAATATAAGACAAATGTAATTCCATAAAGGACGAATAAAATCCCTATAGGAGAAATAAAATCAATATAAGACAAATGTAATTCCATAAAGGACAAATAAAATCCCTATAGGAGAAATAAATCCCTATGGGAGAAATAAAATTCCTATAGGACAAATGTCAATCCCTATCGGACAAACATAAATCTATAAAAAAAATAAAATTTCTATAGGACAAATGCAAATCCATAAAGGACAAATAAAATCCCTATAGGACAAATAAAATCCCTATAGGAGAAATAAAATTCATATAGGACAAATAAATCCCTATAGGAGAAGTAAATCTTTATAGGATAAATAAAATACCTGTAGGACAAACATAAATTCATAAAGGACAAATAAAATCCCTATAGGACAAACATAAATCCATAAAAAAAAATGAAATCCCTATAGGACAAATGCAAATCCATAAAAAAAATAAAACCCCTATAGGACAAGTGCAAATCCATAAAGAACAAATAAAATCCCTATAGGAAAAATAAAAACCCTATAGGAGAAATAAAATTCTATATAGGACAAATAAATTCCCTATAGGAGAAATAAAGTCTCTATAGGACAAACATAAATCCCTTTAGGATAAATGTAAATCCCTACAGGACAAAAGTAAATCCATCAAGGGGAAATAAAATCCCTATAGGACAAACATAAATCCATATGGGAGAAATAAAATCCCTGTAAGAGAAATAAATCCCTATGGGACAAATAAAATCCCTCTAGGACAAATAAATCCATCTAGGACAAATAAATCCATGTAAGACAAATAAAATCCTTCTAGGATGGATGTAAATCTTTATGGGGCGAACATAAATCCATGTAGGATAAATTAATTCCATATAGAGGTTAATTAATTCTGAGCTGCCCTTCCTGGATCCCCCAGGCTTTGGGAAGGTCATGGCCTGGAGCTGCCCTCCCAAAAAAGCTGTTTGTCTCTGCAAAGCATCTAAAATATGAACAAAAAAACAACAAAACCTAAAAAAAATAAAGGGAAAAGAGAAACATCAGCTGCCTGGGAAAGCCATCAGCATTCCTGCCTGCTCCTGCCACCTGGCATCCCAAAAAATTCCCGATCCTGGAGCCTCTCGGGGTCAGGGTGAGCCACCTCTGCCCTCCCTGCCCTGCTCCAGCTTCTCCCGAGCTGCGAAATTCCTCAGGGAACAAAAGGCAGAGGGTTTGGGGGATTCTTCTAAGAGGGAAAAAAAAAAATAAAAAAAAGAAGTAAAACTCCTCGGAGACAAACAGGAGGAGGGAGGGGGCGTGGGCGGCGCTGCTGCTGCTGCTCTGCGGCTGAACCGAGGATTTGGGGGGACTGGGGGGTCCTGCAGCGATTTTGGGGGTGAAAAGAGCATCTGGGAGGAGGTGCAGGTGTCCCCTGGGCTTGGGGGGCACACCCAGGGATTTGGGGTGCAGCCCTGATCCCCTTTCCCGCTCCCGGAGGGTGGGAGCTGGGATCTGTGGGATCACAGCGTTGTGGGGTTTGTGGAGCTGGGACAGGCAGGATTTGGGGTCCGTGGGCAGGTGTAGCCGGGATGGGGGTGGGCTCTGGGATTTGTGGGATTTGAGGAGCTGGGACAGGCTGGATTTGGGGTCCGCAGGCAGCCACAGCCAGACTGGGGTTGAGCTCTGGGATTTATGGGATCGTTCCCTCAGCCCCATAGATCTGGGACATGTTGGATATGGGGTCTGTGGGCAGCCACAGCTGGATTGGGGTTGGGCTCTGGGATTTATGGGATCATTCCCTCGGCCCCATAGAGCTGGGACAGGTTGGATATGGGGTTTGTAGGGCAGCCACAGTTGGATTGGGTTTGGGCTCTGGGATTTGTGGGATCATTGCCTCGGCCCCATAGAGCTGGGACATGTTGGATATGGGGTTTGTGGGCAGTCACAGCCAGACTGGGGTTGAGCTCTGGGATTTATGGGATCATTCCCTCGACCCTATAGAGCTGGGACAGGTTGGATTTGGGGTCTGTGGGCAGCCACAGCCAGACTGGGGTTGAGCTCTGGGATTTATGGGATCATTCCCTCGACCCTATAGAGCTGGGACAGGTTGGATATGGGGTTTGTGGGCAGCCACAGCCAGACTGGGGTTGAGCTCTGGGATTTATGGGATCGTTCCCTCTGCCCCATGGAGTTGGGAGAGGTTGGGTTTGGTGTCTGTGGGCAGCCACAGCTGGGTTGGGGATGGATATTGGGATTTGTGGGATCATTCCCTTGACCCTATGGAGCTGGGATGGGGTTCTGGGGGTCTGTGGACAGCTGTAGCTGGGGTGAGAGTGGGCTCTGGGATTTGTAGGATCATTCTCTCGGCCCCATGGAGCTGGGAAAGGCTGGATTTGGGGTCTGTGGGTAGCCACAGCTGGGTTGGGATTGGGGTCTGGGATTTATGGGATCATTCCATGGAGCTGGTAAAGGCTGGATCAGGATCCGTGGGCAGCTGCAGCCGGGCTGGGGATGGGTATTGGGATTTGTAGGATCGTTCCCTCTGCCCCATGGAGTTGGGAGAGGCTGGATTTGGGGTCCGTGGCAGGCGCAGCCGAGGCTGGGGGCGGGTATTGGGATTTGTAGGACCATTCCCTGGAGTTGGGAGAGGCTGGATTTGGGTTCATGGCAGGCACAGCCAGGCTGGGAGGGGGAGCTGGGATTTGTGGGATCATTCCCTGGAGCTGGGAGAGGCTGGATTTGGGTCCGTGGCAGGCGCAGTCGGGCTGGGGCGGCCCGGGTGCCGCAGCGCTCGGGGGTTGCTGTCAGCCCCTGAGCGATAACCAGCGATGATCAAAGCGGCTCCTTCCCGACAGCTCTGCGTGCGGATGCTCGGAAATCTCCCGGCTGCGGGCGAGGAAAACAACCCCCGCTGCCGGCTGAGCTGCTCCCGGGATTTGGGGGGCTGGGAGGGGCTGTCACCGTGGGCAGAGCTCCGGGGTGTCAGGGCTCCACGGGCAGAGCCAAAAAGGGATTTGAGGAGCTGGCGGAGGGGCGATGGGGCAGCGTCCAGAGCAGCCCAGCTCGGGTTTGTGTCCCCACGGCCGGGGTCACCTCTGTCCCTGTCCTTGTGGTTATCCCAGAGGAACGTCCCAGGACTCTGCAGCCACAGGCGGGCAGAGCTCAGCTCCTCATCCTGTTCCCATCCTGTTCTCATCCCCATTCCCATTCCCCATTCCCCATTCCCATCCCCATTCCCATTCCCATTCCCATTCCCATTCCCATTCCCATTCCCCATTCCCATTCCCCATTCCCCATTCCCATTCCCATTCCCATTCCCATTCCCCATTCCCATTCCCCCATTCCCCATTCCCATTCCCCATTCCCTCCCCATTCCCATTCCCATTCCCCCATTCCCATTCCCATTCCCCCATTCCCATTCCCGCTCCCATTCCCATTCCCATTCCCCATTCCCATTCCCATTCCCATTCCCCACATTCCCATTCCCATTCCCATTCCCATTCCCATTCCCATTCCCATTCCCATTCCGTTCCCATTCCCGTTCCCATTCCCATTCCCGCTCCCATTCCCCATTCCCATTCCCATTCCCATTTCCCCATTCCCATTCCCATTCCCCATTCCCATTCCCATTCCCATTCCCATTCCCCGCTCCCATTCCCCATTCCCATTCCCATTCCCATTCCCCATTCCCATTCCCATTCCCATTCCCATTCCCATTCCCATTCCCATTCCCCATTCCCCATTCCCCATTCCCATTCCCATTCCCTCCATTCCCCTCCCATTCCCCATTCCCCATTCCCATTCCCCATTCCTTATTCTCCATTCCCCATTCCCATTCCCATTTCCCATTCCCATTCCATTCCCATCCATTCCCATTCCCATTCCGTTCCGTTCCCATTCCCATTCCCATTCCCCATTCCCATGCAAATGGGGCTCAGCTCCTTCTCCTTCCTGGATTCACAAAGGAATCCACGGCAAACCGCTGCCCGCAGCCTCATCCCGCCAGAAGCATCTGGAAAATCCCATTTCTCCCCCAAAACAGCTGCAACTGCACCGCCCTGACCCCTCCAACTGCGCAGGGTTTGTGCTCGGCTCCATCCCAGCCCCCAGAGCCCCCCGGGGGTGTCTCCCCCCTTTCCCCCTCTCCATCCTCCCCTCTGGAATTGCACAATGGAGCACATTGTGTCCGGGAGCCTCTCCCTGGCTCCCGGGCTCGGTTTTATCTCTCCCTTCAAAGCCGGAGGGAACCCTCCGAGCCAGACACGCGGCCCCAGCTGTGCCGGGAATGCGGGAAGGGCTGAACCGGGGCCAAGGGTCTGGCTTTGGGATGCTCTGAGTGCTCGCTTTGCTCTCCCGGGAATTCAGGAGCGGCTGAACCCGGATTTGGGATGCTCTGAGCGCTCCCTTTGCTCTCCCGGGAATTCAGGAAAGACTGAACCCGGATTTGGGATGCTCTGTGCCCTCCCTTTGCTGTCCCGGGAATTCAGGAGCGGCTGAACCCAGATTTGGGATGCTCTGTGCCCTCCCTTTGCTGTCCCGGGAATTCTGGAAAGGTTGAACCCGGATTTGGGATGCTCTGAGCGCTCCCTTTGCTCTCCCGGGAATTCAGGGAAGGTTGAACCCGGATTTGGGATGCTCTTTGCCCTCCCTTTGCTGTCCCGGGAATTCAGGAGCGGCTGAACCCAGATTTGGGATGCTCTGTGCCCTCCCTTTGCTCTCCCGGGAATTCAGGAGCGGCTGAACCCAGATTTGGGATGCTCTGCGCCCTCCCTTTGCTCTCCCGGGAATTCAGGAAAGACTGAACCCAGATTTGGGATGCTCTGTGCCCTCCCTTTGCTCTCCCGGGAATTCAGAAAAGGCTGAACCCGGATTTGGGATGCTCTGCGCCCTCCCTTTGCTCTCCCGGGAATTCAGGAAGGACTGAACCCAGATTTGGGATGCTCTGTGCCCTCCCTTTGCTCTCCGGGAATTCAGGAAAGACTGAACCCGGATTTGGGATGCTCTGCGCCCTCCCTTTGCTCTCCCGGGAATTCAGAAAAGGCTGAACCCGGATTTGGGATGTTCTGCGCCCTCCCTTTTTTGTCCCTCCGCTGTCACCGCCTCGCGTCAGGACCACATGGGTGTGAAAAGTCTGGAAATGTTCCTAAAATTCCCAGGAAAGGCCACCCCGGCTGCTTTCGTCCCTCTGGAAACCCAAATCGGGGCAAACCCAAACACGGGGCTCAGCTTTGAATAACCTCAGGGAAAACCTCTCCTGCTGCCGCGATTTCCTGAATTCCCGGTGGAATTTTGGGAGCCGCCGGAGCCGCGGGGAGGGATCGCTGCGCTGCTGATGTGGAAGCTCTGGGTCTGCTCGGCTCCCCAGGTTCTCCTGCCGGGAGGAGGCAGCGGCGGCCGCTCCTCTCTCTCTTTCCCCTCCCTCTCCCTCTGTCTCTCTCCCCGCTCCGAAATTCCCATTTTTCCAGCGGGAACGTGCAGCTCCGCCGTGATTCGGGCTGCGAGGAACAGCGCGGCTCCCACCTCACCCCCATCCCCGCTCCTCCCAATCCCAAAGCGCTTCTTCCAACAATTCTCCGCTTCCAGCGAGCCTGACCTTTTCATTAATAAATCAGCCGCGTTATTGGAGGGATGAATAATTCACCATCACACCCAGCCCCGCTGTAGAATTGAATTAATCCTCTCACGGAACGCCCCCGAGGGCTGCGCAGGGACGGGGATGGGTGGGGATGATGCCAGCGGCTCCCGGCGATGCTCCAGGAGCATCCCAGCCCCGGTCATTCCCTCTGGCGAGATTTTTATTTTTCTCCGCGTGTTTTAAAAGGGGAAAATTCCTTTTTGCTGTGGAGCTGCCGGAGGAAACCCCCGCAGGATCCTCTCTCTCCCTGAGCTTTTCCTCTGGGAAATAATTTTGCTTTTCCCGACCTTTCCCAGTTCAATATCGGGAGATCCTGGGTAAATTTCTCCATCCAGGTGTGTTTAACAGAGACTCAGGAGCAAACACTGGTCCCTAGGTGTTGGATTTGGGGAATCACCTCCCAAAATCCTGGCAGAGTTTTGGATCCTCCTCCCGCTCTCACTCGGGAGGGGTGGGAAGGGTTTTTCCTCTTTTTTGGACTCCATGAAAGCTTCGCCCCTGGATGGTGCCAGGGATGATTTCGGGGGGTCTCCTCTCACTCTTTGGGAAGTTTCCCCGCATTTTCCTCAGCTCTGCCCCCAAATCCATGAGGAAATCGCTGCCGTGCTGGCCGAGGCTCGGGGTTAATTAGCGAGCAGCCTAACGAGGTCTGGCATTAATTACGGCCCCCTCGGCCAGGAAGCAGCCGCGCGGTGACGTGGCCGCTGCATGGGGGGCACCCCTGGGTGCGAGGGGACCCCCTGGGCACCCCAATTCCAGCTCTGCCGGGGCCCTGCAGGATCTGGAAAACAAATCCAGACTCTCCTCGTGGGGGACACCAAGCTGGGGTGTCCCCGCGGGTGTCCAGTTGGATTTGGGGCTTTTCCCGCAGCCGGGAGAGAGAACCCAGGATGATTTTTTTTGGAAAACCCCTCCGAGGTCATGGGGAAGAGCTGTGGGGTGGCTTTCGGAGCTGGCACTGATCCCCCTGATCCAGGGAAAGCTTTTCGCTGTCCCAGCAGCCCCCGGAGCCTCCCCGGGCGCTGCCTCTCCCCCCCGAGCGGGGCAGGGAATGTGCTGGAAAATCTCCGCGTTTCCTGCAGCTCCAGAGGCGCAAATGTTGCCCTTGGCCGCGGCGGCTCGCGCAGGGCTGAAGGAGCTTTTTGTCGGGAAAACGGCTGCGGGGATTATTTGGAATCTCCTGCCAGGCTTCTCTTCCTGCCCTCCCGAACATGATGCCGGAGGGTTTGCGGTGCTGGAGCATCACCGGGACAACCCAAAAGCCCCAAATCCGTGCGATTCCAGCTCTTTTCCAGCCTTTCCCCCCTCCCCGGGCTCATCCTCGCTCCTTCCCAGCCCTCCCAGTTAAACACTTCCAAACGAGGCTGCCTGGGAGCCCCGCAGCTCCAGAAATGGCAGCAGGTCGCCTCTGAGGAAAAACTTCAAAGGTTTCTCCACTCTCAGAGCTGTAGGAGCTCCAGGGTGGATGCAGGAATGCAGGAATGGGCACAGCGATAACAAAGGCCAGGTTTATAGGGAATTACAGGCCAGGATTGCAGCTCCCAGGGACGGGGCTGGATCATGGAAACCTCTCCTGATTCATCTCTCGCCTCTGGCTTTGGCTTCCACAGGTCCGGGAGGAGTCTGAGTCCTGCTCCAGCCGGGATCAAACAGGTCCAGCCTTCCAGTGCCCCGGTTCATTCCCAGTCCTGCAGGAAACCACAGAATCCTGCTGGAGTTTGTGACAGCCAGGCAGGTGTGGAGTTGTTCCTTGCTGGAAATGTCCTGGAAGTTGGATGGGAGCACCAGTGATCCTTGGAGCTGGATCTGCTGAGGTGGTCACTCATCCATCCATCATCCATCCATCCATCCATCATCCATCCATCCATCCATCCATCCATCCATCCATCCATCATCCATCCCTCCATCCATCATCCATCATCCATCCATCATCCATCATCCATCATCCATCCATCCATCCATCATCCATCCATCCATCCATCCATCCATCCATCCATCCATCATCCATCCATCCATCCATCCATCCATCATCCATCCATCCATCCATCCATCCATCCATCATCCATCCATCCATCCATCATCCATCCATCCATCATCCATCCATCCATCCATCCATCCGTCCATCCATCCATCATCCATCCATCCATCCGTCCATCAATCCATCCATCCATCCATCCGTCACATCCATCCATCATCCATCCATCCATCCGTCCATCCGTCAAATCCATCGTCAAAATCCATCCATCCGTCAAAATCCGTCCGTCAAAATCGTCAAAATCCGTCCGTCCATCAATCCGTCAAAATCCGTCAAAATCCGTCCATCCGTCGTCAATCCGTCCAAAATCCGTCAAAATCCGTCGTCCATCCGTCCATCCAAATCCGTCCGTCGTCAAATCCATCGTCCATCCGTCAAAATCGTCAAAATCCGTCCGTCAAAATCGTCAAATCCATCCGTCAAAATCCATCGTCAAAATCCGTCAAAATCCGTCAAAATCGTCAAATCCGTCAAAATCCGTCCGTCCGTCCGATCCGTCAAAATCCGTCATCCGTCCGTCAAAATCGTCCGTCAAAATCGTCAAAATCCGATCCGTCCGTCCGTCAAAATCCGTCCGTCAAAATCCAAAATCCGTCCGTCAAAATCAAAATCGTCCGTCAAAATCCATCGATCCGTCCGTCCGTCAAAATCCGTCCGATCCGTCCGTCCATCCGTCAAAATCCGTCAAAATCCGTCCGTCAAAATCCGATCGATCCGTCAAAATCCGTCGTCAGATCCGTCAAAATCCGTCCAAAATCCGTCAAATCCGTCAGTCAAATCGTCCGTCCGTCCGTCAAATCCGTCCATCGTCCGTCCGTCCGTCAAATCCATCGTCCGTCAAGTCCGTCCGTCAAATCCGTCAAAATCCGTCCGTCAGATCCGTCAAAATCCGTCCGTCAAAATCCGTCCGTCAAAATCCGTCCGTCAAAATCGTCAAATCCGTCACGTCCGTCAAAATCCGTCCGTCCGTCGTCCGTCCGTCCGTCAAAATCCATCGTCCGTCAATCCGTCCGTCAGTCGTCAAATCCGTCCGTCCGTCGTCCGTCCGTCAATCGTCCGTCCGTCGTCGTCGTCAAAATCGTCCGTCCGTCAAAATCCGTCCGTCCGTCCGTCCGTCCGTCAGATCCGTCAAATCCGTCGTCCGTCCGTCCGTCCGTCCGTCAAAATCCGTCAAAATCCGTCCGTCCGTCCGTCAAATCCGTCCGTCCGTCCGTCCGTCCGTCGTCAAAGTCCGTCGTCAATGATGCGTATTTGC